>JBBDGP010001668.1:3782500-4487500 GCA_037952835.1 Lithobates septentrionalis | reverse complement strand
TGTCCACTATACTGACCACCATACTACACTACACTGACCACTATACTATACTGACCACTATACTACACTACACTGTCCACTATACTATAATGACCTTTATACTACACTACACTGACCACTATACTATACTGACCACTATACTACACTACACTGACCACCATACTACACTGACCACCATACTACACTACACTGACCACCATACTACACTGACCACCATACTACACTACACTGACCACCATACTACACTACACTGACCACCATTCTACACTACACTGACCACCATACTACACTACACTGACCACTATACTGTCCACTACACTAACCACCATACTAACCACTATACTACACTACACTGACCTCCATACTAAACTACACTATACTGACCACTATGCTAACCACTATACTATACTACACTAACCACTATACTGTCCACTATACTACACTGTCCACTACACTGCCCCCCATACTGACCACTACACTACACTGACCCCCATACTAAACTACACTATAATGACCACTATACTAACCACTATACTACACTACACTGTCCTGCCTACAGTCTCTCTCTCTCTGCCCAACCCCCCCGGTCAGTAACAAGACTCTCACGAGGGAGTCTCACTAACCTTCTTATACTGGCTGCATCGATCCGGATGAGGAGGAAAACACAGCGGCGGCTCACATTCTTCTCTCCCCTGCGCTCTGCCTGCTGCCATGTTCAGTGTCCAGCGCCCTGTGATTGGGTGTATGGGGGTCATGTGCGGAGGCAGGACTTCAGGAGCGATCGAGGACAGGCCAGCCCTACGCCTCACATGACCCCCATACGCCCAATCACAGGGCGCCGGACACTTAACATGGCGGCCGGAGCCCGGGGACGCAGGAATTAGAAATTAGGAGGAGGCAGCCAGTGACACATACTGGCGCCCCCCTAAATGTCACGCCCGGGGCCACGGCACCCCCTGCACCCCCCACGCTACGCCACTGCACACACACACCTATAATGGTGTTCTATGAGGTATATATATATATATATATATATATATATATATATATATATATATAATAATAATATAATATATATTTATACTCCTATATACAGTGTCTCACAAAAGTGAGTACACCCCTCACATTTTTTAAAATATTTTATTATATATTTTTATGTGACAACACTGAAGAAATGACACGTTGCTACAATGTAAAGTAATGAGTGTACAGCTTGTATAACAGTGTAAATTTGCTGTCCCCTCAAAATAACTCAACACACATTAACATTAACCACTTAACAACCGGCCCATAGCCAAATGACGGCTACAGGGCAGTTGCTTAACTCTGGGAGGGCGTCCAGGGACGTCCTCCCAGAATTCTGCTCTCGCGCGCCCCCTAGGGCGCGCACCCGAGAGCATCCATGATCGCCGGGTCTCCGGACCCGGCGCATCACGGATCTCGGTAAATGGCCGCTACCATGTGATCGTGCCGTCAAATGACGGCCCGATCACATGTAAACAAACCGGCGTTATCTGATGATCGGTACACTGTGAGCGGAGAGGGGGATGGATGGATGGTAGCAGCGTTGTGGGCTGCATCTGTAGTGGCCACAGCGCTGCACAGAGACATCCATCCATCCATGCTCAGCCATCCCCACTACTCTGCATGCCCTGCAATGCTGTGCAATACTCTGCAATGCCCGACAATACTCTGCTATGCTCACAATACCCCTGCAATACTCTGCCATACCCTGGAATACCCCGCAATACTCTGCCATACCCTGCAATATGCTGATTAATGTGTGTGAATGCGCTACTCCCATATCTCCACCACTTACAATGTTCTCTTTCTATTTTACCTAAACAATCACTCATAAGTTATAACATGTGCATCAAATTAGACCAAAAAACTTAAATCAAACAGAAATCAAAACATGAATCAATTATCCGATGCTAAAAAGTCCTTCAAAAATGCTTCAAAAATCCTCTATCAATTGCTGTGACTGACGTGCTCTTGTGTTCCTTCAATAATCATATGTGACTAAGTGAGACACCACCACCTTTCAGATTGGTCACTCACCAGATGCTTCTTAAGTGATGCGCCTTTGGTTCATTCATGGGATAACCACTCCACCTAAGTAACACTCCTCACCGGCTATGCTTGGACTCTAGTGTTCCTCATATGAAAGTATAGGGACAAAAACGATCATAGCGCAATATGTTTAAACTATTTATTGTAAAAATTCAAAGACAGGTATCCACTCACATTTAAAAGTGCCCTAGAGCCGGCACGAAGCTTATCCAGCAGTTACGGACGGGTGTTGGGCTATCGCATGGTCCGCCTGGTTGTAATGTGCGGCCTCCATGTTTAGCTTGCGCTTCAAACCTCGTTCCCATTCCCGTTCGTGTCCGGTCACCTGATGCAAAAAATCCCCCAGCAGCCTCTACGCGTTTCGCATCATAGAATGCGTCATCAGGTGATGACGCATTCTATGATGCGAAACGCGTAGAGGCTGCTGGGAGATTTTTTAAGTTTTTTTGTTTTGTTTTTGGTCTAATTTGATGCACATGTTATAACTTATGAGTGATTGTTTAGGTAAAATAGAAAGAGAACATTGTAAGTGGTGGAGATATGGGAGTAGCGCATTCACACACATTAATCAGCATTTTCAGCCCATCCCAATGAAGGGTCTTTTTTGAATGCAGCAACTTTGACACAAACCTTTTAACATACCCTGCAATACCCCGCAATACTCTGCAATACTCTGCCATACCCTGAAATACCCCGCAATACTCTGCCATACCCCGCAATACCCCGCAATACTCTGCCATACCCTGGAATACCCCGCAATACTCTGCCATACCCTGCAATACCCCGCAATACCCTGCCATACCCTGCAATACCCCGCAATACCCTGCCATACCCTGGAATAGAAAATGTAGCGCATAAATGGTGCAGAAAGTCCTCAATCAAGAGAACAGCTGAAAAATAAATATCAATGAATGGTGTCCACAGCAATGATATGACTTATAAGTCTCTCAATAAGGGTAAATAAAGTCCAGTAAGTGGGTGGAAAAAACTATATATGTGCGAAGTGTCCCACTGGAAATAATATGTAAACGTGTAACGGCAAATGCTCAAACACAGGTAGATCCTCAAATCTTCCAAAGGAACTGTATCCAACAATAGCACATGTCTTGGTAAAAATGATGTGTAAGAAACTCTTACCAGATACATTGGACTCTGTATGTATCTGGTAAGAGTTTCTTACACATCATTTTTACCAAGACATATGCTATTGTTGGATACAGTTCCTTTGGAAGATTTGAGGATCTACCTGTGTTTGAGCATTTGCCGTTACACGTTTACATATTATTTCCAGTGGGACACTTCGCACATATATAGTTTTTTCCACCCACTTACTGGACTTTATTTACCCTTATTGAGAGACTTATAAGTCATATCATTGCTGTGGACACCATTCATTGATATTTATTTTTCAGCTGTTCTCTTGATTGAGGACTTTCTGCACCATTTATGCGCTACATTTTCTATTCACAGTATTTCTTGGTTGTTGTCACTTTGTATGTAGCTGCTCCTCACTTATTATTTTACTTTTGGATTTTAGCGCAGTGTATACATTTTAATTACTTTTCATACCCTGGAATACCCCGCAATACTCTGCCATACCCTGGAATACCCCGCAATACTCTGCCATACCCTGCAATACCCCTCAATACTCTGCCATACCCTGCAATACCCCTCAATACTCTGCCATACCCTGCAATACCCCGCAATACTCTGCCATACCTTGCAATACCCTGAAATACCCCGCAATTCTCTGCCATACCCTGCAATACCCCGAAATATCCCGCAATACTCTGCAATACCCCGCAATACCCAGCCATACTCTGCAATACTCGGTGATACCCTGCCATACTTTGCCATACCCAGCCATGCTCTGCAATACCCCGCAAAAATCTGCAATACTCTGCCATAACCCGCAATACTCTGCCATACCCAGCCATACTCTGCAATACTCGGTGATACCCAGCCATACTCTGCCATACCCAGTCATACTCGGCGATACTCTGCAATACCCAGCCATGCTCAGCCATACTCGGCCATGCTCAGCCATACCCAGCCTCTGTATGTGGCCAGGCTGTGTAAAAGTCTCACACATGTGGTATCGCCGTACTCAGGAGGAGTAGGAGAATCTATTTTGGGGTGTCATTTTTGGTATGTACATGCTATGTGTTAGAAATATTGTATAAATGGACAACTTTGTGTTAAAAAAAAAAAAAAGCGTTTTAACCACCTCCCGCCTTCCGTCATACGACGTCCTTGACTTTGTGCGGGGATATCTGAATGATGGGTGCAGCTACAGGCATCATTCAGATATCAGCTTTTTCAGCCGGTGATTCCCTACACCATAAGAACGATCATAGCGGCTGTTACACTGCTTGATCGTTCTTACGGGAGGCGAGAGGGGACGTCCCCCCCTCCCGTTGCCCTCCGGTGCTTCTACCGACTCACTGCTACGATCGAAGCCAGGATCTTTTTTTTTTTTTTTTTTTTTTTTAATTTCAGGCACAGCCTAGAGGTGAGATGTGGGGTCTTATTGACCCCATATCTCACTCTAAAGAGGACCTGTCATGCCATATTCCTATTACAAGGGATGTTTACATTCCTTGTAATAGGAATAAAAGTGATCAAAAAAATTTTTTTTTGGAAAAAAGTGTCAAACTAAAATAAATAAAGTAAAATGAACAATAAAAAAAATTAAAAAAAAATTTAAAGCTCCCCTGTCCGTGTGCTCGCATGCAGAAGCGAACGCATACGTAAGTCCCGCCCACATATGAAAACGGTGTTCAAACCACACATGTGAGGTATCGCTGCGATCGGTAGAGCAAGAGCAATAATTTTGGCCCTAGACCTCCTCTGTAACTCAAAATTTGTAACCAGTAAAAAATTTTAAAGTGTCGCCTATGGGGATTTTTAAGTGGCGAAGTTTGGCGCCATTCCACAAGCGTGTGCAATTTTTTGAAAGGTGACATGTTAGGTATCTATTTACTTGGCGTAACTTCATCTTTCATATTATGCAAAAACATTGGGCTAACCTTACTGTTTTGTTTTTTTTTTAAAGCAAAAAACAGTTTTTTTTTCCAAAAAAAACACGTTCGAAAAATTGCTGCGCAAATATCGTGCGAGATAAAAAGTTGCAATGACCGCTATTGTATTCTCTAGGGTCTTTGCTAAAAAAACATATATAATGTTTTGGGGTTCTATGTAATTTTCTAGCAAATAAATTATGATTTTTACATGTAGGAGAGAAATGTCAGAATTGGCCTGGGTGCTCCAGAACGCCTGAAGGTGCTCCGTGCATGTTGGGCCTCTGTATGTGGCCACGCTATATAAAAGTCTCACACATCTGGTATCGCCACACTCGGGAGTAATAGCAGAATGTGTTTTGGGGTGTAATTTGTGGTATGCATATGCTGTGTGTGAGAAATAACCTGCTAATATGACAATTTTGTGAAAAAAAAATAAAAAAAGAAAAAAAAAAAACTCACCATGCATCTTTCTAAATACCTTGGAATGTCTTCTTTCCAAAAAGGGGTCATTTGGGGGATATTTGTACTTTTCTGGCATGTTAGGGTCTCAAGAAATGAGATAGGCCATCAGTACTTCAGGTGTGATCAATTTTCAGATATTGGCACCATAGCTTGTGGACGCTATAACTTTCACAAAGACCAAATAATATACACTAATTTGGGTTATTTTTACCAAAGATATGTAGCGGTATAAATTTTGGCCAAAATATATGAAGAAAAATTACTAATTTTCAAAATTTTATAACAGAAACGAAGAAAAATTAATTTCTTTACAGATTTTTCGGTGTTTTTTCTTTTATAGCGCAAAAAATAAAGAACCCAGTGGTGATTAAATACCACCAAAAGAAAGCTCTATTTGTGTGAAAAAAAGGACAAAAATTTCATATAGATACAGTGTTGCATGACTGAGTAATTGTCATTCAAAATGTGAGAGCACCAAAAGCTGAAAATTGGTCTGTTTATTAAGGGGGTTTAAGTGCCCAGTGGTCAAGTGGTTAATGTCTAAACCTCTGACAACAAAAGTCATATATTATATATATTTTGGTAGTATTTATTATAGCAAAAAGTAAAAAAAAATTGCTTATTTTTTCAAAATGTTCACTCCTTTTTTGTTTATAGCGCAAAAAATAAAAACCGCAGAGGTGATCAAAAACCACCAAAACAAAGCTTTATTTGTGGGGAAAAAAAGGACATCAATTTTGTTTGGGTACAACGTCGCACGACCGCGCAATTGTCAGTTAAAGCGACGCAGTGCCAAATCGCAAAAAAGGGCTTGGTCAGGAAGGAGGTAAATTATTCTGGGGCTGAAGTGGTTAATGAAGATACAACATTTGGCAAATCACATGGTTGATGATTAAAAGAGGCACATCTAAGTATGCAGGCTTCCAGGGTAAAGCTTTCCGCATCGCCAGCTCTCACCGCTGTCAGTCTGCAATCGTGACCGGGAAGACTACCCTGCAATAGGGCGATCTGAAAGCGAAGCTTAAAGCGCTCATGGAGCGTAGAGTGGAAGGGATGACGTCGATGGCAGTGCAGAGGACGGTCTATGTGGACAGCTTTACCCCGGATGCCTGCATACTTAGATGTGCCTCTTTTATTCATCAACCATGTGAGTTGCTAAACGTTGTACCTTCATCAAATGTAACCATATTGCTACACTTAGAGGCGCCTCTGTTTTGTTTTATGCTCAGTTGTGACATGACGCTACTTGTATATCAAGTCACAATTTATTTAAAAAAAATGTTCTTGTCTTTCAAAACGCTCTCAAACCAAGGTTTGTGTGTTTGTGTGTTTGTGTGTGTGTGTGTGTGCGTGCGCGCGCACACATATTATATGTATTCTCATACACACATAGTGTCTGATAGTCTTATGCCGCATACACATGAGTGGACTTTACGGCAGACTTTGTCCTGCGGAGTTTTCGACGGACTTTACGACAAACTTTCCGAATGAACGGACTTGCCTACACACGATCAACCAAAGTCCGACGGATTCGACCGTGATGACGTACGACCGGACTAAAACAAGGAAGTTCATAGCCAGTAGCCAATAGCTGCCCTAGCGTCAGTTTTTGTCCGTCGGACTAGCATACAGACGAGCGGACTTTTCGACCGGACTCGAGTCCTTCGAAAAGATTTGAAACATGTTTCATTTCTAGGTCCGTCAAACTTTTGGGGAAAAAAAGTCCGCTGGAGCCCACACACGATCGAATTGTCCGACGGACTCTGGTCCGCCGAACCAAGTATGCCTTAAAGTCCGGTCGTTTGTACGCGGCATCAGTTCACTTTCCAACTCGCAGGGAGCAAAAGTGGTTGGTGGACCCCAGGAACAGCGCCTGGGTCAAGGACGACTCCAAGTTCGGGCAGAAGATGCTGGAGAAGCTGGGTTGGTCCAAGGGCAAGGTGAGCGCAATATGTCAGAGGAGGCCAGATATCAAGCGTCAACTTCACCCCACCCCTATTATCCTTTTTATAGTCTTGAGATCTGTCTCTAGTCCAGCCTATTTGTTTTCAATAGCGCAGCAAAGAGTTTTCTTCCTGTTGGTGACCCCCATGTGGGAGATTTCTTATCCGTTCCTTTTTAATGGGTGTCTGTCAGAATGATGTGATTGGGATGCTCCTGAAAAAGGATCCAGGCTGCATTTAGAACCTTTCTTTGCTGCGTGCAAAACTATAAAGAAAGTCACCACGGCAGATGGGATTTGTAGAGGACGCCCTCGGTCCCCTCCTGCCTCTGCGCCCCCTCGGTCCCCTCCTGCCTCTGCGCCCCCTTGGTCCCCTCCTGCCTCTGCACCCCCTCTTGCCTCTGCGCCCCCTCATACCCTCCTCCTTCTGCGCCCTGTAGTTCAGCAGCACCATGTTTTTACCTCTGTACATACCGAGGCTGGGGGAAAACACTGATAGAGCCAGAGCATTGCACCCGGGACGCACTGGAAGTGGTTGCAATGCTCTGCAGGCCTCAGTGCAATAATGAAGGACTTGCAAATTTTTTTATTTTATCGGTGTTTGCGCATATACTAAAATTTAGCAAAAGGTGGACTATGCCTTTCAATATAGAGGAGAAGGATTAGAAGTTACATCTGTGCCACAAAATAACGTACTTTGAATTGCACCGGGAGGGGGTACACTGTGCAGATATGTTCTGGGAAGAGAAGGGTGGGGTGACCCCCATAGGGGAACTATAGACACAGGTGGTAAAAACGCTGGCCAGGCCGGCTGTATTATTTAGGAATACTCTAGAACTGATGATTTTACAGTCGGCTGGTGTCACTTCGGCTGTTTCCAATGACAGGATTCCTTTTGGGGTGCAGCCATTGTCTTATCATGTGATGATCTGTTTAACCAATGCCGATGTTCTATTCAAGGGTCTCGGGGCTCAGGAACAAGGATCCACGGAGCACATCAAAGTTCAAGTGAAGAACAACCCTCTGGGCCTTGGAGCTTGCAACAATTATGAGGTAATGAAGAAGTTTTGTACCAGATAAGAGCATTGATGTCCTACAACAACTAATAGTAGGTATAGAGGGCCTCATCTGGGGCACCTGATGGCTACAAAGGACTACACATAACATTCAACATACAAAAGAAGACTGTCCGATAATTTAAATGTATTGGAGTAGATGGTCAGGGACTGCCGACATGATACAGGAGATGGTCAGGGACTGCCGACATGATACAGGAGATGGTCAGGGACTGCCGACATGATACAGGAGATGATCAGAAACTGCCGACATGGTACAGTAGATGATCAGAGACTGCCGACATGGTACAGAAGGTGATCAGAGACTGCAGACATGTTACAGGAGATGGTCAGAGACTGCAGACATGGTACAGTAGGTGATCAGAGACTGCAGACATGTTACAGGAGATGGTCAGAGACTGCAGACATGGTACAGTAGGTGATCAGAGACTGCCGACATGGTACGGGAGATGGTCAGACTGGGGACATGGTACAGGAGATGGTCAGGGACTGCCGACATGGTACGGGAGATGGTCAGACTGGGGACATGGTACAGGAGATGGTCAGGGACTGCCGACATGGTACAGTAGATGACCAGGGACTGCCGACATGGTACAGGAGATGACCAGGGACTGCAGACATGGTACAGGAGATGGTCAGAGACTGCCGACATGGTACAGGAGATGGTCAGAGACTGCCGACATGGTACAGGAGATGGTCAGAGACTGCCGACATGGTACAGGAGATGGTCAGAGACTGCCGACATGGTACAGGAGATGGTCAGAGACTGCCGACATGGTACAGGAGATGGTCAGAGGCTCCTGGGCCAGAGGATGGGCACCAGGTCCCTAGGGGTCTTTACACGGCACTCTAATCAGATCCTTTTGATGGTCACTCAGCAAGGATCCTATAGGGAGAACACTGCAGAGCCCCCTCCCAATCCTCCCTAGTGGCTCTTCTGTGAGCCTAGCATGGCTGCAGGGAATCAAGACTGTCGCTCGGCTGAATGAACCTGGAAGTCCTCAGAGTATTTCTGGGTTCCAAGTTGTAAAATCATGACCCCAGCAGCCGTGTGCTTTGTCTACCTTATACCTACTGGCTGTAGGAAGCAGAGGAGGCATTGCAATCTACTAGACCCAGATGCCTCTATAAAGAGTACCTGTTACTCCATACAGGGGATCGTCAGCCCACTTGTGAGAGTAATGAAAATAAAACATATTTTATTGCACGATTCTCTTGCCCCCTTTGCCATTTAGAGACCTTGTACTACTATTCATTCACAAAGCATAGTGGCAAGATGGTGGAGATTCTGTCATTCATTTGCTCCTCCCTAATTCATTCTCTAGGCCCCGTTCACACCTGTCCAGTTTTAGGTGCGGTGCTTGTTGCATACTTCATACGTTTACATAAAAATACATGTCATTTAGGCCTTTTTCACATGGGCTTCAGCCAGGGGCGGACTGACAACTCATGGGGCCCCCGGAGTCCCCACCCACCCACACACAAGCCACACCCTCACAAAGCCCCACGTATATATTGCACTGCTACATTACATGCATTGGTCACAGAATTTCTCTACTTCATGTTCAAAATAAATGTTTAAAGATTAAAGAAAAATAAACTCACTTTAACCACATACATTTACTGCAGGGCTGCGTCTCCTGTGAGCAGAATCATGTACAGGTACTTGATTCTGCACTTGCGGGTCTGCATGCTGTTTGACCTGCTGCCGCTGTGATTGGACACACCGAGAGCTAACCAGCGGGTCCGGAGGACCCCATGTCCGCCAGGCCCCGACGATCGTTTCCAACAGAGGCAGAACTGTGGTCTGCCTATGTAAACAAGTCCCCAGCGAGCCTCCCCTTACATCAGGGTCCCCAGAGAGCCTCCCCTTACATCAGGGTCCCCAGAGAGCCTCCCCTTACATCAGGGTCCCCAGAGAGCCTCCCCTTACATCAGGGTCCCCAGAGAGCCTCCCCCTTACATCAGGGTCCCCAGAGAGCCTCCTCCTTACATCAGGGTCCCCAGAGAGCCTCCTCCTTACATCAGGGTCCCCAGAGAGCCTCCTCCTTACATCAGGGTCCCCAGAGAGCCTCCTCCTTACATCAGGGTCCCCAGAGAGCCCCCTCCTTACATCAGGGTCCCCAGAGAGCCCCCTCCTTACATCAAGGTCCCCAGAGAGCCCCCTCCTTACATCAGGGTCCCCAGAGAAACCCCCCATACATCAGGGTCCCCAGAGAGCCCCCCTTACATCAAGGTCTTCAGAGAGCCCCCCCTTACATCAAGGTCTTCAGAGAGCCCCCCCATACATCAAGGTCTCCAGAGAGCCCCACATACATCAGGGTCCACTCCCCAGAGAGCCCCCCCATGCATCAGGGTCTCCAGAGAGCCCCCCCAAACATCAGGGTCCCCAGAGAGCCTCCTCCTTACATCAGGGTCCCCAGAGAGCCTCCTCCTTACATCAGGGTCCCCAGAGAGCCTCCCCCCATACATCAGGGTCCCCAGAGAGCCTTCCCCCATACATCAGGGTCCCCAGAGAGCCTCGTCCTTACATTAGGGTCCCCAGAGAGCCTCCTCCTTACATCAGGGTCCCCAGAGAGCCTCCCCCCATACATCAGGGTCCCCAGAGGGCCCCCCCATACATCAGGGTCCCCAGAGAGCCCCCCATACATCAGGGTCCCCAGAGAGCCCCCCATACATCAGGGTCCCCAGAGAGCCCCCCATACATCAGGGTCTCCAGAGAGCCCCCCCAAACATCAGGGTCCCCAGAGAGCCTCCTCCTTACATCAGGGTCCCCAGAGAGCCTCTTCCTTACATCAGGGTCCCCAGAGAGCCCCCTCCTTACATCAGGGTCCCCAGAGAGCCCCCTCCTTACATCAGGGTCCCCAGAGAACCCCCTCCTTACATCAAGGTCCCCAGAGAGCCCCCTCCTTACATCAGGGTCCCCAGAGAAACCCCCCTTACATCAGGGTCCCCAGAGAGCCCCCCCCCATACATCAAGGTCCCCAGAGAGCCCCCCCCCCATACATCAAGGTCTCCAGAGAGCCCCCCCATACATCAAGGTCTCCAGAGAGCCCCCCCATACATCAAGGTCTCCAGAGAGCCCCCCCATACATCAAGGTCTCCAGAGAGCCCCCCCATACATCAAGGTCTCCAGAGAGCCCCCCCATACATCAAGGTCTCCAGAGAGCCCCACATACATCAGGGTCAACTCCCCAGAGAGCCCCCCTATACATCAGGGTCCCAGAGAGCCCCCCATAGATCTGGGTCCCCAGAAAGCCCCCCAAAGATCTGGGTCCCCAGAGAGCCCCCCCCATACATCAGGGTCCCCAGAGAGCCCCCCCCCCATACATCAGGGTCTCCAGAGAGCCCCCCCCAACATCAGGGTCCCCAGAGAGCCTCCTCCTTACATCAGGGTCCCCAGAGAGCCTCCCCCCATACATCAGGGTCCCCAGAGAGCCCCCCATACATCAGGGTCCCCAGAGAGCCCCCCATACATCAGGGTCTCCAGAGAGCCCCCCCAAACATCAGGGTCCCCAGAGAGCCTCCTCCTTACATCAGGGTCCCCAGAGAGCCTCTTCCTTACATCAGGGTCCCCAGAGAGCCCCCTCCTTACATCAGGGTCCCCAGAGAGCCCCCTCCTTACATCAGGGTCCCCAGAGAACCCCCTCCTTACATCAAGGTCCCCAGAGAGCCCCCTCCTTACATCAGGGTCCCCAGAGAAACCCCCCTTACATCAGGGTCCCCAGAGAGCCCCCCCCCCCATACATCAAGGTCCCCAGAGAGCCCCCCCCCCATACATCAAGGTCTCCAGAGAGCCCCCCCATACATCAAGGTCTCCAGAGAGCCCCCCCATACATCAAGGTCTCCAGAGAGCCCCCCCATACATCAAGGTCTCCAGAGAGCCCCCCCATACATCAAGGTCTCCAGAGAGCCCCCCCATACATCAAGGTCTCCAGAGAGCCCCCCCATACATCAAGGTCTCCAGAGAGCCCCACATACATCAGGGTCAACTCCCCAGAGAGCCCCCCTATACATCAGGGTCCCAGAGAGCCCCCCATAGATCTGGGTCCCCAGAAAGCCCCCCAAAGATCTGGGTCCCCAGAGAGCCCCCCCCCATACATCAGGGTCCCCAGAGAGCCCCCCCCCATACATCAGGGTCCCCAGAGAGCCCCCCCCAACATCAGGGTCCCCAGAGAGCCTCCTCCTTACATCAGGGTCCCCAGAGAGCCTCCCCCCATACATCAGGGTCCCCAGAGAGCCTTCCCCCATACATCAGGGTCCCCAGAGAGCCCCCTCCTTACATCAGGGTCCCCAGAGAACCCCCTCCTTACATCAAGGTCCCCAGAGAGCCCCCTCCTTACATCAGGGTCCCCAGAGAAACCCCCCTTACATCAGGGTCCCCAGAGAGCCCCCCCCCCATACATCAAGGTCCCCAGAGAGCCCCCCCCATACATCAAGGTCCCCAGAGAGCCCCCCCATACATCAAGGTCTCCAGAGAGCCCCCCCATACATCAAGGTCTCCAGAGAGCCCCCCCATACATCAAGGTCTCCAGAGAGCCCCCCCATACATCAAGGTCTCCAGAGAGCCCCCCCATACATCAAGGTCTCCAGAGAGCCCCCCCATACATCAAGGTCTCCAGAGAGCCCCCCCATACATCAAGGTCTCCAGAGAGCCCCCCCATACATCAAGGTCTCCAGAGAGCCCCCCCATACATCAAGGTCTCCAGAGAGCCCCCCCATACATCAAGGTCTCCAGAGAGCCCCCCCCAACATCAGGGTCCCCAGAGAGCCTCCTCCTTACATCAGGGTCCCCAGAGAGCCTTCCCCCATACATCAGGGTCCCCAGAGAGCCTCCTCCTTACATCAGGGTCCCCAGAGAGCCTCCTCCTTACATCAGGGTCCCCAGAGAGCCTCCCCCCATACATCAGGGTCCCCAGAGAGCCCCCCCATACATCAGGGTCCCCAGAGAGCCCCCCATAAATCAGGGTCCCCAGAGAGCCCCCCATAAATCAGGGTCCCCAGAGAGCCCCCCATAAATCGGGGTCCCCAGAGAGCCCCCCATAAATCGGGGTCCCCAGAGAGCCCCCCCATACATCAGGGTCCCCAGAGAGCCCCCCCATACATCAGGGTCCCCAGAGAGCCCCCCCATACATCAGGGTCCCCAGAGAGCCCCCCCCATACATCAGGGTCCCCAGAGAGCCCCCCCCCATACATCAGGGTCCCCAGAGAGCCCCCCCCATACATCAGGGTCCCCAGAGAGCCCCCCCCATACATCAGGGTCCCCAGAGAGCCCCCCCCATACATCAGGGTCCCAGAGAGCCCCCCCCCCATACATCAGGGTCCCCAGAGAGCCCCCCCATACATCAGGGTCCCCAGAGAGCCCCCCCCCCCCCCATACATCAGGGTCCCCAGAGAGCCCCCCCATACATCAGGGTCCCCAGAGAGCCCCCCCCCATACATCAGGGTCCCCAGAGAGCCCCCCCCATACATCAGGGTCCCCAGAGAGCCCCCCCCCCATACATCAGGGTCCCCAGAGAGCCCTCCCCATAGATCAGGGTCCCCAGAGAGCCCCCCCCCCATACATCAGGGTCCCCAGAGAGCCCCCCCCCCATACATCAGGGTCCCCAGAGAGCCCCCCCCATACATCAGGGTCCCCAGAGAGCCCCCCCATACATCAGGGTCCCCAGAGAGCCCCCCCCCATATACATCAGGGTCCCCAGAGAGCCCCCCCCCATATACATCAGGGTCCCCAGAGAGCCCCCCCCATACATCAGGGTCCCCAGAGAGCCCCCCCCCATACATCAGGGTCCCCAGAGAGCCCCCCCCATACATCAGGGTCCCCAGAGAGCCCCCCCCATACATCAGGGTCCCCAGAGAGCCCCCCCCATATATCAGGGTCCCCAGAGAGCCCCCCCCCCATACATCAGGGTCCCCAGAGAGCCCCCCCCCCATACATAAGGGTCCCCAGAGAACCCCCCATACATCAGGGTCCCCAGACTGAACCCCCCCAGAGGTTCCCCTGTACCTGGCTGTGCACCTCCAACCCAAGGGGGAGGTGGGAGGTGGCGATCGGCAGTTCTATGATGCCTGTGGATCTCACTGGGGCTTGTAGTCCTCCTTCTGATTCTGTACAGTGGATAGGGGAGGGGCCTCCGACCCGGGCAGCAGTCGGCAACAGCGTACAAGCAGAGAGTGAAACTTGTAGCTGCCCGGGTCAGAGGCCCCTCCCCTTTCCACTCTACAATCTGGAGGAGAAATACAAGTCCCCGGGAGATGCTGCGAGCACCATAGAGCTGCTGATCGCCGCCTCCCACTCCCCTCACTGCATCCCAAACTGAAAGAGGAGATGCCCGCCTCATCCCCCCGCACCCCCCCCCCCCCCCCCCCCCGCGGCAGTCGGCAGAGCGGCTCCACCGCAGCACGCCCAGCAGCATACCCCTAGATCCGACGAGCATGTCTCCCGGGCCCCCTACTGGCTGCGGGCCCTCGGACGGCGTCCGATCGACCGAATGGTCAGTCCGCCCCTGGCTTCAGCTTGTATAAGAGCACTGTGCACAGCAAGATTTTACAACGCATTGGCAGAGCTTTCAGCAAGCTAAAGTACCTTTCAACTCCAGTTTGTAAATGTTGAACACAGATCCTAATGGGAGAGCTTATTGTTGCTTTACCCACTTTAATACCAGACACTTTCACCCCTTTCCCGCCCAGGCCAATTTTTTTACTTTCAGAGCTGTCACACTTTGAATGACAATTGTCATGAGACAGATGGAGCTTTCATTTGGTAGTAATTAACGTCTGTTATAAAATTTTGCAAATAAGTACTATTTTTATTCTGATGAGGCGGGGCTGGTGTGCAGCTGATGAGGCAGCAGTGATAGGGTTGCACTGATGGACACTGAGGCTGCACTGATGGGCATTATGAAGCGGTGCTGATGGGCTTTGATGGGGCTGCACTAATAATCAGGGCACTAATTATCAGTGTAAATCAGGGCTTGACGGATTTGCTTTGAATTTAGGAGGCAGCTGAAAAAGTTAGGAGGCAGTCTAATATCTCACGGGTAGAACATGTAACATAGCAAGAAAAAATGAATAAATCAGCGCATATATGTAAAGAGCTACAAAGCAGCTGAACACCAGGGTCAACACAATCAAATCCCTCAATCTAAATATATAAAATAAGGTGCAGCGCTCAAATGATGAACTAAAAAATGCGACAATGACAATAAAACAAATAGTCCCTCATGGGGACATATTAAACAGTCCTGTAATGATTGAAGCACTATAGGTGTCCAAAAATGGTTAAGTGAGTGTCCATCACACGTGACAGCATGCCAAAATATAGTGACTGATGAGTGTGCCCAGCACCGGTGAACAGAATGGCCTCTCACCTGAATTACAGGTTAATAATGCGTTCCCAACAAGGGTCAATCAGCACGAAATCCTTATCCAGATAAAGATCATTCCGTCAGGCAAACACTGGGGTTGGTGAGTCAAGATGGCTCTAAGCTGAGCTGTAGGTGAGGGTGACTCTCACATAGCATATGTAATGCAAGAAAAGGACAAAATAGTGCTCTCTGTATACTACAATTTATTAAAAGTCAAGTTAAAAGTTAAACTTACTTTTAACTTGACTTTTAATAAATTGTAGTATACAGAGAGCACTATTTTGTCCTTTTCTTGCATTACATATGCTATGTGAGAGTCACCCTCACCTACAGCTCAGCTTAGAGCCATCTTGACTCACCAACCCCAGTGTTTGCCTGACGGAATGATCTTTATCTGGATAAGGATTTCGTGCTGATTGACCCTTGTTGGGAACGCATTATTAACCTGTAATTCAGGTGAGAGGCCATTCTGTTCACCGGTGCTGGGCACACTCATCAGTCACTATATTTTGGCATGCTGTCACGTGTGATGGACACTCACTTAACCATTTTTGGACACCTATAGTGCTTCAATCATTACAGGACTGTTTAATATGTCCCCATGAGGGACTATTTGTTTTATTGTCATTGTCGCATTTTTTAGTTCATCATTTGAGCGCTGCACCTTATTTTATATATATATATATATAGAACATGTAAAATGTTCCTGAAGGTGAACTTATACTTTAACCCTTTCATAGCCAGAGCCATTTTTTGCACATCTTTAAAAAAATCATTTTAGGCCTGAAGATTATGTAAAACCCCCAAGCATGATATATTTTCTGAAAGCAGACACCCTAGGGAATAAAATAGTGGTAGTTCCAATTCTGTTATGTCAAACAATATTACCGCAAAGGTCTAGGAAACACAAAATTTCAGTAAAAATAATCCACAATAAAAGTTCATTTTGGGGGCCACAAAAACACCCAATATTTGGTAAAATATAAAAGCTGAGGTTGCACCGAGTAAACGGATACCCAACATGTCGAACCTTTAAACATGTCAGTACCCTATATTTTCCATAGGCGGTGCTTTACAAGCCCCCCTCCCCTTTTTTTTTTTTTTTCTCCCCACCTACTGTCCAAAGCTATTTCTTTCTACTCTTATTTAGGGGTGCACGGATAAAAAAAACTCACGGTTCGGATCAGGAGTCATGGTTCGGATCATTTTCGGATCAACAAAAAAAAATCTCCCCCACTGTAATATCCACGTCATCTCCCCCACTGTAATAGGGTAAGGGAGTGCATACTATGCCTAGTAGAACTATATATCAAGACGATCTGTCGTACTATAAACTCTGCAAATCAATTTACTCTCCGTCGTTAATCTCTCCTCTTCTGTAATATTACAAACTGTTATGAGGTGTAGCACCACATATACTCATGGATTATATTTTGCTTCTGTATCTTCATTATGTTGACGCTGTAGGTCTTTTCTCTTGGATTATATAAAAAATGTAAAAAAACAAAAAAAAAAGCCCCCTATATGTCATCAGTTTAGTGTTACGAAGGGGGGCTGGTGCTGGAATTATTGCTCTCATTCCGTCGTGTGCGGTAATATATGTATCGCAGTTGACTTTTTTTAGGCATAGGCACCCGGCCACATGCGTTTACATTTGTTTGTGCGTATATGTGGGGGATTTTATGTATAACTTTAAATTTTTTCCAATTAAAAAAAATGTATTGTGTTTTTCCATCACATAGTGATGATGTATTATTTATTTATTTTTTTGGTGACAGGTTTTCTTTAATGAGACTATTGGGGTCATGTCTCCTCTGTGCTCCACTGAGCGTAATGCAATACACATCGCACTGCATTACATTCTTTCATGGCCTTAATGGCCGGGGTAACTATCAATGGGAACAACAACTAGAAGGGGAGGGGAGGAGAGCAGATGTGTGTTTGCTCTCCTTCGTCCTCCCACCCCCGTCCCTCCCCGATTCTCTACTTGGCGGCTCTCGCTATGCCGGTCGCCGGCCCGCAGATGGGCATGCGGAGCCCGGGATATACAGTGGAGGGGGTGTGGAGAGCAGCCCAGACGCCAGGTCAAAACTTCTGGTCGCAGTGGCGACCTGGTGCCTGGGATTTGTTGATCCCTGGTCAGAATTGCCAATTACCTGTTCTCATTTTCTCACGCTGTGACAGCGCGTGAGGAAAGGACTGCCGATAACCGGTAAGTTTGTTTACATGTGATCAGTTGTGATTGGACACAGCTGATCACATGGTGAAGGGCCGCTGTGATTGTCCCTTTATTGTGACCACAGAGCGCGCCAAATGCGTCTCTCCCCAGGGGGTTCTGGGAGGACATCCATGGACACCCTCCCAGAACTGGACGACTGCACTGTAGCGCGGTCGGGGAGTAGTTAGGCAAGCTGCTAAGAGGCTTTAAGCAAGCTTCAAGACGTTCTGAAGCTTTTAGAAGTTTGCTTAATCCCTTCATGCCTAAGCCTTTTTCTCCTTTCGTCTTCCAGGACCGCCTCTGAGACATAGGGCTCCTCCCTCTGGGACAGGAAACACGTATACCAATTGTCTTCAAAGGCGGTCCTCCAGGCCTCCCTCTTCAGTTATTGTGTTTCCTGCCGGACGGGAAGGAGCACGCTAAGGAACCAAGGGAGCTCCATGTCTCAAGACTGTCCTGTGAAGAGCCCCTGGCGTTGACTCTCCTCTGCCTGGGCACACCTCTGTCCTGCTGGGGAAGAGTAAGGTGCTAAGCTCCACCGCTAACGTTAGCTCGGAGAGAGCTGGACTTCTGGTGACTGCAGTCACGTCCACCTACTAAAACGCTGTACCTTCCTGTGTTTCAGGTGATTCCAGGCCGACGAGCGAAAGACGTCCGTTCGGCCAGCCGCTCTTCCGTTCGGAGGTGAGAAGGAATCTCAGCGCGCGGCGTAGGGGGACGGGGCTTCTGCGTTCCAACGATCGGAAGATACTTCCGGCGGAACCGCGTCATCAGGGGGCGCTGTGAGACGTGGTTCTGGTCTCGAAAGTGCAGCAGTGGATACACAGGCATCCGGAGCGGTGTGTAAGGCTCAGCAAGGCTGCGCAAGGCACCAGGAGCATGGAGACAGCTGTTCAAGCTATAGACTCCGGTTCGGTTGGCTCCGGCACCTCCCAGGTAAGGTGATGAGGGTGAACCATGTCTTACACTCGGGGTTCAGGGTTCTTGGGACCCAAGTAACTCCCTCCCTAGGTGGGGAACATAAGGTGATGGGCTGGGCACTTCCTAGGCTGACCCTAGCACAATGGTGGTGTGGGTCAGGGAGGCATTCTAACAATAGTTTTGTCCTCCTTGTCTTTTTCTGTTTGGTTTTCAGGTTAAAGCCCAGGACAGAACACAGACACAGCCACCTAGGAAGAAATGTGCTGTATGTGGGACTAAGTTGGGCCCCAATTGGGAAAAGCCACTTTGCCCCGAGTGTGTCAATAGTCTCGTCAGAGATGATTCTGTGGCGTCTTGTCATAAAATTTTATCCTCAGTTAAAGACGAGCTTGCGTCCACCTTTCAGTCATTCAAAGGAATGATGGATAGGATGCAGGATTCCTCACCATCCCTAGTCAGGGCAACCAGTTTGCCTTCCCTATCTGAGCCCAGACAGGAGACCGAGGAGGATAGGGTGAGGCCTAGATCTCTAGCCTCCTCGCAAGTGGATTCAGCATCCAACTCTGAGGGGGAGGATGATTCATCCAGAGTTTCCAGATACAAGCTGTCTCTGGACGATGTGGGGGACTTGTTAAAAGCCATCTATGACACGCTAGAAATCCGTGAGTAGCAGGTTCAACTCTCAAGGCACGACCTGATGTACCAGGGGTCTAGTGCTCATAAATCCAGGGTTTTTCCCGTGCATAAATCCTTGATTGAATCGATTTTGCTGGAGTGGGAACAGCCGGAAAAGAGGCCTTTCTTTTTAGGTAGCCTCAAACGGAGATTCCCGGTTTGAAGCAGATGCTTCTCATCCATGGAATAAAATTCCTAAACTGGATGCTCCCTTAGCCAAAGTCTCAAAAAAGACAGACTTGGCTTTTGACGACTTGGGATCACTCAAGGATCCTATGGATAAGAGGGGGGACGTGCTGCTTAAGAGGGCTTGGGATGCCTCATCAATTGGGTTGAAACCAGCCCTTGCAGCTGCTTGCGTAGCCAGAAATCTAGAGTGTTGGCTATCGCAACTACAGTCCCACATTTCAGCTGGTACCTCTAGGCAACAGCTTTTGAAATCTTTTCCCTTATTTTTTAAGGCGGTTGGCTTCTTGGCGGATGCTTCCGCGGAATCGGTAAAGCTAGCCGCTAGGTCAGCCGCACTAGTAAATGCTGCTAGAAGAGCTGTATGGCTAAAAGCCTGGACAGGCGATGCCGCTTCAAAGCTTAAGCTTTGTGGGTTACCCTTTTCAGGTGACCACCTGTTTGGGCCCGGCCTCCAGGAGGCGCTGGAACGTACTCAGGACAGAAAGAAAGTATTCCCTGAGAGAAAGAAGAAAAGTGAGGGTAAACGCTTTTTTCAAGGCCCCAGACAGGGCCCGCAAGAAAGAGATGGCCGCCCTAAGAAACATTGGACAGGCCATAAAGGACGTGGAAGAGCAGGAATCCTATTCCGTTCTCCTCAAACCCCCCCAAAACCCCAGTGACTCCTGTGTCCCAGTGGGAGGGAGACTGGGGGAGTTCCTCCCACAATGGACCAGCTCAACTCTAAGTCCATTCATTTTAGACATCATAAGAAATGGTTACAGACTGGAGTTCAAATCTTTTCCCCCCTCAAGTTATCGGGTCACCCAGTTACCCAAAGACCGGGAAAAAGCGCAAGCTCTGGGTTTATTATTAAGGGACCTAGTGGATCAAAGAGTCCTTATACAGGTACCCAACAAGGAGCAGGGTCAGGGTGTATACTCCCATGTGTTTGTGGTGAGAAAGCCCACAGGGAAGTTCAGGTTAATCCTGAACCTCCATCCTCTGAACCAATTTGTAAAGTACAAGCATTTCAGGATGGAGTCGATATTTACCATAACCAACCTCCTGTTTCCAGGCTGTTTTATGGCCACGATAGACCTCAGGGATGCCTACCTGCATATTCCTATACATCAGGTTCTGGGACTGATGACGTCTTGTTTCCCGGCGGTACCTTGGGCAAGACTTCATCAGCGGCCGTTGCAGAATCTCATGCTGCGTTTTTGGGACGGCAGAAGACAAAGCCTAGATCTTCCCATACGCCTACCAGCAAAAGTCAAAGGGACTTTATGGTGGTGGCGAACACATCACAATCTGGCTGTTGGTCTGTCATGGGCCCGTCCTGTAGCCATAGAGATGACTACCGACGCCAGTGCATGGGGATGGGGCGCCCACCTGGAGGGGTCCTTAGCTCAGGGAGCCTGGTTGCCAGTGGAGGCCCGTCGATCCTCAAATCAGAGTGAGCTTTTGGCTATCCTAAAGGCCATAGAAGCCTTCCAGTCCCGAAATAAGAGGATTACACCTGCAAGTTCGGACGGACAATGCGGCGGCTGTCGCATACGTGAACAAGCAGGGAGGCACAAGGAGTCCTGCCCTACAGGACATAGCCAACAAAATTCTGTGTTGGGCCGAGATGAATCTGGCCTCACTGTCGGCCATTTACCTGAAAGGCTCTCAAAATTCGCTGGCGGATTTTCTCAGCCGCCAGCATGTGTATCAGGACTAATGGTCCCTAACATAGATGTTTTCAGGGAGATTGTACAGTGTTGGGGGCAACAGGAGGTAGACCTTTTTGCCTCGGCGACCAACAAGAAGGTGGCACAGTTCTTTTCGGTCCACTCACAGGATCAGGCCACATGGATAGACGCCTTTGCCAACCCTTGGCAGTTCAACCTGTGTTATGCCTTTCCTCCAGTTTGGCTGATAGCTGCGGTCCTTCAAAGGTTTCTGGCAGAATCGACGGATCTCATCCTAGTGGCGCCATTTTGGTCAAAAAGGCCCTGGTTTGCCATCCTGAAGAGACTGGCCATTTATCCTCCTTTTACCCCTTCCGGTCAGAGAGGATTTGATTTCCCAGGGACCGATTCTACATCCTCAGATAGAGAGCCTCAGTCTATCAGTCTGGTATCTGAGGAACAGTTGTTGAGAGCGCAGGGGTTTTCAGAGAGAGTAGTTAGAACTCTTCTCGAGTGCTGTAAACCGATAACTAGGGCAATCTATGCCAAGGTATGGAAAAGATTTAACTCCTGGTTGGTAGAGCAAGGTCTGAGTCATCCTGGGATTCCGGCAGTCCTGGATTTTCTTCAGGCAGGTGTAGAACTGGGCCTTTCGGTTAGTACACTGAAGGTTCAGACTGCAGCCTTGAATATTTTCTTGCAGATCTCGCTTCAGGGGGATCAACAGAGATAAAACGATAATTCTCCCGCTCTACAAGACTCTGGTCCGGCCGCACCTGGAGTATGCTGTCCAGTTCTGGGCACCAGTCCTCAGGAGGGATGTACTGGAAATGGAGCGAGTACAAAGAAGGGCAACAAAGCTAATAAAGGGTCTGGAGGATCTTGGTTATGGGGAAAGGTTGCGAGCACTGAACTTATTCTCTCTGGAGAAGAGACGCTTGAGAGGGGATATGATTTCAATTTACAAATACTGTACTGGTGACCCCACAATAGGGATAAAACTTTTTCGCAGAAGAGTTTAATAAGACTCGTGGCCACTCATTACAATTAGAAGAAAAGAGGTTTAACCTTAAACTACGTAGAGGGTTCTTTACTGTAAGAGCGGCAAGGATGTGGAATTCCCTTCCACAGGTGGTGGTCTCAGCGGGGAGCATTGATAGCTTCAAGAAACTATTAGATAATCACCTGAATGACCGCAACATACAGGGATATGTAATGAAATACTGACACATAATCACACCCATAGGTTGGACTTGATGGACTTGTGTCTTTTTTCAACCTCACCTACTATGTAACTATGTAGCAGAATCGATTTGTCAAAAATTTCTTCAAAGCACTATCGAGGTTTAGGCCAGTGAGGGTTACAGCCTGCCCCACTTGGGATCTAGCATTGGTCCTCAGAGCACTTACTGGTAGTCCCTTTGAACCCCTGGAAAAATCCTGGGTTAAAATGGGTGGTACTCAAAACCGTTTTTCTGATAGCTATCACATCAGCCAGAAGGGTGAGTGATTTGCACGCTCTCTCTATTAGGGAGCCATTTTTGTTAATTCGGGAAGACAGGGTCATTATGAAGACAGATCCCAGTTTTCTTCCTAAGGTAGCATCTACATTCCATAGATCCCAGGACATCGTCCTGCCGACTTTTCGTTCTACCTCAGAGGCAGATGAGGAGGAATCTTTAAGTTTATTAGACGTTAAGACCCCTTTCACATTGGGGCGGTTTTCAGGCGGTATTGCGCTAAAAATACCGCCTGAAAACCGCCCCAAAACAGCGTACGCTGTTTGTTCAGTGTGAAAGCCCGAGGGCTTTCACACTGAAGCGGTGCGGTGGCAGGACGCTGAAAAAAGTCCTGCAAACCGCTTCTTTGGAGCGGGGAAGGAGCGGTGTATTCACCGCTCCTTCACCGCTCCTGCCCATTGAAATCAATGGGACAGCGCGGCTATACCGCGGTACAAGGTTTTTAACCCTTTTTCGGCCGCCAGCGGGGGGTTAAAACCGCACCGCTAGCGGCCGAATACCGCTGCAAGAACGACGGTACAGCAGCTCTAAAAATAGCGCTGTTGTACCGCCGACGCCCCCACCGCCCCAGTGTGAAAGGGGCCTAAGAGAAGCCTTTTTGTTTTATTTAGAAGTCACCAGAGGTTTTAGAAACTCTGACTCTTTTTGTTAATTTTTCGGGGGCCCGCAAGGGTTGCAGGGCCTCTAAATTTTCCATCGCTAGATGGATAAGAATGGCAATAATAGAAGCCTATAAGTTGGAAGGTAGACAAGCACCTTTTAGTTAAAGCACATTCCACCAGGGCGGTTTCGGTTTCATGGGCAGAGAGGGCCGGAGCCTCTCTGGAGGTCACCTGCAGCAACATGGTCCAGCTACTCAACGTTTGCTAGACACTACCGTCTGGATTTGTTGTCTGACAAGGAGCAGACATTTGGACGAAAGGTCCTCCAGGCCGTGGTCCCGCCCTGACAAAGTAAGTTTCTTGCTTATCATCTCAGAGGCTGTCCTGGAAGACGAAAGGAGAAAACCGGAGTTAGACTTACCGGTAACTCTTTTTCTAGGAGGTGGTGTTGGAGTTATGTACTGACGTTGTGTTAGTGTATTATGTCTTTCAGAGCCTTCCGGTAGTTCTTTGGTAAACTGAAGAGGGAGGCCTGGAGGACTGCCTGTTAAGACAATTGGTATACGTGTTTCCTGTCCCAGAGGGAGGAGCCCTATGTCTCAAAGGCTGTCCTAGAAGACTCCTAGAAAAAGAGTTACCGGTAAGTCTAACTCCGGTTTTCTGACACTTGCTTACAAGTTAAAAACCAGTATTTTTTGCTAGAAAATTACTTAGAACTCCCAAACATTGTGTGTGTGTTTGTTTACATACATTTTTTTTTTTTTTTTTTTTTTTTTTTTAGCAGAGACCCTAGAGAATAAAATGGCGATCGTTGCAATATTTTATGTCACAATGTATATGCGCAACAGTCTTTCCAATGGAATTTTTTTGGAAGAAATACACTCATGAATTAAGAAAGAAAAACAAAACCGTAAAGTTAGCCCACTTTTTTTTTTTTTTTTTTTGTATAATGTGAAAGATGTTATGCAGAGTAAATAGATACCTAACATGTTACGCTTTTAAAATTGTGCACACTTGTGAAATGGCGACATTTTTTACATTGAACACTGTTTACATTTGAGGGCACAACTTGCGTATGCGATCGATTCTGCGCGTTCACACCCAGGAATGAGGCGCTTTTATCTTCTTTCTTTCTTCTTTCTGGGATTGGGGGTCTAGAAGACCCCCAAATCCCTCCTTTGCACTTAAAAGCATTAAAGACGCCAAGTTTGGCAGTTTTGAATACTGTCATTTTTTTTTTTAAATGTGGTGCCTTTTAAGCTCCAGTAAACAGGAAGAAATGTCATGACATTGCTTCCAGGTTACTAGATCTAATTCTGGCTTTGTTTGGGTCTCTGGCCAGCCGACGGATGTGCCGGCTGGTCGCTCGGCCTTCCCGGTGGGAAGGGAGAGCCAGGGAAGGCGGCGTGAAGGGGTTAAAGTGGCAATCAGCACTTCCATTAGGATCTGTGTTCAACATTTACAGACTGGATCTGAACGGCACTTTAAAAGTTTCAACAAATCTTGCTGAAAGCCCTGCAAATGCTTTGTCAACGCTTGCTGCTCTTATACAAACTGAAGCCCCGTGTGAACCAGGCCATAGAGATTAATGCTTCAAAAATGTGTGCAAGATGAGTTTAAAATCCAATACATTGCAGATGTAAATTAGCCCTCCTGGGCTCATTCCTAACTACTACCAGAGGGACGGGGGTAAAACCAGGCGGTTTTGCCACCCTGGTACTCAACCGCCTGGTTTTACACACCCCCCCCCCCCCCTTTGCAGTAATTAGAAACAAGCCCAAGTGGGCTCATTTCCATGTTGCCTCTTAACTGCTTGTCAATAAGAGTATATTGGTCTGCGCAAAAGTTATAGCGTCTACAAACTACGATACATTTTCTGGAATTTACGCAGCTTTTAGTTTATGACTGCCTATCTCATATCTTGAGGTGCTAAAATGGCAGGGCAGTACAAACCCCCTCCAAATTACCCCATTTTGAAAAGTAGACACCCCAAGGAAATTGCTGAGAGGCTTGTTCAGCCCATTGAATATTTTATTTTTTTTGTCACAAGTGATTGAAAAATGACTAAAAAAAAAAAATTACACAAAGTTGTCACTAAATGATATATTGCTCACACATGCCATGGTTATATATGGAATTACACCCCAAAATACATTCTGCTGCTTCTGAGTATGGGGATACCACATGTGAGACTTTTTGGGAGCCTAGCCACGTACAGGACCCCGAAAACCAATCACCGCCTTCAGGCTTTTTAAGGGCGTACATTTTTTACTCCTCACTACCTACCACCGTTTCGGAGGTCATGAAATGACAGGATAGCACAACCCCCCCCCCCTAAATTACCCCATTTTGGAAAGTAGACACCCCAAGCTATTTGATGATAGGCACTTCCTCACTACCTATCACAGTTTCAGAGGCCATGAGCAACACCCCCCCCCCCCCCAATGACCTCATTTTGGAAAGTAGACACCCCAAGCCATTTGCTGAGAGGCATGGTGAGTATTTTGCAGATGTCACTTTTTGTCACAAAGTTTTGAAAAATTTCTTTCTTCACTTTCAAAAATAAATGAGAGCTGCAAAATACTCAACATGCCTCTTAGCAAATACCTTGGGGTGTCTACTTTCCAAAATTGGGTCTTTTGGGGGGGGGGGGGGTTGTGCTATCTGGACAATTTCAGGGTCCCTGTAACTGATAGGTAGTGAGGAGTAAAATCACAATTTTTCGCCTTTAGAAAGCCTAAAGGCGGTGATTGGTTTTTGGGGTCCTGCGGCTAGGCTAAAAAGTCTCACACATGTGGTATCCCCGTACTCAGGAGAAGCAGCAGAATGTATTTTGGGGTGTAATACCACATATAACCATCCCATGTTTGAACAATATATCATTTAGTGACAACTTTGTGCAAAAAGAAAAAAAAAGTTGAATTTTCCCGAAACTTGTGGCAAAATATAAAATATTCCATGGACTCAACATGCCTATCGGCAAATAGCTTGGGGTGTCTACTTTCCAAAATGGGGTCATTTTGGGGGGGGGGGGGTTAACTGTCTTGACATTTTATGCACAACATTTAGAAGCTTATGTCACACATCACCCATTCTTCTAACCATTTGAAGACAAAGCCCTTTCTGACACTTTTTGTTTAAGAAATTGAAAAAATATTTTATTTTTTTTTGCTAGAAAGTTACTTTGAACCCCCAAACATATTTTATATATATATATATATATATATATATATATATATATATATATATATATATATATATATATATATATATATATATATATATATATATATATATATATATATATATATATATATATATATATATATATATATATATTTTATTTTATTTTTTTAAAGCAAAGGCCCTACAGATTAAAATGGTGGGTGTTGCACTTTTTTTTTTCTCACAGTATTTGCACAGCCATTTTTCAAACACGTTTTTTTTTGGGGAAAAAAAAACACTTTTTAATTTTAACCACTTCAGCCCTGGAAGGATTTACCCCCTTCCTGACCAGAGCACTTTTTACAATTTGGCACTGCGTCGCTTTAACTGCTAATTGCGAGGTCATGCAATGCTGTACCTAAACAAAATTTGCGTCCTTTTCTTCCCACCAATAGAGCTTTCTTTTGATGGTATTTGATCACCTCTGCGGTTTTTATTTTTTGCGCTATAAACAGAAAAAGACGGAAAAATTTTGAAAAAAAAAAAGATATTTTCTACTTTTTGTTATAAAAAAATCCAATAAACTCAATTTTAGTCATACATTTAGGCCAAAATGTATTCAGCCACATGTCTTTTGGTTAAAAAAAATGTCAATAAGCGTATATTTATTGGTTTGCGCAAAAGTTATAGCGTCTACAAATTAGGGTACATTTTCTGGAATTTACACAGCTTTTAGTTTGACTGCCTATCTAATTTTTTGAGGTGCTAAAATGGCAGGGCAGTACAACCCCCCCCTAAATGACCCCATTTTGGAAAGTAGACACCCCAAGGAAATTGCTGAGAGGCATGTTGAGCCCACTAAATATTAATTTTTTTTGACCCAAGTGATTGAATAATGATAAAAAAAAAAAAAATTACAAAAAGTTGTCACTAAATGATATATTGCTCACACATGCCATGCTTATATGTGGAATTGCACCCCAAAATGCATTTAGCTGCTTCTCCTGAGTACGGGGATACCACATGCGTGGGACTTTTTGGGAGCCTAGCCGCGTACGGGGCCCCGAAAACCAAGCACCGCCTTCAAGATTTCTAAGGGCGTAAATTTTTGATTTCACTCCTCACTACCTATCACAGTTTTGAAGGCCATAAAATGCCAAGATGGCACAACCCCCCCAAAAGACCCCATTTTGGAAAGTAGACACCCCAAGCTATTTGCTGAGAGGCATGGTGAGTATTTTGCAGCTCTCATTTGTTTTTGAAAATTAAGAAAGACAAGAAAATTTTTTTTTTTTTCAATTTTCAAAACTTTGTGACAAAAAGTGAGATCTGCAAAATACTCACCATACCGCTCAGCAAATATCTTGGGGTGTCTACTTTCCAAAATGGGGTCATTTGAGGGGGGGGAGGGGGTTGTGCCATCTGGGCATTCCATGGCCTCCAAAACTGTCATAGGCAGTGAAGAGTGAAATCAAAAATTTACACCCTTAGAAAGCCTGAAGGCGGTGCTTGGTTTTTGAGGTTCCGTACGCAGCTAGGCTCCCAAAAAGTTTCACACATGTGGTATCCCCGAACTCTGGAGAAGCAACAGAATGTATTTTGGGGTGTAATTTCACATATTCCCATGGCATGTTTGAGCAATATATCATTTAGTGACAACTTTGTGCAAAAAAAAAAAAAAAAAATGTGTCTTTTTCCCGCAACTTGTCACAATATAAAATATTCCATGGATTCGACATGCCTCTCAGCAAATAGCTTGGGGTGTCTACTTTCCAAAATGGTGTCATTTTGGGGGGTTTTGAACTGTTCTGGCATTTTATGCACAACATTTAGAAGCTTATGTCACACATCACCCACTCTTCTAACCACTTACACAAGACAAAGCCCTTTCTGACACTTTTTGTTTACATGAAAAAATTGTTTTTTTTTTTTGCAAGAAAATTACTTTGAACCCCCAAACATTATATATTTTTTTAAAGCAAAGGCCCTACAGATTAAAATGGTGGGTGTTTCATTTTTTTTTTTTTTCACACAGAATTTGCGCAGCGATTTTTCAAACGCATTTTTTTGGGAAAAAACACACTTTTAAATTTTAATGCACTAAAACACACTAGATTTCCCAAATGTTTGATGAAATAAAAAAGATGATCTTAGGCTGAGTACATGTATACCAAACACGACATGCTTTAAAATTGTGCACAAACGTGCAGTGGCGACAAACTAAATACATTTTAAAAGCCTTTACAGGTTACCACTTTAGATTTACAGAGGAGGTCTACTGCTAAAATTACTGCCCTCGATCTGACCTTTGCGGTGATACCTCACATGCATGGTGCAATTGCTGTTTACATTTGACGCCAGACCAACGCTTGCGTGAGAGCGAGGGGGAGGTGCTTTTTTTTTTTTTTTTTTTTTTTTTTTTTTAACTGTTCCTTTCATTTATTTTTATTTTTTTTAGCATTTTTATTATCTCAGGGAATGTAAATATCCCCTATGATAGCAATAGGTAGAGACAGGTACTTTTTTTTTATTTATTTTTTTTTTTTTTAAATTGGCGTCTATTAGACCCTAGATCTCTCCTCTGCCCTCAAAGCATCTAACCACACCAAGATCGGTGTGATTAAATGCTTTCACAATTTCCCAATGGCGTTGTTTATATCCGGTGAAACCTAAGTCATGAAATGCTCGTAGCTTCTGGTTTCTTAGGCCATACAGATGATTGGAGCCGTTCTGGTCTCTGATCAGCTCTATGGTCAGCTGGCGGAACCACCGGCTGCATTCTCGGGTTCCCTGTTGGGACAGGAGAGCCTGAGAAAACCATGGAAGACAGTGGGAGGGGGGGACGTTCCCTCCCACTGCTTGTAAAAGCAGTCTAGAGGCTAATTGGCCGCTAAAATTGCTTTTACATGAAAGCCGACCGCTGGCTGAAAAAAATGATACCAAGATGATCATTCTGGTATAACCACTCAAAGTCCAGCAACATACCAGTACGTTGCTGGTCCTTGTTGGGCATATATTGTAATGTTCTTTTTTTCTTGCAGCCTGTGGGATGAATGTAAAAAAAAAGAGATTGATCGGTGGGTATGCCCACCATTAGAATACCGCCATTCATCCGCCCACTTCTAATGATGGGCATACATGCACCATTTTCTTTTAACTGTGGTGTGGAAATCGCCTCCTACAGCGCTGGAGTCGCTGATTTATGTATCGTGAGAGCAAACGCTGTTGCTGTCAAGATAAATAAATCAGTGCTGCAGCTGAATGGCGTACCTGCTAAGCAAATGATGGTTAATAATAAAACAAGGTAACATTACAGTATAACAGTAAGACTTGCCATACCTGCAAAGAAAATACAATAAAACATAGTCAAAATTAAACATTTTTTAACGCAATCTGAGCCTAAAAATATATATCCCGAAGCATGGGGGCAATCCGCCCCTAATGTTAGGAGCAAATCGCTCCTCCACCCCTGCCCCCATGCTTCGGCATATATGCTCTTCTTTTTTTTTTTTTTTTTAACTGTATTGGTGAAATCGCCTCCTACAGCGCAGGAGTCACGGCTTTATGTATCGTGGGAGCAAACGCTGTTGCTGTCAGAATAAATAAACCCGTGCTGCAGCTGAATGGCGTACCTGCTAAGCAAATGATGGTTAACAATAAAACAAACATTACAATATACCATACCTGTAAAGCAAATGCAATAAAACATAGTAAAAATAAAACAGAGAGAGCGATAGATATAGAACAGTAGAGAGCGAACATAAGAGAGAGAAAGAAGAAAAATAAAACCACAACTTTTTTTGGGATTTTTTTATTTATTTTTTTCACTTTTATAAAAACTCTAAAACTGTAAACTGAACGTTGCAGATTAGGGTCTCTCAAAATGTGATGGCCATCACATCTTTCGAGACCCTGGGTACGTGTGCCTAGGACTGAGTATTAGCGTAGGGTACAGCACTACACAACTAGTGTGTGATAGCGTTTGAAACAGTCACCAATGCAAAGACCAGGTTCGTCAGGACAGGAGGGACAACATTAGCGGGTATCACGCCTAATTCCACGCTTTCTACAGACACAACATCTTCTTTGGATGTTTCTTTGGGTAGGGGTACCAGAGAGGACATGCGGAAAATGCCTCTCATGCAGCCGGCTTACTGCATTTGGATTGGGAAGTTGGGCCACAGCACTGTCTGGAAACAGAAGGGCCGTGATGATCTCTTCGTGGAATTTAAGGAAGGAGCCAGTTTGTCCTGAAGCTTTGTATAGCACAAAAGCATTCAGCAGAGCCAATTGAAATAAGTATACAGAAACTTTTTTGTACCAGCGTCTTGCATTACGGCAATTGGGTATGGCGCAAACAACTGGTTGTTGAGATCCACCCCTCCCATAGTAAGGATATATTCGTGGACACAGAGGGGTTTCTCCACAACACCAGTCGCCGTAGGAATTTGGACTGTCGTGTCTGCATGAAGGGAGGACAGAACGAAAACATTCTTATTATCCCTCCACTTCACAGCGAGCAAATTATTACATCTCAAGCAGGCTCTCTTCCCCAGCCTAAGACCCGAATTTACAAGCCGCTGGGGTAAGCCCCGGCGATTAGATCGCACGGTGCGACATGCACCAATTTGATGATCAAACAAGTCACTAAAAAGTGGCACACTTGTGTAATAATTGTCCACATACAAATGGTACCCCTTTCCGAATAAGGGTGACACCAGGTCCCACACAATCTTACCAGCGCTCCCTATGTAGTCTGGGCAGTTCTCCGGCTCTACATGACTATCTTTTCCCCTTGTAAACCATAAAACTACATGTGTAGCCTGTGACCCTGTCACAGAGCTTATACATCTTGACCCCATATCTGGCACGCTTGCTGGGAAGATACTGTTTGAATGACAAGCGGCCAGGAAACTTAATCAGGGACTCGTAAACGCAGACAACTTGATGGGGAGTAAACAAGGCTGCAAAGTGTTGGTTGAAGTGGTTTACGAGGGGCCGAATTTTGAAGAGCTGATCAAATTCAGGGTCATCCTGAGAACGAGTTCATTATCGTTGAAGTGCATGAACCGCAAGATCTGCTCGTATCGTACACTGGTCATGGAGGCAGAGAACATAGGCATATGGTGAATTACCATCATTTGGATAAGCACGTCTCACTATGAATAAAACGTTTGTTTATTTATCCTATTGACTGACTGACTAGTGACACCAACCTGACTTTTGGACATATCAGATTAGTGTGGATTGGGCATCATTCCATTATGGAACAGTGTGTTTATTATCTGTGTTTTACGGATATACACTGGTCCCTTTAGAACTTAATGCTGGCTACTTGGTTAGAGGCAGCTTTGGGGGAATCGAGGTATTACCTTTCACACTTATACGACTTCAAAGTCGCGCGATTTTAACGCGATTTCGTGGCCGCGATTTGGGAGCAGTACTACTTTGTACGACTTTGCCACAACTTTAGCATTAACCATTCTCAGCTTGTGCTTACAAAGTAGTGCTGAAATCGTGTCTATATTATTCAGGTACGATTTACATGCTACTTGAGGGTTTAACATTGAGGTCTATGGAGTACAAATCGTATGGAAGTTGGACCAAAGTAGTGCGGGGACTACTTTGAAGTCCGCACGACTAAAGTCGTGCCAATATGAATGGTAGTCATTGAAAATCATGGAGAATGACTTGACATACGATTTTGCAGTACAAAATCGTGGGACAAGTCGTATAAGTGTGAAAGGGGCCTCAGAGTGCTTTCTAGTTAGGGGAGGGAGGGGTTTGTGGATTGCCGTATTTACCCTGTTTTGTTTCCCTAGTGGGAGACGGTCAGATATCTACATGGGTTATCTGTTCTTATTTATGTGGGGAAGTATAGAACACTGAGGAATTCATCATTCCTCCTCGCTCTATATACAGGGGACTAGCAGGATTTTGTGATTTGCTATGAAAAAATTTTTGTACCTTGCTCTTTTAAGCAATAAATTATATTGTAGTTAACTCTTTAGGGTGTAATATATATATATATATATATATATCTTCTTATTTTTTATTTTTTCAAGTTAATATGGTGAATTGAGTCAGTGGACCAATATGACCGCAACTCACTCCTTTTGTTTTTAACAATCAGGAGTGCTTTATTGAAGGTATACAGTACAATATAAACAGAAATATATTCATCTTGTGGAATAGATATGGTATATTACAGTAACTTTGATACGTCACATGTTACATATTCGGTGTCCAATGAGCAGTATAAACAGTGAATCAATACAAGAAAAGGTACAATAAGAGAAAATTTATGTTCAGGAATTAGGTCCCAGTCAGGGGGGGCGAAGAGGGGGAAGAGTAGGAAAGTGGGAGGAGGGGAGACGGGAGAGGAAGGACCATAGTCGGCTACATCCAGTTAATTAAAAAGCTGTCCATGGCAACCGCACTTTATCAAATTTCCAGGGGCAGCCACGACTGATGTACGTTAACTTATAAAGAGGTGGAGGAGCATTGATTCTGTTTTCCCAGGAGGATAAAGCGGGGGGGGGGGGGGGGCAGAGGAGGTCCACTTACATAAGATTTCTTTTTGGCATAGAAAAGAAGATATGAGATCAGCAGTTTACTATGATGAAATCTTTGTTCATTTTCATGAATACCCAGCAAAGCTAGTTCAGGTGTCATGGAAACAGAGCTCAAGGCGGACATTTAATTGTTCAAAAATCCGTGACCAGAAGGTCGATAGAACGGGGCAGTCCCAGAACATATGTAGATAGGTACCCAGGTGCGTCCGACACCGGGGGCAGTGTGGGTCTCTATCAGGATATATTCTGGACATGCGCACCGGGGTAAAATGCACTCTGTGAAAAAAATTAGTTTGTATGAGCTTGTCCCCTGCAGAGATGACCAACTTGGGACCTTGTTCTAAATAATCCACCCAGTCCTCCCTCTCCAGGGCCGGGACATCTGCTTTCCACATTTCCCAGAGCCTATCCATTTTTGCGGAGTCTGTGGGAAGCAGACAATAGATCTATAGAGATCTTCGGTGAAAAACAGCAAATAAAAAGTGACCTAAAATCAACTGTTTACACCTGAATTTCCGGGTTGGCCAGTGAATGGGGGGGGGGAGTACGGGTGCTGCAGAAGTGGTGGGCTCCCAATTAGGATTGGCAAATGCAGCAGGAAGGGCACTATGGGCTCGATGGGCCTGTCTGTCTTCTTCTTGGTGGCAGCGGGACACTACTCACGCTAGCCACCTCGCCAGCTTGAACTGCACTTATGGGACTCACCACGTGATACTGCAGTGCTGGATGTACAACCAGGATGTACTAGGCCGCTGGTGCTTGCCAGTTCACCAGAAGGATGAGCGGCGCTAGTACTGGCTCTCTGCTCCATACGAGAGCCCTGCGGTTCTTGCACCTCAACGACAGCAGAAGAATGGGGTCTGGTACGCCTGACCTTGGCAGGGACCACAACTCCGTCGTCAGAGCTATCTGTCAAGGTGCTGCTGCTGTCTACAGGTTTGTATTCTGAGCCTGAATCTGACAGATGAGTGACTTCCTCTTCACTATCTGTCATGCTCAGAAATGTGTAGGCCTCTTCACTGCACCTTCGATTTTACATTTTGGTCTCTAAATTTACTGGTACAGTAGTGAGACTCACACGAAAAAAAGTACCTGTCAGCGACTGATTGAAACGCTACCAAAAAAACTTAACATTCGCAGGGATCAGGCCTGACTCTGCGAACGCTGAGGTTATGTGTGTTGTGTTTTTGTAAGTGACAGTGATCGATTGATACTGCACTTGGGTGGGCTGAGCGGAGGGGCTAAACACAGGTGCTAGCAGGTATCTAGGCTGATCCCGCTAACACTGCCTTTTTGGGAACCCTAAACTGCTGGGGACGCTAGTATAGATCTGATCAGATATTGATCTGTTCAAACACTATACTACTAAGTGAGGTGTATGGTGCATGCGTGGGTGTTAGCGCTACTGGCACTAATCTGACGCTGCCTGGGGCGACGCAGACCCTATCTGACTCTAAAACCTCACCGGGTGATCAGGGGGTTAAACCTTTATTGGGTAATATACGGCGGGCGCCCTGACGCTATAAAAAAAAAATCTAGCTAACCACCGTCACCCGTGACACTTATACAGTGGTCACTGGTGACGGGGTGATCAAGGGGTTAAACCCTTTATAATACTAATTACCCTAACACTGATTAGTGTCACTAATGACACCAGTACAGCGATCAAAAAAAAAAATCTGATTTCTGTACTGGGTGACAGTGAAGGGGTTAACTGGGGGGGGTGATCGGGGGTGGTAAGTGTACCTATGTGAACTGGTGTCAGTGTAGTGTTGGTGCACTTACTGTGAGATGCTCTCTCTCCTCGGTCTGGAACGGAAAAGGCCGACACGAGGAGAGATGACATCACTTCCCCTGCTGTGTTTACACTTACACATGCAGGGGAAGGATCTCATTCGCCAGGACCGATCACCAGGTCCAGGCCAGATTTCATTGGCCTGGGGATTGATCAGTTCTGGATTGAATCTGATCGTCGCGGCCCCCTCGGCGGTCGCACGCCCGACATAACATAACGGCGATTTGCCTGCCCGTGCCATTCTGCCGCAGTATAACTGCGGCGGCTGGTCGGGAAGCTGTTAAAGTGTATCTCCAGGAAAAATAATAGTCTATGCATAGTTAAAATCATTTAAAAACCTTGAATATTGGCACAATTTCTATGATATACGACTGTCTGTTAGAAGGACAGTCCCCTAATCCCCTTCCATATATGGAATATTAAGGGAGGGAGACATTGGAGGCACTCTAGACCCAGATAATTGGAGACAAATTTTGGAAACCACCTCTCATTGCTCATTTAACGGTCCCTTGGTATTTGGCAGAATTTAACCCCATCAATACTTTAGGGCAGTGGTTCTCAACTCCTGTCCTCGGGACCCACTAACAGGCCAGGTATTAAAGATAACTGAAATACATCACAGGTGATATCATTTGCTGCTCAGTGATTGCAGTATTCTAGTCTGCATCTCCCCAAGGTAATACCTAAATTCTGGCCTGTTAGTGGGTCCTGAGGACCGGAGTTGAGAACCACTGTTTTAGGGGATGTCAAACCCAGAGTAATCCTTTACACATATGCGTGGAATGTTACGAGATACTGCACTGGTGTATACCAATTGGTCTATACGCTGCTTTATTACAGTGGGTATAGAAAAGAATCCCCCCCGAATACAGACACAGTTTTTGTTTTATCCAGCTGTATTTACTAGTGCAACTAGAACATCCAAGTGAAAGATATAACACCAACATGTCAGTAAAAATTTGAAAAAATCAAAAACAGAATCACTGAGTTGGAAAAAGGATCACCCCCTTATGTCAGTATTTTGCTGGACCACCTTTTGCTTTAATTCCAGCCTTTAGTGTGTTGGGATATGTCTCTACTAACTTTGCACATCTAGACTTTAAAATATTTGCCCACTCTTCTTTGCAGAACTGCTCAAGTTCAGTTATGCCGCGTACACACGAGCGGACATTACGGCGGACTTTGCCCGGCGGACTGGATTTCGTCGGACAATTTGATGTGTGTGGGCTCCAGCGGACTTTGTTTTCTCAAAAGTTGGACGGACTTAGATTTGAAACTTGTTTAAAATTTATCCGTTGAAATCGAGTCCGGTCGAAAAGTCCGCCGTCTGTATGCTAGTTCGACGGACAAAAAGCCACGCTAGGGCAGCTATTGGCTACTGGCTATGAACTTCCTTGTTTTAGTCCGGTCGTACGTCATCACGTACGAATTCGACGGACTTTGGTGGATTGTGTGTAGGCAAGTCCGTTCATTCAGAAAGTCCGTCGGAAAGTACGTCGAAAAGTCCGCCGGGCAAAGTCCGCCGTAATGTCTGCTCGTGTGTACGCGGCATTACACTTGATTGTGACCGTTTGTTGACTGCAGTCTTCAAGTCATTCCACAGATTTTTAATGGGGTTTAAGTCTGGGCTCTGACTAGGCCATGCAAGGACATTCACCTTTTTCTCCTTCAACCATTGTGTGCTCCTTTTTGCTGTGTGCTTTGGGTCATTGTCATGTTGGAAGGTAAACCTTCTTCCCATTGACAACTTTCTGGCAGAGGGCAACAGATTTTCCTCAAGAATTTGACGGTATTTTGCCCCATCCATTTTTCTTCTATCCTGACAAGTGCTCCAGTCCCTGCTGCAGAGAAACGCCCTAATAAAAGGATATTACCACCTCCATGCTTTACTGAAGGAATGGTGTTATTTGGATGGTGAGCTGCATTGAATATCTGCCACACACATCGTTTGGTGTTTAGGCCAAATAATTCAATTTTAGACTTATCTGACCAGAACACCTTTTTCCATGTGGACTCAGAATCTTCAAGGTGCATTTTGATAAAGCTCAGTCATGACTGCATGTGGCCTTTCTTGAGGAGTGGATTTTTTTCTTGCAACCCTCCCATACAAGCCACTTTTGTGGAGAATTTGTGATCTTGTTGTCACATGCACACAATGACCACTCTTTGTCATCAATTTCTGCAGCTGTTTCAGAGTTGCTGTAGGCCTCTTGGTAGGCTCTCTGACCTGTTTCCTCCTGGTTCATTCATCCAGCTTGGAGCAACGACCTGATCTAGGAAGGGTTTGTGTTGTACCAAATACCTTCCACTTCCTAATAATAGACTTCACTGTGCTTCTAGGCATTGATAAAGCCTTTTACATGTTTTTGTATCCATGTCCTGACTTGTGCCTGTCCACAACTTTATCCCAGAGATATTGGTGTCAGTGCCTTGCCACCCATAGTTGATTGTCTGCTTCAGTTGCACTACCAGGGACTAAAATGCTCCAGGAAAGCTCTTTTTATGCTAAACTAATTAAATTAATCGATTAGATAGAAAAATAGATTTTTTTTATATATATTTTTCTGACATGTTTGTGTTAGATCTTTCACTTGGATGTTATGAGTTGCACTGAGTAAATACAGCTGGATAAAACAAAAACTGTGTCTGTCTTCATTTAGGTTGCAAAAAAACAAAATGTGATTATTTTAAAGGGGGTGATTCTTTTCTATACCCACTGTAAATCTGAAACCTGAACTCTGTATACAGTAAATAACCCATTTCATTTACTGACATTTCTCTTCAGAGAAGTCAAACGGGTTCTAGCAAAAGCATGGTGGTCATCAACCCAAATCATTGGCTAACTGAAACAGAAAATTAATTAATTCCCTTAATAAGAAAATGACCATATCCCTCAAAGATTCCATCTCTAGGTTCAAACAAATTTGGATACCCTGGATCAATCACTATGTCCCATCTGATTTTGACGGCTCGTTGTTTTAACTTTGACAAAGTAGTCATTCATATCAGCAACCCCAATCCTTACCCTTCTTCCTAGAACCCTCAATAACTCAACTCTTTTTTTGTATTTTTTTTCTCTGACTTTTTACTTTTGTCTACCACCAAGTATTGATGAGATACAGTCTAGGAGATCTCTTTCTTCTGCTTCCTTTTTGACTTCCCCAGGAACCATTGAATATTAAAGGGTAACTCCACTTTCGTGGGTAAAAAAAAAATCAAATAAAGAAAAAAATAATATAGCGTAGACAATTGCGACACAAGTCATATTGCAATTGACTGTTATTAAAAATTACCTTTCCTTTTCAATCTGCAGCCGCTGTCATTTTCTGAAAATGCATTGCAATATGGCTACCTGGAGTTGTTCTGTACACATACAATGTACTGACCACCCCCAGAAACATAATTTCCTGCTTGTGTGATTGGCTCACCAATTTTCCCAGAAGTCTGCCTAAAATAAAAGGCAGATTTCAGGCATCCCCTGCAACAAAAATGTCATTTCTGGTGAGATACTCCCAAAAGGAATACGTCTAAAGGGATGCAGGCCCAGCATTTCCTCATTAGTGCCCTGCAGCTGCCACAGCTGACTGATAATTATGAAACCACTCCCATTAGATCCACTAAGCACAGGGGCACAGAGGAACAAACAGCGATTTCAGACTAACAAAAGGTAGGAATCTGCAACAAAGCTTGTTATAATAAACTACACTCCTTTTGGTCTCTGTGACTGTACTCTTCGCTGGTTCTCATCCTACCTATCCCACCGCTCCTTCAGTGTCACTTACAACTCTACTTCCTCCTCTCCTCTTCCTTTTTCCGTTGGGGTCCCCCAAGGTTCTGTTCTTGGACCTCTCCTTTTCTCAATCTACACCACCTCCCTGGGTCAGTTGATAGCCTCCCACGGCTTTAAATATCATCTCTACGCTGATGACACCCAAATCTATCTCTCCACCCCCCAGCTCTCTCCATCTGTCTCCTCACGCATTACCAACTTACTAGCAGACATATCAGCCTGGATGTCACATCACTTCCTCAAACTCAACCTATTCAAAACCGATCTCATGATATTTCTTCCCTCAGGTGCCGCTTCCCCTGATTTCTCTGTCAATATCAACGGCTCAACTATCAACTTGTCCCCCCACGCCAAGGTCCTAGGTGTAATCCTGGACTCTGAACTAACCTTTCGGCCCCACATCCTATCGCTATCCAAAATTTGCTGCCTCAACCTCCGCAACATCTCCAAGATACGCCCCTTCCTAACCAATGTCACTACAAAGCTTCTAATCCAATCCCTGGTCCTCTCCCGCCTCGACTACTGCAACTCCCTCCTCATTGGCTTACCTCTAAATAAGCTATCCCCACTTCAGTCCATCATGAACGCTGCTGCCAGGCTCATCCACCTCACAAACCGCTCAGCGTCTGCTATACCCCTCTGCCAATCCTTCCATTGGCTGCCAGTCAGTCACCAAATTAAATTCAAGATACTAACTATAACTTACAAAGCCATCCACAACCTGGCCCCCAACTACATCTCTAACCTAGTCTCAAAATACCAACCTAATCGTTCTCTTCGCTCCTCCCAAGACCTCCTGCTCTCAAACTCCCTTGTCACCCCCATCCCATGCTCGCCTTCAGGACTTCTCCAGAGCCTCTCCCATCCTCTGGAATGCTCTACCCCAATCCGTCCGATTTTCTCCTACTTTATCCACTTTCAGGCGATCCCTGAAAACTCATCTCTTCAGAGAAGCCTATCTGGCCCCCACCTAACAACTGTACATTTGACCTTCCCTCGTAGATTGTAAGCTCTAAGAAGCAGGGCCCTCTGATTCCTACTGTATTAAAGTGTATTGTATTTGTACTGTCTACCCTCAAGTTGTAAAGCGCTACGTAAACTGTTGGCGCTATATAAATCCTGTATAATAATAATAATAATAATGCAATGTACATAGATCACCCAGAGGGGAATGTTTTTATCTCAAACAAAAGTGGAGTTGCGCTTTAACTAAATGATATTTGAAAGCCAGAGAACAGATCCATTCACGATCAAGGACCATCCATAATTGTATACTGTGTGTCTGTGTTTTGTACCACCCTGTCTTGCTGTGCATTTAAAAACTTTAATAAAAACTCATTAAAACAATACACCTTCCATGTTATTTATGTTAATACTTCATAGCCTTTGCTAATAAAGGCATCATGCCAAGGGACAGGGTGCAGACAGTACGAATGGGCTTATGGTGTGCAACTAATCCTACATCTCCTTAGGCTGGCCATACATTATAGAATTTTTTTTTTTGTACATTTTTCCTTTTGGATTTACCAAAACCATATACTATGAGGTCAAACCTAAACACTTTTTTAATTTGTATGCAATCAGGCAGGACCTTGCACTACATAGTTGAAGGTAAATCTAAAGAAAATTGAAAGGAAAATTTTATCATGTAAGGCCAGCTTTACACCTTTCTTTGCTTGAAGGGGTTTTAAACCCCCATAGTTTTTCACCTTAATGCATTGTATGCATTAAGGTGAAAAACCTTTTTTAGTGCTGCAGCCCCCTGTTTTACTTACCTGGACGCGGTCATCCTTTATCCGGGAACGAGCACACCATCTGTAGCTGGTGTCTCCTCTCCCGATTGGATAGATTGATAGCAGCGCAGCCATTGGCTCCCGCTGCCGTCAATCAAATCCAATGACGCTGCGCTGGGGGGGCGGGGCTGAGTCCTGCATTCTGTGTGAATGAACACAGATGAAGGACTCGAGCACGCCTGCACGAGTGTCTACCAAGGAGAGCGTTTTCTCCAGGTAGACACTCGATGCGGGGAGGAGCCACCAGCGACGCCGTGGGACCCCAGAAGAGGAGGTCCGGGGCCGCTCTCTGCAAAACGAACTGCACAGTGGAGGTGAGTATGACGTGTTTGTTATTTGAAAAAAAAAATGAGGGTTTACAACCCCTTTAAGGCCACTTTCACACTTGTACGACTTGTCCTGCGTCTTGCGACTGCAAAGTCGCAAGACAATTCTTACTCCATGATTTCCAATGAGTACCATTCTTCAAAGTAGTCCCTGCACTACTTTGGTCCGCCTTCAAGATTACACAGGCATTGCTTCAATTCCCGTCAAAGTCGCATGACGTTCAGGTCGCACAAGTGTGAAAGGGGCCTAAAGTGTTACTAAACCCAGGAGCCTGTAGTCACTATCTGGTCTCCCACAGTACATGGAAATGCAATTATTTTAGTAAATATAAAGTGCTAAATACCTTTTCTCATCAGCACTATATAGCAGTCTTATGATTTCTATCAGTGTCTGGCTAAAGCTTGTAGGAAGAGTTTTGATTCTCCTCTGACTGTCCTATGATGCTGCATGACCCCTGACCCTCTGGACAGTGCTGATTGGCCCTGTGCTGATCACATGCACCTTCCCAAGGAAAAAAAAAACTCTTTAGCAATACACACCAAAACTGAGCATGTGCAGATTGCCCCCAGGTCTCTGTACTATCAGGAGATGGATTTGGGGACAGTGGAAGAAGGGGAGGATCAGAGAAGACAGGATCAAACAGCTTTTTTACACAATGCGGAGGTTTGACACATGTGGCCTGCCGCCTACTGCTCTAGGATGGCTGGTCGGCAAGCCCAGATCGCGGGCTCCCGACCCGCATCCCAAAGCATCAATGTGAAGAACGGAGCATGAGGCTTTGTAAAACACTGACATTCACCGACGTGATGGGAATTGTAGTTCCTGAACAACTGGAGGGTTATAGTTTGGAGACCCCTGTGCTAGAGGAAGCAGAGCCGAGCCGATGCTTCCTGTATAGTGCCGCCTCCTATCACTGGTGGAGTGATAGCACATGTACTGCGCCTGTGACAGGAGCGATACAGGAAGCATCGGCTCTGCTCTCTACTGCAGCCTCATGCTTCCTCTAGCGCCGGCACCTGTCACACTCATGTTTGCCGATGGTGGGCCAGGAACCAGCCAGCAATACCCACCAACAGTATCAGTAAGCAGTACCAGCCAGCAGTACCCACCAGCAGCCACCAGCCATACCTGCCTGGGGTACAGTAGCAGCCAGCGATACCTGCAGGAAGACTGAAGATTGAGGCCCCGTTCACAAGAACAGTCCGATCGGGTCCGCCTGTATGTTTTTCAGGTGGACTCAGTCGGATGCTCCATTCACCTCTATAGAGCAGTAGATGTAAACAGACTTGTGTCTGTTTACACCCGCCTATCTCCACACCAATCCATATAAAAAAAAACTGAAGGGGATCTGTCCCCTTCTGTCTGGACAGATCGGAGGGCCCATTAAGTAGAGCAGGCTGTGTCTCTGCATATGCAGAGCGGACACGGACCTGTCATCTGCCTGCTCCGCTCATTGGGGGTTATTTACTAAAGGAAAATCCACTTTGCACTGCAAGTGCACTTGAAAGTGCATCTGGAAGTAAAGTCGCTGTAGATCCAAGAGGGACATGCAAGGAAAATAAAAAACAGCATTTTAGCTTGCACGTGATTGGATGATAAAATCAGCAGAGCTTCCAGATCTACCCCTTAGATTTAGAGCGGCTGCACTTCCAAGTGCACTTGCAGTGCAAAGTGGATTTGCCTTTCGTAAATAACCCCCATTGTTTCATTGTTTCTTTTCTAACAGTCTTCTTTTTTTAATCAGATTTTATTTTTGAACTTTTAACAACCCCCCCTCCTCCCCAAGAACAGGAAATTACTGCTCAGTTAAGCTGATAAAACAACAACACGTTTATTTTATTCTTATAAAGTATACCAAAAAATTCCAGAGATATTCCAGGACGTCCGATACACTGTAAAAAGGGTTCAATAAAACAGGCCAACCTGTTCTTCAAACACTACTTCTCTTTATCATGCGTTTAGGCTTGAACATGGAGCATCTATCCAGGGATGCGCTTCTTTGAACATAGGTGTGTTTTTCAAACATAACATGTTTATCTATTCCCCAAGTCCAGTCCCCCAGGGTAGGAGGATTGGGCGAAACCCAACAAGAGGCTATCAACTTACAGGCCATAAAAAGCGATCTTGCTCCAAATTGTTGGGATTTATGTACCCTAAAAGGCATAGAATGGGATCTGGAATTAATGTAGTGTTATAAATAGTTTGTCACATCTATTACATCCGGTCAATACTGGTGATATTTTGGACATCTCCAAAACAAGTTCTAACAGTCTTCTGGCTGGTCATGGGACATCCTGGGATTTTCTTTTTCTTCCCCCTGTGGTGGCAGTGAGCGGTTCTCTAATTTATATAGCAGGGGTCTCTAAAACTTCTAAACGAAGGGCCAACTTACTGAACCTCAGACATTAAGGGGCCCCACTGGCCAGAGGGAGAATGAAATGTCCCAGTGCCAGAGGGACTAAATAATGCCTCAGTCTTGGTGGTTAGTAGGACTTAAAAAATTGAATAGCACCTGTGGTTAGTAGAAAGAGGAATATGGCCCCACCATTGAATGGAATAGTGCCCCATCGTTGGTGTCAGTGGGAAGACTAGTGCCCCATCATTGGCATCGGTTGGAGGAATAGTGCCCCATCATTGGTATCAGTGGGAGGAATAGTGCCCCATCATTGGTATCAGTGGGAGGAATAGTGCCCCATCATTGGTATCAGTGGGAGGAATAGTGCCCCATCATTGGTATCAGTGGGAGGAATAGTACACCATCATTGCAGTAAGTGGAAGGAATAGTGCTCCATCATTGTTGTCAGTAGACATGTGCCGGATGAAAAAATTTGTTTTATTTCGTTATTTAACTAAATTCGTTTTAAATTAAATCTTTGTTTTAAGTTAAATTTGTTGCATTCTTTACATTAGTTTTCGCTTTTCGTATTTAAAAAAATCCGCCCGCATTCGAAAAAAAATCTACCAAATTCGAAAAAACTATCAAATTCGAAAAAATTCTACCGCATTCGAAAAAATTCAACGGAATCTGAAAAATTAAACTATATATAACCATTTTCCGAAATTGGTATAGCATGAAATCAAATTCCAATAGAAAAGATTAGAATAGAAAATAATAGAAAAGAATAGCACAGAAAAACAATAGAACAGAATAGAAAAAAATATAATATATTCTATTCAAATTCATTCTGTACCAAATTCGAATTTCAGAAGATGGATATATATATATAATATTATTTTTTTTCTATTCTGTTCTATTGTTTTTTCTTCTATTCTAGTCTTTTCTACTAGAATTCTATTTTATCTATCTCTATTTCTATCCCTCTAACCCAATAGCAGCAAGTAGGTGTAGCCGAATTTAATCGACGATCCTACAAGGCCGAGCAGAGGGTACCCCACAGTGACCAAGGGGCTTGGGCAGATCAAAATGCCTATCAACGTCCCAGCTAGGCAGCAGGGACACCCCTAAGGGCTAAAGTCGATGTGACACTTGATCATGGCCAAAAAGGCAGAGAAGCGATAATGCTGGAATGGAAAAAGAGGTGAGTAAGGTGGATCGCAGTCTCTTTCCGTGTGGGGACTAAGCCTCTAACCCAATAGCAGCAAGTAGGTGAAGCCGAATTTAATCGACGATCCTACAAGGCCGAGCAGAGGGTACCCCATAGGGACCAAGTGGCTTGGGCAGATCAAAGTGCCTATCAACGTCCCAGCTGGGCAGTAGGGACACCCCTAAGGGCTAAAGTCGACGTGACAGTTGTATAGTTGCCAACATTGCAAAAAAAAAATGTGGGAAATTTTTTGGTTGTAGGCGGGGCCGTATAATAATTAGGGGGTGGGGCATGCATTTGTAGGCGTGACAGCAATAAACAACAAAACAGCGGCGCGCTTTGCGCGCGCGGTGAAAAATGGGCATGGTTTCGTTAAATAGTGGGTGTGGCTTAAATGGCCGTGACTCAAAGGGGGTGTGGTTAGAGTCTGAGATGAATGAGGGATGGAGAGAGGAATGAAGGGACAGCAGCCCCAGATCCTACACAACAATAGAAATATGTGTATTCTAGAAAGTTTAACAATCAGCAGATAAAGATACTCCACACACTTGGTGTTAGCGCTTCAATCATCCTGGCACCATGATTGTTATGGTGTCAGGATGATTGAAGCGCATTATTTCTATTATTACGTTGTAATATAAAATTATATCATTCAACTCACTATAATGCCGAATCAGTGGGATCCCTGAGCGTGTCACTAGCCACGTCGCCTGCCACCAGCAGAGTCCATCCTTGCATCAGGTGCCACCAGCAGAGTCCATCCTTGCATCAGGTGCCCCCAGCAGAGTCCTTCCTTGCATCAGGTGCCCCCAGCAGAGTCCTTCCTTGCATCAGGTGCCCCCAGCAGAGTCCTTCCTTGCATCAGGTGCCCCCAGCAGAGACTGTCCTTGCATCAGGGGTCCCCAGCAGAGTCTGTCCTTGCATCAGGGGTCCCCAGCAGATTCCGTCCTTGCATCAGGTGCCCCCAGCAGAGTCCTTCCCTGCATCAGGTGCCCCCAGCAGAGTCTGTCCTTGCATCAGGGGTCCCCAGCAGAGTCTGTCCTTGCATCAGGGGTCCCCAGCAGAGTCTGTCTTTGCATCAGGGGTCTCCAGCAGAGTCTGTCCTTGCATCAGGGGTCTCCAGCAGAGTCTGTCCTTGCATCAGGTGCCCCCAGCAGAGTCTGTCCTTGCATCAGGTGCCCCCAGCAGAGTCTGTCCTTGCATCAGGTGCCCCAGCAGAGTCTGTCCTTGCATCAGGTGCCCCCAGCAGAGTCCTTCCTTGCATCAGGTGCCCCCAGCAGAGTCCTTCCTTGCATCAGGTGCCCCCAGCAGAGTCGGTCCTTGCATCAGGTGCCCCCAGCAGAGTCGGTCCTTGCATCAGGGGTCCCCAGCAGAGTCGGTCCTTGCATCAGGGGTCCCCAGCAGAGTCTGTCCTTGCATCAGGGGTCTCCAGCAGAGTCCGTCCTTGCATCAGGTGCCCCCAGCAGAGTCCGTCCTTGCATCAGGTGTCCCCAGCACAATCTGTCCTTGTATCAGGTGTCCCCAGCAGAGTCTGTCCTCGTATTAGGTGCCCCCAGCAGGGTCTGTCCTCGTATCAGGTGCCCCCAGCAGAGTCAGTATAGAGACCCCCTCAGTGCAGACCCCCCTCCATCAGTGCAGACCCCCTCAATGCAGACCCCCTCAGTGCAGATGCCTTCAGCAGACCCCCCTCAGTGCAGACCCTCCCCTCCCATAACGCCCCCCAGGCCCCAAAACATGTCCATTACAGCATGATGATGAGCGGCCGCCGGCGCCGTGTGTTCAGTGGAGAGGGAATGGGCTGATCTGTGCGAAAGGAGAAGCCGATTCATTGGCTGCAGGGATCGAGCCCCTTCCTCTCTCTACTGAACACAAGGGGGAGCGATCTAGCGGCGGCGGAAAAAAAAATGTAAAGTGTAAACATTCCCGATTTCCCTTGCAAATCCTGATTCGGGACAGCCTCCGATCGGGATGAGGGTCCCAAAATCGGGATTGTCCCGGGAAAATAGGGACTGTTGGCAACTATGGGAAGGGATCCTTCCCCCCTTTCTTATATTACAGGACAGATAGGATGGTTCCAAAAAGCCCGGAAACAGCAGTCTACAGCATTAACTCTTTACCCAGCCTGGGCCAGCCAACTGCCTAGCTGACAATCTGTAGGCAACCTGCCAACATGCTGCTGACCAATTTTACACTGCTGTGTCATCTGTAGTTTCCTAATTCTTGTGGTAAAAACCTTGCCTGTATTCTTTTTCTCTTATACATATCAGACAAGTCTCCCTCATTAAAAATGCCCTGCTGCTGGTCAATTTTACACTGCTATATTATCTGTAGTCTTTTAATTCTTAATGAGAGTTTCATAGAAATTGAGCAGTGGCATGATAGTTTTTCATTACGAGAACAGGGACAGCCTCGGTGAACCACTGGCCAATTTCTTTCTGGTCAAAGCTGCCTGAAAAATACATTATCAAATTGAAACATTTCTGTAACATCATGTACAGTTTTAGGGCACCCTCCATGCATGTCATTTTAAAAAGTTGTGTATTTTCCATTTTGCTCAAAGGCCCTCTCCTTGCTGTACAGTATTTTTTAAAATTACCATATATGTGCTTTGGTACATTCCCCATGGTGCCAAGCTTCCCGTGCCTTCTACAGTGGCTTGCCTATTACCCCTTAAAAATGGCCAGATCATACTAATAGGATTTGCTCTGACAAGGGACCCACCTGACAGGAAGTAAAGCATGCAACATGGACAGAAATAAAAATATGTTATGCTGGTGTGAGTGTCTGTTAGAAACTTATCCTTACTTCCTGTCTGGTAAAACGTTGTCAGTGGGAAATCTCTGTAGCGGAGCCTCAGATAACAGTAAAAACCTGAAAGAGAATCCTTCCCCCACTTCATTCAAAATGATACAAAAGAGTTTTGACTTAATATCAGTTTAAGTATAGTCGTAGTGCCGATCTTTGCCATTGTCACTGGTGCTTCATCGGAAGCACCAGGGCTGCTGATAGGCCAGTACAGCCGGCCCTGTTGTACCGGGTCAGGCGTCCTCAGCATAGCAGGGGGGCCTGGGCAGCCTCACAGATGATCAGTGTGATGGTGCTGGGAGTTACAAGCCCCAATCTCCCTGTATAGCTTTAAAAAAAAAAAGCTGACAGACACTTCTCCTCCACTTCCTCCCATGTCTGTCAGCTGCTTTATTGAAAGCTATACAGGGAGATTGGTGCTTGTGTCCTCCTCTGGCTCCCCGTGTCCTCCTTGTGCTGCTCTGTTTCCCCCGGGTCCTCCTCTGGTTCCGCTCTGTGCTCCTCTGGTCCCCCCCGGATCTGTCAGGATGGAGAGCGGAGGAAGGAGCCGGTAAATGTGTACTTTACCAGCTCCTTACATTTTTGAATGAGCAGAGTCAGTGATCACTGACTGGCTATTTATAACTGAGCATTGTAAACTGCCACCCCAACAGGGCTGATAACAAAAAAAGAAAGAATTGTAATAAAAAAATATTTAAAAGTTAAATTGTAATAAACATAAAAATATATATATAAAAAATCCTGACACTGTCCACTGCTCTACTGACACCATCCAGCCATAACCGTCCACAGCACCCCCACCCCCAACTGACGCACTGTGAAAAAGATTATTAATAATAAATTTGTAGAAAATATTATAATATAGCACCCTGCAGTCTAGTCAGGGATTCTCCTCAAAATGTACTTGCCAGGAATAGTCATCTTGGCTAAATGTTAAAGATCCATTGATTTCTCCCTAAGTTTGGCCTTGTTGCACTTTTCTCTTCTACCACTAGGTGGCTGGGTACTTGGTGGTACTGGATACGAAAAGAGCAACGCAAGTTCAGAATATGGGTATATGGGGTATCTCAGCCAATGGGCAGAGGTTTTCTTGGATCCCTTGGCCTGCTGGGAGAGCCTATATATTTGGGTGGAGTCAGGTGATCTGTGTTCTGTGCCACTTGGATGGCTGTCTGAGTGGACGTTTGTTGTACTGCCCGGGTTGCTAGGCCAGAGATTGGGCCTAGCCCGGGCACATCTGGCTGCTAGGCTGTCTGAGGGCCTATCCAGAAGCAAGAGAGCAGCGTAGGATTGGGATTGCGGGTTGCAGTCAAGCCAGAAATGACAGTTCTGTTGGCCGGAGAACCTGTCATGGTCGGAGGTAGAGGGGAAGCTGTCACCACTAGGGGGCCAACTGCCTTATTACCAGGGACTAACTGAAGCAAGTACCGGAGTAGCATTCTCACCAACCGGGGACGGTGAAGAATCGGGAAACTTCAGTGGGTATCAAGCCAGGGACCCGGCCAGCGGAAGTGACGCTTGTAGAGCAGTCTTGTGTGTCAAGCCAGGGACTGAGCAGGCCAGTGGGGTGAAGCCTGAGAGGTATCTTGAATGTCAAGCTAGGGGCCCAGCAGAGAGGCGGGGGTGATGCTTGAGGAAGATACCATCGTGAAGATTGGAGGATCTCAAGGGATTCAGTGGCAATAAATCAGCGGGTCTAGTGAGAGATCGGCAGCTCAGTGGGAAGAAGAACTACAAGGAGTGATCGTAGTGGAAGTGAAAGAACTGTTACACTTTGTGTTATGAACTGTTAAAGACTGTTGCCATAGGAGACAGCATTCCTGTACGTGCAGATGTGGTATCTTGCTGGATGCCTTTTCCTGCATGGCTGTCCTCCTATTGAAGTCTCAGAGTCTGGCAATTGAACTTGCAACTACTTAAGGGTGTCTTGGTCCTAACCCTCTTTCCCCCAAAAGTTTGTTAAGAGAAATAAAAGTCTCTTTTGCATTACAGAAGTGTCTGGCGTCCAATGACTTTGACCACCTTGCACCCACCATGCCTCACAACCCACTATATACAGAAGGATGTCAGCTATCTCTGGCCCTGGAGGTTCTCATTAGACCAAAGGAGGCCTGGGACCTTGCTACAATAAAAACAAAAAACTACTGACACCATCCACTACTCTACTGACACTATCCATTGCCCTCACAAAATCCTTGTAAAAAAACAAAACAAAAATAAAATTGTAAAAAAAAATAATAAACATTAATTTTTTTACACTGTCTATTGCTCTACTGACACCATCCACTGCCCTACTGACACCATCCTGCACGTACTACCCACCACCATATACTCCACACTCTTCTCCTGCACACATTATTCACTGTCATAAACTCTGCACTCCTCTCCCTTAGCTGATCATTATATTAGTGTCACTGTTGATGTCAGTGTCAGTAAATCAGTTAAGCCAGCCATAGATGATTAGAATCTTGCCTGGTTTAGCAGGAATTGGCTAAGATTCAAACCATCTATGCATACCTCCCAACTGTCCCTGTTTTGGAACAAAGTCCCTCTGTCCCTCATCCCTCTCATCTGTCCCTCATTTTGGTCTGATCTATATAATTGTATATAAAATGCACTTTTTATCTTTCAAAAAGTGTTTCCTAGTGCTAAACCTTTCATCCAATTACTAAATTGCTGCATTTGTAAACTTCAAAAGCCAATATAAATGAATAGTAGTGGTAAAAATAAAACACTCGTGAGTTTAAGTAATAATTTTTTTGTATAATTCTCATTTAAGGGGGTGTGTCCTATGCATACATACATTTGCTAATAGGTGTCCCTCGCTCCCATCTCAAAAAGTTGGGAGGTATGTCTATGGGTAGGCTGATTGTACCAAAGTGATAGATCCACTTAGATACTGTCACGGAACGTCCCACACTCCGCTTGAGTGCTTCCGTCAGTATACCGCTTTCTAAGTTCTGGAACACGAGTCCAACGGATCTGGCTATAGGAACCCCAAGAACTAGACAACACCAGTCTTGGAGTACATCAGGACTAACTCTTTATTTGAGATCTCACACACATTTATACAGCAGGCTGACTCAAAGCTAACCTAATTAACATGAGCTAATTTACTAAAAAATTTACCCAGACCAGATGACAGACTTGTGGGCACCGAGCTTCACACAGTAGTATAAACACAATAGCTGAAGCTAATTACAATTAACAATACAAACAACAATCTCCCCCCTCCTCAGCCTAGACTATTCATCTCCTAGCCAGTTCTGGTGGCTAATGTGATCAGCTCACTCAATTAACACACATTATAGCTGACATCAGACAGGTGAGTGGAGTTGATGACATTAGCATCTTCTCACCGTATGAGTCCCAACAGTCACTATTGCTAGTATGGCAAATACAGGGTCCCCAGAGTCTGTGTGTCCTGGGGGACAAGGACCCGAAGCCAAAGTAACAACACCTCGAGGGTACCCCAAATGCCAGGGCCCATAATCTGTAGGCAAGTGGCTCACATTCAGTCCCCTCCAACAGCCTCTGTCCCGGCTAGGTCTGTCACAGATACATTATGTGAAAAAAGGCAAGAAGCGCCAATCTAAGTGCAGTATCATAAAGACTTTAATTTAAAATATATAAAAACAACAGCCAAATGGCTACTCTACTTTGAGATCTGAAGAAAATGCGGAAGCATTGAAACGCGTCATCTGACACGTCCATACGTCACTTCTGCCCTTTGGTTCCTGGAACAGTGTTTGCGTTCCATGTCTGTCTCCATCCGGTTCCTGTTTCCTGCTACAGTCCTGGCTCCTCATGTCCCAGTAGATGCCGGCTCTCCTTGCGGACACCTGGATCCTTCCATCTTCCCTGCAGCTCAGCACCCATAGCAGAGACCCCACAGACCACCTGCACACCATAGCGCTGACAGCATCTCCACCGGAACCTGCATTATGCACCTTTATAACATCTGAGGAGGACGTCCCTGGACCCACCATATGTTCTTGCCTGTATTTATCCTGTCCTTGTGAGTAGCCATTTGGCTGTTGTTTTTATATATTTTAAGTCTTTATGATACTGCACTTAGATTGGCACTTCTTGCCTTTTTTCACATTATCTTTCAGAGTTGTTTGCTTCCACTCTCAAGAAAGCTGCCGCTGGTGCACAGTATCAGATTCCTTTGAACTATATAGTTTTTTATTGACTTTATTTCTTCATCAACTATTATTTTGTTACCCTCTGGACGTTTGTGACAGAGTCTATATATATTTTTATATTTTTGATTTTGCATATTCAGGAGATTTAGTCACACTGCCCGTTTTCATCCTGGACTTGTTTTACGTTTATGTGCATCATTCCCATCCATTCATGTTTGATGTGTGTTCTTGCGCCATTTACCTATTTTTGTCCACTTAGATACATTAAGCTAGGGTTGCCACCTCATCCCTTTAAACCCGAACACATATGAATTACACAGGTTCTGAGGTTAATTTAATGCAGGTAAGGCACCAAGTGAGTTTAACCACTTCAATACCAGGCACTTATACACCTTCTTGCCCAAGCCAAGTTTCAGCTTTCAGCGCTTTCGCAATGTGAATGACAATTGCGCGGTCATGCTACACTGTACCCAAACTAATTTTTTTATCATTTTGTTCCCACAAATAGAGCTTTCTTTTGGTGGTATTTGATCACCTCTGAGATTTTTATTTTTTGTGCAAGAAAAAAAAAAAAAAAGACCGAAAATTTTGAAAAAAAAATATGTTTTTCTTTGTTACTGTTAAAATTTTTGTAAATAAGTAAGTTTTCTCCTTCAGTGATGGTCACTGATAAGGCTGCACTGACGGGCACTGATAAGGCGGCAATGATGGGCACCGATGAGGTGGCACCAATGAGGTGGCACTGATGGACACTGATGATGGGCACTGATAGGCGGCACTGATGGGCACTGATAGGCGGCACTGATGGACACTGATAGGTGGCACTGGTATGCAGCACTGATGGTCACTCATAGGTGGCACTGATGGGCACTCATAAGCGGCACTGATGGGTACTTATGGGTGGCACTGATGGGTACTTATGGGTGGTACTGATAGGTGGCAAGGATGGGCACTGATGGTCACTGATAGGTGGGCACTGATGGGCACGGATGGGCACTGATAGACACTGATGGGTGGCACTGATGACACTGATGTGTGGCATTGCTGGGCATCACTGATTTTCTTTGTTCCATAATGGTGCCAGTCAGTGCCCATTTGTGGGCACTGATTGGGATATACTGGGCATATGTTGGCACATGTGGATGGCCATGGGGGACGTACCTGGCCATCCACGTGTTAGGGGCTTCCCTGGTGGTCCTGGCGGCTTCCCTGGTGGTCCAGTGTGGGCAGCTGAGGAGGGCTGCGCTGATAAACAATCAGCGCAGACCCCCCTGTCAGGAGAGCCGCTGATCGGCTCTCCTCTACTCGTGTCTGTCAGACGCAAGTGAGGAAAAGCTAATCAGCGGTTTACATCGTGATCAGCCATGATTGGACATGGCTGATCACGTGGTAAAGAGCCTCCGCCGGAGGCTCTTCACCGAGATCGGTGTAACGGTGTGTCAGACTGATACACCTCACCACAGATCACCACAATGCGCACTCCCCACGGGCGCACGGCGGCTGTTATCCTCCAGGATGTCGTATGACGCCCAGTCAGGATAACTGAACCACCGCCCGGCCGTCATTCTGCTATAGGCCAGGCGGGAAGTGGTTAAAGTGATTGTAAAGTCTCATTTTTTTTTCTATTACAAAAACAAACATGTTATACTTGCCTCCTCTGGGCAGATGGTTTTGCACAGAGCAGCCCGGAGCCTCCTCTTTTTGGGTCCCTGGCTGGAGCTCCTGGCCCCTCCCTCCTATTGAGTGCCCCCCCGCAGCAAGCAGCTTGTTAAAGGGGTACCCAACACGAGCCGTGTATCTATTCAGACACGGAGCCGCGGTTCAGCCCTGCCCCCTTTTTCTCCTGATTGGCTAACTGACTTTGATTGACAGCAGTGGGAGCCAATGGTGCCGCTGCTGTGTCTCAGCCAATCAGGAGGGAGAGTCTCGGATGGCCGAGGCACTCGTGGACATTGCTGGACAGAGATGGGGCTCAGGTAAGTATTAGGGGGGCTGCTGCACACAGGTTTTTTATCTTAATGCATAGATTGCATTTAAATTAAAAAACCTTCTGACTTTACAACCACTTTAATTACCACCTTAATCAGCCACAGAACCTGTGTAATTTATATGTGTTTGGCTTTAAAGGGATGAGGTGGCAACTCTACAATCAGCCTGTCCAATTGTTACATACGATTATTTTTTCAAAGCGGGTTCGGGGGAGGGGCTGAAGGGGACCCTGTCAGGTAGGCTGTACGAGGCCCCATGATTTCTATTAGTGGCCTGGGAAGCACCAAATACTTGTATTTGTCTTCAACACTTACGTTTGTGAACAGTTGTACTACGGATAATAAAATCCATGTCTCAGTATCAGAATGTCCTGGCTCCAACTGACATTCTTTTTTATGAATCAGAAGCCTTGTGAACTCTAAATAGAAAATATCTGCGTCGTGAAATGCCACACTGTGCTGGAAGCCATGCCACATTTTCTGAAACCCCTCTGCTGGGAGGGACCATGTAAATCTGAATGGGATCAAGGACAAGACAGCAAATCCGCCACATAGCGCGTGGCAGGCATCTTGGATCTATATATAGATGGTGCTTTCAGAGCTTTTTTTGGATTAAATGCTCTGGAACATTATTATAGGCCTGTACATATTGTCGTATTTATTAAACTGAGATATAGATTTTTATATTTTTAATTTTTTGGCGTTTCATTTTTTTGCTTTTCAGTTTGGCCATGGAATACACATTTTTGTGATTTTTTTTTTCTTTTGATGATCCTCCATTTAAAGGATATATATAATGGCTTTATACAAAAATATTTATGATAGTTAAAAGTAATTAAAAAAACAGGGAGTCAGATAAAGGAAAGGGCACAGGGCAATAATTCCAACACCGTGAGAGACATGCAAAAATATAGCAGCGTGGTAATAGGGCACATCAAGGGATAAGTCCAGAGGCACAGGGCAGCAATCTAGTAAAGCAGGGACTTAGTCCAGAATCACAGGGCACAATTTGGGCACAGTGAGTAGTAGGCCTCAATCCAGTAAAGCAAAGACCAGGAGCACAGCGAGTAGCAGGCCTCAATCCAGTACAGCAAAGTCCAGGAGCACAGCGAGTAGCAGGCTTCAATCCAGTACAGCAAAGTCCAGGAGCACAGCGAGTAGCAGGCCTCAATCCAGTACAGCAAAGTCCAGGAGCACAGCAAGTAGCAGGCCACAATACAGTACAGCAAAGTCCAGGAGCACAGCAAGTAGCAGGCCTCAATCCAGTACAGCAAAGTCCAGGAGCACAGCAAGTAGCAGGCTTCAATTTAGTACAGCAAAGTCCAGGAGTACAGCGAGTAGTAGGCTTCAATCCAGTACAGCAAAGTCCAGGAGCACAGCGAGTAGCAGGCTTCAATCCAGTACAGCAAAGTCCAGGAGCACAGTGAGTAGCAGGCCTCAATCCAGTACAGCAAAGTCCAGGAGCACAGCGAGTAGTAGGCTTCAATCCAGTACAGCAAAGTCCAGGAGCACAGCGAGTAGCAGGCTTCAATCCAGTACAGCAAAGTCCAGGAGCACAGCGAGTAGCAGGCCTCAATCCAGTACAGCAAAGTCCAGGAGCACAGCGAGTAGCAGGCTTCAATCCAGTACAGCAAAGTCCAGGAGCACAGCGAGTAGCAGGCTTCAATCCAGTACAGCAAAGTCCAGGAGCACAGCGAGTAGCAGGCTTCAATCCAGTACAGCAAAGTCCAGGAGCACAGCGAGTAGCAGGCCTCAATCCAGTACAGCAAAGTCCAGGAGCACAGCGAGTAGCAGGCTTCAATCCAGTACAGCAAAGTCCAGGAGCACAGCGAGTAGCAGGCCACAATCCAGTACAGCAAAGCCCAGGGGCACAGGGCAGTAATTCAGTGACTCACCAGCCAACAGTGGCCTTAGCAGAGGAAGTCCAGGCAGCTTGGCAGGGAAAAGGAGGTCTGGTGGGCAGAGGTGCTTCATGGGCACATCACAGGTCCTCAGAGGGCTGTGTGTCCTGGCCGCAGCATCTAGACCACAAAGACAGCAGTTGCAGGAAGCACAGAGAATAAAGTAAGTCCCAGTGTCAAGGAAGCCACACCGACAATGCAGAACTACAAACCCCAGCAGTGCAGAAAGCAATGCACAGCCCATATGGAACTACACTATATTGTCAAAAGTGTTGGGACACATGCCTTTACACGCACATAAACTTCAATGGTATCCCAGTCTTAAGCATCGTACACACGATCGGATTGTTGGCCAACAAAGCGTCAGACTTTTGTCCGAAGGGCGTGTCCCAGGAACCTGTCTTGCATACAAACGATACACAATTGTTGGCCAACAAACACGAACGTAGTGACGTACTACTTGGGATTTCAGCTCTTGAGCGCCACCGTTAGGGCATCTTCTGCTAATGTCGTGTTTGGTGAGCATTGATTCAGAGCATGCGTGTTTGTACTTTGGACTTTTGTGCAACAGACTTGTGTACACACGATACGAAAATCTGACAACAGACCGTTGTCCGCCGAAAATTGACTAGCCTGCCATCCAACATTTGTTGGTGGAAAGTTGGACAACAGTTGTCTGATGGAGCGCACTATCCATCGGATTTTAGGCAAACAGTCTGTCATCACACAATTCCCTGCCGAAAATCCGATCGTGTGTACGAGGCTTAAGTCTGTAGGGTTTAATTTTGAGTTGGCCCACCCTTTGGAGCTATAACAGCTTTAAGTCTTCTGGTTAGGCTGTCCACAAGGTTTAGGAGTGTGTCTATGGGAATGTTTGAACAGTCTTCCAGATGTGCATTTGTGAGGTCAGGCACTGATGTTGGATGAGAAGGCCTGGCTCGCAGTCTCTGCTCTAATTCATCCCAAAGGTGTTCTAACGGGTTGAGGTCAGGACAGTCAAGTTCCTCCACCCCAAACTCGCTCATCAATGTCTTTATGGACCTTGCTTTGTGCACTGGTCTGAATGATTTGGTGGAGGGAGATTATGGTGTGGGGTTGTTTTTCAGGGGTTGGGCTTTACCACTTAGTTCCAGTGAAGAGAACTCTTAAGGCGTCAGCATAGTTGACATTTTGGACAATTTCATACTCCCAACTTTGTGGGAACAGTTTGGGGATGGCCCCTTCCCATTCCAACATGACTGCGCACCAGTGCACAAAACAAGACATGGCTGAGTGAGTTTTTGGTGGAGGAACTTAACTGGCCTGCACAGAGTCCTAACCTAAACCCAATAAAACACCTTTGGGATGAATTAGAGCAGAGACCGCAAGCCAGGCCTTCTCGTCCAACATCAGTGCCTGACCTCACAAATGCGCTTCTGGAAGAATGGTCAAACATTCCCATAGACACACTCCTAAGCCTTGTGGACAGCCTTCCCAGAAGAGTTGAAGATGTTATAGCTGCAAAGGGTGGGCCAACTCCATATTGAACCCTACATACTAAGACTGGGATGCCATTAAAGTTCATGTGCGTGTAAAAGCAGGTGTCCCAATACTTTTTACAATATAGTGCATCTGTCTCCACAGTTCCATGTATCTTCTAGCCTCCTAGTGAGACCTGCAGCCATCAGCCCCTCCGTCCATCACTGAAGAAACCCTCAACAGAATATTGGCCCGCACACACGATCCGAATATCGTACGACAGATCGTACGACCGTTTTCGCTTAATAGTCGCAAGTAGAAATTGAATAGGTAGATAAAGTCATGAAAATTCTCGTACGACAGAAAAAAATCGGAAGTGACGTCATGTGTTGTAATGTATATGTATTGTATTTTCGGACGACAACTATACTGACTAAACGAAAATCGTACGATCTGGAATCGTACGAGTAAAATTTTCGTGCATGTCCGATCGAATAAACTGTCGTGATCGGCTGTCGAAAGTAGTGCACACACGATTCGGAAATCGTACGATTCTTCCTCGGACGATAGTTTTCGTCCGATATTTCGGATCGTGTGTACGGGCCATAAGTCCCTTCTTTGTTATCTGTGTTTTGAATTCAGCAAGAGACCTCATGACAAATTCAGGTGGTGCCGAGGTGTCTGGCTCTTTCCTGCTACAGTACAATAACTTATGGGCTACCTGCTGAGTGCAACCTCGTGTCCTACCCCCCATGGGGACACAGGAACTCACAAACCAAAATATGCAATTGACTGCCTTAGGAACTTCATTTGGACTAGAGACTGTCAATTTCGTAAAACAAAAGAAAAATTCATTATTTCTTCTCTCTGTTACACATGTAAACAAGACAGATTGCATGTGAATAGTTTGTATTTACTATAAACTCCAAGCCTGCACATGGAGCTCTAGGTGGCTTTTCACATACAGTATAACTGCTTTGCTGAAAAAATGTCCTCTGAAGCTCAAAGTACACACAGCTGAATGAGGATTGACTAAACTCTATCTCTCCTGCCTGCTCTCTACACTCTACAGCACCTTATGGAGTTTTCATTGGAGAGAAGGTCACAAAAGAAGAAACTACTGCTGTGATCTCTTTAACCATCTCAATACAGGGCACTTTCACCCCCTTCCTGCCCAGGCCATTTTTCAGCTTTCAGCGCTGTCACACTTTGAATGACAATTGCGCGGTCATGCAACACTGCACCCAAATGAAATTTTTATAATTTTTTCCCCACATATAGAGCTTTCTTTTTGTGGTATTTGATCACCTCTGCGTTTTTTGTTTTTTTTTTGCGCTATAACCAAAAGAAGAGCGACAATTTAAAAAAAAACAACAATATTTTTTACTTTTTGCTATAATAAATATCCAATTTTTTTTTTTTTTTTTTTTAATTTTTACCTCGGTTTAGGCTGATATGTATTCTTCTACATATTTTTGGTAAAAAAAATCTCAATAAGCGTATATTGATTGGTTTGCGCAAAAGTTATATTGTCTACAAAATAGGGGATAGATTTATAGCATTTTTATTTATTTATTTATTTTTTTGCTAGTAATGGCGGCGATCTGCGATTTTTATCGTGACTGCGATATTGTTGCGGACATATCGGACACTTTTGATACATTTTTGGGACCATTCACATTTATACAGCGATCCGTGCTATAAAAATGCATTGATTACTGTATAAATTTGACTGGCAGGGAAGGGGTTAACACTAGGGGGTGATCGAGGGGTTAATTATGTTGCTAGGGAGTGTTTCTAACTGAAGGGGGAGGGGACTCACAAGGGGACGAGACTGATTGGTGTTGCTCTATACTGAGAACACACATCGGTCTCCTCTCCTCTCTGACAGGACGTGGATCTGTGTGTTTACATACACAGATCCACGGTCCTGCCGTGTTACCGGGCAATCGCAGGTGCCCGGCGGACATCGTAGCCGCCGGGCACGAGCATCGGGTGCCCAGTGACACGGCGGGCGTGCGAGATTGCCACCGGCGGCGCGCGCACATCCCCCTGGTGGGCAGGGAAGGCGAGGGCGTCATATGACGCCCTCCCATAACGAGAGCCGCGCCGCCTAGCCGTCATATGACAGCCGGCAGGCGGCAAGCGGTTAAAAAAAAACAAAAATGCCATGCAAAACCAGCTCCCTGGGTCATAGGTGTGTGCAGCCTATTTTATTAGGGTGTGCACCCCAAAGCTCAAATACACATCCCTTTTCTCTGCAGCCTCAGCTGCATGAGACAGTGAATGATTTGGAAGTGCTCTGTGCTGAGTGGCTTCCTGTTCATTCACAAACTGAAGTATTTTAGTTTACTATGCTTCAGTTTGTGAATGAAATTGGTACCACACGTAGTAATATACCCACCACCCCACGCTTCACCCCACAATGATTGCTTTTCACTATTAGATGTTCTTCCAGGTTGAATGATGCCCACTCACCAAGGATATACTGTGAGTGAAGGGCATCCCTGCACTTAGTTTACTGATGCAAAGAGCTGTGTGGACACCATCACATGAGTGCTGCTCTCTGTAACATTAAAGTGTTACTAAACCCACAATAGTAAAATCAGTCTAATACCTCCCAACATTTTGAGATGGGAATGAGGGACACCTACTAGCAAACATATGTAGGCATAGGACACGCCCCCTGCCACACCCCCTTAAAGGGAAAATTATCCCCAAAAAAGTTAATTAAATCCACAAGTGCATTTTTTTTACCACTATTATTCCTTTATTTTGGCTTTTAAAATTGAAAAATGCAGCAATTTAGAATTTGGATGAAAGGTTTAGCACTGGGAAACACTTATTGAAAAAAGTGCATTTTATTTACAACTATATAGATCAGACCAAAATGAGGGACAAATGAGAAGGAAAGAGGGACATTGCTCCAAATCAGGCACAGTCCATCAAAATCAGTGACAGTCGGGAGCTATGCAGTCTGTATATGCAGTAACGTATGGTTGTTATACTCACTGTGGAACCAAAGGGATTAATCATCTGCATTGTGTAAAAATTCTGTTTGATCCTGTCTTCTCTGATCCTCCCCTTCTTCAACTTATCCCAAACCTGATCTATCGACCTATCTCCTGATAGAACAGAGCCTTGGGGGCACTCTGCACATGCTCAGTTTGGTGTGTATTGCTAGAGAGGTTTTTTTTGTCAGAGTGCATGTGATCAGCACAGGGCCAATCCGCACTGTCCAGACAGAGGGTAAGGGGTCCTGCAGCCTCATTGGACGTTCAGAGGAGAATGAAAACTTCTCCTAAAAGATTTAACCAGACACTCAAAGAAGTCACAAGACTGCTATATACTGCCGACGAGAAAAGGTATTTAGCAGTTTATATTTACTAAAATAGTTGCATTTCCATGTTCTGTGTACTGTGATAGCCCAGATATAGTGAATGCAGGGTCCTGGGTTTAGTAACATTTAAAGGAACACCCAAGATCCATAGAGAACTCTGCACACTACATAACTGGTCTAAAGACATCTGGAAAGGATATTTCAAAAAAGCAAACAATACAGCAGAGGGGAGCACTGGGGGCAAGAGGTGGGGCACCGAGGGACATGATGGGGATCCCAGAATTGGGCTCTACATGTTTATTTGCAAAAAAAAAATGATTTTCTATAATTATTTTCTATATTTCTTCTATATCCAATTGCCGACCAGCCGCCGCAGTTACACTGCGGCAGAATGGCACTAGAAACGACGTTATGTAACGTTGCTTCGCCCTGTGGCCACTAGGGGCATGCACGCCCCCTCCTCGTTCACGGAGCCGATGTGAGTGTCCGGCGGTCGTGATCACCGCCGGGCTCCCGCGATCGCTCGGGGCACACCGAGAACCAGGATCTGTGTGTGTAAACACACAGTTTCCAGTTCTCTGAGGGAAGAAGCGACAGATCGTCTGTTCATACAGAGTATGAACAGCGATCTGTCATCTCCCTTACACAGTCCCCTCCCCTTTCAGTTAGAATCACCTCCCAGGGAACACAATTAACCCCTTGATCGCCCCCTAGTGTTAACCCCTTCCCTGCCAGTGACATTTTTACAGTAATCAATGCATTTTTATAGCACTGATCACTGTATAAATGCTAATGGTCCCAAAAATGTGTCAAAATTGTCCGACCTGTCCACCATGATTTCACAGTCCCAATAAAAATCGCAGATCACCGCCATTACTAGTAAAAAAAAAATTATAATAAAAATGCCATAAATCTATCCCCTATTTTGTAGACGCTATAACTTTTGCGCAAACCAATCATTACACATTTATTGCGATTTTTTTTTACCAAAAATATGTAGAAGAATATATATCGGCCTAAACTGAGGAAAAAAATTGTTTTTTTATATGTTTTTGGGGGATATTTATTATAGCAAAAAGTAAAAAATATTGAGTTTTTTCAAAATTGACGCTCTTTTATTGTTTATAGCGCAAAAAATAAAAACTGCAGAGGACATCAAGCACCACCAAAAGAAAGCTCTATTAGTGGGGAAAAAAGGACGTCATGTTTGTTTGGGTGCAACATCGCACGACCGCACAATTGTCAGTTAACACGACGCAGTGCCAAATCGCAAAAAGTGCTCTGGTCAGGAAGGGGGAAAAATCTTCCGGGGCTGAAGTGGATATAATGAATTCTATATATTTCTTGTTTATAAAAAAAACTGACGTAAAACTAATACAGTTTTTCCTATAAAGTAGACAAAATTTGTCTCTAGTTATCAAAGCGCTTAAAGAAAGAACAGTCTGATATATAAATACAATTAGACTCTTCCTTTAATTATCCAGTACAAGAAAACAAGAATGTGACTTCTTTCTATAGAAACAAAAACGGCCCTTCCCTTAGAACCCTTGATAAATAACGCCTACTTTAATTAATGAAAATCACGTCTTTAGTGTCTTTAGTGTCTTTTCTAATAAGTAAAATGCTGGATGATAAAATAGCATTTTAATTCTCAGCTATTGTCCTTGATGTATACAAGTAAATTGCACCGGACCTTTGCTGGATAAACATATTATTCAAGGCAAGTACCCACTAGAAACCCAAAGCAATTAATGCTGCATTGAATGTCAACACTATTTCAGGTTATTTGAGTTTGAGGACCCATGCGCAGAACACGCCATCTGCGATAAAGTGGAATAACAAAGCTCTCAGAGAAAGGAACACAGCTCAAAGATTCCCCAGACTGGCAGAAAAAGTCATTTTTACGGTTTAGGGGTTTGCACAGCTGTTGCATATTGCTAATACAACCTCACTACATGTTTTCCACTTAATTAATATGAAACGGAGAATGAATGCAGAATGCAGATAATTAATCTCCTGAGCGCCAGAAGACCCCTAATCTCATTATATCGCAGACAGCCTTATGGTGTGGTCTGTCTCTGAACAAAGGGTTAACGCCATGAAAAAGAGGGGGAACTATTTGCGCTGTGAAGTTCTGTAATCTTGTTATAGCAGGCACACTGTTGCTGAATTTAGCGGCTCAGGGTATAATTATGGGAATATTAAAGTGAAACGCTTTGCCTGATCCCTAGTCTTTATTTAAAAATTCTGGACTAAAGCTGTCACTATTTGATGTTTCAAACACTGGCTGTTTTGGAGCAGTCCTAAAGCTGATGTTCGCCAGATGCCTTTTGTAATGCATATTATTAGTTTATTTGAAGCTCTGGTTTTCAAAGAAGTGAACCTGAACTAAAAAAGTTAGGATTTTCTTTGTTATAGGAAACATTCAGAAATGTTAAATGTTCCGAAACAGTACCCTGAAAGCTTTACCTTTTGTCTTGAACTCCTCCTGAAAAATAGAAGTGCATTTCCTGTGCCTAGGTACATCCATGTCCTCAGCCTCATAGATGTAGTGTATATCTGCAGTGTGAGATCTAAGTCACTGCTGCTTCTGACTGCAAGTCTAACCAGATTTGGAGTGAAATTTGCTGATGTAAATACAGTACTTCTCACCGTTTTCCTCACTGTAGAGGAAGCTGTACCTAAGGACCTGCAGTGCAAGGATCTCCCTACTCTTGCTCCATTTATTCTGTGCTTCCTACATCTCTCCTGTTGCTTCTTGAATATTCCCCCATCGCTCATTAGATTACCAGTTATGATGGGAAAAGCTCTGACATGAGGAAGAAAAGCTCTGCTCCTCTACCAAGGAAGCTACCTCCACATAGAGAAACAGTGCATAACAAGGCACAGTAAGTCAGTGATGGGGAAAAGAACAGCTGCAGGTAGCCTGAAGCCTGTAGAAAACACTGGTGATTAGCCTGGTGTCCTCTGCTTGCCTTTTTGGGCACATCTTCCACAGTTCAGGTCCTCATAAAAGTAACATTGCTGACCTCCACTTGTGAAAATACAAGGTTCCTGGCTATCATGCTGACCCTCTTTTTTCAATACCAACAGTCACTAAACTGGAGCAAGCCTGTACTCTGACTTCTCAGATCTGCATGCTTTTTCTGGGTTGGTGATTCAGAAAGAACTGCAGCCTGAAGGTCAACAGAATTTCCAAGCAGAATGACATCAGCTGTGCTTCTTTTGTATTAGGTTTATTTTGACGTTCACATTTTTTGTTACTTTGTTGTAAGTAATCCACTGGATTTTTTTTCATGTGAACTGCCACTGTAAAAATAAATCAGTTGCCAGTCAATCAGGTAAAAAAGAGACCACAACCATAGATGATGGTCAACCTTTCATCCTTGATCCAACATTTTGAAGAGATAGCTTTTGCATATACAGTATACCGTATGTATGTTAAGTCACTAATGCATTCATGTTTATGCTAAGGAATGGGAAATAGACACTTCCAATAATTGGGAAAGGTTTTAAAACCCATATCCTTAAAACTAGGCAAAGAGGTAAGGGCCGAATTTGCAAAGAGGTAGTGCCATAAACTTAAGAATTTCACAAGATGCAGCCAAAGGGGGCAAAGTCCGGTCATGAATTGCTGAAAGGGAGTTTTTTTTTTCTTTTTATGGAATTGTTGTTTGCTGGTTGGAATGTAAAGAAGCAGGATGTTGTCCCATGCATAATTCTAGATGCTGATATCTAATAGGATAATGAGATCAAAGTGTCCTTCTTCCAGACATAAAAAGGCTATTAGGTATTTTCCACATACATTCCATGCAATAGGTAGTTATAGAGAGGCTTACCATGATGAGTCTTCCTAAGACAGAATGTTCCTACTTCTCAGCAGAGCATGGACAGTTACGCTGTGTCCATAATAAACCTATAACACTAGCTAAGATCACCTTATAAGCAGCCATGAATATCATCTTTTAATACGGCATTGGAAGTCCAAACAATTCTGGATATACATATGAGCCCATGCTTCAGTAATCTAGCCAGTTTGGATGCTATAGACACTTTTGAAGCTTACAGATTCGACAGTGTGCATGGGGATATTATCAGCCTGAAGCATGGGAACTTCATGTGTCCTGCAAATAAGTAACTGAATCTAATGGCCCCCAAGAGATGGATGCACATAGGGTTTTGGTTCCCCCATGATGTATTGGGGCCCTAGAGACTTATACATACAATTTTTTGCATTGTGGTATAGCGCACCCCCTAAGGAGTCCCAAGTAGAAAGCGATCCCCCACCCTGCACAGTCAAGCACACCGCATTTTCACAGCACACTTGAGTCAGAAGAACAGTCCAGTGATCTGTTTTTATGTTTTATCGAGGGGAATAAATTTGGATAGGGATATGGATATTATGGGATGCCCACTTGAATTCAGCAGTATAACTCTTCAGGGACACAACTATATACAGTCCGTATATACACTTCTCCTCTGCCTCCTGCACAAAGCTTGATTGCAGAACTACAACTCCCAGGACCAGCTGGCACTGTTTGGATGATCTGACAAAAAAAAGGCTCAATTAGGTAGCAAAAACCCTTTACAAACAGGGACTGTGGGCTCCTTGTTTGTGTAGCAAAGTTCTAGTGCCCAGCTGTCCTCCTGTGGCTACTGATCCCAGCACCTCCTCTTCAGGCACTGCCAGCACACCTGGCTGTAGCTGCCCCTTTTTCCAGCCCTCTTGGCTAAACTTCCACAGTCCTCTCAGACTGATTCTGCATCCATCCCAGACTGCTCTCTCCCAGTCCTCTCAGGCATGCCTCTCAGTCCTCTCCCGACTGTAACACTCACTAGCCCATCTGACTGTCTTCCTCACTGGAGATTTGCTTGGCAGTGTTCTCCTGCTGTCCTCCTCCCGCTCCTGTGCCTCCGGTCAGAACACCCCTGTAAAGAGGGTCCCTTCTGCACCCGAGCCTAGGCCCGAGGTCATCCCCCCCAGACTAGGGGGTTACCATCAAGGGCCACCGACGGCGTAATGCTCCATCTTCAGCCTCACCCTGAACTTTACTCTGCCCCAGCGGAGCTGACCCAGAGTATTTTAGGGGGTCTGCCCCCTGCCAATCTATCTGTTGTGGACCTTGCTGCTGACTGCCTTGCCCAACGATACCAAAACATTGCCTTCCACGTGATGGTACAGAGCTGGAATGGCCTTATATGCAAAGAAGTAGCAACTGGGAACCTGCCATTGTGGTATAGCACATTCTGCAAATTCACGGACTGGAGCAGAATCCACCAGCTGAAAAGGCAGGAGTTGTAAAGCCAGCAATTTGGAAAAGCTGGAATTTAGACGCTGGGCATGTGGGTGGTAGGGAGTGTATTTTTTTTTTTCGATGCAGCAGCTGGGGCAGAGAGATTTGCCTGCTATATTCTACAGCTGGTGGTATGCTGTTGGCAGACCTGTTGCAAGGGCCTGTGATACCCTTTGGTATATCATCATCCCTGTCAGTGGAGGCTGCTGAGAGGTCATGAGATATAGCGGGGGTAGACATGAAAGGTGAGGAGGAGGAGAATGATGTCGCTTGTGTGTGGCTTTCAGGTGCTCTTGCCAGCGGGTTGAGTGGTGGGAGGTTAAGTGTCTTGTCAAGCATGCGGTTTAGTAAGCCAGTCCACCACCTCCTCTGCATGCTGTTGCTGGATAGCATGGGAAACATCACTAAACAGAGACAACCGTGCCCTGGCTGAGGACGGACCGCGTCCACCTTTGCCTGTGGACACAGACGCTGCTGGCCCCCTCACAGTGTAATCTGCCTCTCCTTGTTAGCCTCCCAGATATGACAGGGGAGGCTTATTACCCAAATGTAATAGACACTGGGAAATGTGTGATTGGGTGCACTTTATTGAATGGAAAGTGGTGTTTGGTGAACTTTAAATTGAGGACTGACGCTAACTGAAATGTAAAAACTATTAAAAAAAAATGTAAAAGGCTAGTAGCAAACTGAGCTCTGCTCTATCTCCACTCCAACAACATACTTCGAAAGCTTCCTGTGGGAAGGAACCTTTTATAGTGTGGGGTGGGACTATGAGCACTGAGCCATGATTGGACAAAGTCATCATCACTTTCTCCAATCAGGGCTCTGACAGTGCTCTGTTTCCTAATTGGCAAAGCCTTGCACCTGACCAACGGTTTTGTGCATTGCTTCATCCAATTAATAGAAATGCACTGTGAAGCATGCAGTGCATTGTGGGGTGCTCGACAAGCGAACATTCTGCCGAGCACCCCGCAAATTCGGGTGTTCGCTGAACAGGAGAACAGGGATACTGTGGTGGTGATTCGGGACACTGTAACTGGTGTGGTGGGGATTATGGATACTGTAACTAATTTAGCGGTGATCAGGGACACTGTAACTGGTGTGACACTGATTAGGGACACTGTAACTGGTGTGACACTGTTCAGGGACACTGTAACTGGTGTTGCGGTGATTAGGCATACTGTAACTGGTTTGGTCGTGATCAGGGACACTGTAACTGCTATGGCGGTGATCAAGGGATACTTTAACTGGTGTAGCGGTGATTAGGGATACTGTAACTGGTGTGGAGGTGATCAGGGATACTGTAACTGGTGCTGTGGTGATTAGGCATACTGTAACTGCTTTGGTCGTGATCAGGGACACTATAAACTGCTATGACGATGATCAGGGGGACTGTACATGGTGTGGTGAAAATTAGGGAAACTGTAACTAGTTTGGTGGTGATCGGGGACACTGTAACTGGTGTGGAGGTGATCAAGGGTACTGTAACTGGTGTGGCAGTGATCAGGGATACTGTGGTGGTGATTAGGGACACTAACTGGTGTGATGAACCTTAGGAATACTGTAACTGGGTTGGCAGTGATCGGGGACACTGTAACTGGTGTGGAGGTGATCAAGGGTACTGTAACTGGTGTGGCAGTGAGGGAGGGGATACTGTGGTGGTGATTAGGGACACCAACTGGTGTGGCGAAGATTAGGAATACTGTAACTGGTTTAGCCGTGATCAGGGACACTGTAACTGGTGTGGCGGTGAGCAAGGAGACTTTAACTGGTCCAGCAATGATCAGGGACAATATGACTGGTATGGTGGTGATCAGGGACGCTGCAACTGGTGTGGTGGTGATTAGCGACACTGTGAGTGGGTGGCGGTGACTGGAGACACTGACCGGTGACAGTGTTTTTACTCTGTGATTGCTTCTTACAGTTATAATCATTGTAACAGCAATTGTTCTAACTGTCATAAATGGCTTTCATTAAAGACAGCTTGCTTACTATTGTGATCGCTGTGTTTACTTACAGCAGTCCCATGGTACAAGGCCGCTGTGAATGGCCCTGTGCTATGTGATTACAGTGATTGACCACAGAGATCACAATAGTAAGCAAGCTGCCATGAATGAAAGCCATTCATGACAGTTTGTTTACATGTTACCATTTGATTGCTGTGATTAGTCACATGAATCACATGACACCTAGGCCGCGCTCACAGCAATCACATGACACTTAGGCCGCTCTCACAGCAATCACATGACACGTAGGCCGCTCGCAGTGGCCGGTAACCGGTAGACACAGCGGTCACAGAATTGTGCTGCTGTGCTCCATTTACATTTTTCTCCTAGAAAACACGTGTAATAACATCAGTAACATTTTTACAGCCGGGTGAATAAAGCCTTAATCTAAGGATTGGTATTGCCATCTGATGAAATAAGACGCTGTTCACACTGATGCAGGGGTCCCCATAAGTGGCATTTGGGACAGCCAATTAAATTCAATGAGCCGCCCTACACGCGGGAAACCTTTCTAACCCTTTTTAAAAATTGCTCCTTACCAAAACAATATGGTACTTTGTTATCATGTGATGTAGTAAGATCCATGGAGTGCCATTAAAAATGAATGCGGCTGCACATTTTTCTGCGTTGTGGGAAATCGCATGACTTTGTGCCCATTTCCGCAATGCACAAGTGTGAACGTCGCCTAAAGAATCAAACAGGTGAAGGTCAGAATCTACGTGTGTACAGAGGATATAGAACACCCAGCCATGTCTATAGAGAAAACATCCATGTCAGAGTCAGCCTGTGCTGGTAACCAGTAACATTACACCAGTACACCCAGTAAGCGGTGAGGTCATGTTCTCGTTGAATGAAATGATCAGGGAAGTGATCGCAGAGCTCTAATAGAAGCACACTTGTCACCTCTCTCTCTATATAAATATCTAGCCTTCTAGTCTGCATCACCCCGACAGCTGCCGCTCCGCTCTGACACATACCGATCACATGACTCGTCCTTGCACAGCCATTACATCATTAAGGGCGGTGCTAGCGCTGTCATTCCAACCAATGGGCGGCGCCCTAGCCTCAACAGTAAACAAAGGGGAATCACCAGAGCGTGGGGCGGGGAAGCGGCTGTTGTGGGCGGTGACGTAGCCAATCCGAATGTAAACAACTCCAGATAGAGGCGGAAGCAGCTCGAGCCTTCTAGATGGGGGTGACGTCACCGGGGAGGCGTGGTAGACAGGGGGGGGGGGGGGTCTGTTAAAGTGTTACAATGTATCCAGATCTGTGATTGTTACTTCCTATAGGAATACATAGAACGAGCGATATTCCGCCTCGGAGGTGTGAGTGCGGAGAGCTGGCATGGAGTGCCTGGCAGAGTGTGATAAATATAAGTGTGTACACTCAGCACTGGGCGATGTGTCTGTTCAGGATGATGAGCTCACGGAGAAATGATCTAATAAATGTCCTGCGTACAATGGAATCTAATAAATATTGATGGGGGATGAACAAGGTGACAAATATACACAATCAGCACACTATGTACCAAATAAATGAGAGTTTGGTAAATTATATGCTAGCATCATAGGTGTGCGCAGAGGGTGTGGTGGGTGTGCCTGAGCACACGCCAATCACCCTGCGTCGCGCATATTCCCCCTGTTTAGACCCAGTGGCGGCTGGTGGTATATTTTCAGCCGATCGGGTGGTCAATCGGTCCCGCACTTACCCCATCTTGGTCGCGGCTTCCCCTGCGTCTCCTCCCTCCTCCTTCTTGGGGGCCAATAGGATTGCTTCTCCTCTTGGTCAATCGGGTCTCAGGACCCGCTTCTTGAGCCGAGAGGAGAATCAGGAAGACAATAGCGAATATTAATTTGCTATGGGCCCACCCAGTTGTGTGACAATAGCAAATGAATATTCACTATTGTCTTCCCTATGGCCCGTACACACGATCCGAATATCGTACGACCTTTTTCGCTTAATAGTCGCAAGTAGAAATTGAATAGGGAAAGTCATGAAAATTCTCGTACGACAGAAAAAAAAAAATCAGAAGTGATATCATGTGTTGTAATGTATTTGTATTGTATTTTCGGACGACAACTATAATGAATGAATGAATGATTTGTAAAGCGCTGCAAATGCAAACTAAATCGCCTCAAGGCGCTAATGCGTTTGTGCTGCTATCCTCTTAGAAGAGGAAGGTCTTGAGTTTTTTCCTGAAGGCCAGATAGTTTTCTTCCATGCGGATGTAAGTCGGAAGAGTGTTCCATTGCCGAGGTCCCTGGACTGCGAATCTTCGTTCTCCCCTTGCTTTGTAGTGGTGTTTGGGAATAAGGAGGAGGTTTTGGTTAGATGATCGCAGATTGCGATTGGGTGTGTAGTGTTTTATTTTCTCTCGGAGGTATTGAGGGGCGTTACCTTGTATGCATTTGTGGGTGAGGCAGATGTACTGACTAAACTGACTAAACGAAAATCGTACGATCTGGAACCGTACGAGGAAAATTTTTCGTGCTTCTCCGATCGAATAATATCGGATGAGCTGTCATCATCGGCTCCCAAAAGTAGTGTACACACGATCAGAAAATCGTACGATTCTTCCGCAGACAACAGTTTTCGTATGATATTCGGATCGTGTGTACGGGTCATTATTCTCATCTCGACCCTTGTTTGAAGCCAATTAAAGCCTCAGGCTCTAATCACATGCTTCTAAAAAAAAACAAAAAACATTGGAATCCATGTGTCCGGTGCCCTGCATGTAAATTAGGGGCCAGATGCATGGATTAGGGGGGTGGCGCCCCGTATGGACAGGGCGCCGCTGTTTAGACCCTTAATATTTCACCAAATAACAAAAAAAAATTCTCTTTTCTTTTTGCTCCTAAAATAATAATAATATTAAAAAGAAAATTGTAAAAGTTAATAAAAAATAATAATAAAAACTACTGACAACGTCCACCGCCCTGCTGACACCAATCTCTGCCATTATGACACCATCCACTGCTCTATTGACATCATCACAATATATATATGTGTTTCATATGTATATATATATATATATATATATATGTATATATATATATATATATATATATATATATATATATACATACATACATGAAACACACGCATATGTATTTGAGCTTTGGGGCACACGCCTATGGATAGCATTCATCACCCCTCTTCCTCCTCCGATGTCCCCCCTCCTCGCTACAGTATTTAACCCCCCCCTGTAATGATATACAATGTAGAAAAATGTTCACCTTAGAACACGCTATGAGACATAACAGTGGCTGTCACGTATCATTATAAAAATCAATCTAATAAAGATGTGTTTGGCACCAAATATGACCCATTCAAGTGAGTCAGGTCACATCACAACCGCCCTGCAACCGCATGCCATGCAGGCTTTTAGGGGTTAAAAAAGGCAGTGATGAAGTGATATTACATTTCTCTCCATATGTCAAATGCCCTCTGAAAAGAGATCCACCTTGGATCACTCCTTAGAGGGCTAACACAAGTGCAAACAAGAGCTGACTGTACAATCTCCTCATAGCAGAGCTCCACCCAAAAGGGTAAGCTCTGCTTATTTGCACCCCTCCACTGCCTTATTTGACACTTTTTGGGGGGGGGGGGGGGGAGTGGGTACCTGGTTTTACTCTCTCCCACTTCAAGGTCAGAACACTTCAGCAATCTACAAAGGAAGTTTGGCCCCTCCTCCTTCCTGCCGCAGCCTTCGGGGACACACACAGGTCCTAGAAGACTGCAGGACTATTCAGAAAGAGCAGTGTGATTCATGCATGTGCAGTAGGATTCCCTTACCTAAGATGATGGTGCCTGCACCCGAAGCTGATTGAAGAATCGGCTGGGATACCGACATTGCGGGTTAAAACCGATCTGCTAGCGGCCGAATATCGCTGTTAAAACAATGGTAAAACAGTGCTAAAAAAAAAGCGCCGCTTTACCGCCGATGCCCGCCCCAGTGTGAAAGGGCTCTAAAAGTTGGCAGCTGCTGTATTTGTAGCTGATAAACATTGTATAGTTAGTACAGAGGCTCCTCCTGAGCTCTACATTTTTTTTTTCCGTTCAGCCAGCTATAGTGAACAAAAAAAAAAAAACTCTGTGCACCAGGCTTAAGGGGGCTTCACATTGATCTGCTGCATTCCGGCCGACCATCACCAACATTGGGGTAATAAATCAGCACCAGTTATATTATTGTGATGATACATCCCTCTGGAATCTCCCATAGATGACATCTGATCAGGATGATGATGTTACATGGTTATAGATCAGAGGACCCTTATAGATGACATCTGATCAGGATGATGATGATAGATGGTTATAGAGCAGGGGCCCCCATAGATGACATCTGATCAGGATGATGGTACATGGTTATAGAACAGGGGCCCCCATAGATGACATCTGATCAGGGTGATGGTATGTGGTTATAGATCAGAGGACCCTTATAGATGACATCTGATCAGGGTGATGATATGTGGTTATAGAACAGGGGCCCCCATAGATGACATCTGATCAGAATGATGGTATGTGGTTATAGATCAGAGGACCCTTATAGATGACATCTGATCAGGATGATGATACATGGTTATAGAGCAGGGGCCCCCATAGATGACATCTGATCAGGATGATGGTACATGGTTATGGAGAAGAGGACCCCCATAGATGACATCTGATCAGGATGATGGTATGTGGTTATAGACCAGAGGACCCTTATAGATGACATCTGATCAGGATGATGGTACATGGTTATAGAGCAGGGGCCCCCATAGATGACATCTGATCAGAATGATGGTATGTGGTTATAGATCAGAGGACCCTTATAGATGACATCTGATCAGGATGATGGTACATGGTTATAGAGCAGGGGCCCCCATAGATGACATCTGATCAGGATGATGGTACATGGTTATGGAGAAGAGGACCCCCATAGATGACATCTGATCAGGATGATGGTATGTGGTTATAGACCAGAGGACCCTTATAGATGACATCTGATCAGGATGATGATAATAGATGGTTATAGATCAGAGGCCCCTTATAGATGACATCTGATCAGGATGATGATAATAGATGATGATAGATGGTTATAGATCAGAGGCCCCTTATAGATGACATCTGATCAGGATGATGATAATAGATGATGATAGATGGTTATAGATCAGAGGCCCTTTATAGATGACATCTGATCAGGATGATGATGATAGATGGTTATAGATCAGAGGCCCCTTATAGATGACATCTGATCAGGATGATGATGATAGATGGGTATAGATCAGAGGCCCCTTTATAGATGACATCTGATCGGGGTGATAGTGATGTTGTGGTCCTCCTTATCTCATCGCTGACATGTGATCGGTGTGATGATGCGGCAGGAGGTTATTTTTACTCCCCGGCCGGGTATAAAGGGAGCCCCATCGTGGCGGAGTGTCATCAGGTCTCCTCCTCTCTCTGTAGCAGAGACTTCCTCCTCCTCCTCCTCCGCCCGTCATGCCCGCCTTCTCCCTCCTCCCCCCGGCTCCCTCCAGCGCTCACACCCACCATAGACCCATGTGCAGCCCGGAGAGGATCGTGCCGATCCGCCTTATGCAGCCAGGCCGGAGGCGGTTCTTCGGGGCTCAGAATGCAGCTATCGACCGCCCAGCTCCAGAACAGCCAGGAGCAGCCGCCCTCCTCGTCCGATCTCCGGGGCTGGCTCAGCGACATGGTCCAGCAGGAAGCCATCAGGCCCGAGCGGCCAGCCTCTCCCGAGGAGAAGAGCAGCGGTGCCAGTCCCGGATACTGGCACCATAAGGAGGAGAGCAGTGCCAGTCCCGGACAGTGGGACAACGAGGAGGACAGCAGCAGCAGTGCCAATTCCAGATACTGGCCCCCAGAGGAGGACAACAGTGCCAACCCCAGATACTGGCACCCAGAGGAGAACAGTGCCAACCCCAGGCACTGGCACCAAGAGGAGAACAGTGCCAACCCCAGACATTGGCACCCAGAGGAGAACAACAGTGCCAACCCTAGCTCATGGCACCCCAGTGCTACCATCCAACTGCCCAGTGCCAGGACTGAGTCCCAGCAGGAGCGCTTGGCACTGCACCTGGCCGAGCTGGAAAAGCAGGACAAGTACCTGCGAGAGAAGTACCGATACCGCTTCCATATAATCCCAGATGGGAATTGTCTATACCGAGCCATCAGCAAGGCCGTGTACGGTGACCAGAGCCTGCACTCTGACCTACGGGAGCGCACCGTGCACCACATAGCCGACCACCTGGACACCTTCAACCTTATCATCGAGGGCGACATTGGTGAGTTTCTGATCAACGCCGCCCAGGACGGGGCGTGGGCCGGGTACCCAGAACTGCTGGCCATGAGTCAGATGCTCAACGTCGACATCCATTTGACCACTGGAGGAAGGCCAGAATGCCCCACCGTGTCCACCATGGTCCACTACCTGGGGGAAGAAGACCCTTGTAAGCCCAGCATTTGGCTCAGCTGGCTCAGCAACGGCCACTACGATGCCATACTCGAGGAGTCCCTGCCCAACCCAGAGTATGAAAATTGGAGCAAGCAGAACCAGGCCCAACGTCAACGAGACCAAGAATTGGCCAAGTCCATGGCAATTTCCCTCTCCAAAATGTACATTGAGCAGAACGCCTGTTCCTGAGATGGGACCCCATATGTGGACTCCTATCCCTAACCCTTAAGTGGCCATAGACCAAATTTTCACCAGGTACAAAAGTTTCCAGCGCCTTCGTACGTTAGTGTTTGTGATGAGGATGATCGTAGTAGATGAACCGTGGAGGAAAAAAAATATCAGAAAGTTGATGGGACAGTTTGAACCTTTTTGGACTTTTTGTGCAAGCCATTCCATGTTGGCTGGGTTCCAAGGCCATGTCCGGCACGTATGGTATCTGGTGAAAAAAAAAAAAACACAGGTTGGTGTTGGACATGACAAAGGCAGTTCAACAATTAGACCATTGACTGACACCCAGAATATTTTTGTCTGTGGCCAGCTTTAGGCCCAACCACCCAGGGAGAAGGAGTGAGGCCACGCCAGTCTACGCTTTCAGCACTTTAAACCTTCACACTGACCGCAGACTTGATGCCTTAACTGTTACTGGATTTGTGTAGCTGCCCTGCAAGCTCAAGCTACCCCTTTGCCCTTGGATAATTAATGGATTTTTGTGCTATTTATACTCTTTTGTCAGGTTTATGACTCCTGTACATCATAAACTGGTTTATAAAGTAAGTATTTTTGCTACGGTTTATTTACCACGTCGCCCTGCTGTGTAGAAGTGGACTTTCTGTATCATACTTGGTGGTGAGCCAGTGACCAATGGAGGTGGGGCAGCACGGCGAAGAGATTGTTTCTGTTGCAGCTCGATATTTATTATTGCAGTTCCTATTTTTCCAGTTTTGTAATTATGGGGGATTTGTATATATGTTTATAGTTACATTCCCAGTTTAGTACGCAAGGAATAAAGTTTTCTTATCTTTTTCAAATCGACTGTCAATGTGCTTTTTCTGACTCCTTTGTCTCTTACCTGATCTGGTCGAGGCCTAATGCCGCGTACACACGGTCGTACTTTTCGTCTACAAAAGTCCAACAGACGCTGATGGACTAAAGCTGGCTGGTAATCCGATCGTGTGTGGGCTTCTCCGGACTTTCAACCGACTTTTTTAGCCTCAAATACGACGTACTTTAGATTTGAAACATGCTTCAAAACTTTTACTTCGTACCTACGACGGACCCCGAAATCCGCTCGTCTGTGTGCTAGTCCGACGGACAAAAAGCCACGCTAGGGCACCTATTGGCTACTGGCTATGAACTTCCTTATTTTAGTCCGGTGTACGTCATCACGTACGAATCCGACCGACTTTTGTGTGGTCGTGTGTAGGCAAGTCCGGTCGTTAGAAAGTAGGCCGCAAGTCCGCGGCAAGTCCACCGAAAGTCTGCCGGAAGTCTGTCCGACAGGCTGTCCGACTTTTGTAGACGAAAAGTAGGACCGTGTGTACGCGGCATAAGGATTTAAGGTCCTGGTGTATAATCTAAGCAGGGCCATGTATTAACCCCTGTGTCTCCCTAATTCGTACAGCATGGTTGTTGTAGGTAGCATTTCAAACCAGCAGAATACTAAGAAGGCGAATTTGATTTTTTTTTTTTCTGAAATGTTACAAATGTTTTTATTAAACATAGAAAAAAAAATGCCACATTGGGTTTGGGGCACTAATTCATAAATCTGGGGTGCAGTAACCAATATCAACCAATCAGAATACATAATTTACTGTTTTGATGTATATTCGGATTGGTGCTTGCCACATGTAATGCTACATATTTTATGGAACTACAAATACCAGCATTTGAGCTTGCTGGACTTGCAGATCCATAATGACTGGCTAGCTGCAATTTCAAATGTTTGTGAGATGAAAGCCAGAGATTGTCCATTTCTCTATTTGTAACAAATGGCAACATCTTAACATTTCCAATTATTTAGAGGAATAAAATTATAAAGGTAAAATAGTAAGTGTACAGAAATTGAAACAACCATTTAGATCAGCCTTTCTAACCAGGAGTCACCCTTGATAGAGTTTTGAGGTCTCAGGAAACACCCGCTAAAAAAATTAAAGGGGTTTATTTACTAAAACTGGAGAGGGCAAAATCAGGTGCAGCTCTGAATAGAAACCAATCGGCTTCCAGGTTTTAGCTGACGCTCACATTGGAGGCGGTTTTGAAATTGTGCGAGTTCAGCTGAACTCGCACGATTTCAAACCCGCATTTCATTGCGAGTTCGGGGGCGATTTGAAAGACATTTATGTGGGTTCATGCACAGATTATCTATTGAAATCGCCCCCGAAGTCGCCAAAAGTAGTGCAGGAACTACTTTTGGAAATCGGTGCGGCGGTGTTGCCAGCAATAGGCTGCGATTTGACATGTCAAATCGCCCCGATGTGAAAGGGGGGCTAAGCCCAGGTTCACGCTGCTGCGGGATTGAAATCGCGCAAGTTCAGCTGAACTCGCACAATTTCAGTCCCGCATGTCAGTCCGACAATTTCTGAGACATCTGTGTGGTTTCCTGCACAGATGTCTATTAAAATCGCACCTGAAATCGCCAAAAGTAGTAGAGAAACTACTTTTGGGAATCGGTATGGAGCCGCAAAGTCGGCGTCGCACCGATTCTGACGGTTCCATTGCGGGCAATAGCCGCCGATTTGGCATGCGTCAAATCGCATGCCAAATCGCATCAATGTGAACCAGGGCTAAGTGTCAAAGCTTAACTGAACAAGCTGAAGTTAGAATCTGATTGGCTACCATGCAGAGCTGCACCAGATTCTGAGTGCTCCAGTTTTAGTAACTATCCCCCTATATATCTATGTTGTATGGTAAAATAGTACAATCAACAAACTGCTAATAGTTGTAAATAAATAATAAGGATATTTTTTGTGTTATTCAAAAATATGTTATACATAAAAAGAATGATATAGGGTAATTAGATTATATTAATAAGGCATACTTAGAATATTTGATACAAAAAACACAGTCACTTCCAGCGCTCATAGGTCTTCCAAGGTGTGAAGTAACAGATGTCAGATAAAATGGTGGTGTGAAAGGTATATATGGTATCCAAAATTGGGTGGATGCTGCCTTCCTCAGATGGGGTAATCCGAAAGGAACTACAAGAAAAACAGAAATGGAAGGCGCGCACACCTAGTGCATTACCAGAGATAATTTAATAATAAAAATGTTTTATATAAAAGTGAGTACTCACAAAATGCACTGACAAAAGGCCATAAAAACAATGCATGGACATGCACAGAACACAGGGTACAGCTAACACGTTTCGGGGGGCGCACCCCCTTCCTCAGAGCTAGGCCTAGAGCAAATTTATTTTACAACATTGCCTTGTCAATAATGTTAACCTGTTCCCGACCAGCCGCCGCAGTTTTACTGCGGCAGAAAGGCACAGGCTGGCGAATCAATGTTATGTTACGTCACTTCCTTAGACGACCACTAGGGGCGTGCGCATGCCCGCTGCTCGCCCCCAGGAGCCGATGCGAGTGCTCCGCTGTCTCGATTACTGCCGGGCTACCGTGATCGCTCGTGACACAGCGAGAACCGGGATCAATGTGTGTAAACACAGAGATCCCGGTTCTCTGAGGGGAGAAGTGACAGATCGTCTGTTCATACAAAGGTTTTTACATGGATGAGACCAACCACTTAACACTGGCAGGGGTTAAAATGATCAGCGTCTATATTCATGGGACACCTTTTATATCAAAAGAAAAAAACTATTTGTTGCAAATATAAAGTATGAGCTGGAGTTTGTCTTTACTTTGTTGGTGGTTCTAAATCTGCTGATACATTTAAAGTAGAACTATAGGCAAAACTCTGATTTTCATTTTGGATAGAGCAAGGGAGGGTGATAACCCCTGTCAGATTTTTTTTCGCCATCTGTGTCCCATTGCGGACATTTCTCTCCACTTCCTGTCCCATAGCCACGACAGGAAGTAAGAAGAAATCCCTGCAAATGAAGGGAATTCCTTGGGTGCCCCCAGGTCACCAGAACTAGTGTCCCCATTGGAAGATTTCCCCTCTATTACTTTTCTGGGGACAACCCAAAATTTGGGATTTTCTTTTACTTTCACTTTCAATGATAATGGTAAACAGAACAAATAGAGAGAGTGAATCACCCTAATGGGAACACAGACAGCAATAAAAACCTGACAGGTGTTCTAATCCCTCTCCACACTGTCTAAAACGAAAAAAAAAAAGGTTTTGCCTTTAGTTAAACTTTAACCGCTTCAACCCCGGAAGATTTTACCCCCTTCCTGACCAGATCACTTTTTGCGATTCGGCACTGCATCACTTTAACTGACAATTGCGCTGTCGTGCGACGTTGCACCCAAACAAAATTGATCTCCTTTTTCCCCCCACAAATGGTGCTTTCTTTTGGTGGTATTTGATCACCTCTGTGGTTGATTTTTTGCGCTATAAACAAAAAAGAGCGACAATTTTGAAAAAAACACAATACTTTTTACTTTTTGCTATAAAAAATATCCCCCAAAAATATATAAAAAAACAATTTTTTTCTCAGTATAGGCCGATATGTATTTTTCTACATATTTTTGGTGAAAAAAAAAAAAAAACGCAATAAGCGTATATTGATTGATTTGCGCAAACGTTATAGCGTCCACAAAATAGGGGATAGTTTTATGGGATTTTTTTTTAAATTAGTAATGGCGGTGATCTGCGATTTTTATCATGACTGCGACATTGTGGCGGACACATTGGACACTTTTAACACTATTTTGGGACCATTGTCATTTATACAGCGATCAGTGCTATAAAAATGCACTGATTACTGTGTAAATGACACTGGCAGGGAAGGGTTTAAACAAGGGGGGGGATCAAGGCGTTAAGTGTGTCCTAGGGAGTGATTCTAACTGTGAGGGGGGAGGGGCTTCCACTCACATGATAGCCATCATTGCTCCCGATGACAGGGAGCAGTGATCTCTGTCATGTCACTAGGCAGAATGGGGAAATGCCTTGTTTACATAGGCATCTCCCCGTTCTGCGGCTCCGTGACACGATTGCCGGGAGACCGGCGGACATTGAGTCCGCCAGTCCCGCGGTCACGCTGTACGGGGCGGGCGCTCATCTGCTAGCCCCGCCAATTAAAGGGGACGTATGGGTACGCCCATTTGCCCACCGCTGCCATTGTGCCGACGTATATCGGCGTGCAGCAGTCGGCAAGTGGTTAAAGTGTTACTAAACCCAGGACCCTGCATTCACTTTATCTGGTCTCCCATAGTACACAGAACATGGAAATGCAATTATTTTAGTAAATATAAACTGCTAAATACCTTTTCTCATCAGTAGTATATAGCAGTCTTGTGACTTCTATCAGTGTCCAGCCGAGCACTGGTTAAAGCTTGTAGGAGGAGTTTTCATTCTCCTCTGACTGTCCTATGAGGCTACAGGACCCCTGACCCTCTGTCAGGACAGTGCTGATTGGCCCTGTGCTGATCACATGCACCCTCAAAAAAACCCTCTGTAGCAACACACCAAACTGAGCATGTGCAGAGTGCCCCAAAGGCTCTGTACTATCAGGAGATGGATTGGAGACTGTGAAAGAAGGGGAGGATCAGAGAAGACAGGTTCAAACAGCTCTTTTACACAATGCAGAGGATTAACCCCTTAGGTTCCACAGTGAGTATAACAAGCATGCTATGCTGCATATACAGACTGATTTTACTGTTGGGGGTTTAGTAACACTTTAAGCAGTATTAAAGTGATTGTAAGGCTTCGAGTTTTTTTTTTTTTAAATAACAAACATATCATACTTACCTCCTCTGTGCAGTTCGTTTTGCACAGAGTGGCCCCGATCCTCCTCTTCTGGGGTCCCCCGGCTGCGCTGGTAGCTCCTCCCTGCACCGTATAACCCCCTAGGAGAAGTGCTCTCCCGGGGGGGTTACCTTGCAGGTGCGCTCCTGAGTCCAGCATTTGCGTCCAGAATGTAGGACTCGGCCCGCCCCCTGGTGCCGCATCATTGGATTTGATTGATAGCAGCGGGAGCCAATGGCTGTGCTGCTATCAATCTATCCAATCAAGATCCGAGAACCCCGGGCAGAGGAAGAACGCGTCTCCGCCGTAGGGAATTCCAGGTCTCAGGTAAGTAAAACGGGGGGGGGGGGGGGGGGGGGGCATAGGATGCATTAATGTGAAAAAACACGAGAGTTTACAACCCCTTTAAACCCAAAACAAAAAATGTATTATATTGCAGCTTACCAATCATTGGATGTGGTGGCTGAATTTGTTTTCTTTTCTTAGTTTTTTTTCCCTCTGGCCAGTAGCACACCTCCTGTATTAGTGAGACACAACTCTGGAGGAATGAGCACAGGGACACAGCAGGCAGCAGCATTGTCAGTCTGGGTGGAGGGTAGTGTTAAAGTATAAAAGCAAAACTTTTTTTAAAGTTTTGGATAGAAGGGAGATGGATTAGAACTCCTGCCAGTTTCTATTGCTGTCTGTGCCCCCGTTTAGGAGAATCACCCTCTTTATCATTATCATTGAAAGTGAAAGTAAAAGAAAATCACAAATTTTGGGTTGTCCCCAGAAAAGTTATAGAGGGGAAATCTTCCAATGGGGACACTAGTTCTGGTGACCTGGGGGTCCCCAGGAATTCCCTTAATTTGCAGGGATTTCTTCTCACTTCCTGTCGTGGCTATGGGACAGGAAGTGAAGAGAAATGTCCGCAATGGGACACAGATGGCAAAAAAAAAATCTGACAGGGGTTATTACCCTCCCTTGCTCTATCCAAAATGAAAATCAAAGTTTTGCCTATAGTTCTACTTTAAATGTATTAGCAGATTAGAACCACCAACAAAGTAAAGACAAACTCCAGATCACACTTTATTATCAGTTGCAACAAATAGGTTTTTTCCTTTTGATATAAAGGTGTCCTGATCATTTTTAATAACTCCTGCCAGTGTTAAGTGGTTGGTCTCATCCATGTAAACTGATACATTCTGCTGGAGAGCTTGAGCTTGTGAAATATAGCAGACCTACATTCTAGATCACCAGATGAAAATAGAAGAAGCCTAAAAATGAAAACGAATGCAGCCATCACATCTAGAAATAGGTAAGCTGCAATATAATAAATGTTTGCTTTTGGAGTAATACTGCTTCAGGCTTTAATGCTATGTATGTACACTGTGAATTAAAACTGGGCTTCTAATTAGTTATGCAGTTAGTATTCCTAGGCAAGTTTGACTTGTCCATCAAGTTCTATCTGTATTCTACATCTGTAGCTTCATTTAATACCATGATTCATTGAGCAGCTGTGGACTGTAACCAATGACAAATCTGAATGCAGTGTCTCTTCTGCGATAAAATCCACTCACCTGCTAGAGCTGCACAATTAATCGTTAAGAATCGAGATTGTGATTTTTTTTCCCCCCTCGCGAACTTAAAGTGGAACTTCAGTCATTTTTTCAACATTCCATCTATTAAATCTTCTGCCCTTGTTGTTTGAACTTTGGATAGTAAAACATTTTTTTTTCTGCCAGTAAATACCTTATACAGCCCACTTCCTGTTTCTTGACCAATCATTAGCCTAGGCTTATGACATCATGCACAGCTCTCTCTCTCTCACACTCTTGTGAGAGTTTTCCAGGAAGAGAGGGGGGAGGAGTCATAATAGGGCCAATGAGAGCTGCAGAGCTGGAGGTTTGCCTCTGTGTGTCTGTGTAAATCCAGGAAGTGAACAGGCAGCAGCTTCAGCTGCCCACAGTTAAAATGGTTGCAGCCAGACTTAGTGGAGGGAGATTTATGCAGCATATTTGGCAAGTACAGAATCACAGTATATATAAAATAATATGCAAAGTGGTTGGAGGGAAGCTTCAGAATGGCAAAGATGTTTTTATTACAAATTATGTGAGCAGACTGCAGTTCCTTTTTATCAAAGCATTTTCCTGATTCTATGCAGAGTTCTCTGCTCAAGCCGACAGCTGTCAAAAAACAAACCAGGCAGTCTGCCAAGTTTCACAACATTCTTCAGTGGCTGAGCTAACTATAAATATTGTAACATTTTGTTCTTTAGATCAAAGGAATGAAGTTAGGTCTGTAAATGAAGTCAGGTTAATCTCTTAACCACTTGACGACCGCCTCACGCCGATGTACGTCGGCAAAGTGGCACGGACAGGCAAAATCACGTACAGTGTACGTGATTTGCCTTCCGCGGGTGGGGGGTCCGATCGGACCCCCCCCCGGTGCCCGAGGCGGTCGTCTTTTGTCCAGCGGCGATCGGTGATGAGGGGGAGACCATCCGTTCGTGGCCCCCCCCTCGCGATCGCCGCCGGCCAATGAGAATCTTCCTTTGCTGCTGTATGCTAAACAGCAGCAAAGGAAATGATGTCATCTCCCCTCGGGTCGGTATTTTCCGTTCCGGCCCGAGGAGAGAAGACATCAATGTGAGTGCACCAACACACACACACACAGTAGAACATGCCAGGCACACAAAACACCCCGATCCCCCCCCCGATCGCCCCCCGATCCCCCCCCAATCACCCCCCCCCCCCCCCCTGTCACAAACTGACACCAGCAGTTTTTTTTTTTTTTTTTTTTTTTTTTTTCTGATTACTGCATGGTGTCAGTTTGTGACAGTTACAGTGTTGGGACAGATACTGTTACCCCCCTGTAGGTCTAGGGTACCCCCCTAACCCCCCCTAATAAAGTTTTAACCCCTTGATCACCCCCCCTCACCAGTGTCACTAAGCGATCATTTTTCTGATCGCTGTATTAGTGTCGCTGGTGACGCTAGTTAGTGAGGTAAATATTTAGGTTCGCCGTCAGCGTTTTATAGCGTCAGGGACCCCCCTATACTATCTGATAAATGTTTTAACCCCTTGATTGCCCCCTAGTTAACCCTTTCACCACTGATCACCGTATAACCGTTACGGTTAACGCTGGTTAGTTTGTTTATTTTTTATAGTGTCAGGGCACCCGCCGTTTATTACCGAATAAAGGTTTAGCCCCCCGATCGCCCGGCGGTGATATGCGTCGCCCCAGGCAGCGTCAGATTAGCGCCAGTACCGCTAACACTGACGCACGCAGCATGCGCCTCCCTTAGTGGTATAGTATCTGATCGGATCAATATCTGATCCGATCAGATACTATACTAGCGTCCCCAGCAGTTTAGGGTTCCCAAAAACGCAGTGTTAGCGGGATCAGCCCAGATACCTGCTAGCACCTGCGTTTTGCGCCTCCGCCCAGCCCACCCAAGTGCAGTATCGATCGATCACTGTCACTTACAAAACACTAAACGCATAACTGCAGCGTTCGCAGAGTCAGGCCTGATCCCTGCGATCGCTAACAGTTTTTTTGGTAGCATTTTGGTGAACTGGCAAGCACCAGCCCCAGGCGTCAGGTTAGCGCCAGTACCGCTAACACCCACGCACGCAGCATACGCCTCCCTTAGTGGTATAGTATCTGAACGGATCAATATCTGATCCGATCAGATCTATACTAGCGTCCCCAGCAGTTTAGGGTTCCCAAAAACGCAGTGTTAGCGGGATCAGCCCAGATACCTGCTAGCACCTGCGTTTTGCGCCTCCGCCCGGCCCAGCCCACCCAAGTGCAGTATCGATCGATCACTGACACTTACAAAACACTAAACGCATAACTGCAGCGTTCGCAGAGTCATGCCTGATCCCTGCGATCGCTAACAGTTTTTTTGGTAGTATTTTGGTGAACTGGCAAGCACCAGCCCCAGGCAGCGTCAGATTAGCGCCAGTACCGCTAACACCCACGCACGCACCGTACACCACCCTTAGTGGTATAGTATCTGATCGCATCAATATCTGATCCGATCAGATCTATACTAGCGTCACCAGCAGTTTAGGGTTCCCAAAAACGCAGTGTTAGCGGGATCAGCCCAGATACCTGCTAGCACCTGCGTTTTGCCCCTCCGCCCGGCCCAGCCCACCCAAGTGCAGTATCGATCGATCACTGTCACTTACAAAACACTAAAAGCATAACTGCAGCGTTCGCAGAGTCAGGCCTGATCCCTGCGATCGCTAACAGTTTTTTGGTAGCGTTTTGGTGAACTGGCAAGCGCCAGCGGCCTAGTACACCCCGGTCGTAGTCAAACCAGCACTGCAGTAACACTTGGTGACGTGGCGAGTCCCATAAGTGCAGTTCAAGCTGGCGAGATGGCAAGCACAAGTAGTGTCCCGCTGCCACCAGAAAGACAAACACAGGCCCGTCGTGCCCATAATGCCCTTCCTGCTGCATTCGCCAATCCTAATTGGGAACCCACCGCTTCTGCAGCGCCCGTACTTCCCCCATTCACATCCCCAACCAAATGCAGTCGGCTGCATGAGAGGCATTTTTATGTCCTCCCGAGTACCCCTACCCAGCGAACGCCCCCAAAAAGATGTTGTGTCTGCAGCTAGCGCGGATATAGGCGTGACACCCGCTATTATTGTCCCTCCTGTCCTGACAATCCTGGTCTTTGCATTGGTGAATGTTTTGAACGCTACCATTCACTAGTTGAGTATTAGCGTAGGGTACAGCATTGCACAGACTAGGCGCACTTTCACAGGGTCTCCCAAGATGCCATCGCATTTTGAGAGACCCGAACCTGGAACCGGGTACCGTTATAAAAGTTAGTTACAAAAAAAGTGTAAAAAAAAAAAAAATATGAAATAAAAAAAAATAGTTGTTTTATTGTTCTCTCTCTCTCTATTCTCTCTCTCTATTGTTCTGCTCTTTTTTTACTGTATTCTATTCTGCAATGTTTTATTGTTATTGTTATTATGTTTTATCATGTTTGTTTTTCAGGTGTGTAATTATTTACACTTTACTGTGCTTTATTGTTAACCATTGTTAACCATTTTTTTGTCTTCAGGTACGCCATTCACGACTTTGAGTGGTTATACCAGAATGATGCCTGCAGGTTTAGGTATCATCTTGGTATCATTCTTTTCAGCCAGCGGTCGGCTTTCATGTAAAAGCAATCCTAGCGGCTAATTAGCCTCTAGACTGCTTTTACAAGCCGTGGGAGGGAATGCCCCCCCCCCCCCCCACCGTCTTCCGTGTTTTTCTCTGGCTCTCCTGTCTCAACAGGGAACCTGAGAATGCAGCCGGTGATTCAGCCAGCTGACCATAGAGCTGATCAGAGACCAGAGTGGCTCCAAACATCTCTATGGCCTAAGAAACCGAAGCTACGAGTATTTCATGACTTAGATTTCGCCGGATGTAAATAGCGCCATTGGGAAATTGGGGAAGCATTTTATCACACCGATCTTGGTGTGGTCAGATGCTTTGAGGGCAGAGGAGAGATCTAGGGTCTAATAGACCACAATTTTTTCAAAAAGAGTACCTGTCACTACCTATTGCTATCATAGGGGATATTTACATTCCCCGAGATAACAATAAAAATGATTAAAAAAAAAAATATGAAAGGAACAGTTTAAAAGTAAGATTAAAAAAGCAAAAAAATAATAAAGAAAAAAAAACAAAAAAAAAACACCCCTGTCCGCCCCCTGCTCTCGCGCTAAGGCGAACGCAAGCGGCGGTCTGTCGTCAAACGTAAACAGCAATTGCACCATGCATGTGAGGTATCACCGCGAAGGCCAGATCGAGTGCAGTAATTTTTCCAGTAGACCTCCTCTGTAAATCTAAAGTGGTAACCTGTAAAGGCTTTTGAAGGCTTTTAAACATGTATTTATTTTGTTGCCACTGCACGTTTGTGCGCAATTTTAAAGCATGTCATGTTTGGTATCCATGTACTCGGCCTAAGATCATCTTTTTATTTCATCAAACATTTGGGCAATATAGCGTGTTTTAGTGCATTAAAATTAAAAAAGTGTGTTTTTTCCCCAAAAAATGCGTTTGAAAAATCGCTGCGCAATTACTGTGTGAAAAAAAAAAATGAAACACCCACCATTTTAATCTGTAGGGCATTTGCTTTAAAAAAATATATAATGTTTGGGGGTTCAAAGTAATTTTTTTGCAAAAAAAAAAAACTTTTTCATGTAAACAATAAGTGTCAGAAAGGGCTTTGTCTTCAGGTGGTTAGAAGGGTGGGTGATGTGTGACATAAGCTTCTAAATGTTGTGCATAAAATGCCAGGACAGTTCAAAACCCCCCCAAATGACCCCATTTTGGAAAGTAGACACCCCAAGCTATTTGCTGAGAGGCATGTCGAGTCCATGGAATATTTTATATTGCGACACAAGTTGCGGGAAAGAGACAAATTTTTTTTTTTTTTTTTTTTTTTGCACAAAGTTGTCACTAAATGATATATTGCTCAAACATGCCATGGAAATATGTGAAATTACACCCCAAAATACATTCTGCTGCTTCTCCTGAGTACGGGGATACCACATGCGTGAGACTTTTTGGGAGCCTAGCCGCGTACGGGACCCCGAAAACCAAGCACCGCCTTCAGGCTTTCTAAGGGCGTGAATTTTTGATTTCACTCTTCACTGCCTATCACAGTTTCGGAGGCCATGGAAATGCCCAGGTGGCACAAAACCCCCCCAAATGACCCCATTTTGGAAAGTAGACACCCCAAGCTATTTGCTGAGAGGTATAGTGAGTATTTTGCAGACCTCACTTTTTGTCACAAAGTTTTGAAAATTGAAAAAAGAAAAAAAAAAATGTTTTTTCTTGTCTTTCTTCATTTTCAAAAACAAATGAGAGCTGCAAAATACTCACCATGCCTTTCAGCAAATAGCTTGGGGTGTCTACTTTCCAAAATGGGGTCATTTGGGGGGTTTTGTGCCACCTGGGCATTCCATGGCCTCCGAAACTGTGATAGGCAGTAAAGAGTGAAATCAAAATTTTCACCCTTAGAAATCCTGAAGGCAGTGATTGGTTTCGGGGTCCAGTACGCGGCTAGGCTCCCAAAAAGTCCCACACATGTGGTATCCCCATACTCAGGAGAAGCAGCTAAATGTATTTTGGGGTGCAATTCCACATATGCCCATGGCCTGTGTGAGCAATATATCATTTAGTGACAACTTTATGAAAAAAAAAAAAAATAAAAATAAAAGTGTCACTTTCCCGCAACTTGTGTCAAAATATAAAATATTCCATGGACTCAATATGCCTCTCAGCAAATAGCTTGGGGTGTCTACTTTCCAAAATGGGGTCATTTTGGGGGGTTTTGTGCCATCTTGGCATTCCATGGCCTCCGAAACTGTGATAGGCAGTGAAGAGTGAAAGCAAAAATTTACACCCTTAGAAATCCTGAAGGCGGTGATTGGTTTTCGGGGCCCCGTACGCGGCTAGGCTCCCAAAAAGTCCCACACATGTGGTATCCCCATACTCAGGAGAAGCAGCTAAATGTATTTTGGGGTGCAATTCCACATAGGCCCATGGCCTGTGTGAGCAATATATCATTTAGTGACCACTTTTTGTAAATATTTTTTTTTTTTTTTTTTTTGTCATTTTTCAATCTCTTGGGACAAAAAAAATAAATATTCAATGGGTCAACATGCCTCTCAGCAATTTCCTTGGGGTGTCTACTTTCCAAAATGGGGTCATTTGGGGGGCTTTTGTACTGCCCTGCCATTTTAGCACCTCAAGAAATGACATAGGCAGTCATAAACTAAAAGCTGTGTAAATTCCAGAAAATGTACCCTAGTTTGTAGACGCTATAACTTTTGCGCAAACCAATAAATATACGCTTATTGACATTTTTTTTTACAAAGACATGTGGCCGAATACATTTTGGCCTAAATGTATGACTAAAATTTAGTTTATTGGATTTTTTTTAGAACAAAAAGTAGAAAATATCATTTTTTTTCAAAATTTTCGGTCTTTTTCCGTTTATAGCGCAAAAAATAAAAACCGCAGAGGTGATCAAATACCATCAAAAGAAAGCTCTATTTGTGGGAAGAAAAGGACGCAAATTTCGTTTGGGTACAGCATTGCATGACCGCGCAATTAGCAGTTAAAGCGACGCAGTGCCAAATTGGAAAAAGACCTCTGGTCCTTAGGCAGCATAAAGGTCCGGGGCTCAAGTGGTTAAAGACTAAACCTTTTTCTCACACTTGGTTTCAAGTTAAAATCATTATTTTTTGATAGAAAATTACCCCAACGTTATATATATATTTTTTTAGACCCTAGAAAACAAAATGGTGGTTGTTGCAATATTTTATGTTACAATGTATTTGTGCAGCAATCTTTCAAATGCAATTTTTTGGGAAAAAAATACATATTAATGAATTTAAAAAAAACCTAAACAGTAAAGTTAGCCCAATTTTTTTGTATAATATGAAAGATGATCTTACGCCGCAAGAATCGTGATCTTTATTCTAAGCAAAAAAAATTGTGATTCTCATTTGGCCAGAATCGTGAAGCTCTATTACCTGCCTGTTTGAAATATGCTACATGCGCAGCTCAGTTACTTTCGGCACACTGCTTGTGTGTCGGGATCACTGCACACCTGTGCATGCGCAGGAGTGACATCATCCTATGTCGGCCAATCAAGATGGACAAAAAAGCTGGGGAGAAGATACTGGCAAAGGACCTTGCGGGGGTCAGACCTTTGGAACTTAGGTAAGTATTTCTGCCTTTAGTTTTGCTGTTAAGCAGTTATAGCAACCGGTCTTTTTCCTTTTGGAATAAAGATTTTACATAGAATAATAGAAATTTGACCATTGTAAGCACCCCTGCCAATTGGTAAATATCTCAATCCTCCACATCTAAAAATTGGTAAGCTGCTATATATTACATTTTGATATTTGGGTTCATTAACCCTTTAGCATGAGTTCAGACAGATGACAGTTGCACCAACTTTCACACATTCAGGGATCTATTGATATAATTTAGCAGATTTACTGATGCAATGTACAGTATATGTTTTATATGTCAGTCTGCAGAGCTATAATAATTTAAAGCTGAAGTATGACCAAACACGATTTTTGTACATTTGCACAGTAAAAATACGTTACCTCTAATAAAGTGTGCCCTATATCTGGCTGCTTAGAACTTTTACTTTTACTTAGCCTGCACTCCCCTGTCAGTGTCAAACGTCCATCGCTAAGACTTGTATTTCTGTCTGTAGTACAGATATTACAGATGGTCACTCGCTTGGCACCTCCTCCATTCATAAAAAGCCTTACATTCTTTCTTTCTCTCCCCTTGTTAGACCCTTTCACACAAAAGTGCCAATTGGGTCCGCCTGCTCGTTCTTCAGGCAGACTTGATCAGAACCGCCATACAATACAAACAATAGTTATATTTGACAATCCATTATAAGCTTACTTCAAAAAATTTCAATTTATGTTGTGAGTGCTGCTTGTCTGCTGGCCATCTCTTTCCACAACTTTGTGGATTCCTGCAAACTCCTTTCTAGTTTCTCATCAGGACCAGGGCCGGTGCTACCACTGGGCAAACTAGGCAGTCGCCTAAGGTGCACTGCTGCCTAGGACGCAGTCACGGCCAGTTGTTGCTGGGTCCAAACCCCGTCCAGGCTGTCCTGCCCAAATACCCAGTCAGTGTATCTGCTGCCACAGCCTTGCCGCTCGGCAACATAGTAGGCTTGTGCAGCAATCAGAGCTGTCTCTGAATGTATGGCGGCTGACAGCATACACCGCCGCCCGCTGTTCTCAGTGCTAGGGTTTGGTTGCCAGGATCGCCCATGTCCTAGCAACCAATCATATGCTCGCCTCTCCCTCAGGCCCCGGCATTCAAAAGAGGAGGAAGTTCCTCCTCCGAACCTATCCGGTCCAAGTGCCCAGTTTTCCAGCTTCCACCTGTCCTGTACCTGACTGCTGCAATGAGAAGGAACGGATCCTGACGTAAGCTGGGGTCTTCATTATACTCCCTCATCCCCTTCCACTGCCCCAACTATTGTCTTAAACCTCTCCACTCTCCTTACCCTACTGTGCTCTTCCCTTCTAACTTTGGGGACTCTATTGAAAGGGAATGGGCCCTATGAACCCTGATGTAAGGTCACTTTAGGGGACCCTGGGGACCCTGTTGTAAGAGCGGGACTTTTGAGATCCTAATGAAAGGGGGACTTTGATGTAAGGGGGAACTCTGGGGTTCCTGATTTAAGGAGGGGAGACTTTGGGGACCCTGATGTAAGGGGGGACTCTGGGGACCCTGATTTAAGGAGTGGGGCTCTGGTGAACCCTGATGTAAGGGGGGCTATGTGGATCCTGATGTAAGGGGGGACTTTGGGATCCTAATGTAAGGGGAGACTTTGGGGACCCCCAATGAAAGTGGGATCTCTGATGTAAGGGTGAACTCTGGGGACTCTGATCTAAGGAGAGGGAATTTTTGGGACCCTGATGTAAGGGGGGCCGACTCTGGAGACCCTAATGAAAGAGGTAAACTCTGATGTAAGGGGTCAGGCCTGGGGGCCCAGGCCTAAAGCTGTGTAAGGGGCCCCAAAATTTCTGATGGCTGCTCTGTTCCCCACACATTGCGACAACTCTCCACATACCGCTGCAGGATTGGATGATGTTAGCTGGACACAAAGACGTCTCCTGCAAACTTCAGCGATGAAGAGGTATCTAGCCAATGAGCTGCCACGCAAGCCATGCTGCGCGTAACATCACTTCCTCCCAGCTCCTCATTCAGTCTCCGCACAGAGTTAACGTTGGCAAGGAAGTAAGAAAGCTTCCCTGCACAGGCTGCAATTTCAGGGTTAATCATAAGAAAGGGAAAGGGGAAGGGACAAAAGCAAGTGGGTATAGGTGGTCTGATCAGACCAATACTGATCGAATCCTGGCCATGCACCTGTGAGGTGTAATTGCTGTAACCGATACAATAGCATATAACAGTAGGGTGGGGACCAGGGAGCGGGTGTACGGTATAGAATTACCGGTAGGAAAAAGTGGTTACTTTGGCAATTAATGGTCAGTACGTTGAAGGTGGTATAAAAGGTAACAATTTATTAATGCATAGTAAAACACCTGGGTGAGGTGGACATACAAATAAGCAAATATCGCACTATGGGATACATAAACATCCTAAGAGAGGTGGCATAAAAGGGAACTAACGAACACGACAAACAGAACACACACAGAACATATAACGGCATAGACACTGTCCGGACTGATTATATGCTGCTCGGTGGCCAAACGATCAAATTGGATTGTGGCATGTGTGTATGTTTCCAAATGGAAAATTTAATGGAATGCGCTGCCGAGAAGCATATTCATGGAACGGCGGGGGGGGGGGGGGGGGGGGGGGACCCGGGTCCGGAGATGGAGATCAGGGAGATGACTGGGCTGATCCTGGCAGTTCAAGGTACCTGTAGGATGGTAACCAGACTTGGTACTGAATAGAAGTGAAGCTGTAAGTCTATGTACAGTAAAGTTCACTTGTGCAGTATAGGCAGTGATGATCAACCATGTAGACAGTGGGACTGATTATGCACTGTGATCAACAAGCTTCAAGGCTATTCATAAAGCGCAAGCAGTGGCTATGTAAGGTGCTCCAATAACCATGTGGTACATACAGGACTTAGGCTTACGTAAAGCTGTAAAATGTCCTCAACTAGTTAGTGAGTTATTGGTGCTCGTACCTTCACCTCCACAGAGATACCTGGAGGTTGTTGCACAGGCCGTGCTGGAGGTGGCTTGCAGGATCCGGAAGGTTGTCGGGCCGGTATTGTAGCTGCAACTGTGATCCTCCGTAAGGGATATCTGATCGGGTCCTGAGGGAGAAAGCCCTTGCTATGTGCTGATAGCCTGGGCAGCTTCAGGTGCCGTTAGCTAGTGCGGTGGGCTACATGGTACTTCGCCGTTGTGCGGTTCCCAACTCTCCGTCCGTTCGATAGACAGCGCTGATGCCGGTGATGACGTCAAGCCTAAGTCCTGTATGTACCACATGGTTATTGGAGCACCTTACATAGCCACTGCTTGCACTTTCTGAATAGCCTTGAAGCTTGTTGATCACAGTGCATAATCAGTCCCACTGTCTACATGGTTGATCATCACTGCCTATACTGCACAAGTGAACTTTACTGTACATAGACTTACAGCTTCACTTCTATTCAGTACCAAGTCTGGTTACCATCCTACAGGTACCTTGAACTGCCAGGATCAGCCCAGTCATCTCCCTGATCTCTATATCCGGACCCGGGTCCCCCCCCCCCCCCCCGTTCCATGAATATGCTTCTCGGCAGCGCATTCCATTAAATTTTCCATTTGGAAACATACACACATGCCACAATCCAATTTGATCGTTTGGCCATCGAGCAGCATATAATCAGTCCGGACAGTGTCTATGCCGTTATATGTTCTGTGTGTGTTCTGTTTGTCGTGTTCGTTAGTTCCCTTTTATGCCACCTCTCTTAGGATGGTTATGTATCCCATAGTGCGATATTTGCTTATTTGTATGTCTACCTCACCCAGGTGTTTTACTATGCATTAATAAATTGTCACCTTTTACACCACCTTCAATGTACTGACCATTAATTGCCAAAGTAACCACTTTTTCCTACCGGTAATTCTATACCGTACACCCCCTCCCCGCTCCCTGGTCCCCACCCTACTGTTATATGCAATTTCAGGGTGCAAGTAGTTGGTCTTGCCTAGGGTGCAAAATAGTCTAGCACCGGCCCTGCTAAGGACTACATATCCCATGGTACCTTGCTGCCTGCAAGCAGTGATTCCTTTGCTGATTCCTCCTCCTGAAAATCCTCTTCTCTGCACCTCTGTAGATCAGAATTCCAGGAAGTAAATGTGTGGGGATCTTCATAGAAGTAAGTTTCATTAGCAATAATAATCATTTATTCTGGCCATTGAAATGAATTAACGCTCAAGCACTAAGCGCTCCTAGTGTTTACACACGTTTAATCTTACTTTATCATTTTAATCTATAATTTTCAGGTTTGCCTGTCAAAGATTTTTTATTGCTTACTTGACCACTGGGCACTTAAACCCCCTTCCTAACCAGACCAATTTTCAGCTTTCGGTGCTCTCACACTTTGAATGACAATTACTCAGTCATGCAACACTGTACCCAAATGAATTTTTTGTCCTTTTTTTCACACAAATAGAGCTTTCTTTTGGTGGTATTTAATCACCGCTGGGTTCTTTATTTTTTGCGCTATAAAAGAAAAAAGACCGAAAATTCTGTAAAAAAATGCATTTTTCTTCGTTTCTGTTATAAAATTTTGCAAATTAGTAATTTTTTCTTCATATATTTTGGCCAAAATGTATACCGCTACATATCTTTGGTAAAAAATAACCCAAATCGGTGGATATTATTTGGTCTTTGTGAAAGTTATAGAGTCCACAAGCTATGGTGCCAATCTCTGAAAATTGATCACACCTGAAGTACTGACGGCCTATCTCATTTCTTGAGACCCTAACATGCCAGAAAAGTACAAATACCCCCCAAATGACCCCTTTTTGGAAAGAAGACATTCCAAGGTATTTAGAAAGATGCATGATGAGTTTTTTGAAGTTGTCATTTTTTCCCACAATTCTTTTCAAAATCAAGATTTTTTTTTTTTTTTTTTTTCACAAAATTGTCATATTAGCAGGCTATTTCTCACACACAGCATATGCATACCACAAATTACACCCCAAAACACATTCTGCTATTACTCCCGAGTACGGCGATACCACATGTGTGAGACTTTCACACAGCGTGGCCACATACAGAGGCCCAACATGCAGGGAGCACCATCAGGCATTCTGGAGTGCCCAGGCCAATTCTGACATTTCTCTCCTACATGTAAAAATCATCATTTATTTGCTAGAAAATTACATAGAACCCCAAAACATTATATATATTTTTTTAGCAAAGACCCTAGAGAATACAATGGCGGTTGTTGCAACTTTTTATCTCGCACTGTATTTGCGCAGCAATATTTCGAACATGTTTTGTTTGAAAAAAAAAGTTTTGTGCTTTCAAAAAAAAACAAAACAGTAAAGTTAGCCCAATGTTTTTACATAATGTGAATAATGAAGTTATGCCGAGTAAATAGATACCTAACATGTCACCCTTCAAAATTGCACACGCTCGTGGAATGGCGCCAAACTTCGCTACTTAAAAATCCCCATAGGAGACGCTTTAAAATTTTTTACTGGTTACATGTTGTGAGTTACAGAGGAGGTCTAGGGCCAAAATTATTGCTCTCGCTCTACCGATCGCAGCGATACCTCACATGTGTGGTTTGAACACCATTTTCATATGTGGGCGCAACTTATGTATGCGTTCGCTTCTGACTGCGAGCACACGGGGACACGGGGAATTTTTTTTTTTTTTTTTTATTGTTCATTTTACTTTATTTATTTTAGTTTGAGGCTTTTTTCCAAAAAATAAATTTTTTGATCACTTTTATTTCTATTACAAGGAATGTAAACATCCCCTGTAATAGAAATATGGCATGACAGGTCCTCTTTACAGTGAGATATGGGGTCAATAAGACCCCACATCTCACCTCTAGGCTGGGAAGCCTGAAAGAAAAAAATAAAAAAAATGATCCTGGCATCGATCGTAGCGGTGAGTCGGTAGAAGCACCTGAGGGCGGCGAGAGGGGGGGGCGTCCCCTCTCGCCTCCCATAAGAGCCCATTCACACAGGGACGACTTGTCAGGCGACATAGTCGCCTGACAAGTCACCTCCCGTTCTGTACAATGGAACCGTTCTAATCGGAGCGACGCAAGTCGCTCCGACTTAGAAAAAGGTTCCTGTACGACTTTGGGCGACTTGCATAGACTTCTATACAGAAGTCGTTTTGCAAGTTGCCGCGGAAGCCGTTTGCAGGTCGCCTCGCTGAGTCTCGACCCGGCGGTCACGGATGTTCCCGTATGCGCGCCCCAGGGGGCGCGCGGGAGCAGTTTTCTGGAATCACGTCATATGACGTGATCCCAGAGTTATCCAGCCGCCCTGCAGCCGTCATTTGGCTATAGGGCGGTTGGCAAGTGGTTAAAGCTTCCTTAAAAAATAAATAACATGCATGTCATGCTTACCTGCTCTGTGCAAAGGTTTTGCACAGAGCAGCCTGGATCCTCCTCTTCTCCGGTCCCACGCCAGCGCTCCTGGCTCCTCCCTCCTGCCATGTGCCTCCACAGCAAGCAGCTTGCTGTGGGGGCACCCAAACAGGCGCGCTCCTGGGCCGCAGCTCTGTGTGTCCATTCACACACGGAGCTGCGGCTCAGCCCTGCCCCCTCCGCCACCTGATTGTGACTGACAGCCACGAGAGCCAATGGCTCCCGCTGTTGCCAAAAGCCAATCAAAAGTGCGAGTCTCTGGAGAGGGAAGGCTCTCCTGTACATTGCTGGATAGAGATGGGGCTCAGGTAAGTATTAGGGGAGCTGAGGGGGGCTGCTGCACACAGAAGGTTTTTTATCTTCATGCATAGAACGCATAAAGGTAAAAAACCTTGAGCCTTTACAACCATTTTAAATTTTCTTTTGGGTTAATTACCGCTTTAAACTTCAGATTTAATATTTGATTTGCACAATTTGAAGCAGAGGCACCATGAGTCCGTGGCACACTATATAATGGAAGGAATTAAAGCAGTAGTAAACACCGATTTGTGACTTGTACTTACAGATAAGCTATAATAAAGCTTACCTGTAGGTACTAGGAATATCTCCTAAACATGCACCGTTTAGGAGATATTCACTATTTCTGCAGCCGGTGATGCCACTGGAGAATGTGCACTGTGCTCTGAAGGGACAGCATACCGAATACGCGTCCCTTCAGAGCGCTGTGCGGCAGCCGTGACTATTGTGCGCATGCGCGGGAGTGCCATCATCTCGGCTCAGTCATTCAATATGCCAAAGCCCACAAACCTGAAAGAAAGACTGGGTGAAGATTAAAGGCTTGTCAGCGGTGACAATACACCACTGGAGGGTTTAATTTTATGGTAAGTCTTTCATAATGTGCTATAATGCGATACATACTAGCACATTATGCCATTATTTGCAGGGGGAATTTTTTTTTTTATCCAGACTTTACTACCACAATAAAGAAAGCAACAAAAGACAGTAAAGGTGTTTTCCTTCAGGCTAGGTTCACACTGCTGCGAATTCTATTGCGAATTTGAGCCGTTGCGATCGCTCAAATTCGCAAGTCATTTAAATTACATAGATTAACATTAGTGCCGTTCACATCAACGCGTTGCGAATATAACCTGCGGGAAAAAAAGGTCCTGTGCGAGTTTGATCCGTGTGCGATGCGAATTCAGCTCCATAGATTGCAAAATTTGCAGTAGAATCGCAAGAACAAACAAAGAATTCGCAATGCAAATTTGCAATGCAATCGGATCAAAATCGCGCTAAATTCGCACTGCAGCAGTGTGAACCCAGCCTCAGTGCCGTTCACATCGACGCGTTGCGAATATAACCTGCGTGAAAAAAAGGTCCTGTGCGAGTTTACTGCGTTGCATTGCGAATTTAGTCTCCATAGACATCAATGTAAATCGTTCTTGAATCGCATTGATGGTTCACATATGTGCGAATTCCACCACACTACTCTCCACAAAAAACAGGAAGTACACAGGAAGTTAAGACCTTTTTTTTTTTTACATTATGATTCCATTGGCTAGACTATCAATCGCAGCTATATCCAACTCCTGAAATTCGCGGTAAAATCGCGGTAAATTCGCGGTAAAATCGCAGTAAATTCGCACCAAAAAACGGAACAAAATCACAAAGCATCAGTGTGAACCGGGCCTCAAACTAGAAAAAAGAGAAGTAATCTGAGCATGCATCCGTAAACTAGCTGGAGAACCTCAGCTGTCAACAAGACAGCAGAACACACCTATGATTATAAAATGTTTAACAAGCTGTTCAGAGAACAAATCATTCAGTATACCTTTCTTATTTAAATTGGAGGTCCACCCTAAAAAAAAAAAAAAAAATACATAAAAAGGCTCCTAAAAATGTGGAAAAAAAAAGAATTGAAAAAAAAAAACATTTTTACTTACCAGAAATGGCTGTTGCTAGGCAGATTGTCCTAATCTGCCACTTCCTATTCTGCGGTAGTCTTCATTCTTCCCCTTACTCGCGTTGTCTTCTGGGGAATGGGGCGCGCTGTCTTCTGGGACCTGTGTGTGTCCCAGAACACAGCCGGCCATTCACAAAGTGCCGCTCGACTCGCACATGCGCAGTAGGAAACGGGCAGTGAAGCCGCTAGGCTCCACTATCTGTTTCCCTTAGTTCGAATGGCGGCACCGGGACCCGATACAATGGACGCATCGGCCTCGGGCGGTCGACATCGCGGGCACCCTGGACAGGTAAGTGTGCTTATTAAAAGTCAGCAGCTACAGTGTTTGTAGCTGCTGACTTAAAAAAAAAATTTCAGCTGGAACATCACTAAATCATGATATCATTAATCTGGCATCTGATTTTTTTTCTTTTTGCAGTCCTGGGAATCGTTATTCATAATACATCTGTCAGTTGCAGTCTGTGGCATTAGAAGGATATCGATTAGCAGAGGCTACAACTGGTCATGTGACTTTTTATTAGCTGCCACTCAACGTTTACCTATCAGGAAACAAACACTTGTGCTGCCATTGATGTCCTCTTGGTTCCTAAATTCCAGCCCTCCGCCATGCATGTTCCAATAGAGAAATTTTGGCAGGTGGACTTCCACAGGTGCCATCTGGACTCATTGAAATGGTTTCCTTCACCCAGGGGTATTTCAGCCTTCTAGCGCAGGTGGGGAACACTGTACAACTTCCCATTTTCCTGAGTCAACTACATATTGGGCAAGCTGTCTTCAGAACCAGGGATCCTGTCATAGTGGTGGATCCTCTGGTTACTTTGTGGGATCAGTTCATCCTGATCTACTGTCTCCTCCCAGGCTGCACCTTCCATGTCTGCGCAACTTAGTTGAGACAAAGGAAATTCTGATAATACTCGTTGATCTGAACTAGCCCAGGAGAATGTGGTACTCGGATCTCTTCAGACTTTTGGCAGACTTTCCATGGGATTTTCTAGATCACCCAGATCTTTTCTCCCATGGATCAGTTTACCACCAGGCTTCACGGAGGTTGGTTTTCAGCAGCTGGCCGTTTGATACATAGGTTTTGAGAGATCCCACCAGGATTCAGTTGGTCTATGCCATGGCAGAAGCAAGGTAGACAGGGCTTACATCATCCATCAGAGTCTTGCAACACAAAGAGAAGCCAGACAGATTCTGCCTTGGACAGAACTTTACGCTCGAGCCACGTCTGCCGTGTATGTTCCATGCACAGTGGATTGGCAGGAGGAATTTCTCTTTCAACAATGTCTAGACCCAGGAATTTAGCTTTTTTACCTGGAGATGGTTCTAGGCTTTTGTCATATATAGGGAACACCAGAGGTGGAGGTGGACCTCCTGTCTTCCAGGTTGAACAGTAAACTACCCTAGTTTGTCTCCACATCCAGGAACCTCTTTCGGATCTGTTCTGTTCTATACATTTTCTCTTCTGTTACTCCTTCCTCACCTGCTCTGTAGGATCTAGATCAGTGGTTCTCAACTCCAGTCCTCAGGACCCACCAACAGGCCAGGTTTGCAAGATAGCTGAAATACATCACAGGTGATATCACTTGCTGCTCAGTGATTGCAGTATTCTAGTCTGCAACTCCCCCAAGGCAATACTTAAAATCTGGCCTGTTGGTGGGTCCCGAGGACTGGAGTTGAGAACCACTGATCTAGATGGAGGGTCTTCTGGTAATTGCCTTTACACCAAGCTGGTTCAGATGTAAGACTCTTGGCAAACCCTCCATGGGCCTTCCAGATCGTCTGGATCTTTTGTCCCATAATGCATTGACCATCCTGCTTGTTGGCCGCTGGCTTTCATGGCTTTGTCGTAAAGCTAGTGCTTGGAAATAGGGGTTTACTCATTTTGTTTCCCTGCACTTTTGTAAGCTAAGATTTCAGGCTCTAAAGAGCTGTTTGGTCTTCACTGGATCTTGTAATGGTGGGGATGGGTGTGGCTGCTGATGATTCCCAGGTTGTGGCCATCTGACTCACCCAGGCAGGCAGCTACTCGAGACAGATTGAATACAAATAGGCAGAAAATAGACTTTTGTAGCACAGAGATCCTGAAGACACAGGTCTGAAATCAGATGTAGGCAAATGCACACAAGGTCAGTGGAGCAGAGCACAGGTAGGAGTGCAAGGGTTTAATGGAGCAGAGTGCACAAGGTCACACTGGACAGGGTACAGGCTGGAGTGAACTAGGTCACAGGCGCCAATTACAGTCTGGAGTGTGGGGGGTTTACACTGGTGCAGGGTACTGGCTGAAGTGCACAAGGTCGCACTAGAGCAAGGTGCAGTCAGGGAGGAAACTGGGGATCACTGGAGGCACACAGGAGCTGGGAAGAGTCTGGAATACACAAGGATGAGTAGAGGTACAGATGATACTGGAGAATAACCGGCAATACTAGGAGACACTGCGAATCATTAGCAAAGTCACCAGAGAACACAGGGGGCCTGGCTTCTAACATGAGGACTCGTCCCTTGAGCAGCAAGGAACCCCCATACTATCCCTGTAAGATTGCGCCTCCTTTTTGTTTGGGACGCCAGTTGAAGCAGGAAGATGGTGGACGTACACCGAGGCCAAGACCCGGCACTGGAATGTGGAACAGGTGGCTATGTTTGGGTAGAGATCAATCCTTGTTGATTGAAATTGATTTGAATATACTGAATACCCAGACAAAATAGTTCATCACATACAGTGCCTTGAAAAAGTATTCATACCCCTTGAAATTTTTCACATTTTGTCATGTTACAACCAAAAACGTAAATGTATTTATTTGGGATTTTATGTGATAGACCAACACAAAGTGGCACATAATTGTGAAGTGGAAGGAAAATCACAAATGTTTTACAAATAAATATATGAAAAGTGTGGCGTGCATTTGTATTCAGCCCCCCTGAGTCAATACATTGTGGAACCCTCTTTGGCTGCAATTACAGCTGCAAGTTGTTTTTGGGTATGTCTTTAACAGATTTGCACATATAGAGAGTGATTTTTTTGCCCAATTTTCCTTGCAAAATAGCTCAAGATTGAATGGAGAGTTTCTGTGAACAACAACTTTCAAGCCTTGCCAAAGATTCTCAATTAGATTTAGGTCTGGACCATTCCATTGTAGCTCTGGCTGTATATTTAGGGTCTTTGTCCCGCTGGAAGGTGAACCTCCACCCCAATCTCAAGTCTTTTGCAGACTCTAACAGGTTTTCTTCTAAGATTGCTCTGTATTTTGCTCCATCCAACCATCCGCCACACATAGCGTTTTGCTTTTGGTGTTTGTTTCTTGGCCTTCATGTTGCTGTTTGTTCATTAAGGTTCTCTAACAAACTTCTGAGGGCTTCACAGAACAGCTGTATATATACTGAGATTAAATTACACACAGGTGGACTCTATTTACTAATTAGGTGACTTCCGAAGGCAATTGGTTCCGCTAGATTTTAGTTAGGGGTACCAGAGTAAAGGGGGCTGAATACAAATGCATGCCACACTTTTCACATATTCATTTGTAAAAAATGCTGAAAACCATTTATCATTTTCCTTTTACTTCACAATTATGTGCCACTTTGTGTTGGTCTATCACACAAAATCTCAATAAAATACATTTACGTTTTTGGTTGTAACATGACAAAATGTGGAACATTTCAAGGTGTTTGAATACTTTTTTCAAGGCGCTGTATACTGTGTAATTAAAGAAATCTCTTCAAGTTGTTACATAAGCCTCCCCAAATTTTTGTAGCTTTGAACCTGGAATGAAACCATGTAAGGGGCAATGAACTTACAATGCATGTGTGCAAAAAAGCGAGATGTCATTTAATGATTATCAGCGGTTACTCCATAACGTCCTATATAAAGTTTTATAGCGGCTTTCAATGGTGCACATATCATATGAGTAATATTGCACAAATTATATACAGATCATACTTAATATTCCAGTTTGGCTCACAAATATTGCTGATAAAAGATGGAATAATATTACAAAACTCCAAAAGATTCACATTATGCACTTTAAACTGTAAAAAGACAGTTCATAGTTATTGCTACCTGCTAAGTGGTATCATCCTGCAATGCCAAGCCTAACAATTGCTTGCCCTTAAAGTGGAACTAAACCTTCCTATCGTTTTCAGCCAAGGAAGCTGCCATCTTGGCCTCGGTTTGATCTGCAACTGCCGTGGTGCTGCACATGTGATCAGTTATGACACCAGACATTTGATAGTTTTGACAGTTTGATTGCGAGCACAACCAATGTCTGTTTTTTGAAACTGTTAAAATTATAGGTTTAGTTCCTCTTTAAAGAAGTTGATGTAACAAAAAGTTTTCTTCATTTAAAAGTTAACTAATATTGCACAAGATATTTGTTGGGGGTATGGCGCTCCCTTATGAGCTGTGCAAAGTAGAATAACTTGAACAGTGACTATATCAATAAGTAATTAATGATCAAAAAACCCAAACGGTGAGAGCTGTGAAATTCTAAATGGGTGAAACTCATATAAAACATATGTGGAAGTGTAGGTATACGTGTTAGCAAACCTTAATTCTTGCATATACCTCCATGTTATGATAAATATAAAAAATAAAAAATGTGTTTGATATATAGTGCTGCTGCTAGGCAGCTAGTTAGGATGCCAACTACTGTACAAAGTACGTGACATGTATGTATGTACCAATGCAAAAACAAACATATACCAGTGCAATATATACAATGTGACAGTGCAGTCCCGCACCTTATATATATCTGACCGTGCGCTCCACCTAATAAATCTACAATCCTATGCAGTGTGGTGCAATCGAGTCCCGCAAGACTCTAAATGGCCGGTGCACAGGTAAGTATATAGCGATGCAATATGTGTATATAATGTGACATTACAATCCCACACTTAAGTGTATATACAACCAACAGTCCAACTAGTATCGTTCAATAAAGTGCAATATATGCAGTCAAGTCCAGCAAGATTCTAGATGACATCAGAGCCTCAAATTAAGCAAAAAGAACAGAAACAGAGAGAGAAAGAGTCTGTTCCAGTTAATGCATCCCAATCTTGAAAGGCAGCAAATACAGTTCCAACAGCTGAGTGACTTTTGGTGCCCACAGTGGTAATTCGTGACTTCTGTGCTCCCCTTTGGCTCCCCACTCACCAGCTTCCACTACCCCTGCAGGGGTGATAGGCAATCTAGGATCCTGGAACCTTCCTCTTATTCGGTGTCTCGTGGTGCTGCAATGGAATGCCTCTCTCCCAGGAGTTCCGGGTCACCACTTCATGCGATATCCAGGATAGGGGTCAGCAGCTATGCCCTCAAGGAAAGAGATGCCACCTCATAGTGTAGTACGATAAAAGCTTTATTCCCATAAAAATCAAAAAACCATAAAACCATAAAAACGCCCCTCTCGGGGAAAACAGCTTGCTACACTATGGGTGAAGTCGAGAGCCAGGAAGTATGTCCCGCAGCGTGCGGCGTGCGGTCCAGCTGCGTTCCAGGCTCTCTCACTCCGTACCCGGAAATGACGTAAGTGCGTAGCCCCGCCTTACGCGTTTCGTCATCGACGTTTTCAAAGGCGGCGCCATCTTACTACACCTCTCAGGTTATAAAGCAGGCGGACATGCTGGATCCTCCCCTTTCTCGTCCCTGCAGGGATTTTGATTGGATTTTCAATCCTATGGCTCCCCCTCCCATACGTCCCCAATGGGCGGTGCCCACATCAAATCCCTCTGGGCTTATGTCGAGGTGTTTAATGGTCAATCCTGACCCGCGCATCTCCGCTAGCCTTTTACATACATTGGCAGACTCATTTTACATAAAACATTGTAAACATCAAGCATCTTATATGATATAGATTAGGGTAAGGAAAAATCTTCTTTACTTCAACACCAGATAGTATATCGTATAAACACAGCTCACTGTGGTGGATAACGGTACTACATGTACTCCACCTTGCAAACTCAGTGTTTACCTTGTAAAGGTGGATGAAATAGAATATCACCCCAAGTCCCATTCAGAAACCACCCTATTGTGGGTGCCGAACCAGGATGCTGGGTATATTTTACTGTCTGTATGTATTTCATCCTCCGATCTCCACATTACAAAACCAGGAAACTTAAACAATAACACAAAATATATAAATAAAACCTCCAATAGACGCATACATAATAAAGAACTGAGTGGGCTTGTATCATCTGAGAATTGTGACCAATACCTAATATATTTAGGGCCACCCGGGTCCCTCATAAAAATAATTGAAATTATATCCACAAAGAACATTTCTAACTATAAGGTGCTCCTTCACGTGATCAAATCCCAGGCCCCTCATCTCATTACGGGGAACTAAACACCCGGTAGGGTTTGGGGTGCATGATAGCAACCCAAAGTGTGAGATATATTGAGCACAAGAAGCATGTATGGGATACACCTGTGATCCCCATATACGATATTTACTGAAAAAAGGAAGGATAACATGGAGGGGATGACTCAGGGCTCATACAAGTGCATGGTTATCCCTATGCACCCCCCATACAGAGCCATACATGCGCCCATACCCCATAATCATGGGGCATGCGGTTATGTACAACCTGTATGACAGCCCCATGAGCCTTATATTTACGATAATTCCATCTCTATCCCCTACTTAGCCATTGTTACCTAACGCATGTATATAAAGGCAACACAATAGTTACTACCATAGTTTCTAGTTGCTATGGCCCTCTCTTATTTATAGAACAACTAGCAGGTGCAGGCAGAGACCCTGTGTCGGAAAAGACACAAGGGAACTATCTCCTACTATGGTTGGGTTTACGGATTGGCTATAAAACAGTTGAGGTCTATGTCCAGATTTAACCCTTTGGGGGCAATAGACCTCAACCGGTATATCCACTCTGTTTCATTCCTGGAGACTAATGTTTCTTTGTTGCCCCCTCTCCAGTGGGTTTTCACCTGGTCAATACCGTAAAAAATAAGACCACTGGGATCTTTATGATGGAACTCGGCAAAGTGCCGTGATAGATGATGCTTCGGAAACCCTTTTTTGATATTCTTGATATGTTCCCGTATCCTGACATAGAGTGGGCGGGTGGTTCTCCCCACGTACTGTAGGTGGCATGGGCACTCAATGATATAGGTCACATGAGTGCTGTGACAGGTTATCAATTCCTTGATCTGATATTCTTTGTGGTCTACAGTAGACTTGAACTTTTCCTTTTTTCTAGGTTGGGGTTTGCTAACTCTACATGGTAGACATCTGCGGCATCTGAAGAACCCTTTCATGTTGGGTATAATTTGAGTATGCTTGGGGGGATCAATAACATTATGTACGAGATGGTTACGAAGAGTAGGTGCTTTCCTGTACACAAACTTCGGTTTAGTGGGGAGGATTTTTGCTAGTATTCGGTCCTCTTTCAGGATGGGCCAGTATTTCTTAATGATCCGTTCCACATCCTTGTATTGGTTGTTGAACCCTGTAATGAAGGTCATCTCCATCTGGTTATTCCTGGCCCTGATGTTCTTCTGAAGTAGTTGGTTCCTATCCATGTTCTTAATCTCCTGTTTCAGTTTATTCAGATTTTCTTGTGGATATCCTTTCTCCTGGAACCGCTCAATCAAGACGTCTGCCTGGACCTCGAAGTCCTCCACTGTGTTGCAGTTTCTCCTTATCCTTAATAATTGGCCTTTTGGGATGTTGGATTTCCACTTCGGATGGTGACAGCTTGAAGTGGGTATATACCCATTACGATCTGTGCTTTTGAAGAAAGTACGGGTGTTAAGGGAATCACCTGCTTTGAAGATTTCCAAATCCAAGTAGTCAATCGCATGCAGGTTCCATTTACCCGTAAACGTGATGCCGTACCTATTACCGTTCAATCCTTCAAGGAAATTTTCAAAACTGTCCGTAGTGCCATCCCATAAGATGATTAAATCATCAATATACCTACGGTACATTTTAATTTGAGGGATATTTTTGTTGTAAATATATTCCTCCTCCCACATGTTCATGAACAGGTTTGCAACGCTTGGTGCATAATGTGCCCCCATTGCTACACCTTTGGTTTTTACAAAATACTCCTTGTTGTACCAAAAGTAATTGCACTCCATTGCCATTTTCAGGCCTTCCATAATGTAATTGATCTGTCCCTGTCTCATTCCTGTGTTCTCAAATAGAGCCTTTTCTACTGCGAGCAATCCATCTGGTTGCTCAATGCTTGTGTACAGTGAATTGACATCTATTGTTGCTAATACCCAATTCTCTGTACCTTTTATACTTTGGAGTTCTTCGATGAGTTGTAAGCTATCCCTCAGATATGATTTCCCTTGCTGTACCAGAGGTTTCAAATATTTGTCCAGATATTCCCCTAGTCTGGAGAAGATTGAATTTATGCCGCTGATAATGGGTCTTCCAGGTGGTTTATTCAATCTTTTGTGAATCTTTGGTGTGTAATATATCACAGGGGTCTTTGTAGAGTTAGAATATAAATATTCAGCTTCTCTCGCATTCAGAATCCCCATAGCTTTTCCTTTAGTGATGTACTTCTTTAGTTGTTTCTCGTATTTTTTCTTCGGATTTGTTCTGAGTTTTTTATATGTATTTTCCACGTTTAATAGGTTGCCCATCTCTTCTTGGTAGTCTTTTTTGTCCAAGATGACCAATCCGCCCCCTTTATCGGCCGGTCTTATAACTACCTCATGCCGTTTCCCTAAATCTTTGATAGTCCTCCAAATATTTTTCCTCTTTCTTTCCTTCCTTTTCAGGTTTCTTAAATCCTCTTCTACCATTTTCTTAAATGCTGTCAGACATTGACTTCCTGGGGTTTTGGGGTTGTAGGTAGAGTTATTCTTCAGGTTAGTTTGGGTATATACTGAAGTATCCTTGATGCTGGTTTCTGTGTTTATGGCAAAATGTTTTTTCAAATTAAGTTTCCTCATGAATTTTTGGAGATCAATATAGGCCTCAAATTTATCCAGGGCCTTGTCCGGTGCAAATTTTAGGCCCAGATCTAGCACCTGTAGTTCTTCCGCTGTAAATGTTACACTACTTAAGTTGTAGATCCCTTTCCCTAATACACTCTTCTTCTTTTTCTTCCTGCCTCCTCTGCAACCTCTTGTCTGCCTCTTCTTGCCGGGTTTGTTCGCATCTCTTCTGTATTTCTTCTTTGACCATGTTCTTGTTCGTGGTTGGGGTTCCTCCTCTCCCCATATCCTCGATTTATAGTTGGGGTTCGTTCTTCTCCAGTTCCCCATTGGTCCTCTCTCTGTATATAGCCTCTGTTGGTATTCCTCCCCCTCCATCCATATGTCCTGTAGGGAGGGCGGGTCTTCCATCAGACCTCCAGGAAGATGGAAGACCCGCCCTCCCTACAGGACATATGGATGGAGGGGGAGGAATACCAACAGAGGCTATATACAGAGAGAGGACCAATGGGGAACTGGAGAAGAACGAACCCCAACTATAAATTGAGGATATGGGGAGAGGAGGAACCCCAACCACGAACAAGAACATGGTCAAAGAAGAAATACAGAAGAGATGCGAACAAACCCGGCAAGAAGAGGCAGACAAGAGGTTGCAGAGGAGGCAGGAAGAAAAAGAAGAAGAGTGTATTAGGGAAAGGGATCTACAACTTAAGTAGTGTAACATTTACAGCGGAAGAACTACAGGTGCTAGATCTGGGCCTAAAATTTGCACCGGACAAGGCCCTGGATAAATTCGAGGCCTATATTGATCTCCAAAAATTCATGAGGAAACTTAATTTGAAAAAACATTTTGCCATAAACACAGAAACCAGCATCAAGGATACTTCAGTATATACCCAAACTAACCTGAAGAATAACTCTACCTACAACCCCAAAACCCCAGGAAGTCAATGTCTGACAGCATTTAAGAAAATGGTAGAAGAGGATTTAAGAAACCTGAAAAGGAAGGAAAGAAAGAGGAAAAATATTTGGAGGACTATCAAAGATTTAGGGAAACGGCATGAGGTAGTTATAAGACCGGCCGATAAAGGGGGCGGATTGGTCATCTTGGACAAAAAAGACTACCAAGAAGAGATGGGCAACCTATTAAACGTGGAAAATACATATAAAAAACTCAGAACAAATCCGAAGAAAAAATACGAGAAACAACTAAAGAAGTACATCACTAAAGGAAAAGCTATGGGGATTCTGAATGCGAGAGAAGCTGAATATTTATATTCTAACTCTACAAAGACCCCTGTGATATATTACACACCAAAGATTCACAAAAGATTGAATAAACCACCTGGAAGACCCATTATCAGCGGCATAAATTCAATCTTCTCCAGACTAGGGGAATATCTGGACAAATATTTGAAACCTCTGGTACAGCAAGGGAAATCATATCTGAGGGATAGCTTACAACTCATCGAAGAACTCCAAAGTATAAAAGGTACAGAGAATTGGGTATTAGCAACAATAGATGTCAATTCACTGTACACAAGCATTGAGCAACCAGATGGATTGCTCGCAGTAGAAAAGGCTCTATTTGAGAACACAGGAATGAGACAGGGACAGATCAATTACATTATGGAAGGCCTGAAAATGGCAATGGAGTGCAATTACTTTTGGTACAACAAGGAGTATTTTGTACAAACCAAAGGTGTAGCAATGGGGGCACATTATGCACCAAGCGTTGCAAACCTGTTCATGAACATGTGGGAGGAGGAATATATTTACAACAAAAATATCCCTCAAATTAAAATGTACCGTAGGTATATTGATGATTTAATCATCTTATGGGATGGCACTACGGACAGTTTTGAAAATTTCCTTGAAGGATTGAACGGTAATAGGTACGGCATCACGTTTACGGGTAAATGGAACCTGCATGCGATTGACTACTTGGATTTGGAAATCTTCAAAGCAGGTGATTCCCTTAACACCCGTACTTTCTTCAAAAGCACAGATCGTAATGGGTATATACCCACTTCAAGCTGTCACCATCCGAAGTGGAAATCCAACATCCCAAAAGGCCAATTATTAAGGATAAGGAGAAACTGCAACACAGTGGAGGACTTCGAGGTCCAGGCAGACGTCTTGATTGAGCGGTTCCAGGAGAAAGGATATCCACAAGAAAATCTGAATAAACTGAAACAGGAGATTAAGAACATGGATAGGAACCAACTACTTCAGAAGAACATCAGGGCCAGGAATAACCAGATGGAGATGACCTTCATTACAGGGTTCAACAACCAATACAAGGATGTGGAACGGATCATTAAGAAATACTGGCCCATCCTGAAAGAGGACCGAATACTAGCAAAAATCCTCCCCACTAAACCGAAGTTTGTGTACAGGAAAGCACCTACTCTTCGTAACCATCTCGTACATAATGTTATTGATCCCCCCAAGCATACTCAAATTATACCCAACATGAAAGGGTTCTTCAGATGCCGCAGATGTCTACCATGTAGAGTTAGCAAACCCCAACCTAGAAAAAAGGAAAAGTTCAAGTCTACTGTAGACCACAAAGAATATCAGATCAAGGAATTGATAACCTGTCACAGCACTCATGTGACCTATATCATTGAGTGCCCATGCCACCTACAGTACGTGGGGAGAACCACCCGCCCACTCTATGTCAGGATACGGGAACATATCAAGAATATCAAAAAAGGGTTTCCGAAGCATCATCTATCACGGCACTTTGCCGAGTTCCATCATAAAGATCCCAGTGGTCTTATTTTTTACGGTATTGACCAGGTGAAAACCCACTGGAGAGGGGACAACAAAGAAACATTAGTCTCCAGGAATGAAACAGAGTGGATATACCGGTTGAGGTCTATTGCCCCCAAAGGGTTAAATCTGGACATAGACCTCAACTGTTTTATAGCCAATCCGTAAACCCAACCATAGTAGGAGATAGTTCCCTTGTGTCTTTTCCGACACAGGGTCTCTGCCTGCACCTGCTAGTTGTTCTATAAATAAGAGAGGGCCATAGCAACTAGAAACTATGGTAGTAACTATTGTGTTGCCTTTATATACATGCGTTAGGTAACAATGGCTAAGTAGGGGATAGAGATGGAATTATCGTAAATATAAGGCTCATGGGGCTGTCATACAGGTTGTACATAACCGCATGCCCCATGATTATGGGGTATGGGCGCATGTATGGCTCTGTATGGGGGGTGCATAGGGATAACCATGCACTTGTATGAGCCCTGAGTCATCCCCTCCATGTTATCCTTCCTTTTTTCAGTAAATATCGTATATGGGGATCACAGGTGTATCCCATACATGCTTCTTGTGCTAAATATATCTCACACTTTGGGTTGCTATCATGCACCCCAAACCCTACCGGGTGTTTAGTTCCCCGTAATGAGATGAGGGGCCTGGGATTTGATCACGTGAAGGAGCACCTTATAGTTGGAAATGTTCTTTGTGGATATAATTTCAATTATAATTTTTATGAGGGACCCGGGTGGCCCTAAATATATTAGGTATTGGTCACAATTCTCAGATGATACAAGCCCACTCAGTTCTTTATTATGTATGCGTCTATTGGAGGTTTTATTTATATATTTTGTGTTATTGTTTAAGTTTCCTGGTTTTGTAATGTGGAGATCGGAGGATGAAATACATACAGACAGTAAAATATACCCAGCATCCTGGTTCGGCACCCACAATAGGGTGGTTTCTGAATGGGACTTGGGGTGATATTCTATTTCATCCACCTTTACAAGGTAAACACTGAGTTTGCAAGGTGGAGTACATGTAGTACCGTTATCCACCACAGTGAGCTGTGTTTATACGATATACTATCTGGTGTTGAAGTAAAGAAGATTTTTCCTTACCCTAATCTATATCATATAAGATGCTTGATGTTTACAATGTTTTATGTAAAATGAGTCTGCCAATGTATGTAAAAGGCTAGCGGAGATGCGCGGGTCAGGATTGACCATTAAACACCTCGACATAAGCCCAGAGGGATTTGATGTGGGCACCGCCCATTGGGGACGTATGGGAGGGGGAGCCATAGGATTGAAAATCCAATCAAAATCCCTGCAGGGACGAGAAAGGGGAGGATCCAGCATGTCCGCCTGCTTTATAACCTGAGAGGTGTAGTAAGATGGCGCCGCCTTTGAAAACGTCGATGACGAAACGCGTAAGGCGGGGCTACGCACTTACGTCATTTCCGGGTACGGAGTGAGAGAGCCTGGAACGCAGCTGGACCGCACGCCGCACGCTGCGGGACATACTTCCTGGCTCTCGACTTCACCCATAGTGTAGCAAGCTGTTTTCCCCGAGAGGGGCGTTTTTATGGTTTTATGGTTTTTTGATTTTTATGGGAATAAAGCTTTTATCGTACTACACTATGAGGTGGCATCTCTTTCCTTGAGGGCATAGCTGCTGACCCCTATCCTGGATATCGCATGAAGTGGTGACCCGGAACTCCTGGGAGAGAGGCATTCCATTGCAGCACCACGAGACACCGAATAAGAGGAAGGTTCCAGGATCCTAGATTGCCTATCACCCCTGCAGGGGTAGTGGAAGCTGGTGAGTGGGGAGCCAAAGGGGAGCACAGAAGTCACGAATTACCACTGTGGGCACCAAAAGTCACTCAGCTGTTGGAACTGTATTTGCTGCCTTTCAAGATTGGGATGCATTAACTGGAACAGACTCTTTCTCTCTCTGTTTCTGTTCTTTTTGCTTAATTTGAGGCTCTGATGTCATCTAGAATCTTGCTGGACTTGACTGCATATATTGCACTTTATTGAACGATACTAGTTGGACTGTTGGTTGTATATACACTTAAGTGTGGGATTGTAATGTCACATTATATACACATATTGCATCGCTATATACTTACCTGTGCACCGGCCATTTAGAGTCTTGCGGGACTCGATTGCACCACACTGCATAGGATTGTAGATTTATTAGGTGGAGCGCACGGTCAGATATATATAAGGTGCGGGACTGCACTGTCACATTGTATATATTGCACTGGTATATGTTTGTTTTTGCATTGGTACATACATACATGTCACATACTTTGTACAGTAGTTGGCATCCTAACTAGCTGCCTAGCAGCAGCACTATATATCAAACACATTTTTTATTTTTTATATTTATCATAACATGGAGGTATATGCAAGAATTAAGGTTTGCTAACACGTATACCTACACTTCCACATATGTTTTATATGAGTTTCACCCATTTAGAATTTCACAGCTCTCACCGTTTGGGTTTTTTGATCATTAATTACTTATTGATATAGTCACTGTTCAAGTTATTCTACTTTGCACAGCTCATAAGGGAGCGCCATACCCCCAACAAATATCTTATACATGCTAGCTCTCTCTGAGGGCTATACCTGGGGAGGCAGCATACCTTCTGTTTTTCTTCTCTTCTTCTCTCTCTCCCCCCTTCCCTCTCCCCCCCTATCGTACTTCCCCCCCCCCTCCCCCCCCCCTCCTCCACTCTCCCCCATTCCTGCTCTATGTCCTAAGCGCATAGTTTTTGTGGTTTAACTAATATTGCACACTCATCAAGTGTAGAATTGTCCAGTGTGAACTCACACAAAGAAGTCATAAAGTGGGCAAGCAGCAACAATCCCTAACTACTGTATAATCCTAAATAAGACAGATCTGTTATTTTTTTTATATTGCTCTGTTGTTGGTGGGGAAAAGATTTATTGTATTGAATGTGTGTACATATTGGAGGTTGCCAGTGATTCATTATACAATATAGTGGAACGCAAAAATTTAAATAACACTCCTAAAGCCACAGGGGCCTAATTCGGATTTTACAGGCAAGATGGACAATGATATCGAACAAAAATATACTTTAATTAACAATAAATCATATCAAACAGGTCAAGTAAAAAAGAATTAAAAACATACAGTAGGCGAGAGAGTTGACACCAAATCAATGACAGTGAGCCCCTATGTGTCAACGCGTTTCGCTGTTTTGCTTCGTCGGGACACACTTGGGGGTAGTTGAAAGGAACAGGTCTCACTATCAAAGATAAAATAAATCCATCAGGCATTGTACTATAATAACATATAATAAAAAAACTTTCAAACATTGCTATATCCAGAGGACATATGCACATCAGATATAAATAGCTACCTTGTCAACATATAAATATCTCCACATGGAGAGCTCCCAGGTGATCACCTGTGGCCCTTTACACCTTCAAAATATAGTGGAAGTTTATTGTTAATTTGCTAATATATTTCTGCAAATGCAGGCACAATTTGTTTCCTTTTATTTGTAGTGTGCATGTGACTGATGAAATGCAGCCAAAGCACTGAATCTAATTAACCATGGAACCTCTATAGTTACAGCCAAATCATTGAAAAAATATGGCTTTGTTCCAGAGGCGTTTACTGAATGCAGTGGTCCTGTGTGTAAGATCACAAGTTAGGACCCCTGACCAAGAAAAAAAAAAAAACTGTGTTGTGGCAAAAAGTGGGCATGGTTTTAATTGCTCTAAATATTGTCCGTGGCTTAAAGCAGAGCTAAACTTAGCTTTTCTTCAACGGTCCCCACCCCTCTCCGGCATCTTCTCCTGGGTGCTGGTCTTCGGACATCCTCATTGGCCGGTGAAGGATGACATCACTTCTGCACACGTGGAGGAGTCAGTCATCCCAGCACTCAGGGGCCATGTAAGATGACCTGTGCATGAGCAGCTCCGTTTACATGGTGCAGAAGACAGCGAGATGGCAGCGAGGTGTATTTTATTGCAGAAGAGGCAATGCTGTGCATGGCTGCTGATCTTCTCCCTCTCTCTCTACTCACAGGGACTGAGGCAGCAAGGGGAGCCATTTGTTCCTGTCATTGTAAATCAAATGCCGTAAAGAGGGAGTGAGGGGGGGGGGGTTGTGGTCTGAGCAATACTGTGTGTATCTATGGGTGCACACAGCCCAGCTCAGAATCAAGCCCGTGCATCTGCCCCCCTAGAAAGCAGTTTGCTATGGGGGCAGACACAGAAGAGGAGGAGTGGACAGCACTGGTGTGGGATCCCAGAAGAGGAGGTTTTGGGCCGTTCAGTGCCAATACCATTGCACAGAGCAGTTAAAGAGGAACTGCAGTCTGCTCACATAATTTGTAATAAATACATCTTTGCCATTCTGAAGCTTCCCTCCAACCACTTTGCATATTATTTTATATATACTGCGATTCTGTACTTGCGAAATATGCGGCCGATATCTCCCTCCACTGAGCAACCAATTTAACTGTGGGCAGCTGAAGCTGCTGCCTGTTCACCTCCTGGATTTACACAGACACACACAGAGACACACCTTCAGCTCTGCAGCTCTCATTGGCCCTCTTATGACTCATCCCCCCTCCCTTCCTGGCAAACTCTCACAAGAGTGAGAGAGAGAGAGCTGTGCATGATGTCATAAGGCTTTTTACCAGACAAGAAACAGGAAGTCTTTGTATTTACTGGCAGAAAAAAATGTTTTACTATCCAAAGTTAAAACAAGAGCAAAAGATTTAATAGATGGAAAGATGAAAAAATGACTGAAAGGTCCACTTTAAGTGTAGAAAGTTTCTATGAAAAATTCAGATTACCAGGTGAAAACAGAAGAGGGAAAAGAGCCTAAAAAAAGAAAGCTAATGCAGCCATTACATCTAAAGATTGGTGAGTTGCAATATATTACATTTTTGATTTTGGGTTTAATACCGCTTTAAATTCTTGGCATATACACCAGTAACCTGTATGTGATTTACCTGGATTTTGTATCTATTGTTCTTGTGTACGAAATTGTATACTTTCTTTTTTTTTTCAAAATTCATAGCACATAATCAGCTACTGCACTAATATAGACCTGACCTCACAGGACTTTTTTTTTTTTGTGTTTTTTTTTTTTTTAACTGGCTGTTAAGCTCATCCTATGATGGAACAGGCATGTAGCCAGTAAAGTCAAAAAACCTGCATGCTTGCTTTGGATCAATGGTTTGATACAAGCATGGAGCTCAGGAGTGGAATTCACTGGCTGCATGCTTTTGCTGTATTAGTGACTCATTGGGAACTGAAACTTTAGAATGAGCGATTACAACACAGGAAGTGGTGACTTTTAGCAACATACAGAAGCTCAAAGTCAAAGTGAACACTGGTTTAGTGTATTCTTTATTCTAAGTTAGCATTCACTCTGTGCTTTTAGTATAATAACCCCAGACCATCCTTTTCTGGTGTAGGTTTGACTGGAAATGTCTGATGTATTGGAGGCAATTCTGTCATAATGGGATTGATTTACTAAAAATGGGGAGTGCAAAATTTTTATGTCAAAGCTTAACCCTTTAACGACCAGCCACCGCAGTTATACTGCAGCAGTTTGGCTCCCCTGCACGAGCCGTCGTAGCTGTATGTCGGCTCTTTAAGACGCTGTAACAGGCGGGCACCTGCGATCTCTCCTGACAGAGCGAGAACCAGGATCTGTGTGTGTAAACACACAAATCCCAGTTCTGTCAGGGGAGAGGAGACAGATCGTGTGTTCCTACTAAGTATGAACAACAATCTCTCTCCTCCCCTAGTCAGCCACATTCCTCCTAAAGTTAGAACACATCTAGGGAACACATTTAACCCCTTGATCCCCCCTAGTGTTAACCCCTTTCCTGCCAGTGACATTTATACAGTAATCAGTGGCTATTTTTAGCTCTGATCGTTGTATAAATGTCACTGGTCCTAAAAAAAAGTGTCCGATGTGTCCGTCGCAATGTTGCAGTCCCGATAAAAATCGCAGATCAATGCCATGACTAGTAGAAAAAAACAAAAAAAAATACCATAAATCTATCCCCTATTTTGTAGACGCAATAACTTTTGCGCCGACCAATCAATATGCGCTTATTGTGATTTTTTTTTTTTTTTACCAAAAATATGTAGAAGAATACATATCGGCCTAAACCGATGAAGAAATTTGTTTTAAAAAAAAAATTGGGAGATATTTATTATAGCAAAAGGTACAAAATATTGTGTTTTTTTTTTCAAAATTGTCACTCTTTTTTTGTTTCTAACACAAAAAATAAAAACCACAGAGCTGATCAAATACCACCAAAAGAAAGCTCTATCTGTGGGGAAAAAAGGACATAAATTTTGTTTGGGTACAACGTCACACGACTGGGCTAGGTCCAAAGTAAATTAATTCTTTCTAAAAGGGTAGGTAAGAAAAAAAAAAAAAAAAATCCAAAAACAAGGGGTGGACCGTGGAGGGGTGGTCTTTAGTTTAAGACCACCTTGTAAAATTTGGTGGAACTCTGCTTTAAATCGGAGTTCCAGGCTAAAATAAATTAGGTCTAGATTAATCGAGCACCCCACCTCGCCTCATTTTTGGATATCTTTTTTTTTTTTTTTTTTTGTCGTTTTGTATCTTTTTTTTATTGTTCTCCAGCTGGACTTCTGTCCTACCCCAACATGCCGAGGTATGTCATTTTCCGCATTTGCATCGGCCGCTTCTCCTTCCCCCCTGCTGCCTTCTGGGACCTGTGTGTGTCCCAAAATATGAGTAGGAAACCGGCTGTCAAGCTGAAGTTAGAAGCTGATTGGCTCCCATGCACAGCAGCACTAGATTTTGCACTCTTCAGTTTTTAGTAAACCAACCCCAATATGTCAGTAAAGGGCAATGGCAATACAGATCATTCAAAGTAGGGAACGCAGTATCATATTCCAGCTGCAAACTTCTGATACTTTTCCTAGCAATAAAATGAATGATAGCCTTTTTTTTGCCATGTTATTCCACGCCCATTGTACCTAAATAAAGCTGCTAGCACCAAAATGAATAAATTCAATAAACATGCTAAAAATAAATAAATAAAATATCAAACACACACCGTATATATAAAAATCACAAAAATATGTATAAAAATTAGCAACATTTAAAATGTTCAATATAATAAATATAAAGAGTTTTTAAAAGTAGGGCATGCACTACTTATGGTGCGATTCTGTGCAATTTCAGCCTATAAAAATGAATGGGCTGAAAATCGCATTGCACTGAATCGCACAGGAATGTGGAGGCCAAAGGGAGAGCCAATAAGCGGGTGTGGCGTACGCGATGTCTGTCGGGACCAACTGCTCATTCCCCAGAAAGCGATGATCTGTAAGGCTCGGTTCACACTGGGGCGACTTGGGATCCGACTTGTCACCCCTCAAGTCGCCCCAAGTCGCCCCAGAAAGAGATTCACATGATAGTGAACGCTAGCGTCTTAATAGACACTACTGAAGTCGCTCCGACTTCAGAGCGTACTCCCTGTACTACTTGGATCCGACTTGGTAGGCGACCTGTACCATAGAAATCAATGGAAGTCGCCTCCAAGTTGGATCTCTCTGTAAAGTCAAGCGACTTTGCAGGGAAAACCCCTCCCTCCCAGAGAGCTGATTGTCCTGTGATTGGCCACAGCCAAAGTCGCCTGTCCTGGAGGCGACTTGAAGTCGCGTTGTAATTTGCTAAAGTTGCTCTGAAGTCGCGTTGAAGTCGCCGTGCAAAGTCGCGTTGAAGTCGTGTTGCCCCTGTGTGAATCGAGCCTAAACAAGGCAGATTGCCATTCTGACAGGGGAGAACACAGTGAACTTGTGTTCCTGCTAAGCAGTAACATGGATCTCTGTGTTCCCTCAGTCAGTCCATCCCCCACACAGTTAGAAAGCATCCCCTGGGGACACACTTAACCCTTTGATCATCCCTGGTATTAACCCCTTCCCTGCCATTGTCATTAGTACAGTAACAGGGCATATTTTTAGCACTGATCACTGTAATAATGTCACTGGTTCCCAAAAAATTGTCAAAAGTGTCAGTTAGGTGTACGATTTGTCCGCCGCAATGTCGCAGTCCTGCTAAAAATCGCAGATTGCCGTCATTACTAGTAAAAAAATAAAATAAAAATGCCGTAAAAATATCCCATAGTTTGTAGATAACTTTTGTGCAAACCAATCAATATACGCTTATTGGGATTTTTTACCAAAAATATGTAGCAGAGTACATATTGGCCTAAATTGAGGAAGAAATTAGATTGTTTACATTTTTTATTGGATGTGTTTTATAGCAGAAAGTAAAAAAATATAGTTTTTTTTTTCAAAATTGTCACTATTTTTTTTGTTTATATCGCAAAAAATAAAAACCTGCAGAGGTGATCAAATACCACCAAAAGAAAGCTCTATTTGTGAGAAAAAAAGAACATCAATTTTATTTGGGTACAGCGTCGCACGACCGTGCAATTGCCAGTTAAAGTGTCTTACCGCAAAAAAAATGTCCTGGTCATTAAAGGGGGTAAAACTTCCGGAGCTGAAAGTGGTTGTAAACCCTTACAGACCACTTTTACCTACAGGTAAGCCTAGATTAAGCCTTACCTGTAGGTGCAAGAAATATCTTCTAAACCTACATGGTTTAGGAGATATTTGTAAAAGACAGACACCGATGTCTACGGCGCATGCGCCGCAGACAACGGCGCGCAGGCGCACTGAGCATGTCGTTTCTAACGGCGATTGTGCCATTAGTGGCGGCTCCCGTGCGCATGCGCAGGAGTGACGTCATCGCGGCTCCAGCCAATCACAGCGCCGGAGCCACGATACCCGGAAGGAAGATGGATGCTTTGTGGAAGAGGGGACAGCGGTGACATCGCAGGCTCCTGTGTCAGGTAAGTGACACATAATGCGATGCATAGTAGCCCATTATGCTTTACCTTTGCAGGGAAACACAGAGGAAGTAACACCCATCAGGGTTTACTTCCTCTTGAAGTGGTTAAATAAGTGATCACATGACCTCTGTTCTCAGCTGAATACAAGCTTAGGAATCAGAGGGTGGAAAAAAAGCAGTACACTGATCTTTCCATTGAATGGCTGTGCAGGGGGGGTGTCAGCACATGTCTTGGCCATTGGAGTACTAACAGGCCCAGCACAGCCTAAAAACTGACCACACTAGGATGGATGTGCCGCCATGCCTAGCATGGTCAGTTTAAAATAGGAGAGCAGGGGGACTGGCAGGATTACCAGGTATTTCACATAAAGGAAGAAATACAAAGAGAACAGGATACTTTTTAACACAAGTACATGGTACAGCAGATACATATCAGGAATATGAACTAATCGGGTAAAATATTCTTTCATTCAAATTGCCAGTCAGATTGAAGAGAAAATTATATTTCATACTTTCAGTGATAAGTAAAACCAGCTGATGTTTCAGTGGCCCTGCGTACTTTATGTAAGTTTCCACACTATAAATGATATCAGTTGTTGCTCTCTCCAACTATAACATTTCCATCCAGCTGCAAGTCTTCAATAATATCATAAATAAACATTGATATATATTTTTTAGCTTCCAACACAGTTGCAGCAAGCAGTCTATCATCTCCGTAAATACTTCACGAAGCCAAGGATCCCTATACTGTTCTATGCCTGTTAATTTGTAGCAGAGGTTTTTAAAAACCCTAAATAAGACAAAGTCATCACAAGGCTGGGGTAGAATATATACCCTTTAGTAAATCACTGGGAGTGTTTGTGGGATAGTTTACTAAAGCTTTTTTATGGGTAAGTTCATTTTTAACAAAAAATAAATAAATAAATGCACACATTTTTGCAGGTAAAAAAAGTGCATTTATTATTTTTTTGTATCGGAACCTTCAAAGTATTGCAACCATGATCAGTGGATCATAGGTGTAATGTCAGGTTCCTGCACAATCTGCTCACCAATACCTGCATTATTATGCTACACAGCTGTCGGGGCTGTGTAATGAAAATTCTGAGTGTGTGGCCTGTTATATCAACTGGGGACCAGGGGAACCTTTTTATGAAACCGTGAACTTGCCCTTTAACCGCTTGCGGACCAGCCGCCGCAGTTTTACTGCGGCAGGTTGGCTCCGCTGCGTGAAATCACATTATTGTACGTGATCTCGCGAGGCCTGGATAGCAGACGCGCGCGCGCACCGCGAGCTCCGTGAGTCCAACCGCGGATCCCGTGGACTCGATGTCCGCGGGGATACCCGCGATCGTCTCACAGAGAGTAAGAACGGGGAAATGCTGATGTAAACAAGCATTTCCCGTTCTGCCTAGTGACAAGGACACTGATCACAGCTCACTGTAATCAGGAGCGGTGATCAGTGTCGTGTCACACATAGCCCATCCCCCCCACAGTTAGAATCACTCCCTAGGACACACTTAACCCCTGCAGCGCCCCCTCCTGGTTAACCCCTTCACTGCCAGTCAGATTTACACAGTAATCGGTGCATTTTTATTCGCACTGATCGCTGTATAAATGTGACTAGTCCCAAAATAGCGCCAAAAGTGTCCGATGTGTCGCAGTCATGATTAAAATCGCTGATCGCCGCGATTACTAGGAAAAAAAAATTATTAATAAAAATGCCTTAAATCTATCCCCTATTTTGTAGACGCTATAACTTTTGCACAAACCAATCAATATACGCTTATTGCAATTTTTTTAACCAAAAATATGTAGAAGAATACGTATTGGCCTAAACTGAGGGGAAAAAAAAGTTTTTTTATATATTTTTTGGGGATATTTATTATAGCAAAAAGTAAAAAATAATGTGTTTTTTTCAAAATTGTCGCTCTTTTTTTGTTTATAGCGCAAAAAATAAAAACCGCGGAGGTGATGAAATACCACCAAAAGAAAGCTCTATTTGTGGGGGGGGGGGGGGGAGGAGGTAAATTTTGTTTGGGAGCCACGTCGCACGACTGTGCACTTGTCAGTTAAAGCGACGCAGTGCCGAATCGCAAAAAGTGCTCTGGCCTTTGGCTAGCCAGATGATCCGGGGCTGAAGTGGTTAAATTTAGTAATAGATTTGCCAAACTAATTTTGAATTCCAATGGGCCTCCAAATCTATTCCATACTTGTTGATAAATTCGACTCTGTCTCTGCATAATCTTTACTCTGTGAACAACCCACCTCTATTTAAAAAAACTTTTGGAAGATCTTGACAGATTGTTTGGCTCAACTCTCTCCTGGTTTGGTAGAATCTACTTGGTCAGGATGAACATACTCTCTAGAATCCTGTACTAATTCATAAATTTTCCCATTTTGCTCCCTAAGAGAGGCTTAAAGTGGTTGTTATCTCCCCCACTCAAAAAAATAGCTCCTGTTCCCTTATAGCAGAATAAATAGCACAGTGCTTGTTCTGTCTAATCTACCCCTTTAGATGCTGTAAAAAACCTGGCTGATCCTGCCTGTTCCTTCGGCCCCTCTGTGTACTGACCACGGTAATCATGACTGCTGATTCTTGATTACCGTGGTCAGTTTACATGTCTTTGTCATCCCGCAGCTCTCCTATCTGTCTCTCTCTCCCTCCCTGCCTGTCAGCTCCTGTGTGTGTGTCTCCCCCCCGCCGCTATTAGTAGCTGGCAGTAAAAGATCAATTACAGGCAGCTCTTCTGTTCTATTACTCTCTCCTACACTGTGTAAATTTTTTTTTTAAAACCATGCCTGTAAATACCTTATCACAGATCTCTTCAGGCTGGTCACGTGACCTCCAGACACTCTCCTCCCCATCTAATGGCTACAGTGGGAGTGGCTGAGCATCCAGAATAGTGGTCACGTGACCTCCCCAGCTGCCCTCAGAGGGGGATCTCGGCCCCTCCCGCTGTATCCTGTAGATCGGAGTAATAGAGCGTCCGGAGATCACATGACCGGTCAGAAGTGATCGAAGATAAGGTATTTACAGGCATCCTTTTAAAAGAACATTTACACAGTGTAGGAGAGATGAATAGAAAAGAGGGGCTGGCTGTATTTGTTTTTACCTTTACAACCACTTTATTTAAACTTCAACAGGGCATTTCTGGGGGGAAACAAACATCCCAGAATTAATAGATCAATGATATATATACCCCCAAAACTAGGGGTAGCTTGGGAATCCCCAGTCTTTCTACTTATCATGAGGCAGCACAAATAGCTCAATTGGCACTCACTACGAGTAATGGTCCAACCCCACACTGAGTTGATATTGAAGTGTTATCTTGTTCGGTGGGGTCTATAGCGTTCCTGATGTGGATTTCTAGTAGGTTAAATCCTTTGATTTTATGCTCTACTTTGTCATATTTCCTTGCTGTTTGGGATAATCATTTGGCAATAAAAAAAACTCTGTTTGCTTCATATACCCTTAATTCCTCTCTTCAGTAACCTGGAGTTTACCCCAGGACTATCCCCACACCTATTCCGCTGGTGAATAAACAAAGGTCTGATGCATATAGGAGATTTCATATCAGGATATAGTTTACATTCTTTGGCTCACTATAAAAGTGAATTGCACCTACCTACCTCGGAAATGTCCCGATACTGCCAGATTACCTCAATAACTTAAAGACAAAGGTTTATCTTCCTCCATCCTTGATGCTATTTGAGAGCTCCTGCACAACTAGGGACCCAGTGAAGGGCTGTATTTTAATATTATATGGCTATCTAATAGTTTCAGATGGTATGCTTTCCTATATGAAACAGGGCGATCTTAATATCAATTGAGAGCTACCAGAATGGCAAGACATTGCAAATAAACTCTTTAAGATTTCTATCAATAGGGCTCTTGTAGAATCTAATTACAAAACATTAATAAGGTGGTATCTGATCCCGACTAGGATAGCCATGATGAGCACAGGCTTCATCCCAGTGCTTCAGGATTTGTGGTCAGATAGACACCAAGGTCTGCAGTAACTAGGTTCTGTGTTAGGACATTTAACCTAAGTCACTCGATAATGGGTGCACATCGCCAGAAAACCAGAAATTGCACTCTTCCAAAAATTAGATAATGAACTTCCTAAAAAATTGAAAAAATCTGATTTCCTATATGATATTAGCTGCCAGAATAGCTATTGCACGTTGTTGGAACCAGTCGATGATAAAGTTTGACTATATTAAAAATTTAATTGGATCATAATTAATGATAAATTAACATGTACCCTCCATAATAACCAAGCCAAGTTTGACAAAGAATGGCAACTGTGGATACAATATCCATCGGTGAACGGTGAGGCTGGGATGAGGGGGACAACATCTTGACTGCTTCCAACCTTCTCTTTCTCTTTTTTCTTACTAACTTTTACTGTTTAAGTTGGTCTGTTAATTAAATTACCATGACAAACCCACCCTTGCCATCTCTATAATATTTAAATGCCCTAATGATCAAATATAATAAATAAATAAATAAAATACATCTTCTCAAAAGGAGAAAAATCATCTGTGTAAGTACAATAATATTCCACAGTAGCGCAAATGTTATAAAAGAAAAACAAAAAATAGATGTCACAAATAGAACAGAGATAAGTCCTTTAAATAAAAGTCCATAGAGTGCCAAAAAATAATAATGTGCTCTGTCTCTTCTCGATGAAGACAATAACCATAAATCCACCACCAGAGTGAAAGTGTAGATCCTACTCCCTTCAGAATATCACATGTATAAATAACCGTCTCTGAATAGTTATGTCAATTTGTGATAAAATCTTGAGTGACTTTCTTGCACCATGTACATATCCAACTTTTCCTTGTGCTTTCACTTCTCTTATAGCAAATGTGCTTTTCCCCTCTAGGGATCAATCCAACATTCACTTCAATGATGTCCTCTGTGTGGATCTCCTGAAGAAGTCACGTGGTGTGACAAGAGCGGTTGCTGAGGTAACGTGATTGACAGCCATACCGGAAGTTAGAAAAAGTATTATACATCATTATAAAAAGAATTACAGAGATTAAAAACATATAAGTGCCTTGTGTGGATGAGTCTTATAAATGTACAGTTACACTTGTACCCCAAAATAACCACACTGACATGAAGTGTGGAACTGCACCTCTGATGCATTTCAACAATTATTGTCTTCTTCAGGGATTAATGAAAAATGGGTAGGTTCTACAAGAGATCAATATATTACCAAAATAGTATAGCACAAAAATACAGGATTTTATACAATGCACAATACTAAGCAAGAACAAGGAGCATGCATGTACTTACAGCATTGAAGACAAAGTTGGTCCACACATGTAATGTCCTGACCGTCCGTACCAGAAGTGACACGGGAGCCGCAGGCCCACTGTCTATAGAAGTGCTCTGTTATAAGAAGTGCTTTTGTAAGTGCAATCTTTATTATAATAAAGTGGATTTAAAGATACTATACTATGTGGGGCCCCAGCATCTTCTGAGCTTGTTTGCAGAGCACAGGAGAACGCCAACCCAAACTCTTAAAGGGGCCTGTTTACTGTAAAGGGATTTCTGCTGGAGAGAACTAGACCTTACCATGGGTCTCCAGTTGATTTATATAGAGATATTTGACCTATTTAATTTGAATATGTACTGTACAGTGCCTTGAAAAAGTATTCATCCCTTCGCTTTTTACCTATTTTGTTACATTACAGCCTTTGGTTCAATGTTTTTTTAATCTGAATTATATGTGATGTGATGGATCAGAACACAATAGTCTAAGTTGGTGAAGTAAAATTAGAAAAATATATACATAAAACTATTTTTAAGAAATAAAAAACTGATAATTGGCATATGCATATGTATTGACCCCCTTTGTTATGAAGCCCATAAAAATCTCTGTTTCAACTAATTACCTTCAGAAGTCACATAATTAGTGAATTGATGTTCACCTGTGTGCAATCTAAGTGTCACATGATCTGTCATTACATATACACACCTTTTTGAAAGGCCCCAGAGGCTGCAACACCTAAGCAAGAGGCACCACTAACCAATCACTGCCATGAAGACCAAGGAACTCTCCAAACAAGTAAGGGACAATGTTGTTGAGAAGTAGAAGTCAGGGTTAGGTTATTAAAAATATCCTAATCTTTGATGATCCCTAGGAGTACCATCAAATCTATCATCACCAAATGGAAAGATGGCACAACAGCAAACCTGCCAAGAGACGGCCGCACACCAAAACTCACGGACCGGGCAAGGAGGGCATTAATCCTGGAGGCGTCACAGAGACCTAAGGTAACCCTGGAGGAGCTACAGAGTTCCACAGCAGAGACTGGAGTATCTGTACATAGGATGACAATAAGCCATATGCTCCATAGAGTTGGGCTTTATGGCAGAGTGGCCAGAAGAAAGCCATTACTTTCAGCAAAAAACAAAATGGCACGTTTTGAGTTTGCGAAACGGCATGTGGGAGACTCCAAAAATGTATGGAGGAAGGTGCTCTGGTCTGATGAGACTAAAATTGAACTTTTTGGAAACGCTATGTCTGGCACAAACCCAACACATCACATCACCCAAAAAACACCATCCCCACAGTGAAACATGGTGGTGGCAGCATCATGCTGTGGGAATGTTTTTCAGCAGTCGGGACTGGGAAACTGTGAAAATATATTACTAAATATAAACTCGCGCTGATGGAAACAATTAAGTGATAATGAAATGCAGCTGCTGTAGACAAGGTGCTAATCACTTGGATAAATGTGGATAAAAAAATACAGCGCTCGCAACACACAATATAAGTGAAATCAACAAAAAAGTCCAAATAAAAATCCAAATAAATGCAACTGAAGTGTAAAGTCCACAATGAAGTAGGTGCAAAAAATGCTTCACAAACTTGCAGGAGTACAGTGACATCCCCTTTTGCATCCCCACTCACCAGAACAGGATGACCCTCAGCTTTGCAGTCCAGGGGTCACTTCAGGCTTATAAATGGTATCCCACACAGGTTGATTGGTGTCAAAACAACAGATGGTGGATCGGTGTAAACATCAGATGATAGATTCCAATAGGGGGCTCTCAACAGGATATACAGGCACCCAGAAATGAAAAGAGGATGGACTAATAGTGAAGTACGGTTATAAAAGTTGATTTAATGCACATAGGGATCGGTGCTTACAAAAAGACGGTTAAAAACAGGCATGGATATAGAGCTGTAGATACAGGAAGCAGCCGTTCATAGCATGTGTTCCACATAGCATGGAACACGTGCTATGAACGGCTGATGACTTTATATGACTTTGATTGTCCTTTTCTTGGCTATGTTTTATAGTTATTCTATTGAGGGTATGAGGATTGTGTGTTATATGCTTGAATTATATAGGGGTTGATTTACTAAAACTGGAGAGTGCTAAATCTGGTGCAGATGTGCATGGTAGCCAATCAGCTTCTAACTTCAGCTTGTTCAATTAAGCTTTGACAAAAAAAACTGGAAGCTGATTGGTTTCTATGCAGAGCTGCACCAGATTTTGCACTCTCCAGTTTTAATAAATCAACCCCAATATGTTCCTCTTTCAAAAAATATAATAAACAGATTTAATGAATTACCGTATATACTTGAGTATAAGTCGAATTTTTCAGCACATTTTTTTGTGCTGAAAGTGCCCCCCTCGACTTATACTCGAGTCAAGCACTTTTCTGCAGCAAAAAATTTCATTTTCCGAACCGATTTTGGGGCCCCGTATCTCAGGGTCACTTGGTGCTAGGAACCCCAAATTTGGTGTGCAAACCCAGTGTAACTGGTACCATAACATATCCAAAGCTGGGGTTCCTAGCACCAAGTGGCCCTGAGATACGGGGCCCCAAAACCGGTTTGGAAAATGTCATTCTCTGCTGCAGAAAAGTGCTTGACATTTTCTGAACTGATTTTTGGGCCCCTTTATTTCGGGGCCACTTGGAGCTAGGAACACCAAATTTGGTGTGCAAACCCAGTGGAACTGGTACCATAACATATCCAAAGCTGGCGTTCCTATCACTAAGTGGCCCTGAGATACGGGGCCCCAAATTCGGTCAACTGTGTCCATCTGCAGCAATGTCATTTCTGGACCCTTTGGGTTCAGAGACCCCAAATTTTGGCTGCAGCTAGGGGGCATCTAGGAACCCTTAACTACCGAGTTTGAAGTTCAGGGGACCTATGGCTGCAAATGGGCACAGTGAGGCATGCAAATGGGCACAGTGATGCTGCAAATGGGCATTGTTGACCCTCTTTTCCACTTACAGTAGCTGTGCATTTCTCACCCTCGTCTTATACTCGGGTCACTAAGTTTTTCCCATTTTTTTTGTGGTAAATTAGGGCCTCGACTTATACTCGGAACGACTTATACTCGAGTATATACGGTAATACATTTGCTAGGTCAATGTAAAATTGCAGTGTTATGAAAATCCCCTCCCAAATATCATATACAGTATTAAACCTTATTGCATTAGAAACTACATGGTAAAGGGCCAAGAAAAATAGCTAATGTAATCTGGAAAAAAATTAGGAAGGCTGCACTAAAAGGGTATTTGTTACTTTAGAACCAAGAGCACAGTGTTGTAAAGTAGATTAAATAATGTAGAAATCACATGTATTTTTTAAATTTATGGTGACATTGCTGTATAATCAAGAGAACAAAACTGGTGATTGTAGGGCCTGCAATTATTGGCTTTTACTTTCTAAATGCATGGTACCATTGCCCAGTTACCAGCAATACAAGTCAGCTGTTTTGGTATTTTTTTAATTCAAATTCTGAAATCTGTTTATAAGAATGCACAGAAAATACTGAACCTTATCGACATGACTAAACAAAGGGTGAATTTATTATTGTATCTTAACACCAATCCATACATTGACAAGCATGGTGAAATCATGATACTTTATCTAATTAGTAAACTGTGCCAACTCACAATGTTCCTTCTAGCGGTATTACACTCAAAAGTAAACATTTATTATATTGCAGCTTAGCAGTTCTCAGATGTGATGGCTGAATTAGTTTTCTTTTTTAGGCTTTCTCCTATTTTCATCTGGTTATCTGGCCAGTAAGTTTGTTGTTTTTCAAAAGCTCAAGCTCTCCAGCAGAATTACTCTGATACCACTAACTAAAATCTAGTGGAACCAATTGCCTTCAGAAGTCACCTAATTTGTAAATAGAGTCTACCTGTGTGTAATTTAATCTCAGTATAAATACAGCTGTTCTGTGAAGCCTTCAGAGGTTTTTTAGAGAATGTTAGTGAACAAACAGCAACATGAAGGCCAAGGAACACACCAGGTATGTCAGGGATAAAGTTGTGGAAAAGTTTAAAGCAGGGTTAGGTTATAAATAAATATCCCAAGCTTTGAACATCTCACGGAGCTCTGTTCAATCCATCATCCGAACATGGAAAGAGAATGACACAACTGCAAACCTAACAAGACATGGCCGTCCACCTAAACCGACAGGCTGGGCAACAAGAGCATTAATCAGAGAAGCAACCAAGAGGCCCATGGTAACTCTGGAGGAGATCCACAGCTCAGGTGGGAGAATCTGTCCACAGGACAACTATTAGTTGTGCACTCCACAAATCTGGCCTTTATGGAAGAATGACAAGAAGAAAGCCATTGTTGATTTGCAGATTGCGAGAAGCCATGTGGGGGACACAGCAAACATGTGGAATAAGGTGCTCTGATCAGATGAGACCAAAATTGAACGTTTAGCCTAAAAGCAAAACGCTATGTGTGGCGGAAATCTAACACTGCACATCACCCTGAACACACCATGCCCACCGTGAAACATGGTGGTGGCACTATTATGTTTTGGGGATGCTTTTCTTCAGTATGGACAGGGAAGCAGGTCAGAGTTGATGGGAAGATGGATCGAGCCAAATACAGGGCAATCTTAGAACAAAAACCTGTTAGAGTCTGCAAAAGACTTGAGAATGGGGCGGAGGTTCACCTTCCAGCAGGACAACAACCCTAAACATACAGCCAGAGCTACAATGGAATGGTTTAGATCAAAGCATATTCATGTGTTAGAATGGCCCAGTCAAAGTCCAGACCTAAATCCAATTGAGAATCTGTGGCAAGACTTGAAAACTGCTGTTTACAGACGCTCTCCATCCAATCTGCAAAAATGAATGGGCAAAAATGTCACTCTCTAGATGTGCAAAGTTGGTAGAGACATCCCCAAAAAGACTTGCAGCTGTAATTGCAGCGAAAGGTGATTCTACAAAGTATCGACTCGGGGGGGCTGAATACAAATGTACATCACACTTTTCACAGGCACTGTAAAACCTTTATCCTAAAAGGTAAAAAAAATCTGTCTGTTGTAACTGCTTATAAAGTGTTTTTTCATAAAGAGAAACATGGACTTTCTAGGCACCCCAAGGATCACAGCTAGACATAAATAAAATATATAAAATCTTTATTGAGAAGCTTCATTAACCACTTGCCGACCGCTGCACGCCGATATATGTCGGCACAATGGCAGCGGTGGGCAAATGGGCGTACCTGTACCTCCCCTTTAATTGGCGGGGTCAGAGGGCGCGCCCGCCGCATACAGCATGACCGCGCACGCGACCCGCAGACTCAATGTCCGCTGGTCTCCCGGCGATTGTGTCACGGAGCCGCAGAACGGGGAAGTGCCTATGTAAACAAGGCATTTCCCCGTTCTGTCCTGTGGTATGACAGAGATCACTGCTCCCTGTCATTGGGAGCAGTGATCACTGTCATGTGAGTTGTAGCCCAGCCCCCCCACAGTTAGAATCACTCCCTAGGACACACTTAACCCCTTGATCGCCCCTAGTGTTTAACCCCTTTCCTGCCAGTGCCATTTACACAGTAATCAGTGCATTTTTATAGCACTGATCGCTGTATAAATGACAATGGTCCCAAAATAGTGTCTGATGTGTCTGCCTAATGCCCCATACACACGGTCCGATTTTCCGATGGAAAATGTGCGATCGGAGCATGTTGTCGGAAATTCCGACCGTGTGTGGGCTCCATTGGACTTTTTCCATTGGATTTTTCCGACATTTTGCACATAAACAGGGAAAGCAGATTAGACACAAACATTCTTGGCCAACATCAAGATAACATTTTTTTTGAGGGAGTTTTTAAAGACTAAAGTATAAGGTACACCTATCAGATCCCCCCCCCCCCTCTCATTGGCCATTTCTAACATTTTAGGGGGGGGAGCTCTTGGACAGGTAACCCTCTCCACTTCATTTAGAGATGAATGCCTAAATAATGGGTATTACTTTGGCCAGCCCCTCCTTAGTTACACTATTGACAGCCCACTGGACAGGTAAGAAGTGTCATAATGCAAAGATATAATTACACACTGTACACATTTGAGAACATTTGGAAATTCTGCTATTACCTATCAAGATAATAATAGGATACAAAAACTTTAAACAGTACCATTAGAAAGTATACAGGCAGGCCCTTGCACTACATGCTTTGGGGAATTCATCCATACATCTGACCACTAAAGAGATGGGTATAGTGTGTATGGGTTTGGCAAAGTCAGCAGATAGATAATTGAGGATAGATAGAGAATTGGGATCAGCTGATTTAGCAGTTGGGGGGAGGGAGGGTTCCAAATGATTTGGGGACCCCCCAAAAAAAGCCTCTGGCACTCTGACTGAATTTAAAGCACAAATCACATTTAAAAACATTTTAGGGGGTGTTTGGGGTAAAGCACTACTATGAAGCTGATAAAATACATTGTTAAGTGACTACATGAGGTGAATATAGGGCCAGGAGACCATGCTGGGGAGGTAAGTGAAGGCAAATATGCATGAAGGAGAAAAAAAAAAATCCAGCATGCATGAGAACAAAGGGGACATTCACAGCATATTCCAATCATGGTAATTAGGGAATGAGGAATGAAATACAATATATTATCAAACATTAAATACAATAAAATGTGATGTTAAAGGATAAATCTTACCTTAATATACTCCTTCCGCAGGACCTGGATGATGGCAAACAGGTCTCTGGGATAATGATCCCCAGAGCCTGGGGGGAGATGCCTGTCGAGAACTTCAAGTCCTGCAGGCTTCTCCCCGTCGCCAAGTACCACAGGGTGGCGACCAACCTCTGCTCTGGAGTGATGGCTTGCCTCATGCAGGTATCCTGCCTGCTAATATAAGGGGTCAGCAAAGCCAACAAACGGTTAAATACGGGGTCCGTCATCCAGAGAAAGTTCCTGAAATCATCAGGATTATTCTCACGGATCTCACGGAGCAAAGGCATAGAACAGAACTGGTCACGCTGGAGCAACCAATTCTTGGTCCATGAACTCCTCCCCACCCTGTTCATGGACTGGACTTGTGTCAAGGTCAGGACCCCAACACCAAGCCCCCGCACAGCATGAACTCTACGAGGAGTATGTATACGCAACATGGCTAGAAGACGGTCGACTGCTCAGAACGAAATAACAGAACGCACTGAAGAACAGCAAGGCCTGTGAAGAGCGACCTGAAAAAACATTAACGAACGAACAAGAACACAATGACAAGAGTCACGCGTAACTCGCTGCACGCACTGAAGAGCAGATACAAACCCACAAGCACAAACTGAACAGCAGAAAACGATCTGAAAGCCACGAGTCTGAAAAAGCGCGAATCGTCTCTCACCAAACTTTTACTAACACGAGATTAGCAAAAGGAGCCCAAAAGGTGCCACGCTTGGTTCTGAACTGGCCTTTTCTAGTCTCGTCGTACGTGGAAACTCCGACAACTTTGTGCGACTGTGTGTACGCAAAACAAGTTTGAGCCGACATCTGTCGGAAAAAATCCATGGATTTTGTTGTCGGAATGTCCGATCAATGTCCAACCGTGTGTACGGGGCAATAATGTCGCAGTCACGATAAAAATTGCAGATCGCCGCCATTACTAATAAAATAAAAAGAATAATAAAAATGCCATAAAACTATCCCCTATTTTGTAGACGCTATAACTTTTGTGAAAACCAATCAATATACGCTTATTGCGATTTTGTTTACCAAAAATATGTAGAAGAATACATATCGGCCTAAACTGAGGAAAATTTTTTTTCTTATATACAGTGGGGACGGAAAGTATTCAGACCCCCTTAAATGTTTCACTCTTTGTTATATTGCAGCCATTTGCTAAAATCATTTAAGTTATTTTTTTTCCTCATTAATGTACACACAGCACCCCATATTGACAGAAAAACACAGAATTGTTGACATTTTTGCAGATTTATTAAAAAAGAAAAACTGAAATATATCACATGGTCCTAAGTATTCAGACCCTTTGCTCAGTATTTAGTAGAAGCACCCTTTTGATCTAATACAGCCATGAGTCTTTTTGGGAAAAATGCAACAAGTTTTTCACACCTGGATTTGGGGATCCTCTGCTATTCCTCCTTGCAGATCCTCTCCAGTTCTGTCAGGTTGGATGGTAAACGTTGGTGGACAGCCATTTTTAGGTCTCTCCAGAGATGCTTAATTGGGTTTAAGTCAGGGCTCTGGCTGGGCCATTCAAGAACAGTCAAGGAGTTGTTGTGAAGCCACTCCTTCGTTATTTTAGCTGTGGGGTCATTGTCTTGTTGGAAGGTAAACCTTCGGCCCAGTTTGAGGTTCTGAGCACTCTGGAGAAGGTTTTCGTCCAGGATATCCCTGTGCTTGGCCGCATTCATCTTTCCCGCGATTTGCAACCAGTCGTCCTGTCCCTGCAGCTGAAAAACGCCCCCACAGCATGATGTTGCCACCACTGTTGGGACTGTATTGGACAGGTGATGAGCAGCGCCTGGTTTTCGCCACACATACCGCTGAGAATTAAGGCCAAAAAGTTCTATCTTGGTCTCATCAGACCAAAGAATCTTATTTCTCACCATCTTGGAGTCCTTCAGGTGTTTTTTAGCAAACACCATGCGGGCTTTCATGTGTCTTGCACTGAGGAGAGGCTTCCGTCGGGCCACTCTGCCATAAAGCCCCAACTGGTGGAGGGCTGTAGTGATGGTTGATTTTCTACAACTGTCTCCCATCTCCCGACTGCATCTCTGGAGCTCTGCCACAGTGACCTTTGGGTTCTTCTTTACCTCTCTCACCAAGGCTCTTCTCCCCAGATAGCTCAGTTTGGCCGGACGGCCAGCTCTAGGAAGGGTTCTGATCGTCCCAAACGTCTTCCATTTAAGGATTATGGAGGCCACTGTGCTCTTAGGAACCTTAAGTGCAGCAGAAATTGTTTTGTAACCTTGGCCAGATCTGTGCTTTGCCACAATTCTGTCTCTGAGATCTTCAGGCAGTTCCTTTGGTCTCATGATTCTCATTTGCTCTGACATGCACTGTGAGTTGTAAGGTCTTATATAGACAGGTGTGCGGCTTTCCTAATCAAGTCCAATCAGTATAATCAAACACAGCTGGACTCAAATGAAGGTGTAGAACCATCTCAAGGATGATCAGAAGAAATGGATAGCACTTGAGTTAAATATATGAGTGTCACAGCAAAGGGTCTGATTACTTAGGACCATGTGATATTTCAGTTTTTCTTTTTTAATAAATCTGCAAAAATGTCAACAATTCTGTGTTTTTCTGTCAGTATGGGGTGCTGTGTGTACATTAATGAGAAAAAAATGAACTTAAATGATCTTAGCAAATGGCTGCAATATAACAAAGAGTGAAAAATTTAAGGGGGGTCTGAATACTTTCCATCCCCACTGTATTTTTGGGGGATATTTATTATAGCAAAAAGTAAAAAAATATTGCTTTTTTTTCCCATACTAATCTACTCTCGCTTCCTCACCAGCGCCGACACTATTACTTTTGGTCTTTTTTCTGGGTTCAGGATCTTTGGCCATCTTGATTGGCTGGGCAGAAAAGACACAGCTCCCATGCATGACCACAGGAGTTATTTTATTCTGGCACCAGGTATGCCTTAATGTATGTGCAGCTCCATGTACTTTCTAAAGCTGGCCACAAATGGATCGGCCAGTTCAGCAGGGACCGGATGATCTTTGATCCATTTGTGGGCACTGTGGTTGAACAGAAGTTGATATACCGAACCAATTCTGTCCAACCACCCTGTTGGAGAAAAACTGCTTGATCAGCTCTGCAGGCTAAAGAATGCAGCATTGATCATGTATTCTGACAGTGGGGAAGTCTCCCTTCTGTCAGAATACAATGACACAGCAGGGAGAATTACCCTATCCATATCAAATATGTGGATGGGAGAATCAAGTCAGTTTTTTCGTTTAATCGTCTGATTGAAAGATAAAAAATGGATCCATGTAAGCCAGCTTAAGGAGGATTGAAAACAGGCAGGTTTGTTTTACTGCAGAAGAGACATATTATGTCCCATCGTCAATAAAGAGCTGCCTGATCGCAATGTTTTACTTTTTCTGTTTATTTCCGCTTTAAGTGTGACATGGCATACTGATAGTTTTTTTTTTTAATTCAAAGCACAGTGTGTCTCGCAATTTAACTGTGATAGGACATTTTTTTCTTCCTTTTGCGTTCGGTAGCTTTACTTGTATAAATAATACAGAAATCTCGTTCTGCAGAAATCTTTTCATCAATCTGTCGCTGCTGAACGTATCTTGTAAATCTCGCAGACAGGTGCAGACACAATCTGCAGGTGGGATTTATACGATCCTTTCTCACCCCAGCCAGGCTTGTCAGTTCACTGCCAGTACAAATGACAGATTTATCTTCACCTACTCTAAAAAATATATTTGTTCTTCTTGTCTCTGAAGGGTAACATTTATAGGCTTGTTCAGTACATTATGGAGCACTGTTTAAAAGTACAGAATCCATCTTGCATTACCCCAACTATTGCTGGCTATACACAGATATTTCTTTTACATTTGATCTGTCAGATAAAAAGATATTAATGAGAACTGTGCAGTGCGAGGGTCTGCCTGGCTGGATCGAAGTAAATAGATTGCTCTCATTTGGCTGCACACTGTTTTATAATTTGTTAATTCTATCAAATCTGTCTGTGTGTGAACTGCACATTGCACATGTAGCCAAGTCCTGGGCCTCTCCAGGCCTAATGGTGGCCTCCAGATCTAGGGACAGCCAACATCCTCCTGTATAGATTGGGTTACGAGGCATGGTGGGTGCAATGTAAGGTAGATTAATGGGCGCCAGACACTTCTTGAATGCAAAGATATTTATTTTCTCTTAAACAGAACTGTGGGAAAGAGGGCCAGGACACCCTTTAGTAGTTGCAATGTTAATTTAGCAGACTCCCAAACTTCTATACGTAGACATCCATGTAGGGAAAGGGATCCAGCCAGACACCACATCTGCATGTGTAGACACGCTGTCTCCTATGGTAACAATCTTGCACAGTTTCTAACCAAGGTTGTAATGAGCTCTTTCACTTCCTCCACAATCTCCTATTGTAGATCTTCACTAAACTTAGCTCCTAGTCTATCACTTAGACCTGCTGATCAACTGCCACTGGATCGCCTGAGCTCTTCCAATCTTCTCTCTCAGTATCTTCCTCAAGACTCATCCCCGCATCCCTGCTGGGTCCCTAGCTTGGCACTCACAGCTGCTCCTAAAACGTCACCCCACTGGCCTGCTCAGTCCCTGGCTTGGCACGCAAGACTACTCTGCAAGTGTCACCTCCGCTGGCTGGGTCCCTGGCTTGACACCTGCTGAAGTTTCCCAATTCTTCACCGTCCCCGGTTGGTGAGAATACTGCTCTGGTACTTGCTTCAGCTACTCACGGTGGTTCCTGGTAATAAGGTGGATGGTCCCTTAGTGGAGACAGCTTCCCCTCTACCTCCGACCCCGACAGGTTCTCCGGCCGGCAGAACCGTCACTTTTGGTTGGACTGCAAGCTGCAGTTACAACCCTACGCTACTCTCTTGCTTTTGGATAGGCCCCTCAGACAGCCTAGCAGCCAGATGTCCCCAGGATAGGCCTCAGGCTCTGACTTAGCAGCCCGGGGTAGCACAACACATGTCCACCCAGACAGCCAGGTGGCAAAGAACCCTGATCACCTGACCTCACCCAAATATATAGGTTCTCCCAGCAGGCCAAGGGACCTAAGAAAATCCCTTCCCATTGGCTGAGACACCCCATCTATTCCTAATCTGTCCTTGCAACACCCTTGTCTTATCTAATGCTACCAGATACCCGGCCATCTAGTGAAAGAAGAGAGAAGTGCAGAAATTCCAGAATTAGGGTGAAATCAATTGATCTCCTATCAATTGGCCAAGGCAACTAAAACTTGGCAGGTAAATTTACTAGCAACCCTGCCTAAACATCAGGGTGCTACACATTATCTATGGGATGCCTAGTTGAAGCTGAACTGCAGACAAATATAAAAGATACAGATTAATGAGGTACTGTATTTACTAAAGGATATCTGTGGTCACAGCATACACTTCATTTAAACATAACATCAGAACTGTAATAACAATACAAACAATAGTTATATTCGACAATCCAATATAAGCTTACTAGAAAAACCTCCTTTTATGTTATGCACTCTGCCTATCTACTGGCCGTCTCTTTCCGCAACTTCCTGGATTTCCTGCATGCTTTGCAACTCCTCCTCCATTTCTGTGAACTACATATCCAATGGTTCCTTGCTGCCTGCAAGTGGGGATTCCTGTACTAACTGCGCTTCCTGAAACCCCTCCTCTCATCACCACTGTAGTGCAGAAGGCAGGCTCTGTGAATTGTGTGAGACAGCAGTGACTATGTCCTGTCAGAATACCGCTACCCATCAGAAAATGTAACAGAAGTGATGTTCTGAGCAAAAAATGCTTACTGCGCACGCGCCATGCATTCCAGCATGGCCGCTATGCGTTCCAATAGGTTTCCTAATCTGACAGAACCCGAAGCCAGCAGCGGACATCTTCTTACACCCAGGCAAGGAGACAGAAGGTGGCGACAGCGATCTTGGTGCACCCTGCACTGCTCAGCGGCAAACTGATTACATACTGAAATAGACTATTTCAGTCTGTAACGGTAAAACAGTCTAATTGAAGACTTGCCTGGGTGTAAGAACTCACCTTATATACTGAAATAGACTATTTCACGTCAACAGAGTGAAATCGTCTATTTCAGTTAACAATCAGTTTGCCGCTGAGCAGTGCAGGGTGTACCAAGATCGCCCCCTTCTTCCTGCTTGCCTGAGTGTAAGAAGATGTCCACTGCCACCTTTGTGTTCTGTCCCATTAGGAGACCTATTGAAACGCATAGCGGCCATGCTGGAACTCATAGCGCATGCGCAATAAGCAATTTTGTTTGCAACGTCACTTCCGTTGCATTTTCTGATGGGTAACGGTATTCTGATAGACACATATTCACTATGTCCTGTGAGTAGGTGTTCTATGTGTCACAGAATCCAAAGAAGTAAATGTGTGGGGATCCAAAGTAAGTTTACAAACTTCAAGATCATTCAGAGAAAAAGGAGAAGTGGCAGCTGGTGTTTTCTTTTGGGGGGGTGGCAAACAACCACCTAACCCCCCACCGAGCGGCACCCCCCCCCCACTGCTGTTTTCCGGTCAATCCGGCACTTACCCCATTGGCAGCGGGTGGCAGACAGCAAGCAGCGTGGTACAGCAGCTCTGTGTCCTGTCCTCCATGGTGGCTTCCAGCTCCTCCCCTCCTCCTCCTAGGCGTCCAATAGGATCGCCTGTCTTTTCAGCCAATTAGGTGACCGGTGTTAAAACTGGCTTCCTGATTGGCCGGGAGGAGGATCAGTGTTACAACAGCGAATATTCATTGCTGTAACACACCTGCACTCTCTGCGACCTGAGCCCACCCTATATTAAAGCCTATTAGAGCCTCTGGCTCAGCCTGAAGCTCAGTTTACTGTTAAAAATAAGTGTGACATGCATGACTCCGGTGGGTGTAACAAGATGTCCGCTTGCTGCCTTTTCACTGAATCCTTGCTGTGGACAAGTGCAGGGTGTAGCAAGATGGCCGCAATGGAATGTCACTTTCGTTACAAAATCTGACAGGTGGCCTAATCTGACTAAACACCTGCCCTGAAACTACAGAGGCTCAAAGCATGATGGGACATGTAGTATCAGGACTGGTAGATGAAGGAAACAGAAAGTCAGAGAACTTTGAAATTCCACCAGGAGAAGAAGTGACATCACAAACACAATCTTGCTTTTTGTGTCATTCCTGTCTTCTTGTAGCATGCCAAAGAATAATGGCTTACTGCAAGTCTACAGAGGAAGGGCAATGGGGGTATTATGAAGGGGTTTCCTTCATATGAAAATGAATCAGATCACAGAGGGCTGGGCTCTGGGAGGGCGGGATCTCAGGGGTGGGACTCTCCCTGTTAGCGGCGTAGTCGGCGTATTTAACTTGGCAGGATAGACTCCTAATTGCGATTCATTCAATCCTGCCCAGCAGCAGCACAGCTAGCTACCAGAACAGGCTGTGTATGAAGGGGTGTCCTTTTGAATAATGCTGGGATCTGTGAGACGGGACTTGAGAGGTTTGGCCTCTTCCTATATGTGTGACTGGGTGGGACTGAATGCTAATTAGGATGTATTCCATCCCACCCACCATCAGAGCTGCTGAAAGACTACAGAGGGGAGTGTTCTAGGCTAGAGATTGAGCAGGAGGTGGCTGAAAGGCCCTCAGTCTACATCCAGATTATACAGAGTGTCACATGGTACTAAACCACAACTAAAACTCAGAATATCAGAGGGTTTGCAGACAACCAAGCAAAATGATACAGAGGTATGATCTATGCTGGGACTGATCATTCTATTCACTTCTAGTGAAAAGAAATGGAGTTCAGCTTTAACCACTTGCCGGCCAGCCGCCGTCATTATTCGACTCTCCTGCGCAAATTGCCGTAGCTGTACAGCAGCTGCAGGCGCGTGCACCCGGGTCTGGCGCACTCGTTGTTCGGCGGCGACCCGCAATCACCTAGTTCAGAATGAAAAAGAAAAAAGGTAACAGCGCTCTCTGCAGGGACAACTCAATCCATACACCAGGTCCACTCACGGGTGCCGAGGCTCGTTGTGTCCCAACACACTCCAATGTAACAGTAGTAAGAGGAGCCGGCAAAACTGTAGTCCTTGAAGTGTCGTTTATTGGTACATCAGAGTGACCTCAAAGGTGATCAAATACCACCAAAAGAAAGCTCTGTTCGTGGGAAAAAAAAGGATGTCAATTTAGTGTGAGTACAGCGTCGCACGTCAGTTAAAGTGACGCAGTGCCGAATCGCAAAAAATGGCCTGGTCAGGAAGGGGGCAAATCCTTCCAAGGCTGAAGCGGTTAAGATGTTAAAAATTTTTCGTCATATTATCATTTATTTAGAAATAAATAGTTCTATGAACTCTGGGGAAGCGGCGCCCCTTATGGACCGCCTGCCACTATTGCTCCTGCTGCTTCCGGCTCATCTCCAGTCACAAAGAATTTTGGGAACGTGTTTTCCGAGTGAAAATCCTCCCCTTGATCAGCCTCAAATTTCCCCTCTATTCCTGCTCCGGGGAAAACCAAAAATGTGAGATTTTCTTTCATTTTCACTCAAATGAATGATAACGGTAAACTGGACAAATAGAGAGGGTGAATAATTAAATGGGGGCCCAGACAGCAATATAAACCTGGCACGGGTGCTATTCCCTCTCCACTCTGTCTAAAACTAAAAAAAAGTTTGCCTTTTGTTAAACTTAGGCTCTTTCTTTATAAATCAGGTCACCATACACCATGGATATGCAATTAGCAGCCCTCCAGCTGTTGCAGAACTACAAGTCCCATGAGGCATTGCAAGACTCTGACAGCCACAAGCATGACACCCAGAGGCAGAGCATGATGGGAGTTGTTGTTTTGCAACAGCTGGAGGTCCGCTAATTACATATCCCTGCCATACACTATAGAATCTGATTGTGCATTCTCCTTTAGATCTACCATTAACCAGGTTGGCCCTGACTGATTCTATAACTGAATTGGCTGTTGAGGCTTGTCCTCATAAGGAGATTGTGCAGTGGTTGTACAATCAGATTGTATAGTCTATGGCCAGCTTAAAGAGCACTGCAGGAAGCACCCTGGGAAGGTGAGACGGGAAAATAGAAATCTGTTGTAGGAAAGAGTGCAAGATTGTAATAATTTAGGATGAAATAAAGTATAATTAAATCAAAACTTTTTTCAGTGTGTTGAATAGAGTGGAGGGATTAGATGGGGGTCTAGCCCTCTCTTCGTCTATCCAAAATAAAAATAAGTATTTGCTTTAGTTCAACTTTAGGATTCTCGGAGAAGCCTAACCATGATTAGTTCTCCTTAAATAGTGAATATAAAAGTCTGCCGTCTATAGTGACTGTCAAGGGATATGAATCACTTCTTGTTTTAGCAGCAAGCGTTGTCAGGTGACACAGTGGATGCTGAATCTGGATTCATTGTGTAATAACACAATAATGTTGTGTACACACACCAGAGCCTGTGTGACCTTGAACAAGTCTATGGATTTGGGCAGAAGTTAAGGTGCTGCAGTACAAATACTGACCACCAGGTGCCCTTCTATCCAAGCGGTAGATTTTCCATGGATTGTGTAACCTGTAGACTTTACATTTATTAAAAGCTGGCACATTCAGCAGTCTGGGTTCACCTTCATCAGCTGGCTGGTCACTGGCATTTGTCCTTTACATAATTAGAAGTTGTAAACTTTCCCATCAGCATGCGTAGGAGGAAATGTTGGCATATGCAAATGGAGATTTTAGGCCAAAAGGTGATTCTTTAAAATCAATGCTTTTACTGCAAAAAAAAAAAAATCGATATTAAAAAGAGATCAACGATGGGTACTGGAACCTTTGCTGCATTTCTATTTCCTGTTGAAGAGTGGGTAATGCAGCTCTGCGGCAAGCGCGACTCAATGTGGCAAACGTGCAGGTAAATTAAAAAAAAAAAGATCCAGTTGAGGCAAAAATGACCAGCAGCAAATAAACAAAAATGATCAACTAAAGGGCAGCATTATAGTAGACCTTGTGCTAAAAAGCAAGTGCCACATATTTGCGGAGTCTGTGTCTCCCCCCCCCCATCCAAAAGTTTCAAGCCACAGAGCCTAGGTGAGGGTGACATCACTATCCTTCCATTGAGATCCCCTGAAATGCTGAGAAACCTACACTTTGCAAAGTGTAGAAGTCTCTTCTTGCAATATATGGCCTACTCAGATCTCCCTGTGAGGATAGGGATGTCACCCACTGAGGTAAGAAGCCTGGGCATAAGGAAAGTACTTTATATTTGTTCCTTTTTTTATTTTGTTGCTTTTGGTTTATTTTTCTCCAGTTTTTGGAAATGAGGGGTGGAGTTTCAGTAAACAGAAGTAGGGATGAGGTTTGGGCTCATGGGCAGTCCTGAACTCTAGCTCTTTGAGATACTAAAGCCTGGTACACACGGGACCAATTGTGGGACGGCAGTTGAAACGGGCCAACATTCGGTCCTCGTGTACAGCAGCCAGGGGCATGACCGAAAAAAAGATCTGCCAAACGGCTCCCGAAGAGAGTTGACCAGTGTGTTCTGGCAGGGGGGCGTCTTCCCTGTCAGAACACAGCAGGGGATATTGTTGTACTAACATCGGATTGTTAGTACAGCGGCTCTAAACTGAGCTGTCAGGGTTTTTTTTCGTTTAACCCAGTGGATGTATTATTGATGCTTAACCACCTCCCATCCGCGCTATAGCCAAAAGACGGCTACAGCGCAGACCTAATTTGCCGGGAGGGCGTCCACGCGTGGCTCGCTCTGTCATCAGCGAGTCCCGACCCCTTACCACGTGGTCAGCTGTCAGTCAATGACAGCTGATCATGTGATGTAAACAGAGTCGGCAATCGGCTATTTTTTCTCCTCGCGCTGATAGCGTGAGGAGAAAAAAAAAAGCCGATCACCAGTGGCTGTCATCAGGACATCGGTCCCGATCAAGGAGAGCAGCTGCATGCTCATTTCTGCCACCTGTGCCACCTAACAGTGGCACCTAACAGTACAGAACAGTGCCGTCTACCAGTGCCCACCAGTGCCACCCATCAGTGCCCACAGTGCCACCCATCAATGCCCACAGTGCATCAATGCCCACAGTGCCACCCATCAGTGCCCACAGTACCACCCAGTGCCCGCAGTGCCACCCATCAGTGTCACCAATCAGTGTCACCTACCAGTACCCATCAGTGTCACCTACCAGTGCCCATCAGTGTCACGTATCAGTGCCACCCATCAGTGCTCATCAGTGCCATCTTATCTATGCCCATCAGTGCCACCTTATCTGTGCCCATCAGTACCGCCTTATTTGTCCCCATCAGTGCCATCTTATCTGTGCCTATCAGTGCCGCCTTATCTGTGCCTATCAGTGCCGCCTTATCTGTGCCTATCAGTGCCCATCAATGCAGCCTATCAGTGCCCACCAGTGCAGCCTATCAGTGCCGCCTCATTGGCGCATATCGATGAAGGAGAAAAATTACCTGTTTGCAAAATTTTATAACAAACTATGAAACATGATTTTTTTTTTCCATCTTTTTTTTTGTTTAAAAAAAAATAAAAACCCCAGAGGTGATTAAATACCACCAAAAGAAAGCTTTATTTGTGTGAAAAAAATGATAAAAATTTTATTTGGGTACAGCATTGTATGACCGCGCAATTGTCATCCAAAGTGCGTCAGCGCTGAAACCTGAAAATTGATCTGGGCAGGAGGTGGGTTTAAGTGCCCAGTAAGGAATTTGTTAAATTAACAGATTTAGTCTGTTCACCTGTCCATAGTGATTGACATTGGATACATCCTCCAACTGACATTCCATTTACATTGTAGCACATTTTTTTTTTTCAATAATGTACTTTGTCATACTGTGCGTTTTATTTAGAAAAAAAAATGGAAAAAACATATAAAAGGTGGCGCTAAGCATATACAAGTGAATATACAGTATATATCATGAACCAAAATCATGAACAGCAAAAAAACACATATATTGTTGAACATATAGCAAGCTAAAAAGTCCATTAGTGATAGTGTTCCCAACATCAAAAAAATGCTTTTAAATGAAGCTTCTAGTTCTTCCACCACAGGTGATCAATGGAAAGGTGGCAACTCACCACAGGTGTATGACCACTTTTTAAGGTAGGTCAAATTGCGCATCAGGAATAACAAATTGATTCCCACTGCCAACAATATATGTGTTGTTTTTTTTTTGTTTTTTTTTGCAGTGATATATGTTCATGATTTGGGTTCATGATATATACTGTATATTCACTTGTATATGCTTAGCGCCACCTTTTATATATTTTTTCCAACTTTTTTGTGACTTGTTCACCTTCAAGGGGTAGCTTCATTTGCATATTCCTCATTCATAGGTCGCCAATTCTAGGTATCCAATCACTTTATATGTGTGTTTATTTACTTTTTTACTTTAAATTTTTGTGAATGAGTAACCAGGCAGTACTATATCCCACTTATTGATTCACGTAGGGGGATGGATTTTTGGGGGGCCCGTTATCTTAAAGAGGGCTTCTAGGTACAAATAAGATACTTGCAAGGGATGTGGGGACAAGATGCCTTGTTGTTGAGCCCCCCTGGCAAGGAACCCTCACCAAACTGAGGTCATGTGGCCTGGAATGGGTCAGAAGGAAGAGAGGCGCAGGCCAATTTTTTTTATACAAACAAAGCCAGCCAGGACTGTGATTTAGCGGTATTTTTTTTTTTTTTTTTTCATTTTCAGAAGTACATTCTACAGGTATGCCACTTTATTTGCAGGTTTAGAGAAGCCCTTAAGCTCTTAAAGAAACACTGTTTGTTTTTTTTATTTTGCCCTTAAAGCCTTGTTAAAAAAACCTTCTCCCTGCCGAGCTGTATTTTTAAAAACATTTTTTGCATTAGTACACATCCTCCATGGCAGTACCCAGCTACCCTTGACATTTTTTTTCCAAAAGCTTGCAAATTGGCCTTGAAAAAGGTCAGAATTTTTTCTACAAGATTCGGCTCCCATAGACATCAGTAGAATTTACATGCTATGTTTGGGTTTTTTCAGCTTTTATTTAAGCGAATGTCCAGCAAATCAAACTTCATTTGCTCATTATTAAGTGAGAGAACCTTGTCTAGGAGTGCAAGGTCTACATTAATGTGAATTTTGTACAATTAGTTTTGGCCAATCAAATACTGTACCGCTCAACTTGACCACATTTCCAAACTGCCATTCAGGGGCACCCCCCTTCCCAAAAAAATATGATTTCAAAACCCTCGCCAACGATGGAATCTGTCACTCATTTCCCTCCTGTGTGGCTATCTCTATTATAAAACGCTAGGAGGAAGTGATGTCACTTTAGAACAGCGGTCCCAAAACTTTTTTGCATGGGGGACCGGTTTCGTGGAAGGGGGGAGGAATGTAGTCTCTGGGTTGACAGGGAATTTGGCAGGGGGTGATTTGTCGGGTGAATGGCTGATGTTAGCACTTAAATCATCCCGACACCATGCTTGATATGGTGTCAGGATGATCAAATCACATTGTTTCTATTACTACATTGTAATATATAATGAAATAGTTCAACTCACCATAATGCAGAATCAGTGGGAACCCTAAGCTTGTCACTTGCCACCAGATACAGCATGCCACCGTCGCCTGCCCCCAGATGCAGCTTGTCACTTGCCACCATCATCTGCTGCCAGATGCAGTGTGTCACTTGCTATCCGATGCAGTTTGTTGCTTGCCACCCATAGCATGCCACCGGATGCAGTGTGCTACTTACCACCTATACCTATAGCCTGCCACCAGATGCAGTGTACCATTTGCTACCTACAGTCTGCCACCAGATGCAGTGTGCCACTTGCCACCCATACCCTGCTGTGTGCCACTTGCCACCCACAGCCTGCCACCAGATGCAGTGTCACTTGCCAGCCAATAGTGAGGGTGTATTGTGAATGGTGCAGGGTTCTTTAGAGGGGTGCATGGTACTATGGGTTGGGGGCAGGGTGTACAGTGAGGGCTGCAGGGTTCTGTAGAGGGCTGCAGGGTACTATGAGTTGGGAGCAGGGTTCTGTGGAGGGGTGCAGGGTACTATGGGTTGGGGGCAGGGTTCTGTAGAGGGGTGCAGGGTACTATGGTTTGGGGGCAGGGTTCTGTAGAGAGGTGCAGGGTACTATGGGCTGTGGGCAGGGTTCTGTAGAGGGGTGCAGGGTACTATGGGTTGGGACAGGGTTCTGTAGAGGGGTGCAGGGTACTATGGGTTGGGACAGGGTTCTGTAGAGGGGTGCAGGGTACTATGGGTTGGGGGCAGGATTCTGTGGAGGGGTGCAGGGTACTATGGGTTGGGGGCAGGGTTCTGTAGAGAGGTGCAGGGTACTATGGGCTGTGGGCAGGGTTCTGTAGAGGGGTGCAGGGTACTATGGGTTGGGACAGGGTTCTGTAGAGGGGTGCAGGGTACTATGGGTTGGGACAGGGTTCTGTAGAGGGGTGCAGGGTACTATGGGTTGGGGGCAGGATTCTGTGGAGGGGTGCAGGGTACTATGGGTTGGGGCAGGGTTCTGTAGAGGGGTGCATGATACTATGGGCTGGGGGCAGGGTTCTGTAGAGGGGTGCAGGGTACTATGGCTTGGGGGCAGGGTTCTGTGGAGGGGCACAGGGTACTATGGTTTGGGGGCAGGGTTCTGTGGAGGGGTGCAGGGTACTATGGAATGGGGGCAGGGTTCTGTAGAGTAGAAGGGTGAGGGGTGCAGGGAAGATGGGAGGTACAGGAATAAGAGAGGGCTCCCACACAGGGTTCAATGGAGGAGTAGAGGGCAGAGGACAGTGTCTAGGGGGGCTCTGGACATTGACAGCCTGGAACGGTCGGAGGGATCTGGATCAGAGCTGTAGGAGAAGATCAGAGAGGGAGCAGCTAGGGGTGAGCGAGCACCAAGAAGGAGGGACCCGAGGACTGGGAAGCACGGGAGGGACTCGGGGACACAGACACAGGCATCGCCCCGCCCCCATTTCAGTCACAAGAGACGACCAGTGCCAGAGCACTGATCACCGGGATCCGCCGTACACTGCACGTCTGACAGGGAGCCAGCACTGCTATCTCCGACCTACACCTCCATCCACCTTACTACTACCCGACTGCCTGCCCCGCTCCCCCAACCAATCACCCTCTACTACCTTGAGGACAAAGACGACCCTGCCTATCAGCAGAGCAGAGCAGGGGGTGGGAGGAGCTGTTACGAAAAGACACCGCCAATCCCGCTGTCTGTGCAGATCTCCAGCTTCTCCCGCCCCCTTGCTCTGTGCTGATAGGATGAAATCGTTGGTGGGGCGGCAGAGCCGGAAGAGGAGACCGACAAACATAGCAACATAATCGTGAACGGCTGCATCGACCATGTCAATTTCATTCCGGGACACTGTATTGTCCCAGAATGAAGGTGCCCGGGAAAGACCTCCAAGATGCGGGAATTTCCCGGGCAACCCGGGACGCGCGGTCACCCTTTCTGGCACACCCTACCCATTAAACCCCTGATGTTATTGACACATTCTATTATTGAGGACGCCAAGATATAATGCAAACTGATTGCTGATATTACTACAGGTACAAAAAGTACATTATAATTTCTGTATAGTGGAGTATTGCAGTGCCATCTGGTGCTAAGCAGTATACTTTAACAGCAAAATATGATAACGGCAAACAGATAATTGCCCTAGTTCTTGTTAACCTGTGAAGTAGACAGGACTCAAATTAAATGCTTAAGTGATCTTTACTCTAAATTACAATAAAGAAGACCTGTCATCTACCCACAAGAATCTTTAGGTCTGAGCTAAAACTGTAACTGAACTGTAACAGAGCGGTATAGTACAGTATTCATTTTTATGATGCACAGCTACCATGCCAGAGCTTCCCAGAGTTCCATAGTCCTTGAAGAACTTTAACCGGTTCAATACAGGGCAATTTCACCCCCTTCCTTCCCAGGCCAATTTTTAGTTTTCAGCGCTGTCGCACTTTAAACGTCAATTGCGCGGTCGTGCAACGTTGTACCCAAAAAAAATTGGCGTCCTTTTTTCCCCACAAATAGAGCTTTCTTTTGGTGGTATTTGATCGCCTCTGCGGTTTTTATTTTTTGCGCTATAAACAAAAGAAGAGCGACAATTTTGAAAAAAACACAATATTTTTTACTTTTTGCTATAATAAATATCCCAATTTTTTTTTTTAAAAAACTAATTTTTTCCTCAGTTTCGGCCGATACGTATTCTTCTACATATTTTTGGTAAAAAAAATCGCAATAAGCGTATATTGATTGGTTTGCGCAAAAGTTATAGCGTCTACAAAATACGGGATAGATTTATGGCGTTTTTAAAAAAAAATATTTATTTATTTTTTTAGCGCCGATCGCGATTTTTTTTCGTGACTGCGACATTATGGCGGACACATCGGACACTTTTGACACATTTTTGGGACCATTCACATTTATACAGCGATCAATGCTATAAAATTGCATTGATTACTGTGTAAATGTGACAGGTAGTGAAGGGATTAACCACTAGGGGGCGGGGAGGGGTTAATATGTTTCCTAGGGAGTGATTACTAACTGTAGGGGGAGGGGACGCACTAGGGGAGGAGACCGATCAGTGTTCCTCCGTTCTGGGAACACAGATCGCTCTCCTCAGAGCTGACAGGCTGTGGATCTGTGTGTTTACACACACAGATCCACATGCCGGTCCGGTTAACCGGCAATCGCGGGTGCCCGGCGGACATCGCGGCCGCCGGGCACATGCACCGGGTCCCGAGGAACGCGGCGGGCGCGCGCGCGCGCTCCCGGCGGTGCGCGCGCGCCCCCTAGGCGGCCGGGAATCCCAGGGCGTCATATGACACCCACCCAGGATGGGAGATCCCATCTGTGGACGTCATATGACTATGGGCGGGTATTGAAGTGGTTAAATCAACTTGGATAACTTAAAAAGTTATAAAGGCAGATATGATGTGTAGTCAAGATCCTCTGCCTGGCTCGATGTTAAAATTCTATGATGCCTCAACATATATTTGTATAATCATAATTTATTTACACTTCTCTATTCTGCTTCTTACCTATGTTTGCATATTTATTCCTCTTTTTAACGGTGTAACTACAGTAAAACCTTGGTTTGAGAGTAACTTGGTTTGAGAGCGTTTTGCAAGACAAGCAAAATTTTTTTAAGAAATTTTGACTTGATATGCAAGCGATGTCTTATACAAGTAGCGTCATATCACAGCTGAGTATAAAACAGAAGAGAGGAGCCTCTAAGTGTAGCAATATGGTTACATTGAATGAAGGTACAACATTTAGCAACTCACATGGTTGATGATTAAAAGAGGCACATCTAAGTATGCAGGCATCCGGGGTAAAGCTGTCCACATAAACCATCCCCCACACCGCCATCAAGGTCATCCCTTCCACGCTGCACTCCACGAGCGCTTCAAGCCATGGTTTCAGATCGTTCTAATGCAGGGTAGTCTTCCCGGTCACGATTACATAATGACAGCGGTGAGAGCCGGCGGTGGAGGATGCTCTGTGGACAGCTTTACTCCGCATGCCTGCATACTTAGATGTGCCTCTTTTAATCATCAGCCATGTGAGTTGCTAAATGTTGTACCTTCATAAACCTCCCTGGCGGTATGATTATTTCGGATTTTAGGTGCTGAAAGCGGTACAATTATTTTGCATGGAAATTTGGCGTTTTATATTGTAGGTCTGTAATTCTTAACAATAACACACTTAAATCTGTCCAAACAAGAGTCTAGTAGATATCCCGGGTATTATAAAGTTTGAAACACAAAAACATAAATTATAATATAATATAATAAAAAAAAAAAATTAAAAAAAATAAAAATAAATAGTAATAAAATTATTTCCACACGATTCACTATCGCTCAATTCTGCAAGTGTTCTAATTTTCTATCGCTGTTTTCTAGCTGGTCTAAAGCCATTTTTGATGTAAAGGGACACTTTTTGGTTGCTATGGACAATCTCCAGTTTCCATGCAGAAAGAACAGTATATATAATATAAAACTGCATGCAGGGCATGGGCCAAAGCACTGGGGACAAAGGGGATGTGAAATCATTTCATACAGTACTGTAATCTGTAATCTGTAAGATTACAGTACTGTATGTGTTATGATTTTTACATTTTTCTGACGCTCGCAGGGAACGGAGCCTGGCAAGGAGAGGCTTCGGAGGAGGACAGAGCCCACGGACACTGCGGGGGACATCGCAGGATCCCAGGGACAAGGTAAGTATACCACACCAGGATCCTGCGATGTAATCCCAAGTGTGGCTCGGGGTTACCGCTAATGGTGCTGAAATGTAACCCCGAGCCACACTCGGGAAAACCGCCAGGGAGGCTACATGTAACTATATTACTACACTTAGAGGTGCCTCTCTCTTTTCTTTTTTACTCTGTAGCTCCTGCTGGATTTTGCTTCTAATCCCCTTGCGGAGGCTTCCATTTGTGGATGGACATTTTATGGTTACACAACCTATCCATATAATCTTTTTTATATGGACTATAAACTGAAAGACTTATGAATAAATGGTTGAGGAACGAATCATTTGAGTTTCCAATATTTCTTATGGGAAAATTTGCTTTGATATACGAGTGCTTTGCATTACAAGCATGTTTCTGGAACGAATTATGCTCGCAATCCAAGGTTTTACTGCATAGCCATAGCAGACCAGGTCACTGCTATGGAGCTCAGAAGCATGGTGCCTGGTCACTCAGTGATTTATGCAGATAGCAATACATTTGCTATCTGGTACACGGATTGGCTATGGAGCACTATCACACATAATTATGACCCTGCCTTCTTTTCTCTTAAACTTTATAAATCATATGAAGTTACTAGGCTGTATCTGCATGTGCTTGTCAATACCGTTCCTTAACCAATCCTCTCTCTCCAAATGTCTCCACTTTGTCTTTTCACATCCACAATCCTCCAATCTGGACTAAAGTTGTTAAGAAAATCGCACCCATAACTACTCCTGTGAACATATATTTTTGGTGCTGGGTTGCCTATTACTGTTACCCAAGAGCTCTGCTCAAGGCTTGAATATTGCCCAGGAAACTGACAATGAAGGGATAAAGGAGGGAAGTGTTTTGCCTTATGGGGTCATTAGTGATATCATGAGTGACAGCATAGTATGAAACCATACTTATTCTTGGCTTGGGTGGAAGCTGTAGCAGAAAAGATCCACGTGCCCACTACCAACAGTGATTGCACAAGTGGAGGATGATGGCTAGGGACCACCTGACTGTCATGAATCTGCAGTAATGTTTCATGCCCTGTCTGTCTGATTATCTCTGGTCTGTGTATCAGCTTAGGGACTGTGCTCTAACACCTGCATGTTTAAGTAATCTTCTCTCAGCATGGCTCCACCCAAGCCACTAACAGGAAACACTAATTAACACCGTGCACCGCAAGCCAGCTTTGCCCGAGCAATAGTGTGTTTAGGCTCCCCTGTGTAATTCTTGCCACGTGTTCTACGTTTGATTCCGTGTACCGACTTTGGCTTGTTCTCCTGACTATGCCTGTCTGCTTGTTACCCCAACTTTGGCTTGTAGTCCTGACTATCCCTGTTTGCTTGTTACCCCAACCTTTGGTGTGTTCTCCTGACCATCCTTGCCTGCTTTTTACCCCAACCCTTGGCTTGCCCTTCTGACTATTCTTTGTTGCCTTGCACTGCTGCTTCCTCTCCATTCACCAGAGCCTGCCATGAGCGTGAGCTGGGAGACCCTGGGGGCCGCGACTTGGAGTCAGCTGCAGCGAAGTCCATCCTCACCATCAGAGGCTCTAGTGAAAACCTGCTGGCTCTTAGCCTCTGCACCCTGGAAAAGCTAATGCTTTAGCTCCCTGTTCGATCTGTGTTGGTGCTCAGGTAGAGCTGCTTTCCTGAACCACCCAGAGCTCCATCCGCAGCACTCAGCTGAAGGGTCCACCAGCTTAGCAGTGTGCTCCTGACCCCAGTGGTGTGCATCTGTCACCTGACACTGACATAGCCAAAGACCATTGCTGGTCTGCAGACCTCAGTGTATAAACACTAATCTAAGCGTATATACATATTCCTGAGTCTATCCTAAAGAAAAGAGGGATGAGCTTGTGGGAAGGTGCAGTGTGATGCAGGAACAAAAACACAGAGAGTACAGGTGCACTAATAGGCATATATTGTTACAGAAGTCCACCAATATAGATAGGCCCGGTGGGAAGGCAACCTGACCAGGAGCATTCACAAGTTGTAACAGCAAAGCGGCAATAGAGTGGTGGACCAGAGGTGCCAACAGCATCTGTTTCAAGGAGCAGAGTGAAGCCTGGCTGGTCTGCACCCAAACAGGAGGGCTTTCAGGAAGGATGGCATGTCCCTGCACTTTCCCTACTCCTCTGGAACCTTTCCCTGATGCTTGTCATTGTCTCTGAAAGACGGGTGACCTGTCCCTATTCTAGCCACTTACAAAATGTGTGCCAAACCCCGGATCCAGGGTCCTAAATAAATTCTGCCTGACCCAAGATGGCCACCAAGATCACAAGGGGTACCAGCATCCAATTGGATAGCTGCCTCCCTGTGACCGAGTAAACCATAGAGGAACTAGGTTCTGCTCAACTTCCATCCTTCACCTACATTGTTGCTGTAGATGAGCACCACCTGCAGTGGAGAAAATATACTGCACCTGCCTACAAGCTTTACGTATTACCACAAGGAGGAGAGGAGCGGGGAGCTACAGTAATTCCAAAGTTGGAGCAGGAAGCATGTTCAGCTTCTACAAGAGGGTTATTTGATATGAATAAAGTGATAAAGATACATCATTAAATGAGAGTTGCAGGAAAGTAAATTAGAAATGACAGTGAAGGATAAGTGCAATATGTTAATTACACCCAACTCCATTTATCCTTTCCTGGATATGGCACTTCAAAAACTGTGCTGAGAGTGCTGTCATTTTTAATTTTTTAAGTAACATTTTATATTTTGTTATATTTAAACAGATATGTGGGCATGTGCTAGGGATATGTATGTGTAGGTTTGTGTTGAGAAATGTTTTATTGCTTTTGCAGAGTATCCTGATAAATTTTGTTGTATATATACAATGAAAATAAAGGTGTCCGTTTATGAAGCAGTGAACAGCGGTGATCCAGAGGATCGCCACTGATCACAGTCTATAAACAGTTTATGAGACAGAGATGATCGGGAGAGGACATGTTCTCCCGCCGATGATCTCCGCACACTGAGAATCCTCATTGACTGACACAGAAACGGACAGTTTATGAAGCTGCGATCTCAGCGCTTCACTGGCGATCTGTTTCAGAATTCACATTCCCCGAATCACCAGCTCAGAGGTGGAGAATCGGGTGTGAAGAGAGAATCCCGGGAGATCTGAGGAGGAAGGAGGAAGATTATTAACTTCCTTCTACCCCATTCAGACCCTCCAAGACAGTAACCATGCCCCCCTGTCATATTTATGTGTATACATATATATTTTTAATGTGTGTGTTTATATATATATATATATATATATATATAAAATGTGTGTGTATATATGTATGTGTATATATATATATATATATATATATATATATATATATATATATATATATATACAGCTCAGATTGATTGTACATAGTTTTTTTGGTTCTGTCCTGAATTTGAATGTGTTGTGCATTTCCCACTGTTGCCAGTAGGTGTCACTGGTACCACAGGACAGTGTGAGAATAACAAATAAGTTAAGCTGTAATGAATATTCTTTTTCCAGAAACAGCCCAGTAGGAGGTTCCTGCCGCTGTGCATTCTGGGAAGGGGTATTTATTGAACAGATGCCATGTGCTCTAATCAGTTCTCAGTTCTCACCTCGTGGCCCTCCAGGCCGGAGGCTACGTTGCTTCAAGCTCTGCAATTAGGCCCAGAAGCCTGTCTGGGGCTTACTAGTCCAAAGGTGGTCCTTAGGCTGTCTTTCGTGTTTGGAAGAAGCTGAGCCAAGCTGAGGAGATCCAGGGGAGGAACCCTTGCCTAGAGAGAGCCAAGATGAAGGCTGGTCTCTCAGAAAGGCCTGGTGACTTACTTGGAGGATGCACCTACATCTAACCTACCCTCACAGTACCGCCGGATGGCTTAAAGGTTCTGGTACTGTGAAGCTGTTCTACAATCCAATCAAGGTAATACATTCCTGGCTGCTAAGTTTGTGAGAGAGACTTATCCAGGCATCTACTGGCTGCTAAGTCTGTGAGAGAGACCTACCCAGGTATTCAAGATCTGCTGAAAGAAAGCTGAGTTTTGTCCTTTGATTCAAGGAGTCTGTAAGTGATCTGCTAAAAAGGTATCTGAAACCTCCACTCAACCTCTTTTCTACAACCTTTCTCAAGTTTCAATTAAAGCATTGAAAAACACCTAAAGTGACTGGTGCCCGCATTTGTTCAAACTTCCCATTATAGCCATGGCCTCAGTCCTGGGATGAATGTAAGTTCGCTCCCTGTATCTGGAGCTACCCTTTTTGCTCCCAGTATACCCAGGGGGTGCTATATATATATATATATATATATATATATATATATATATTATGTAGGGGGACTCTTTATTTTATTAGCATTAACCACACCGTCTGTCCGTGTACTGAGAAGTGATAATTTATCACTGCTTAAACAGGAAGTAAACCCTGCAAAGCCTACAAATTACAAGCATAATAGGCTAGTATGCATTGTATACTTGCCCATTATGTGATTCTTACCTGCAAACGAATCCATTGCTGTCCCCTGTGCTGACTGTGTCCATTTTCGCCCTTCTTCCTTCCGGGCTCTGTGACTGACCGGAGCCACGTGACGTCAATCCCGCGCATTTGCACTGGAGCCGTCAGTCACGGCACACGCTGGAGGAAGAAACAGCACGGTGGTCCGTTTCTTCACAGCGCACTACAAGTGAAATATGTCCTAAATGGCACACGTTTAGGAGATATTTGCACTACCTGTAGGTAAGCCTTATTCTAGGCTTACCTATAGGTACCGTATTTATCGGCGTATAACACGCACTTTTTTCCCCTTAAAATCAGGGGAAAGTCGCAGGTGCGTGTTATACGCCGATCCCATGCGATCCCGAGCTGCACAACTTCAAAATCGCCGACCGCAATTTGAAAATGGCGCCGCCGGCCCCGAAATACACAGAGGCGGTCCTCGGCTCTTTCCGGCGGCACTCGTTCACTTTCGGCTCCACTCGTAGTCCCGAGCGGAGCTATCCGAACCTACTCGGCTAGGTTCGGATAGCTCCGCTCGGGACTACGAGTGGAGCCGAAAGTGAACGAGAGCCGCCGGAAAGAGCCGAGGACCGGCTCTGTGTATTTCGCCGCCGGCGGCGCCATTTTCAAATCGCGGTCGGCGATTTTGAAGACAGGGGATCGAAGGCTGCACTGGGGAAGGCTGCACTGGGGAAGGCTGCACTGGGGAAGGTTGCACTGGGGAAGGTTGCACTGACAAGGCTGCACTGACATGGCTGCACTGACATGGCTGCACTGACATGGCTGCACTGGGGAAGGCTGCACTGACAAGGCTGCACTGGGGAAGGCTGCACTGATATGGCTGCACTGACAAGGCTGCACTGACATGGCTGCACTGACATGGCTGCACTGACAAGGCTGCACTGACAAGGCTGCACTGACATGGCTGCACTGGGGCAAGGCTGCACTGAGAAGGCTGCAATGATGGGCATTTAAATGTAAGTTTTTTTCCCTTCAACTTCCCTCCTAAAAGTTTTTTTTCCTTAAAATTCCCTCCTAAATTGGGGTGCGTGTTATACGACGATAAATACGGTAATTGTCACACAAAAGGGTTTACAACCACTTTAATAAACTGACATCTCTGTGTTTTGGTGAATTTCTGATACTGTAATCACGTAAAGTCTCACAAGATTCCAGTATCAGGGGCTGTTCTCCACTGTTTGAAATGTTTTTAGATCACTTCACTCCTCCAAAGGGGAAGCGATCTACAAACCTTCATAAACGGGCACACAGAGGAGAAAGATCTCCTTTGAGAATGCCGGAGAATGAAGCAGTGAAATTTTTTCATTGCTTCATAAACGGACACCAAAGTATATTATCTCATCTTATCAATTCGTGGCTCTCCACTTCCTGTTCTGCTATTTTATGAATAAAGTCTCTGCAAATAATGACCCCAACAGACCTCCTTTGCAGCAACTAATTCATTCTGAAAATTGCAGGAACATAAAGTAGAGAGTTCACCGAAAAAAAGTATTGCATTGCCAGTGCCCCATTACAGTTTTTAAAGCACTCATTACACCTACTGTACCTTCCACTGTCCTTTTCAATTATAGTTTTTGAATATCTCATTTTAATTCATCCCTGCTGCAGTTCCATCCATAAGGGAGGAACAAAAAGAATACAGAAAGGAAGGGAGAGGGAAGAAAGGGCACCATATTATAAATTGTGCAAAGCCCTTCCATGTGCAACTTCATTTAGTTCTAAATCGGGGGGGCTTCAGCTGCCATTGTGATGGGCTTCTGGTGTGTCCCTGCACCTTTATGGGTTGCCATCAGGCATACATGCCCTTTTATGTATCTATTCCTTTATATGCTCCAGCATGGAGGCTGTCATAATTTAGAGTTAGGACCTCCCTATGCAGAGGTCCTAACCTCGATTTTTCACGCAAATTGTTACACAATGTATTTGTTTTTGTTTTTTTAGCAGGCTACCTGGTAAGTGTGCTGAAAAAATGTGTTGTTTGCTCTGTTCAAAGCCCTTCCATGTGCACCCTACTTTAAAAGCTAATTATAAATTGGGACGGTCGCCACCCTTGTTTAGATTATAAATTCAGATTTACTGGATACCTTTAGGCCTATTGCACACTGGACATTAAAATAACGTTATAAAAACGACAGTAGCTTTGCAGTGAGTTTTTCAAAGTTTTTCAGTGGGTTTTTTTTCCAATGGGATCAAAAACGTTAAACGCCGGTGAGTCACGTTTCTGAGCATTTATCAGTGTTTTTTTGCAGTTTTAGACGTTTTTTTGACATTAGATCGTTTTTACAGCCGGAAAAAACTCCTCTCAGAACCCACTAGTTTTGGGGGTTTTTTACCGCCAAAAAACGCCCAGCCAAAAACAGTTGCTAAAAGCCTATGTGTGCATGGACACATAGGGGTTGATTTACTAAAGGAAAATCCACTTTGCACTGCAAGTGGACTTGAAAGTGCAGTCACTGTACAGTGGCTTGCGAAAGTATTCGGCCCCCTTGAACTTTTTAACCTTTTGCCACATTTCAGGCTTCAAACATAAAGATATAAAATTTTAATTTTTTGTGAAGAATCACCAACAAGTGGGACACAATTGTGAAGTGGAACGAAATCTATTGGATATTTTAAACTTTTTTAGCACTTAAAAAACTGAAAAGTGGTGCGTGCAAAATTATTCGGCCCCTTTACTTTCAGTGCAGCAAACTCACTCCAGAAGTTCAGCGAGGATCTCTGAATGATCCAATGTTGTCCTAAATGACTGATGGTGATAAATAGAATCCACCTGTGTGTAATCAAGTCTCTGTATAAATGCACCTGCTCTGTGATAGTCTCAGGGTTCTGTTGAAAGCGCAGAGAGCATCATGAAGACCAAGGAACACACCAGGCAGGTCCGTAATACTGTTGTGGAGAAGTTTAAAGCCGGATTTGGATACAAAAAGATTTCCCAAGCTTTAAACATCCCAAGGAGCACTGTGCAAGCGATCATTTTGAAATGGAAGGAGTATCAGACCACTGCAAATCTACCAAGACCTGGCTGTCCCTCTAAACTTTCAGCTCAGACAAGGAGAAGACTGATCAGAGATGCAGCCAAGAGGCCCATGATCACTCTGGATGAACTGCAGAGAACTACAGCTGAGGTGGGAGAGTCTGTCCATAGGACAACAATCAGTCGTACACTAGGGGTGCTGAAATTAATCGTTGCATCGATGCATCGCGATTCGGGTGTCCCCGATGCGGCATCGATGCATAAAACCCCGAAAATCGATGTTTGGTGACGTCATTAGTAGCCCCGCCCCTCCCGGGAAAGCGCTCGAGAAAATTTTTAAACCGTCTTTATTTTAATAAATATATTACAAAGGATGGTGTGCCCCCGCTGTATGTGCTTTTTTAAAAAACAATGTTACTTCATACCGAACTTCGCCGGTATACGATCATGTGACTCCCGGCCCGCCCCGCCCCTCTCTGCTCTTTTCTTCGCTCTCCGCTTCCGTCTCCTGAGTCCTGACGTCAGCGGGGATTTCTCAGTCCCGCCCGCCTCTCTTCTGATACGATAACTATAGTCAGCGGGCAGGACTGAGAATTCCCCGCTGACGTCAGGACTCAGGAGACACGTGAGCGGAGAGCGGAGAGGGAAGAGGAGAGCGGAGAGGGGCGGGACGGCCGGGAGTCACATGATCGTATACCGGCGAAATTTGGTATGAAGTGACATCGTTTTTTAAAAGCACATACAGCGGGGGCACACCATCCTTTGTAATATATTTATTAAAAGAAAGTAATTGGGGGGGGGGGGGTCAGTGATGGCTGCGTTTGGCGGGCACAGGTGGCTGCATTTGGGCACAGGTGGCTGCATTTGGGCACAGGTGGCTGCATTTGGGCATAGGTGGCTGCGTTTGGCGGGCACAAGTGGCTGCGTTTTGGCACAGGTGGCTTCGTTTTGGCACAGGTGGCTGAGTTTGGCGGGCACAAGTGGCTGCGTTTGGGCACAAGTGGCTGAGTTTGGGCACAAGTGGCTGAGTTTGGCGGGCACAAGTGGCTGCGTTTTGGCACAGGTGGCTAAGTTTGGTGGGCACAAGTGGCTGCGTTTGGGCACAAGTGGCTGAGTTTGGGCACAGGTGGCTGCGTTTTGGCACAGGTGGCTGAGTTTGGCGGGCAAAAGTGGCTGCGTTTTGGCACAGGTGGCTGAGTTTGGCGGGCAAAAGTGGCTGCGTTTTGGCACAGGTGGCTAAGTTTGGTGGGCACAAGTGGCTGCGTTTGGGCACAAGTGGCTGCATTTGGGCACAAGTGGCTGAGTTTGGGCACAGGTGGCTGCGTTTGGGCACAGGTGGCTGAGTTTGGCGGGCAAAAGTGGCTGCGTTTTGGCACAGGTGGCTGAGTTTGGCTGGCACAAGTGCCTGAGTTTGGGCACAGGTGCCTGAGTTTGGGCACAGGTGGCTGAGTTTGGCGGGCACAAGTAGCTGCATTTGGGCACAAGTGGCTGCGTTTGGGCACAGTGGCTGCGTTTGGGCACAGGTGGCTGCATTTGATGGGCACAGGTGGCTGCATTTGATGGGCACAGGTGGCTGCGTTTGACGGGCACAAGTGGCTGCGTTTGACGGGCACAAGTGGCTGCGTTTGACGGGCACAGATGGCTGCGTTTGACGGGCACAGATGGCTGCGTTTGATGGGGGAGGTTCAGTATTTTTCAGTTTGTTTGCACCCCCCAAAAAAATTTTGAGCACCAGCCGCCACTGGTCAGCACAGAGACAGTACAGGGAACTTCACAGGGCTGTTTGTCATCTGTGGATTCTTTCCCTTTTGACCTCCTAGCAGCAGTGTGTGTGAATCTCTGTACCCTGTAGTGCACCGGATTACTGCACTTTTTAGGGAGTGAGGTTATTTTTAATTCAAAGCGGAGTTCCAGTCAATTTTTTGTTTATTAGAAGTCAGCAGCTACAAAAAAAGTGCATGTTCTGACTTTTAATAAAAAGACACTCACCTGTCCCACAATCCAGCGACGTGGCCACCCAAACCCTCCCTTCTCTCCCCCGCCTGTCCACAGCGCTGGCAATACTACTGTGGGCATCCGGCTGTGACAGCTTGCAGCTTCACAGCCGGGTGCGCATGTCTCACTGCGCTGTCCTGCATAGCCGGGCAATCTTTTGGGAACTGTGATGTGTCCCAGAAGATTGCAGGGTGGAAGGGCCACCTAGGCGGCCCAAGCGGAAGTGGGAGCTCGTCGGTAATCGTGATGCATCGTGATGCATCGCGGAATCGAATCGAATCGTTGACCAGATAATCGTAATCGAATCGTATCGTGAGACCAGTGAAGATGCGCAGCCCTATCGTACACTGCACAAATCTGCCCTTTATGGAAGAGTGGCAAGAAGAAAGCCATTTCTCAAAGATATCCATAAAAAGTCTCGTCTAAAGTTTGCCACAAGCCACCTGGGAGACACACCAAACATGTGGAAGAAGGTGCTCTGGTCCGATGAAACCAAAATCGAACTTTTTGGCCACAATGCAAAACGATATGTTTGGCGTAAAAGCAACACAGCTCATCACCCTCAACACACCATCCCCACTGTCAAACATGGTGGTGGCAGCATCATGGTTTGGGCCTGCTTTTCTTCAGCAGGGACAGGGAAGATGGTTAAAATTGAGGGGAAGATGGATGCAGCCAAATACAGGACCATTCTGGATGAAAACCTGTTGGAGTCTGCAAAAGACCTGAAACTGGGACGGAGATTTATCTTCCAACAAGACAATGATCCCAAACATACAGCAAAATCTACAAAGGAATGGTTCACAAATAAACATATCCAGGTGTTAGAATGGCCAAGTCAAAGTCCAGACCTGAATCCAATCGAGAATCTGTGGAAAGAGCTGAAAACTGCTGTTCACAAACGCTCTCCATCCAACCTCACTGAGCTCGAGCTGTTTTGCAAGGAAGAATGGGCAAGAATTTCAGTCTCTCGATGTGCAAAACTGATAGAGACATACCCCAAGTGACTTGCAGCTGTAATCGCAGCAAAAGGTGGCTCTACAAAGTATTAACGCAAGGGGGCCGAATAATTTTGCACGCTCCACTTTTCATTTTTTTATTAGTTAAAAAAGTTTCAAAAATCCAAAAGATTTCGTTCCACTTCACAATTGTGTCCCACTTGTTGGTGATTCTTCACAAAAAATAAAAATTTTATATCTTTATGTTTGAAGCCTGAAATGTGGCAAAAGGTTGAAAAGTTCAAGGGGGCCGAATACTTTCGCAAGCCACTGTAGATCTGGGCAGATCTGAAATGAGGGGAAGCTCTGCTGATTTTATCATCCAATCATATGCAAGCTAAAATGCTGTTTTTTATTTTCTTTGCATGTCCCCCTCAGATCTACAGTGACTGCACTTCCAAGTGCACTTTCGGTGCACTTTCAAGTGCACTTGCAGTGCACTTGTAGTGCAAAGTGAATTTGCCTTTAGTAAATAAACCCCATAGGGTAACATGCCGGAGAGTTTATTGACTGTAGAAAAAAACAGCAGTTGTAGAGACGTCCAGTGTGCATGAGGCCTTAAAGTAAAACTCCAGTTTACCTTCCTCTTTTGATAGGTTCCTGCTGTAGTCACACTCGGAAAAATGGAAGAAGCAGGCAGCATAAGGCAAATGCTGTACTAAAAGTATATAAGTGAACCCTTTAACTTGTAAAAAAAAAACCATACCGTTTAAAATAGAAATGAAAGGCAGAATTTCTGTGTGTGTGTGTATATGTATATATATATATATATATATATATATATATATATATATATATATATATACTGCAGACTGCAGGAAAGCAGGTGTCAGCACGAAGCAGAGATGCAGCAGTAGAAAGATCTCCCCATTGAAGAGCTGTGGAGGAGGGCTTGTCAGCATAAGTCTGTCCACTGGAGTACAGGCAGGCTGTGCTCCCTTGTAGAGTACAAAGAAGAGGGATGCAAAATAGATCCGGGACGCCTTCTGAATGTCTTATTGCCCCTGTGGGCATAGCTCCCAACTGTCCCTGATTTCGAGGAACTGTCCCTGATTTGGAACAATGTCCCTCTGTCCCTCTTTCCTACTCATTTGTCCCTCATTTTGGTCTGATCTATATAGTTGTATATAAAATGCACTTTAAAAAAAAGCACTAGTGGGTTTAACTAATCATTTTTGTTTGTATAATTCTCCTTTAAGGGGGCGTGGCAGTGGGTGTGTCCTATGACTACATTCTTTTACTAATAGGTATCCCTCGTTCCCATCTCAAAAAGTTGGGAGGTATGCCCAGTGTTAATTTTGGCAGCAAATTTCAATTTAGTTTTAGTCTTAGGACTAAAATGGCATTTTAGTTTTAGTCCCATTTTAGTCTTCTGCAATTGTTTTAGTTTTAGTCGTATTTAGTCGACTAAATCTCCAGTACATTTTAGTCGACTAAAACTCATTTTAGTCGTCTAAAATCTAATGGGTGTAATTAAATTGTAATGCATTAGTTAACATTTCTCTACAATTTCCAAACTCATTATATACTGCTGGAGTGAAAAATCTCATATGTTATTATTTATTACGGTATTGAGGTATGAACTTGCACTACAGACCATTGTTCATTTTGAAGTCAATTTTCAGTTTAGTTTTAGTCTTAGTCTTTTGACTAAAATGCCATTTTAGCTTTAGTCCCATTTTAGTCTTTTGACTAAAATGCCATTTTAGTTTTAGTCATATTTTAGTCACCTAAATTGTTTTAGTTTTAGTCATATTTTAATTGACTAAAATAGTATTAATTTAGTTGACTAAAATGTTTTCGTCGACAAAATTACACTGGGTATGCCTGTGGGGACAGAACTGTTTGGTAAGTTAGGACTTAATGAGGGAACACCTGTGGAGACACTAAGGCGCCTTTCACACGGACGACTATTCTGCCGCAGTTAAAAGCATGTTTTTTTTTCCTGTGCAATTCAAGACTCCAGGCACTGCGATCAGCTGCATTTGCACAGTGCGATTAGCTGCAGTTGCATTTAGCTGCGGTTTGCCATTTCCATGGCAACCCGACAGGGTACCAACTCGCACTGTTTGGTATAAATCTTGATGGGGAACTCCACGCCAAATTTTAAATAAAAAACCGGCGTGGGTTCCCCCTTCAAGAGCATACCAGGCCCTTCGGTCTGGTATGGATGTTAAGGGGAACTCCCTACACCGAGAAAACGGTGTGGGGGTCCCCCCCAAAATCCATACCAGACCCTTATCCGAGCATGCAGCCCGGTCGGTCAGGAAAGGGGGTGGGGACGGGCGAGCGCCCCCCCCCCCCCCCCGAACCGTACCAGGCCGCATGCCCTCAAGATGGGGGGGTGGGTGCTTTGGGGGAGGGGGAGCCCTGCGGGCCCCCCCACCCCAAAGCACCTTGTCCCCATGTTGATGTATCAAATTATGAGGGAGGGAGGTTCAGGGTCCTTTTGATTAGATCTAGTGGAAGAAGCCGGATGGTGTATAGATTACTATAGTTTTATACCATAGTTCTGTTGTCTTAATTGATATTTTTGGGTCGGTTTCTTAAATGACTGGAGGCAAAAGAAATAAAGAATAGAAATTCTTAACCGAGAGCAATGTAGGATAGTTGTTTGCTCTCTCTTTTTTTTAATTAAAGTAATTTTTCACCATTTCTGCAGAGAGATGCCTTTGTTTATACAGAACATGAGAAAGGCAGTTTTTGTTCCTGAACGCTCCAGGAATATTGTTACAGAAATAAGGAGCAAATCACATTGGGTAAGTCTGGACAATTCTGTGACTTTGTGACAACAGATATTTGGATGATATTAATAAGAAAAAAAGATCCAAGCATTACTAGTGTCTGCAACTGCTGGCTCTATGCAATATATGACATAATACTGGGATCTAGACTGGAGCTGCTGGATTTAACACATTCTTTCCACAAATTAAATGAAAATTGTTATCTGGTAATAAAAAAAAAGAAATTTGATTGGAATTAAAGATAAATGTAAGCCTCATACATTTACTAAATGAAATATAGATAATGATTAAAAAAAAAATCTCAGTTAAATGTTCCATGAATAGAGAAAGGAATGAAAGGAAAGAAGGAAGGAAGAAAGTAAAAATGGGAGCAATAAAGGAAAAGAAGAAGATGAAGGAAGAAAAGAGCCAAAAGCAAAAGAGAGACGAAGAAAGGAAGAAGCAGAAGGAATGAAATAAGGAAGGAAGGAAGGAAGGAAGGGAGGAAGGAAGGAAGGAAGGAAGGAAGGAAGGAAGGAAGGAAGGAAGGAAGGAAGGAAGGAAGGAAGGAAGGAAAAAAAAAAGAGAAAGAAAAAAGGGACAATGTGAGGAAGAAAGGATGGAAGGAAGGAAGGAAGGAAGTAGGGAAGGAAGGAAGGAAGATATAGAAGAGGATGAAGGAAGAAACATAACAGGAATGAGGAAAATAAGCAGATGGGAGGAGGTAAGGAATGAAAACTAGAAGAAGAAATGGACAATGAAAGGAAAAAAGGCTAGGAAAGAAACAAAGGGAAGGTTAAGGAAGGAAGAGCATAGAAATTAAGTAGGGGAAAGTTAAGGAAGGAAAAAAATGGAAGCAAGGAAGGCACACTTTTTTCAAGCTTATGGACTGCTGCTGCACAGTGTGAAAATCAGTGCCAGAGTTAATGAGAGTGTAGAGGCAGATGCTGACATATTGTGCAATTAAGCAGTTGCTGGGTCTGCGAGCTCTGAACAGGTAAGTAATCAATGTGCATCCAAGTGATTAGCTGAGAGATGAAAATACTTGCCAGTGTGGTATCTATGGGGATCTCTCCATCCCCAATGTGGTGTTTAAATAAAAAAAACAAGAGGTACACAGCTCCATGTTTCTGTGATGTACACAAATGTGCATGGCAGTGTGGGTGGCAGAGCTGCAGAAGTATTAAGTATGGCAAATAGGGGAAGGTTCTGGTCGGAGAGGAAAGGGCCTGCAAACCTGCAAATTCCTTAATGTCCAGGAATGCCTGCATGCACATGCAACACTAATGCCCTGTACACACGGTCGGACTTTGTTCGGACATTCCGACAACAAAATCCTAGGATTTTTTCCGACGGATGTTGGCTGAAACTTGTCTTGCATACACACGGTCACACAAAGTTGTCGGAAAATCCGATCTGAACGCGGTGACGTAAAACACGTACGTCGGGACTATAAACGGGGCAGTGGCCAATAGCTTTCATCTCTTTATTTATTCTGAGCATGCGTGGCACTTTGTCCGTCGGATTTGTGTACACACGATCGGAATTTCCGACAACAGATTTTGTTGTCGGAAAATTTTATAGCCTGCTCTCAAACTTTGTGTGTCGAAAAATCCAATGGAAAATGTGTGATGGAGCCTACACACGGTCGGAATTTCCGACAACAAGGTCCCATCACACATTTTCTGTTGGAAAATCCGACCGTGTGTACGGGGTATAAGAGATGTCCAAAAACCATTGGCAGGCCACAAATGTTTCTATAACACTCTAGATTTAGCCTTTCTTTGCAAAATAAGTATAAGCTAACCTTCATCTCCTCATACCCATTACAGCAAGAATAGACAACCTTGGACATTTATTTTTTGCTTCACTGAAGTCTCTAGAGATCTATGGCAGTAGTCCCAAAGTGCAGTCCATGAGCTGGATGTGGAACTTTGCCTGCCTCTATCTGGCCCTTGGGGCACTTTTGCTTCCACTGATATGAGGCATTATTCCTTTAATTGACAGCATCAAGGTGGCACCATTGCTTACACTGACACCAACAGTGAGGCACTATCCCCCCCCACTGACACCAATGATAGTACACTATTCCTCCCACTGACACCAATGATAGTACACTATTCCTACCACCAACATCAACAGTGAGGCATGATTGCTCCCATGGATATAAATGATTGAGCAATATTCTTCTCACTGACACCAATGATGAGACAGTATTCCTCCCACTGACACCAAGGATGGGGCACTATTTCTCCCACTAATTCCAATGATGGGGCACTATTCCCCCCAATAAAGTGACGTGTCATGACGAAACATGTACGGGCGGGACCAGGATGATGTCACAATGCTCGAGTAACAATGCTCGAGTAACGTGCGAGTGCGGTAACCCACAGTGTGTTGTGATATTGCACATGATTGCTATATTTCATAATAAAGCTGGGATACATTTGGTGTGATCTCGCACCTGTAACATGTGAGTGTGGATTTTAAAATTTAGTTTGTATAACATTTTAAAAAGAATAAGCACTAATATAGTGTTTGTTTGTTTTTTTTGCATGGTATGGAGGAGTGAAGGTGGAGGGTGCCAGTGGGAACAGGATTGCAAAAGCAAGACCAGTGTCATATTAGAATACTTACCTTGATCCATTTAAAGGGACATTATTTGACAGAGCATACAATGTGAGGTCATTAAATCCAGGTGGGGGCACATCTGGTGGTGGTGGATACATATAACGGATTTATTAATAAAGCATGCATGATGGGTGGTTAAAACAGCATTCAAGATATTTATTTTGTAGAGACTTTGAAGGACTTTTTTGTGTGAGTTAAATTTTGCATGAGCACTAATCTGGTTAAATACTAGTGCGGCACTTATTTATTTATTCAGTACACTTTTCAACTTCAAGTTAGAGTCAAATTAGATGCATAACTGCTAGTGGCATAAATTTTTTTCAAATATTTATTTTTGGTAATTATTTTTTGTCTGTGTTTGGGACACAGCACACATTAAAAAAAAAAAAATCACTGTAGCAGCTCACAAGGGACATCATTTAAAATGACTGAGCACTATCCTTCTCACTAACATCAATGATGAGGAACTATTCCCCCTACGGACACCAACGATGGGGCCTATTCCTCCCACTAATACCAATGATGGGACACTATTCCTCCCACTAATATCAATGATGGGACACTATTCCTCCCACTAATATCAATGATGGGGCACTATTCCTCCCACTGACACCAACGAAAAGATAAACATTTAAACAGGTTTTCCAATTTTAAGCAGAAACTGAAAAGCTTGATATATGGATCAGCACCAAACAAGGAGCCATTGATGGAGCCAGTCCCCTCGCCAGTGTACACTTCAGAGATTTCTGCCCAGTTTTATTGCTCAGGTGAAGATTACAGAAACATCTACCAGGTAGGGGTATGTCCAGGACAGATCATATTCAACAATTTCAAGCTTGGTTAATACACATGGGCAGAATGTCAGAAGACATTTGCCGGTACAAAAAATACCAGCCGACTTTCTGCCCATGTGTTCATTCGGCTGGCTTCTGTCAGACGTGTATGCTGGAAAGCCAGCAGCTGCCCTACTCCTGATCAGGGCTCTCAAACAATGACAGTGAGTGCTGATCGGTGTGTTCTGGCGGGGGGGTGTCCCCATGTCAGAACACAACAGCTCAGCAGGGGAGATCGCTGGACTAACCTTTCATGGTTAGTACAGCGGCTCCCAAACAGAGCTGTCAGTTTTTCTTGTGCAACCCTCGGGGTTGCATGAATAAAAACTGAAAGCACACTGTATTTGCATTAGCCTTGATACTCTTTACATGTTAAAGTGGTTGTAAAGTCAGAGATCACAATTACTGTCAGCCCCTCTGTTATATTACACAGTGTCTGTGTTTTGTTTAAATTTTGCAGCTAAATAACTTATTTTGCATCGCTGATGTGTTGTCACGTGATCGCCTGCCACTCTCCATTGCCAATGTAAAGACTACAGTGGGAGGGGCTAAGATTCCCTTCTGACATCAGCCAGGCAGTCACGTGACGGCACATTGGCGATGTGAAATAAGTTATTTGGCTACATCTTGTTATAACAGAGGGGCTGGCAGTAATTGTGATAACAAACTTTACTGCCACACAGAATAGTGGCAGCAGGGAAGGGGCGGGGTTGGAGATTGGCTCACACACTAGGAAGTGACAGACAGGGAGGGAGAAACTCTAAACACGGCAGGATGACAGAGGCTGTAAGCTGGTGTCTTGAATCAGCAGCCATGATTACCGTGGTCAGCACACCTAGGGCGGACACGGGAACAGGCAGGATCAACCAAGTATTTTGCAGCATAGAAGGGGACAAATGACACTACACAAGCACTATGTGGTTTAACGTGCTTTAAAGGAATGGAATCTTTTTTCTTTAGGGTTACAACCTCTTTAATAACTCTGCCAAGGAAATGCACCCTTGTTGTTCCCATCAAGCTGCACTGTGGTTGCCTAGCCTGGCTTTAAAAATCCCTTGATAAGCAATAGGTGTCCTAGGCCTCATTTACACTTGTGTTTTGGGGGGTTGGTAAAAGCACGCAGCTTAGCCGCCTTTTCCTAGTCATTACTGCTCACTTCCACCTTCACATTCTGTTTCATAGCCTCTCACATGCCTTATCTCTCCCCTGAAGATGTATCTCTTAGCCTAGAATTTGAGAGCTCACTCCTGTGATGGTGGAGGTGAACAGTAATGACGGCCTCTTTTTGCAACATCCCAGCAACGTCCTGGGAGTATTCCAGTCAGGCTTCAGGAGGTACAAAAATGGGCTACACCTATAGCCGGGGCATTATTGAACTTTAGTCAAAGCTGCTCAGCTTGTTTTTATCTACAGATCCCCTTATCTGCATAGGCATTTTTATTGGTAGAGGTGAATTAACCCTTTACGTACGCCCATGTGAACGAGGACTACGTTTGTGATTTCCACCTGGGGAAGGTGTGATGTGAATGGTCCTATGGCCTTCTTAAAGCCATGCGGAATCTATCAGGGCTATCAAATGAATCAAAATTTTTTTTTTTTAAATGATTTATTTTGAAAGTTACTAATCTATTGTTCCTAAATATAATTGCAAAGTTTATTATCAGCGAAGTTCCCACACTCTCTATAGAACAGCTTGTTTGCTCAATGAAGAATTGACATCAGTCACTCTCCAAACAATTCCACTGATCAGAGTGTTGCACAGATTAAATCTTTATCTCTCTCCATCCCCCAAGAGCATCTTCTAGGACAGCTGCTACTGCAAAATCGCGGGCTTTCTATCCAGTGACCCCGCGGACTGATTCATCTAGAAAAATACAAAAAGATAATATTTCTGGCACCGTACACAGCCAAACCACACAGGCCTTTGGTCAAATTCTGTGCAGCTGCCCTAGAGGGTTGCTTGCAGATTAGCAATAACAAACCGCCGGCTGTGCTTGTCTTGGCACGGGATCCTTATGAACTGCAAGCGCTTTGTGCCAACACAAACTCAGATAAATACATTGTAGGATTTAACTTTTTTTTCTGGCTACTTCTAGAGGTCCTGCCAACATAAACTGCACAGCCACCAAATTGCTTTTATCTCGTGTGTATCGCTGTAGAGCTGCAGTCAAACGAATGATTTGACTCAAAAAAAAAAAAAAAAAAGCAAGCGTCCAGTAGGAGTTTTTACGCTGCTTCACTAAGTCTACAGTTAAACAAAACTCATGCTGTTTAGCCTGAATATTTATGTGTGTCTTGCCTGCCAAAGGATTTGTAATTCTGTAGAGCCAATTTTGTAATGTATGCTGAACAGTCAGCAAGATGGCTCTTATTCCTCCTGGTTCAGCTTTGCTGCTTCTGGATCACCTTCCTGCTGATTGGACAAGGGTTATAATACTGATTTATTGTACAATGAGCAGGATGAAGACAGAGAAGTGTTAGAAATGCTGAAACAGGAATCAAAAGTCACGTAAATCACAAAACTAGCTGAACAGAATCACAAAACCTTTGGCATGTAGATCAGTAGAGATGGGCCGAACACCTCCCTGTTCGTACCAGAACAGCCAAACGTCACAAAAAGTTCAGATCCGAATACTGAATCCCATTGAAGTCTATGGAATCTGAACTTGAAAAATCAAAAGTCCCCAGTTTGAAGGCTTATATGCATGTTATTGGCCAAAAAAAAAAAAAAAAGGGTATGGGGGTCCGGATGCTGCCCTGGGGCATATGTATCAATGCAAAATAGCTGAAAGACGGCTACAGCGCCGTCAGCTTATTCTGGGTGGGACGTCCTTACAGAATCCCGCTCCCGCGCACCCCCGGACCCGGCGCATCACGGATCACTGTAAACAGCCACTGATAGCAGCAGTTTACCACGTGATCGCTCCGTCAAATGACGGAGCATCACTTGTAAACAAACCGGCATTCCTCCCTCCCCTCTCTGTACAGTGTGAGAGGATAGAGGGAGAGATCGTTTGCAATGCTGTGGGCACTACCAGGGGCGGACTGATAACTCATGGGGCCCCCGGGCAATAGGAGATTATGGGGCCCCCGGGCAATAGGAGATTATGGGGCCCCCAGGCAATCAGAGAGTATGGGGCCACACAGTATACACACACACAGTATACAATCACACAGTATACACATACATGTACACACAGTATACACAGACAGATGTAAAAAAAACACAGATTTATACATACTGTCCCTGGTTTTACTGAGGCTGGCAACCCTGATGGGGCCCCCTAGTGGCCCAGGGCCCTCGGGCAGTGCCCTAATCGCTCAATGGTCAGTCCGCCCCTGGGCACTACAGATCCAGCCCACAGCACTGCTCAGTGCCCATATTCTGCCAGTACTCTGCCATACTGTGCAATACTATGCAATACTCTGCAAATACTCTGCCAATACTATGCAATACTATGCCAATACTCGCCAATACTCTGCCAATACTCGCCAATACTGGCCAATACTCGCCAATACCCTGCAATAAATTTTAACAGAAACAAAACTTTTTTTTTTTTTTTTTTTACTGAATTTTCAGTCTTTTTTGATTTATAGCACAAAAAATAAAAAACCCAACGGTGATTAAATACCACCAAAATCTCTATTTGTGTGAAAAAAAGAACAAACATTTCAAATGGGTACAATGTTGCATGACTGAGTAATTGTCATTCAAAGTGTGAGAGCACCGAAAGTTGAAAATTGGTCTGGTTAGGAAGTGGTTAAAGTGCCCAGTGGTCAAGTGGTTAAAAAACAACAGTTTTTAAAGGAGCAGTGATTTTAATGATGTCCATTTAGCCTGCCTGTAAAGTGCCGCATCTTCACTGTGTATAGAACCTGCTGCAGCAAAACTGACAAAAGTAATTAAAGTGTATTGCCGGCAATTTTTTTTTCCAGATGTCAGCAGGGAAACTTATTCCTTGTTAAAGTGGGGTTCCACCCAAAAAAACAAAAATACCTCAAAAATTCTAAAAAAAAACCCAAAAAAACATTTGGATTTTTTTTTTTCACTTACCTCTAAATGCCTGTTGCTAGGTGGTCCCCCGTAGTCTGCCTCTTCCTTTGCCTGGGCTGGTGACATCACTTCCCCCTCGGCACAGGAAGGGCTCTGCTCTGCTCCCTCCCTCCTGTCAATCATCTGGGACCCATTACAGGTCCCAGGTGATTGAGCGGCCAATGACGGCGCGCGGCGCCGCTCGCGCATGCGCAGTGGGTGCCAGGCTGTGAAGCCACAGCCTGGCGCCCACAGTTGAAATGCCGGCGCCGATGAGCGGAGGGGGGGGACGAGAGGGGCTTCGATCCCCCGCATGGCTGGACTCAGGGACAGGTAAGTGTCCAATTAAAAGTCAGCAGCTGCAGTATTTGTAGCTGCTGACTTTTAATTTTTATTTTTTTTGACGGCCCCCCTGGGTGGAACTCCTCTTAAAGGGCGCGACGGCTGGTGAACATCCCGCCAAACGCACAGAAAACTCAGGTGTTCGGGCCAAACTTTTGCTCTGCCCGAACCGTTCGCCCGACACTATAGAATAGTAAGGTCTCACAAGCTAAACGCTTGTCTAGAGTTTGTGCCATGTTAGTTCTATTCAAAATCTCAGTTCACCAAAAAAAAAAAAATAGGCAAGCAGGAGGCAACAGTATTGCCTCCTGAACATCTGCAACTGCCTTCTGAAAAGCAATCCACTACAGATAGCTTTTCAGAAACTGCCGCTATGTGAACCTATCCTAAAGGTATGTATATTTAAACTGTTAAGCTGTTTGCCAGAAGTTGATCTTTAAGCTAATCTTTAGAGAGATATTGACCACTTGAGCTCCAGAAGGTTTTACCCCCTTTATGACCAGGCCATTTTTTTGCTATTCCGCACTACGCTACTTCAACTGGCAATTGCGCAGTCATACAACACTGTAAACAAATTAAATTTATATCATTTTTGTAACACAATTAGAGCTTTCTTTTGCTGGTATTTGATCACCACTGGGTTTTTTATTTTTTGAGACATAATTTAAAAAATAACGAAAATTTAGAAAAAAAAACAATATTTTCTGCTTTCTGCTACAAAACATATCTGATAAAAAAATCGAATTTCTTCATAAATTTTGGCCAAACAGTATTCTGCTGCATGTCTTTGGTAAAAAAAATCCCAATAAGTGTATATTGCTTGGTTTATTTTTCTATACTGGTTTTGGCAGTGATCAGCGACTTAAAGTGGGACTATGATAGTGTGGCGGGAAATCTGACACTAACTGATGATGGGGGGGAACTGACTGACATCACCAGTGACACTAATACAGTGATCAGTGAGAATACTATACACTGTCACTGTACTAATGACACTGGCTGGGAAGGTGTTAACTTCTCGGTGTAATCAAGGGGTTAAGTGTGTGGCTAACAAGTGTTAATATATGCATTATGTGCTGCTTTGCAGGGAGAAGAAACAAAGAGATTGTTCCCTCTGTACGGAGCCCTTTGTCAACAATCAGCCGATCAGCTGGTCTTAGCCATGAATCATTGGCCAGGACCTGCTGACAAAAACCTGCTGTGTCCAGTCACAGTGGGAGTCAGCAGCAGGTTGGTGTGCCTGTAAGAGCCACCCATCCACAGTACAATGTGGGCTGGTGGTCCTGAAGTGGTTAAAAACACATTTTTTTCAGATATGGTTTTATTAAAAAAAATAAAATCTATAATGTATTTTAACACACAACTAACAGAATCTGTCCTGATGTCAGCCTCCTGTTATCCTCTGCACAGTAACACTCAGACTGGGGGACGGGCAACATTCTCTATCAGTAAGGTGTTATTGCATTGCACAGGACTGGCCATCTCAAACGGAAAGCTTCCTGACAAGAAGAGAGAGCGGACCTCATACATATGCTTCTGCTCCTTCGTTGTTCAATCACAGCCCAGAGTGGTTCCTAGACCAGGCTGAATTGCTGAACTGCATTGTAGTCTGCAGAGAGGTCTCAGTAAGTAAAGGGACTGGTACTACTGTGAGGCAGGGTTGCCTAGATCACAAGAATGAATCAACAGATAAACAAATCCTTTAGCAAATAAAGCTCGCCATACACTAGTAAGAATTTTGTTCGAAAAGAAGTAGTAGTAGATGTGATGAAACGTCCCACACTCCGCTTGAGTGCTTTCGTCATATACCACTTCCTCCCAGTCTGAATATAGATATCAGATATTCCAACCGCTCACAAGCACAAAACAAGATGATACTTGTTTAGTTGCTGAACATGGACTCTTTTATTAGAACCAAAATACAAGTCTTATATACAGTAAAAGAGGAGGTTCCTCCCTCCTGCTCATATTACTCTAACAATACACCTGTAACTAGAAACCTAATTAACATGAGCTAGTTTACTAAATCATTTACCGAGACTAGGTGACTCAGAGATATGACCCCTCAGGGTAGACTTCATGTCTCCTAGCTCACCGACTATACAATACACATTATGATAAATGTAGCGCCCACCTACTTAGGTGTGTGCTAAAAGGTTAGAAAAGTTTAGGGTTAAGTGTAAATTTCAGGCATTACCCTTTTTGGTTTAAGCCTGGCTGTGTTTGATTTATTTGGGAGGAATGATAGTGTAGAATGGGGGGGGGTGACCACCTTCATTCTGCTAAAGTGACACCTAGTCTGACCAGTGAGAGGTGCTGGAGGACAGGTTGAGTTGATACAGGGCGTAGTTAGTGGTATAGGTCACCCTTAGCCTATCATTAATTTGTATGGGCAGGGGCTAAGAGGCCTATATAACTGTGGGTCACATGCTTCCTGGCTCATGCTTGATGATGGGAAGAGAACAGCAAAGGAGTGCAGAATGTAGTCGCTGATACAGCTCAAGAAACTCTCCCCTTTTGGGGAGAGGAACCTGCCTTAACAGGAGGAGAGATGGAGGAAACAGTTATGGGAACCTGCAACATCTAAAAGGAGAGGCTACTACCCCCAACAGAGGAAAAGAATGGAGAGAGGACCTTCTTTTGGCAAACATGGATGGTCGCTCAAATGTATACGTGAGTGCATACCCAGAGAAACAGTGTCTTCAATGGCTGAGGGTGCTAAAGATCACCCGAGGGAACTCCCATCAGTCTATCCAGGAACTCTTCAGAGTATTGTTCTTGGGTTGAAGATTCTGTACGGTTGGGAAGTAGTGGTAAACAGGAGGGAGAAGATGTGCAGTCCATTACAGGAACCAAGTGATTAAGGCAGCTCATATTTCTAAAAGACTTTGTTTCACATTCTTTTTGCAAACTGCTATGGGAAAGAATAAAGTTATCGTTCATTTTGTTCAAGACTGTTTGTGCTGTGTCATCAATGCAGGGAAGTGGGGGGTAATGGAACCAACTGGGAGAAAGGAATGAACTATTAGCAGCTCCTACGGGAGTAGTGCACTTCATAAATATCAACACAGAACTCCTTCATACAATAGCAAGGTTAATTAGCACCAACAACAATGGGTGAAATACTTTTAAAAGCCACACTAGTAGACAACAGGAGACCCAGAGCTTTCCAGATCTCATTAATCAGCATTTCTTTCACATACATCTGCTATATGAGTCCCAAGCATGCAGAGACCATCATGGCCTCCTTAATAATGTCCTTTTGCATTACATAACAGAATATCTTCTAAGCATCTAAATGCTTGTAGCTCCCTCAAATGCCAGGGCCCAAAGTCAGTAGGCAAGAGGCTAGCATTCAGTCCCCTCCAAAAGCCTCTGTCACCGGTGAGTCTGTCACAGTAGAATTTTATTTTAAGAATGTTCGTTTCATTTTCTAATCATTCCTGGGGTCAAATCAACATTTGTTTTTGACTGCAATGCCGAGAGAAATATGGAAAAGGATTTTAAACAAATTTTTAACAATGGTTTTCGGTAAAGTCTATTTGTTTCAAAATCGTATGTTAAAAGCAAACTAAATTTTTAAGTGCATTCGAGCCAAGTCATCAAATATACTGATCATTTTCATACAAATGTTCATACGAATATTGGTATGAAGATCTACTAGAGCAGTGTTTCTCAACTCCAGTCCTCAAGGCGCCCCAACAGGTCATGTTTTCAGGATTTCCCTCAGATGAAACAGCTGTGGTAATTACTAAGGCAGTGAAACTGATCAAATCACCTGTGCAAAATAATGGAAAATCTGAAAACATGACCTGTTGGGGTGCCTTGAGGACTGGAGTTGAGAAATACTGTACTAGAGTATGGCCAGCCTAAAGGGATACTTACAACTTTAGATTTACCTTCTACTATGTAGTGCAAGGGTCTGTCTGATACCAATTGAAAGTGTTTAAGTTTGACCTCATATTATAGGAGTTTGATAAATCTAAAGGAAAAAATCTAAAAAAAAATGTATAGTGTGTATCCATCTTAAGACAGGCTCCCTCCAGTGCTGCTCAAGTAGCCTAGATATTTAGTCATGTCTGCTGAAGTAGAAGGTGAGACTTCAGGCCAGAATTTTCATCAGAGGTCAAGTGACCAAAAGTTTTATTGAGCAGGACTGGACGGGGCTTGGAGCAGCTTTTTCACCAGGAAGACTGTTAATATATTTTTTACAATTAATACAATTAAGGAACATTCCTTTTAGGTACCTACAAATGAATTCATACAGGTGATGTAGTTAAACAGATTCAGTCAGTGCCTAACCTGCATTTACCAGCTATGAGATTTGTACAGTACGGAGATATAAGGGTAGAAATCCATTACTGTAGCCCATTGTAGTCCAAGGAATCGTTTCTCTGCTGGGATCATCAATTAAAGCGATAGCAAAAACGGCAGCTGGTTAAAAAAAAACACCTGTAAGGCAATTGCATAATGTGCTAGTATGCATCGCATACTAGCACATTATGAAATACTTACCTTAAAACTAAGCTCTCCAGCAGTGTGCTGTCACCGCTGAGAGGGCCGACATCTTCCCCCGGTCTTTCTTCGATGACGTCACTCCTGCACATGCGCGGGAGCTCTCGGTTCCGGCACAAAGCTCTGAAGGTCCAGCAATGTATGCAGGACCTTCAGAGCGCATGCGCTGGTGATGTCACCAGCTGCATCCAGGGTAAATATTTCCTAAACGGTGCACATTTAGGAGATTTTTATTTTACCTGTAGATAAAAATCACAACGCAGGGTTTGCTACCGCTTTACATTTTTATTAGTAATATCCTGACTTAAATTTTTGTAAAAAAAAAAAAAAGATTATATGAATTGACTGTATTTTTACTGATGGTGGGGAAAAAACATGGTCGATAACTATACAGGGGAAAGCCACTTCTTTAAATTGCACTACCTATAGAAACAGGCCTGCTGTGTCTAATGATAAGGGTAAGTTGTCCGCCCTCCAAAAATGCAACATGCGGGAAGTTTTTTCAGGACACATCAGTAAGAGCACATTGATGTGAACATCATTCATTGAAAATGGAGGGTTTTAACAAATTTCTTTATTGATCGTGCTGAAAACCAGAGCAAAAGACACTTAAGTGCATCTGGTGTGAAAGAAGCCTGTATCCAAGTGTTTTATAATCAAACAGAGCTGGCATATCTCACATCAGCTATTTTTCTGGGTTTCAATAGGGATGACCTTCTCTATATGACATGGCTTAGGATAAAGGACATGTTGGAAAGTACAGTAAATGGCCAAAAGTTTACACTTTATCATCACACCTATATCAGCTTGTTGGACACCCCATTACAAAACCATGGGCATTTATATAGAGTTGATGCCCCCATTCCCTGCATTTGCGGCCATAATAGCTCCTATACTTCTGGGAAGGCTTGCTACAAGATTTTGAAGTGTATCTGGGGGAATTTGTGCCCATTCAGCCAAAACAGCAAGATCAAGTATTGATTTTGAATGAGAAGACCCAGCTCGCAATCTACGTTACAATTTATCCCAAAGGTATACAGTAGGGTTGAGGTCAGGGTTCTGTGCAGGATACTAGAGTTCCTCCACACCAAACTCCTCAGACCATATCTTTATGGAGCTGGATTGTACTGGGGCACAGTCATGACAGAACAGTAAAAGTACTTCCCCAAACTCTTACCAGAAGGCTGGACCAACCTGTTGTCTCAAGGCTGGAAGAGCACAAATGTGTAAAGTATCTTTCTATGTTGCAGCATTAACAGTACCCCTTACTGGAAGCACCTGAACTCAGTCATTTAGAGGGGCCTCCACACACATTTGTTCATATAGTGTACATAACAGAGACTACCTTGAATGAGAACCACATGTTCAACATTTGAGTGATCAAGAAACCCCTGTCCTCTCCTAGATCTTAAGTCTCTCTATTGGTCACTGAGTCCACTCATCAATTAAGAACCAATAAAAACAGCTCAGGAGGTTGCAGGGGAGAATGCAAAGTTCAGTTTCTAAAGGGAAAATCATATTTTACATATGCTTCAGCTGCATGTATCTCTGGATATTCTGAAGATTTTAAAGCCTAGTACGCATGAGCCGAATGTCGGGCAGCATTTGCCAGTTCAACAGAAACCAGCCTTTATTTGGCCCATGTGTACTGCAGCCGGTTGGACAGAAGCCGGCCTTTCGGGAATGACCGAAAAAGGTCCGCTGATCGGAATCCGATCAACGCTCTCAGTCAATGGCCAAAGTGTTCGGTCAGTTTTTTTTCATTCAGCGTTGCTAGAAAAACTTATACTGTAGTAAAGGCATAACAGTTCTCAACAAACCTGGTGGGAGAAAGCCCAACTGGTAGCACTCACGGATACCAACATCATGTAGCGGAGCAGGTATCAGCAGAACTGACAGTGTCTGTCGGGAGGGGCAGAAAGCAGCCTGGCTGTCTCGTACCCAAATGAGAGGATGGCAAAGAGATTGTGAACCCTAAGCTTTCCCTCCTCGCCTGGAAACTTTCCTTGTCATTAATACTGTCCCTGACAGATGGGTGACCTGTCCCTACACTACCCACATGCGAATGCATGCCAAACCTGGGGGCCAGGGTCTAAAACAGACTCTGCCACACCCAAGATGGCTGCCAGAGTCTCATGGGCGGCCAGCATCCAACCCGGATCACTACCCCATTGACTCAGGAAACCACAGAGGAACCATGCTCTTCACGACTTCCTCTCCCTCTGCACTGCCACTGCGGCTGAGCACCACCTGCAGTGGATACAGCAAACTGCACCTGCCTACATACTGTCCCAGTTCCCTGCACCTCTCATTACCTCCCTACGTAACCTTTTTTGTAGCTGCCAGTGGAGCAGCAAAGTGTAATATTTCGAGTTTCACTTGCGCTCTAATGCCGCGTACACACGAATCGGAAATTCGGCCAGCAAAAGACCGATGAGAGCCTTTGGTCGGAAAATACGACCGCGTGTATGCCCCATCGGGCTTTTGCTGGCAGAATTCCTGCCAGCAAAAGATTGAGAGCAGGTTCTCATTTTTTTTGGTCGGAAAAAGTTCCTATCCGAAAATGCGATCGTCTGTACAAATTCCGACGCGCAAAATTCCTACGCATGCTCGAAAACAATTAGACGCATGTTCGGAAGCATTGAAGTTCATTTTCTCGGCTCGTTGTGTTGTACGTCACCGCGTTCTTGACGGTCAAAAGTTCAGAGAACTTTTGTGTGACCATGTGTATGCAAGGGAAGCTTGAGTGGAATTCCGTCAGAAAAACCATCTAAGTTTTAATAAAGGAAAATCCGCTCGTGTGTACGCGGCATAAGTCTTCCGGGGCTTCTGACACCATAACCAAGATGGGGGTACCCAGAAACAGGATTTTGGATGTCTACACAAGGGAGGCTTTTCAGGTAAATAACATGCATAAAATCAATCTCACGGTGTATTTGGTACTAATAAAGACGTGTGTCTGCTTTATAGCTTAGCAGCACATGGTGCTCAGTGCTGTCTGGTTCCCTAATTATTTATTCAGACAGGAATAGCATTTGAATATTAATTTTGAATACTTTTAAATTTCTATACACACTGTACAGAATTCAGTGATTTTTATTTAGCTACAGTCAGACTTCCTTATGGCCCATTTGCTCTGGTACGACAGCCCATTCATTTGAATGGGCTGCTGTGCCTGCGCTTCCTGCGAAAAAAGGTACATGCACCTTTTCAAAACACAGCCCGCAGGGAAATCGCGTGGTCAATTTGACCATGCGATTTCCCTGCGGTTCCTGTACCCGCAAATGTGCTGTGTTCTTACATTCGTAAGGGTGCCATTCAGAATGAATGGCAGCCCAACATGTTTTCTCACAGTAGCGCGTTTTCACTGCGGGTGGTCGTGGGTGCGGGAATCCCAGGGATTCCCACAGCCACCCACATAGATGTGAACCGAGCCTTAGAAGACAGTGGGGTTGATTTACTAAAACTGGAGAGTGCAAAATCTGGTGCAGCTCCGCAATTAAACCAATTGGCTTCCAGGTTTATTTTTTTTGTCAAAGCTTAAATGAACAAGCCAAAGTTAGAAGCTGATTGGCTACCATGCACAGCTGCACCAGATTTTGCACATACCAGTTTTAGTAAATCAATGCTATTGTGTTCTAGTTAGGACCACCTTGTGTAAATGTAGCATCCTCTACCAGAAGGTAGGTGCTACTAAGGATTGTTTTCCTAGGTTTGTTCAGCACAGGCAAATTTAGGCAGGCCTATGCTGCATGCTAGGCCTGTCTGGTTTGATCTGGGGGGCTGGGAGTGGCTAGAGTAGCAGTGGGTGTGACCACCTGTGCTCCAGTCTGAGGCGCCTCCCCTGAAGCAAGTTCCATACTGACTTTTGCCACGTATTGTTGCCCATAGCAACCAAATGCAGAATTGTTGCCAAGTGCCGTTGTCCATAGCAACCATCCAGGATCAGCCCTGCCATCATGCCTCTGTACTCTGTGTTGTGTAGCCCACATGGAGCCGGCCACCAAGACTACAGAGGACAGGGCAGGACTTGGGTGGTTTTCCTCAATGACACTGTGAAAAATTTACAGAGACAGCTTTTGCCTGATAGGAGGGTCAATTACCATGGACACCAGGGTGCACTGTCTCTGTCAAACCCTCCTGCTACCTGACATTCGGGAGGGGCCCCTCCAACTAGGAGCAACCAGAATGGTTCACTTTTTTTCTATTTGAACATTGGCGTGTCTGTCTAGGCTGCACTCTGCAGGAGGTCTCTTAGACTCCTTTTGAGGAAGTGACAGTCCTAGCAGGGAATTACATGCCACTTCTGATCTATTTTGGAAAAAAAGTATGTGGTTTTATTCACCCAGTAGAGGATGATAACCCCCTCTATCTGGTGAATAGTGTACAGTGTATAGTTAGTGTACAGTTAGACTGTGTGTGTGTTTTGTCTTCTCTTAGGTTCGTAGGAGATGGGACGGCTGTCCATCTTCATCGTGGGATCACCGATGAAGACCTGTGGTAGACAGAGTATTCCTCTCACAGGAGCAGTGCTCTGTCTCCACTTGTATGGAAGTAGCTACAGGGACCTGTAGGCTAGGATGTGTGTATAAATTGTACAATGTAAATATATGAACAGAGTGTATATACTATATTTTTGTACTTTTATACGAAATTCCCCTTCCAAGTTGTTACCCTTTTCCCCATCCAACCAAATTTTATGGGATGCCCTTTACTCCTGGGCCCAGGAGTTATTTTTGTAAATTGTTTTCCACAGCTGAGGACAGCTGTGATTTTTGGTGGGGGGTAAATGTAGCACCCTCTACCAGAAGGTAGGTGCTAGTAGGGGTTGTTTTACTAGGTTTGTTCAGCACAGGAAAATTTAGGCAGGCCTATGCTGCATGCCAGGCCTGTCTGTTTTGATCTGGGGGGCTGGGAGTGGTTAGAGTAGCAGTGGGTGTGACCACCTGCTCCAGTCTGAGGCACCTCCCCTGCTTCCAGGGAGAATGTTCTGGAAGAGGAAGCTGGGCCTAGAGCTGGAGTGGCAGGCAGCACATGTGGGAGCCCCGAGGGCTTTCACACTGGATCGGTGCGCTAGCAGGATGGGAAAAAAAGTCCTACTAGCAGCATCTTCGCAGCGGTGAAGGAGCGGAGTATACACCGCTCCTGCCCATTGAAATCAATGGGACAGCGTGGCTATACCGCCGGCAAAGCGCCCCTGCAGAGGCGCTTTGCGGTGGTTTTTAACCCACGCTAGCGGCCGAATACTGACGGTAAAGCGGCGCTTACAGTAGCGGCGCTTTACCGACGACACCGCCCCAGTGTGAAAGGGGCCTTACTGGCATTGGCAGGGGGCGGGCCTCCTATATATGCTGAGGGGAGAATGCTGAGGGCCCGGGGAGAACTGTGAGGGAACATTGCCTCTACACGGTCACTGGCAATGTCTCTGTCACCACACGGTCGGTGGCAGGGAACTCCTGGAGCAGAGGGGCAGGAGAAGCTGTCAGAACGCATGGTCCGAACAAGTCCATCAGCAAGGATTTAGGGCTGGAAGGTTACAAGGTCGGTGAGTGTTACCACAGTGGATGGCTGGAGGTGCCAGGGATTCTGTAAGGGAACTCTGCTTCTACACGTCATTAGCAGAGTCTTTATCATGCACACGGTGGATGGTGAAGAGTCCTGGATCAGAGAACAGACTGTGGGGAGTTGTGTCAAATCAGTGTGGCTGGCACATGGTTTGCAAGTTGGACTGGCTGGGAGCAGTAGTCCATTTCCTAGAAGATAGACTTTAACCTACTAGGCCTCCGGGGAGAGGTTCTGCAGGCCTCAGGCCTAGTAGCAGCGAGTCACCAGAGCCAGTAGAGGAGCTTATTCAGAGTGAGTTCTTCATACTGATTAGAAGAGGATGTGTTATACCCTAAATGTAATTACAAGTTGTGCAGGAGGGAACCAAGTGTGCAACGAGAAGCAAGTTTGGGCAGGTGGTGAAGAGAACTAAGACCATTACTATTTACACGGTCAAAAGTGATATTTCTGTCCCTCACATGGTGATGGATAGAGAACTCTTAGGAACAGTTGTCTGCATGGAGATTGCAGAGGGAGCAATAGTCTGCATTGAGATGCAGAGGGAGTAACAGTCTGCAGGGAGCTGCAGGAGAAGATTTCTACTTAGTCAAGTGTGCACATTCATTCTTCAGGCTCTAACTATGATCAAAGTATACTGAAATCTGTTAATATGATGGCAATGATTGATTCTATAAGCATCCCATACCCAATCCCTATCCAAGTTGTACCCCCCCCCCCCCCCCCCCAATAAAATAACAAAAACAAAGGCTTGCAAATGACTGTTCATTGTCTCTGGAAAGGATGCATGAAGTCTGGCAGTGGGGTGATTTGGCAGATTGTTTGTCAGTAGTGCTAACACCATGGCTACATATATGTAGCATTACCACCCCGGAAAAGCCTTGCCTAGTGATGACCCACTCTGCACCTGGACCACCATCTTGGTCCTCTTAAGCTGGCTGCCTCTTCCGGATTCAGGCAGCCAGCTACAGATGACACGCCGGGACCACCCTCCAGCCGCTCTGCATGCTCAATACTGCAGTCTCCTGAGAGATGTGAAGTAAGAATCCCAGGAGGCTGCAGGCCCATGAACAAGTCATTCTAACCTGGGTCTGAATGGGGGTGGGGGGAGAAAGTGCCAAGGAGAAAAATCATTTAAAAAAAATATACCAAAAGAAATGGTATTTCACAAGATTTAAGAGGAGCCTGCTCTGAGCATGCATGTGGACTCATAGTCTGGAAGGCCATTCACACCTGTAGCCTGGTTTGTTTTCTAACATAAAAACCTGATAGGGGCTCTAACCTCTCACCAATCTATCAAAAAATTAAACAAAAGAGTTAGCCTGTAGGGGGCTAGCCTGTATCCACACTCATTTTAGGAAAAAAAAAACCTGGGTGGACTTACAGTTTACTTATAGCTCTTCATTGTTATAATTATTATAATGTGATTAATAATAATATAGTAATATAAATACATTTTTACACCTCTCAGAATTTAGATTTTACAGCAACACCTTGAAACAGTGTGCTGTCTTAGTAACAGGTTTACGTTTTATCATGAAATAAGTATAAAGACTTCTGAGATTGTGTATTTTTGTTTTCAATTAAAACCTATTTATTTCCACATTTACTGCTCTACAGATAATCTCATTGCACCAGTTTTAAACTAGCAGATGAAAGCAATCAAGAAATTAAGATGAGCAAGTACCAAGAATGAGCAGCAATTTGAGCAACAAATATTCAGGTGCCATAAAATATTCTAAGGCCCCTTTCACACTGGGGCGGTTTGCAGGCGCTGTTGTGCTAAAAATTGCGCCTGCAAACCGACCTGAAAGTGCCGCTGCTTTGTCTCCAATGTGAAAGCCTCGAGGGCTTTCACATTGGAGCGGTGCGCTGGCAGGACGGTAAAAAAAAAGTCCTGCTAGCAGCATCTTTGGACCGGTGAAGGAGCAGTGTGTATACCGCTCCTCCACCGCTCCTGCCCATTGAAATCAATGGGACACCGCGGCAAGGCGCTTTGCGGTGGTTTTTAACCCTTTCTCGGCCGTTAGCGGGGGTAAAACCGGCCCGCTAGCAGCCGAATACCGACGGTAAAGCGCTGCCGACCCTGCCCCCACCCCAGTGTGAAAGGGGTGTAAGGAAGACACACCAAGTGCAGATCATAGGGATTTAAAATGGCGTGGTCAGTAAAAAAAAACCAACTTGCTCATGCAAGTAAAAATAAAAATAATGTTGACCGCGCTACCCCAATACTTTAAAGTCAGATACACCACTTTTTTTAAATCATATGTATAACAAAAATGATTCCTTGTGACAAGTTCACCACTTCAGTGACAACATTTATACGCATTTATACCAGCATCTGGTGAGTAGCCAATCCATGTGGTGGTGGTGTTGTCACTGAAGTGGTGAACTTGTCACAAGGAATGACGGATGATTCATTTAAAAGCACAAGAATAATATATTCACTAAGGACAGTTTCCAACGAAACCCTTGTATAAATTGGCACATTGCACAATAATAATAATTGGATATTATAAGCTTGATATTTTGGATGTATATATTTATGTTATGCTGGAATATATTTAGGGTTTGTTTGGGTGTTTTAGTATCATGGAAAAGATTAAAGAACGATCATATATCATTGCATGATTTCTTTGAATTTTTTTTTGCTAATAATTTTTGTTATACATATGATTTAAAAAAAGTGGTGTATCTGACTTTAAGGTATTGGGGTAGCGCAGTCAACATTATCTTTATTTTTATTTTTTCCACTCACTGGTGGATTTTTTTGATTGCAGCAACTGTTTTTTTTAATTTTAAAAATGTTTTTAATTTAAAAACACAATATAGTTACTCTGCGCCGGTGACTCATACATACTTATTTGCTCATGCAAGTAAATCCTCATTTCTGGGGATGAACTTGGGTTCTGCACGAGGTTTGGGATCAATCTATGTTCCCAAAAGGCAGCTGTCTGTGTTGAGCCAATGAGTTCACATACACAAATGGCAGGAATGGTGGTGACATCATTGACCCAATATGACTACAGAGCCATATCAGGTCAATGTTATTCCTTTCTGTAGGTGCAGCTGCAGGGCAGAGCATCTTTAACTTTCAATTTTGACAAGAGGGCACCAGGCAAAATGGCTTTTACTCTTCTTACCTCTCTTGCCTGGCAATTGGCGTTCACCTCTTTGCTCGGGGTTGTGGGTTTGTTCCACATTGTATGTGGTGATGTCACAGCTGCAACCACCGGCCCCCGTAGAAAAGAGGCTTCAGGGGACTGATTGCACGGAAGGAGGAACCTGGTGTGAGGGATAATAAGGTAAGTAAAACATTTTTATTTTTTGCTACCCTAGGCAAAAATAAGCATTTGATCCCTGCAGTGCAGGGGTGCCCCACTGCAAGAGTATTTTGTCAATTCCCTGGACTACAAGTTCAACCACTTAAGGACCAAGCCTCTTTCTGAGATTTGGTGTTTACAAGTTAAAAACGTTTTTTTTTGCTAGAAAATTACTTATGTAGCGCAGGGGTTGTGACCCAATTATCATGCTAAGTAATGTGATGTTCTTTAAGTAAGGGTTTGGCTCCCTCTAGTGTCCTTTTGATGTTAAAGCTGTTAGGACTTTTCTTACAATTCTTGAGAAACAGCGCTGCAAAGCCTTAAGGGAAATGTAGTTCAATGTTCAAGTGACTCATGTGTTTAACTCAGTCAAGGAACTACTGACCCACAATGCCCAATTCACTTACCCACAAGGCCAAGTTACAGAATAGCCTGCTGGGCAAGCAAATAAAAGGGACAAGCGTGGCACGTTTTCGCTCTTTCCGGACGCCATTCAACACATAGCAGGAGGGCTGTGTGTGTATGCCCAGGGCCGGGAGAGCCTGCAGCCTACAGCGGAGAGCGGATCGCCTGCCCCAGAGGGATCCTTGTGAACTGCCCTGCTGATCGAGCAGGAGCATCGGTCTGCGCTTCAGGGCATCTGAAGCCATCTGCTTTTACAGTCACCAGCTATCTGAAGGAGCGGTGCGGTGTGACGGCGCCAGCTTGGATCGGGACTGAGATACCAGGAAAGAAGTCTAATAAGCATCTGGGCCTGATGTGGTGAGCAGGCACCTGCCCAGATCGATATAGTGCACTGTGGCTGTTTGAATTAGTTCCAGACTTCTGGTGGGATCTGTAGTCCCACAGAAGTGATCTCATTTATCCATAGGCTGTGTATAGTGGAACTTCAGGGCTTACCTTCCCTGTACTGCAAAGTAAATGCTGAGTTGCATCCCTCATTAAGGAAGAAGTTCCACAGGTATCTGACATGTGCATGCACTCGGTTGCCAGCATGCCATTTCTACTATAATTTGCTACCTACTTGTTTCTTACCTGGATTTACAAATACTGCAGTCTAATACCTTGAGCTAGCTGAAGAGGAAGAGGACAAGAGACTTTGTCATTTTTTATAAAGCAGCACAACTTCGGTTTTCAGAGTGAACAGTGTATTGCAACCTAGGGGGAGCCCTTGAGTACATGATATAGATGTATGTATTGTGTTGCACTGCTGCATTATACTTAATACTTCGCTGCCAATTTGGTGTGCGTGTGTGCTCTGAGGTTGCAGTGGGAAAGTGCTCAATATAAGTGTTTTATCATATTGGACAGTAGTTCCACTCCTTGCCTGGCTGCATATACTCTCCAGGTGACCATTGAGTTCTGGGTCTCGATTGCACATTGATTGTTGTAGACTTTCATTCTTCATATTTGAGTTACAACTATGTCTATTGTGTCAAACAAGTCTTTCAGTAAACTGCTTAAATGGTTAACTTACAATTTGTGTGAGACTCTATCTATTACTACAGCTGGTGAAGTGACGAGTACCAAGGTGACAGTAAATATACAGTATATTGTGTCATTGCCGTGTTTCTTTTTTCCATTGGGTCTTAAACTAACTTTACCATACAGGTGTGTCAGAGGGGTCGAGACTGTTCTTGGGGTAGATAGGCAGAGAGCAGAATTGAACATTTATCAGCAGTTCCTTCGGGGGTCAGTGCTACACTTAGAACCCCCAAACATTATATATATTTTTTCTAACACCCTAGAGAACAAAATGGCGGTCGTTGCAATAATTTCTGTCACACCGTATTTGCGCAGCGGTCTTACAAGCGCACTTTTTTTGGAAAAAATACACTTTTTTGAATTAAAAAAATAAGACAATGGTAAAGTTAGCCCAATTTTTTTTATATTGTGAAAGATTGTGTCACGCTTCAAAATCGCGCCCGCTCGTGGAATGGCGACAAACTTTTACCCTTTAAAAACCTCCATAGGCGAGGCTTAAAAAAATTCTACAGGTTGCATATTTTGAGTTATAGAGGAGGTCTAGGGCTAGAATTATTGCTCTCGCTCTACCGATCACGGTATGTGTGGGTTGAACATGTGTGAGTTGAACACCGTTTTCACACGCGGTAACTGGTCGCGTATGCGTTCGCTTCTGCACGTGAGCTCGGCGGGACGGGGCATGTTTATTTTATTTTTATTTTTTTCTTATTTATTTTACCTTTTATTTTTTTATTTTTACACTGTTCTTTAAAAAAAAAAATAATAATAATTGTGTCACTTTTATTTCTATTACAAGGAATATAAACATCCCTTGTAATAGAAAAAAAGCATGACAGGACCTCTTAAATATGAGATCTGGGGTCAAAAAGACCTCAAATCTCATATTTACACTAAAATGCAATAAAAAATCAAATTGAAATAAAAATTAAATATCATTTGAAAAAATAAAAATAAAAAAAATGTCCCTTTTAAAAGCTATGGGCGGAAGTGACGTTTTGACGTCGCTTCCACCTGGCAGTGGTATGGAGACAGGTGGGGGCCATCTTCCCCTCACTCATCACCATACCACAGATGTGACAGGACCCGATCGCCTCTGCCGCTACCGACGGCTCTGGTAATCGGCGGAGGGCACCGGAGTGCGGCAGGGGGGGGGGCCCTCTCCTGCCGCCGATAAAAGTGATCTGGCGGAAAATCAGCCACAGAGACCACTTTTATCTGAAAGCGGACCACCCGCTGAAGAAGAGGATACCTGGGTTGTTCTGTACACAGAATGTGTACTGACCACCCCCAGAAACATAATTTCATGCCTGTGTGATTGGCTCACCGATTTTCCCAGAAGTCTGCCTAAGATACAAGTCAGATTTCAGGCATCCCCTGGAAGAAAAATTTCATTTTTTTGTGAGATACTCCCAAAAGGAACATGTCTAAAGGCATACAGGCCCAGCAGATTTCCTCATTAGTGCTCTGCAGCTGCACAGCTGATTGATAATTATGAAACCACTCCCATTAGACCACTTAGCACAGAGGCACAAACACGGATATCTTCAGAATGAGGCCGGGTTCACACCTATGCAAATTAGATGAGGATTTCCCCGCATCCAATTCACATAGCAGGAGAATATGACTGGCTCCCTATGGAGCTGGTTCACATATCTCTGTTGCGGCTACGGAGCACACTGCACAGAAACGCTGTGGCTCCCTTTCAGGGCCAAATTCAGGCATAGAATCGGCCCTGATTCGTCCCTGAAACAGGGAACAGGGACGCAGAGCGCTCCTGTGCGATCCGCAGCGGGTTACAGTGTGAACCCGGCCTAACAAAAGGTAGGAATGGGCAACAAAGGTTGTTATAATCCTTGCAATGTGCATACCGGTAGATCACCCAGAGGGTAATTTTTTCTCTCAACAAAAGTGGAGTTACGCTTTAACACATACAAACACAATCTAAAGCCAGTTTTGTCAGATGTCAGTTATGCTGCGTACACACGAGCGGACTTTATGGCAGACTTTGCCCGGCGTACTGGATTTCGTCTGAAATTCGATCGTGTGTGGGCTCCAGCGGACTTTGTTTGCTCAAAAGTTGGACGGACTTAGATTTGAAACATGTTTTAAATCAATCCGTCGAAATCGAGTCCGGTCGAAAAGTCCGCTCGTCTGTATGCTAGTTCGACGGACAAAAAGCCACGCTAGGGCAGCTATTGGCTACTGGCTATGAACTTCCTTATTTTAGTCCGGTGTACGTCATCACGTACGAATTCGACAGACTTTGGTGGATTGTGTGTAGACAAGTCCGTTCATTCAGAAAGTCCGTCGTAAAGTCAGTCGAAAAGTCCGCCGGGCAAAGTCTGCCGTAAAGCCCGCTCGTGTGTACGCGGCATTACCCTACCAGTGTGTTTTGGGGATGTGTAAGGTAATGGAAATACCTGCAGGAAGCCAGTGCAAACAAAGTGGCATGATACAGATAATAAGCCTGATGGAAATAAAACCCAGACAGCCAGTGCTGTAAGCCAAGAGTGACAACCAATTAAATACAGTGCTTATTCCTCTAGTTCATTATTTTGTTTCAAAAAATATTTGATTACTTCTAAAGCAATCACTGACATGTCTATGTTATGATGCTAGACACAAAAACTGACCATCACCATCCAAGAAATCAATGCCGAAAGAAACCCCACAAGACCCTATGCATTGATCATTGTATCTATGGTTTCCCACATGCCTCGCTGTCATCTCCATTCCCCAAAGTACTGATATTATTACTGAACATCTGGTCGTTTAACAGGGAAAATCATATAAACTGATATAAATGTGCTCATAGGATTCAGACATCGCCACTGAAGAGCTTTTAGTTTAGCATCTGCATAAATAGACTCCCCATTTTAGTTAATGGGAGAAATCGTAAGTGTAAGTTAAATATAATGTATTGAAATTAAAATGTTATACATTTATGAGTTGCACAGAGAATAATTAACAAAAAAAAACACCTAAATATATGTAATTTTTAGATTTTTTTTTAATGTATCATTAGTGTAAACTGCAATCAAATAAAAGTCAAAGAAATATATGTGGAGCTTAGGTTTGTATAAATGTTTAATATTCGTTTTACAATTCTATTGGTACTATAATCACTGGGCAAATTCCCTTCAACTAGCCCTCATCAGACCCATAACACATGGCATATGACATTGTATGTAAGAGATACTGTATGTGTGCATTGGATTACCATTCTAAATGGCATTTAAAATGAAGGGACACAACAACACAACACTTATAGTACCACATTTAACATGCACATTACTGCAGTGCACAAGTGTTGAGATTAAATGTTTATTTTGTATTTCGAAAACTCCACTGAGATTACACCATCATTTGGTTCTTTAGTGGCTGCAGTATTTGGGCACAAATGGAAATTCTGATTAGGATACATTGTCATTGAAGTCTATGAGAGCCTATTGAGTTGATTTACTAAAGATAAATTGGTTGTTCACCTTGCAAGGGAGGTTGAACTTGCAAGAAAATTTGCTCCAGAGCTTAGTGGGCTGGTGATATTTCTTGTTCAAAATGTTTTATTAAAGTGCAACTCCGCTTTTGTTGGGGAAAAAAACATTCCCACCTGGGTGATCTATGTACATTGCAAGGATTATAACAACCTTTGTTGCAGATTCCTACCTTTTGTTATTCTGAAGAAATCACAGTTTGTGCATCTGTGTTAAGTGGGTCTAATGGGAGTGGTTTCATAATTATCAATCAGCTGTGCAGCTGCAGAGCACTAATGAGGAAATCTGCTGGGCCTGCATGCCTTTAGACGTGTTCCTTTTGGGGGTATCTCACATAAAATTACATTTTTGTTGCACGAGATTTGACTTGTATCGTAGGCAGACTTCTATGTGGTTCTTCTTTGTGGTACTACTTTATGGATTTAGTAGGGTAGGACTAGAGGTGACACTGAAAGGACTTTGCGTAGCTTCAGTATGATAATGTATTGTATCTGCATTATCTGTAAAAAGTGAAAGGAAAGAACAATGTTAAAGAGGAAGTAAACTCTCCCACTCTGATGCTACTTTTCATTTATTCCATTATAATAAGTAATTATCAAACTATAGCCACTGTAATCCAGCCCAAATCGCATATTACTTACTGTTTAAAGAAACTTTAAAAAAATTGTTTCCAGAGGGTAGGACAGAGTGGTTTCATAATTATCAATCAGCTGTGGCACCTGCAGAGCACTAATGAGGAAGCTGCTGGGCCTGCATCCCTTTAGACGTGTTCCTATTGGAAATATCTCACCAAAAATGAAATTTTTGTTGCAGGGGATGCCTGAAATCTGACTTGGATCTTAAGCAGCCTTCTGGGAAAATTGGTGAGCCAATCACACAAACAGGAAATTATGTTTCTGGGGAGTAGTCAGTACACATTCTGTGTACAGAACAACTTCATGTAGCCAGATTGCTTTGCATTTATAGAAATTTACAGCGGCTGCAGATTAAAAAAAAGAGGTAATTTTTAATAACATTCAATTACAATATGACTTGTATCGCAATTGTACACACTATATTTTTTCTTTATTTGCAATTTTTTTTTCCCCACAAAAGTGGAGTAACCCTTTAACCACTTCAGCCCCGGAAGGATTTACCCACTTCCTGAACAGGCCATTTTTTGCGATACGGCACTGCGCCGCTTTAACTGACATTTGTGCGGTTGTGCGACGCTATACCCAAACAAAATTGATGTCCTTTTTTTTCCAACAAATAGAGCTTTCTTTTGGTGGTATTTGATCACCTCTGCAGTTTTTATTTTTTGCGCTATAAACAAAAAAATAGCGACAATTTTGAAAAAAAAGCAATATTTTTTACTTTTTGCTATGATAAATATCCCCAAAAAATATATAAAAAAACAAATTTCTTCCACAGTTTAGGCCGATATGTATTCTACATATTTTTGGTAAAAAAAAAATAATAATCGCAATAAGTGTATATTTAGATTGGTTTGCGCAAAGGTTATAGCGTCTACAAAATAGAGGATAGATTTATGGCATTTTCTTTTTTAATTTTTTTTTTTACTAGTAATGGGACTGCAACATTATGGCGGACACATCGGACACTTTTGAGACTATTTTGGGACCATTGTCATTTATACAGCGATCATAGCTACAAATAGCCACTGATTACTGTATAAATGACACTGGCAGGGAAGGGGGTTAAACACTAGGAGGTGATCAAGGGGCTAAGTGTGTCCTAGGGAGTGATTCTAACTGTGGGGGGGATGGGCTCACTACAACACAACAGAGATCACTGGTCCCAATGACAGGGAGCAGTAGATGCCTGTCATGTTGCTAGGCAGAACAGGGAAATGCCTTGTTTACATAGGCATCCCCCGTTCTGCCTCTCCTCGCCGTAATCACGGGCCGCCAGCGAACATCGAATTTGCGGGACCCGCGGGCATGCTCCCATTCAAATGCTACTTCCCCTTTTATACATGAGCCACAGCTTCTGCCAGTATCCAGCCTCTGATGTCAAATATCAAGCCTCTCTCCCACTCAGTCACATGCAAAGATTAGAAAAACTTTTATTTTAACATACACCAATAAAACACTCACATTAGTTACAGAATATAAAAGCCTTTCATCATTTACAATGTGGTGTACAATAAAACCAGCTTTGTGTGCCCCTGCAAACAAGCTACTTGCCTCAGACCATACTCCCATCCTTCAGGTCCCCCCCTACGCGTTTTGTCACACATCACGTGACTTCCTGGAGGGATGAATCAATAGCTTTTATATTCTGTAACTAATGTAAGTAACCAGGTGAGGGCACATCTGCTGAAGGTGGCACAATATCTAAGATATATTTGAGCACGGTGGAATCTATTGATATATTTTTTAGAAGATTATTTCATAAGGATAAGGCACTATATTGTTTTTTTCTTCACATGATACATGGAATATAGGGGAGATTATGAATGTGAAGAACTGAAGAAATGCATATTTTAAAAGTGCTATTTGACCTATACTGAGAAGTAGGATTATATTTATCAGGTGAGAGCACAACCTCATAGGGTATAGCACGGCAAATAAGTAAAATAAGGAAGAAGTGCACATAGAGACTATTATATATAAAGGACAGAGATTAAACAAATCCTCATACATAAGTTGTACCTGTCTATCTGCAATTTTCTCTTCTCTACATTCTTCACGGTGCTGAGTTATAAAGAGTTCAGAAAAAAGGGGGAGGAGAGCTGAAGTTACACACTGCAGAGCTCAGTGAGGAGAGCTCAGGGAGAGCTGATTGGAGGGAAGAGACACACACCCCATTCACACAGCACTTAGGGGCAGAGCTGAGGCTGTCAATCAGCTGGAGGTCCCTCCTCTGTCACCATTTTTCTCTTGGTGTCAGGGAAACGTGTCAGAAGTGATTCATGCTGATAGCAGAGGAAAGAAGCAGCAGACAGAAATGATACTTAGGCCCCGCACACAGGGGCTGAATGTTGGGCGGCATTAGCCGGTTTAATAGAAAACAGTCAACATTGGGCCCCTGTGTACTGCAGCCAGTCTGCTTCTCTTGAAGGGGCATGACTGAAAAAGGTCTGCTGACCGACTCCCGATCAGCGCTCTCAGCCAATGGTCAATGACAGCAGTGTTATGGCGGGGGGTCGCCCCCCCTGTCAGAACACAATAGAATAGCAGGGGAGATCGCTGTACTAACATCGGATTGTTAATACAGCGGCTCCGACTTGAGCTGTCAGTTTCGTTCAGTCCGCGGGGTTCAACGAAAAAAGAAAAAAAAAACTAGAAGTGTGTACTAGGCTTAAGTGCTCTTAATTGAGTCAAGTACACACTATAGAGGGATATGCTTTGATCATATTTCATGTCTGAGGTTTACAACCACTTAAAGAAAATTACTTAATAATTTGCCAACATCAATCTGAAGAACAATATTCTGGACATGTTGTACCCCCTTCTGAGGGAACATTAATTTATTTTGTACTACCGGTATTTAGCTCAAATAAGCAATTAAATATATGTACAAAATGATAAGCAAATAATAATAAAATAATGTAAAATCTAAATTAATATTACCTAGTGGACTGTGCCTTTCACAATAGGCTGCAGTTTCACAGTACTTCACAATAGGCAAAATAAACACAATCATTTAAAAATCTTTTAAAAATGTATAAAACATTCAGGAAAATGCTTACAAGCTACTCTCTCTCTCTGTTACATGACCCCAGTATAAGTAGCAAAGTTTTTTTCGCTCTGCCTCCACCTTCTGTTTTCAGGGTTGTAGGGAGCCTGGCACTCTCCTCCGAACCATGTGGTCCTGCCTGAAAACCTTAAGATTTTGAACCCAGGTCCACTCTCTCTCTTATTAGATCAGTTCTGTCTGTCACCTTAGCATGTAACCCCTGGGAAGCCTAGCTGCACAAGTCCATTCCGTCCTTGACCAAAGCTCAGGGGACGCTGCCAGCGTTTTTCTTCCTGGCAGCACGGCAGACCATAGCCAAGGCCCGGTGCCAATCGCACCTTAATTTGGAGGATAAACAGAGCCTTAAGGGAATTATGCTGCACAACAAGCTTGCGTCTATCCTCATGGATACCCATTCCATGTTCCTGAAGGTTTGGGACCCTTGGATAAAGGGTCCCAAACCTTGTAGGTCCGGACCACTCCCTACTATAAATATGACTATTCGTGCAACCCGCTCTGGGATGGCACCATGGATTGACCCGCATAGGAAACTTTCCCTCCTTCTCCTCTTCCTCCCCAGGCAAGTCCCCTTTTCCTTTTCTCTCCCTGGTTCTCCCCTCCCCCTTTTCTTTTCCCTTTATAGGCCGTCTACATCAGTTGGTGGCCCTTGTATGTCCCTTCCCTTTGTTTTCTTGTTTCCGTCCCCCACTGTCCTGGGAGTTGGAGCCCTTCCCCCTCTTCCTATTTATTTTTATTTTTTATTCTTCTTTTCCCTTGTGGTGTACAAACTCACAGGCAGTATATTCCCTTCTCACCTGTATTATGTGACGCAATGGGGTTGATTTACTAAAGGCAAATCCGCTCTGCACTACTTGGAAGTGCAGTTGTTGTAAATCTGAGGACTGAGGTTAAAGAGGGAGTCCCGCGAAATTATTTTTTTTAAAAGTCAGCAGCTACAAATACTGCAGCTGCTGACTTTTAAAATAAGGACACTCACCTGTCCCAGGGTCCAGCGATGTCGGCACCCGAGACCGAATCGTCCCTCGGTCCTCGGGTGCTGCCGCCGCCATTCTCTGTAAGGGAATCAGGAAGTGAAGCGCTGCGGCTTCACTTCCTGGTTCCCTACTGTGCATGTGCGAGTCGCGCTGCGCTTCCTAACTGGTCCCCGCTGTCTCTGGGACCCGTGTGTGTCCCAGGAGACAGCGCGGAGGGACAGGAAGAGGCATAGACTCCCGTGGGAGTCTATGCCGGAAGTGGGTGCAAATACCTGTCTTAGACAGGTATCTGCACCCCCCTCCCCCCTGAAAGGTGCCAAATGTGACACCGGAGGGGGGGGAGGGTTCCGAAAAGCAGAGGTTCAATTTTTGTGTGAACCTCCGCTTTAAGATCTGAAATCAGGGGAAGCTCTGCTGATTTTATCATCCATTTATGTACAAGAAAAATGCTGTATTTTATTTTCCTTGCATGTCCCCCACAGATCTACAGCGACTGCACTTCCAAGTGTACTTTTAAAAGCGCACTTGCAGTGCACTTGTAGTGCAAAGTGGATTTGCCTTTAATAAATCAACCCCAATGTTATTGAATTTGCATTTTCTCTGGATCTGCCCTTGGCTAGTGAGGAAAGTTGTATAGTTTTGTAATTGTTTGGGCTAGTAGTAATGCCAAATGACATACCCTTGTTTTCTCCTTTTTTTTTTTCTTTTTTTTTTATTGCACTTCTTGGTGTATTAACTTTTGTACCTTTTGTTATCTAACTTTGAAAAACCCAATAAATCTTTGTGAAATAAAAATGTATTAAAAACTTGTTACATGTAAAATGGAATAAAAACATTTTCATCTATTTGTCAGCATATAATAAAAACCTGATCCTCATAAAAAAAAACGTGAACAAATCAAGCGGCTGTCACATTAACCCATGCCTACAGACACTGCTACATTTTCTCTGAGCACGGAGGCTTCAATGACCTGGTAATAAAAGGGTTACATTTCACACGGTTGTCTTTTACATCCGGCAAATGAGGAGCCACAATTCAACAATAAGCTATCCAGTAAAAATGCTGATTAAGCCCTGGTTCACTTGAAGTAGAGCGATTTCAAAGTAGCAAGGTCAGCGCGACTTCAGGTGCAACTTGATAGACATCTGTGTGGCTTCATGCACAGATGTCTATTGAAGTCGCACCTGAAATTGGCAAAAGTAGTGCAGAAACTACTTTTGAAAATCGCTGCGGCGCCGCAAAATCTGTGTTGCACCGATTGGAACAGTGTCATTGCCTCCAATAGGCTGCGACTTATCATGCGATTTGATCTCTCAAATCGCTCCAATGTGAACCTAGGCTTAGGCCTGGTTCCCACCTATGCATTTTTTAGTGTGTTTTCAAATTTGCAGAAACATACTACAGTCCATTTAGCATGGTTTCCTATGGATGTAGTTCACATTTTTGCATTTTATGGAAAGGGTCAGGGACTTTTTTCTGGTTTTTGGTTCCATAGACTTCAATGGATCAAAGCATGTATTGAAAAATGCAAAAAAACACCTGCAATATGCAAACTGCAACCTGCATAGGTGTGAATCAGGCCTCAGGCTCCATTCACACTAGCGCGTTTTTTGATGCATTTTGCAGAAATGCATGGGAATTTTTTAACACGGGTTCCTATGGAACATGTTCACATCAATCAAAAATATAAAAAATGCTGCGCTAACCCAAAACAAAACAAAAGCAAAAATATGGTAAAAGCTGCTAGCACACAAACAAACCAAGTCAGTACAGAATATGAGTAATTAAGTGCAGCACTAGAACATAAACATAAGTGGGTAGAATTGTGAATACACCTGTGAAAAATTAAATGACACACAAAATATAAGCAGTAGACCTGCTAAATATATTTGAAAATAGTTCTATAGTGGAATATGAAACGACAAGGGACCAAAGTCCGTGATGTATGAGGTGAGTAGAAGTCTTCTCCAAAAGTGGAATACCATAAGACCTGAGAGGTGGGTAAACCCTCTGATGGGAAGGCGACCACAGATGGCAAAGCACATAAATCTTCAAAATGGAAAAAATGGAAAAAAGTTGGGTACCCTTACCGGATCCGTAGGACACATGCCATATAGCAGTACGTCAATAAAGCATGAGGGATGGTCTCCCGTGGTGTCCAAGCGGATGGTATCCTATGAGTCACAATCACACTTGAAGATTAGCCGTCATGAACAGGAGCTGGACCGCTAGCCCGCACACCCTTCAGTTTCAGAAACGGATGATCAAAAGGAAGAGAAATGAAGAAGTGGAGCCATGGAGGAAGAAAAAAAGGCACTCCACATGGTGTAGGTCAAAAATGGGGTTTTATTAGATAAAATCCAAACATGTTAAAAGTGATCACAGACAGATAAAAATTTTGGCAATGTGGGAATCTGGAGACGCCTACGCGTTTCTACTGCACAGTCTTCTACAAGGGCATGCCTACACCACTTCGAATCGCTTCCTTTTGATCATCCGGTTCTCAAACTGAAGGGTGTGCGGGCTAGCGGTCCAGCTCCTGTTTATGACGGCTAATCTTCAAGTGTGATTGTGACTCATAGGATACCATCCGCTTGGACACCACGGGAGACCATCCCTCATGCTTTACTGACGTACTGCTATATGGCATGTGCGTCCTACGGATCCGGTAAGGGTACCCAACTTTTTTCCATTTTTTCCATTTTGAAGATTTATGTGCTTTGCCATCTGTGGTCGCCTTCCCATCAGAGGGTTTACCCACCTCTCAGGTCTTATGGTATTCCACTTTTGGAGAAGACTTCTACTCACCTCATACATCACGGGCTTTGGTCCCTTGTCGTTTCATATTCCACTATAGAGCTATTTTCAATTATATTTAGCAGGTCTACTGCTTATATTTTGTGTGTCATTTAATTTTTCACAATTCTATCCACTTATGTTTATGTTCTAGCGCTGCACTTAATTACTCATATGTTCACATCAATGCCTTTTTGTACCTCTGCGCTTTTGGAAAGGGTCAGGGACTTTTTTTCATGCAAAATGCAGCGTTTTGCATGTAATAGAATTCAATAGACCAGCATCAAAAACGCAAGTGCAGCGTTTTTGCCGCTTTTTTTTTTTTTTTTTTAACTGTATACAGTCTAAAAAGAACTGTAAAAAAAAAACACCGCAAAACACGGCAAAAACGCTACAAAAACGCTGCTCAAAAACGTGGCAAGCATCACAAAAAAAACTCCAAAAACGCTCAAAAGCAACATGCATAGATGTGAATCGAGTCTCAATGGAGACTTCCACAAAGTGAAAACTGTTTCAGGCTGGATTCACACCTAGGCATTTTTAGTGCTTTTTGCATTTTGCATATTTGCACTACAGAACGTGTTCCATAGAAAACCATGTTCCATGGACTGTAGTGCAAATCTGCAAAATGCAAAAAGCACTAAAAATGCATAAGTGTGAATCCAGCCTAAGGCTCCATTCACACTAGCACGTTTTTTGATGCATTTTGCATTTTGCAGAAATGCACGGGAATTTTTTAACATGGGTTCCTATGGAACATGTTCACACCAATGCCTTTTTGTTTCTCTGCATTTTTGGAAAGGGTCAGGGACTTTTTTTCATGCAAAATGCAGCGTTTTGCATGTAATAGAATTCAATGGACAAGCATCAAAAACGCAAGTGCACCGTTTTTGCAGCGTTTTTGATGCGTTTTTGGTGCGTTTTTGCCGTTTTTTGTTTGTTTGTTTTTTTAAAAAAATTTTTAAGACTGTAAAAAAAAACTGTAAAAAAAAAAACAAAAAAAAAAAAAACCGCAAAACGCAAATCGCGGCAAAATCGCGGCAAAAACGCTGCTCAAAAACGTGGCAAGCATGAAAAAAAACCTCCAAAAACGCTCAAAAGCAACATGCATAGGTGTGAATCGAGCCTAAGGCTCGGTTCACACTGGGACAACACGACTTCAGCGCGACTTTGCACGGCGACTTCAACGCGGCTTCGACGCGACTTCGACGCGACTTTAGCAAATTACAAGGCGACTTGCAGTCGCCTCCATGACAGGCGACTTCGCCTGTGGCCAATCAGCTCTCTGGGAGGGAGGGGGGAGGGAGGGGTTTTCCCTGCAAAGTCGCTTGACTTTACAGAGAGATCCGACTTGGAGGCGACTTCCATTGATTTCTATGGTACAGGTCGCCTACCAAGTCGGATCAAAGTAGTACAGGGAGTACGCTCTGAAGTCGGAGCGACTTCAGTAGTGTCTATTAAGACGCTCCCATTCACTTCAATGTGAATCTATTTCTGGGGCGACTTGGGGCGACTTGAGGGCGTACAAGTCGGATCCCAAGTCGTCCCAGTGTGAACCGAGCCTTAGGCTCCATTCACACTAGGGCGTTTTTTGATGCATTTTGCATTGTGCAGAAATGCATGGGAACTTTTTAACATGGGTTCCTATGGAACATGTTCACATCAATGCCTTTTTGTACCTCTGCGTTTTTGGAAAAGGTCAGGGACTTTTTTTCATGCAATGAAATGGACCAGCATCAAAAACGCAAGTTCAGCGTTTTTGCAGCGTTTTGGGCTTTTTTTTTTTTTTTTTTTAAACTGTATACAGTCTAAAAAAAACTGTAAAAAAAAAACAAAAAAAAAAAAAACGCAAAACTCAGCAAAAACGCTGTAAAAACGCTACAAAAACGCTGCTCAAAAACATGGCAAGCATCACAAAAAAAACTCCAAAAACGCTAAAAAGCAACATGCATAGATGTGAATCGAGCCTGAGGCTTGATTCATACTTATGCAGGTTGCAGTTTGCATATTGCAGGTGCATTTTGCATTTTTCAATACACATTTTAAGGCTCGATTCACACCTATGCATGTTGCTTTTGAGCGTTTTTGGAGTTTTTTTTTTCATGCTTGCCACGTTTTTGAGCAGCATTTTTGCCGCGTTTTTGCCGCGTTTTGCGTTTTTTTTTTTTTTACAGTTTTTTTTTAAAAACGCATCAAAAACGCTGTAAAAACGCTGCAAAAACGGTGCACTTGCCTTTTTGATGCTTGTCCATTTAATTCTATTACATGCAAAACGCTGCATTTTGCATGAAAAAAAGTCCCTGACCCTTTCCAAAAATGCAGAGATACAAAAAGGCATTGATGTGAACATGTTCCATAGGAACCCATGTTAAAAAATTCCCATGCATTTCTGCAAAATGCAAAATGCATCAAAAAACGCGCTAGTGTGAATGGAGCCTAAGGCTGGATTCACACCTATGCAGTTTTAGTGCTTTTTGCATTTTGCAGATTTGCACTACAGAACATGTTCCATAGGAAACTATGTTAAATGGACTGTAGTGCAAATCTGCAAAATGCAAAAAGCACTAAAACTGCATAGGTGTGAATCCAGCCTAAGGCTGGATTCACACCTATGCATGTTGCTTTTGAGCGTTTTTGGAGGGTTTTTTTTCATGCTTGCCACGTTTTTGAGCCGCGTTTTTGCCGCGTTTTTGCCGCGATTTGCGTTTTGCGTTTTTTTTTTTTGTTTTTTTTTACAGTCAAAAAAAAATGTAAAAAAAAAACAAAAAACCGGCAAAAACGCATCAAAAACGCTGCAAAAACGGTGCACTTGCGTTTTTGATGCTTGTCCATTGAAATCCATTACATGCAAAATGCTGCATTTTGCATGAAAAAAAGTCCCCGACCCTTTCCAAAAACGCAGAGAAACAAAAAAGCATTGATGTGAACATGTTCCATAGGAACCCATGTTAAAAAATTCCCGTGCATTTCTGCAAAATGCAAAATGCATCAAAAAACGCGCTAGTGTGAATCGAGCCTTAATGTTAATTTAAATGGGAAAGTGGCGGCCCAGCCAAGAAAATAACACCTGCCAAGTGATAAGAGCTTCACAATCTATTGACTTCTAATTTTCAAAATGTATTCAACACAGCTGAGAGGCAGAGATAATTACACAAAACTCCCACGATAGTGTTGTCTTTGCCTCAGCCTCACGTATCATGCCGCCTATTTATATAATGAACCCGGCTTGTTTTATCTATAAACGTTGTCCTGAGTGCTGCACGGCTCTGATGTTCTGTTTAATCTCCCAACATGCTCTGCTCTGATGGTATGTAGGCTGCGACATAAAATAAAATCATATTAAAAAATAATCAAAATGGAACTTTCAGTAACTTTACAACCTTGCATGAAAAAATTCCCAACAATATACAGCAAGAGGATATTTTTTTGGGAAAAAAAGCTCTACCTTAGAAGACAGCACATAGCTCCAGTCCATTGACTTTAGCCTCGTACGCACGATCGGATTGTTGGCCAACAAAACTGCGGACTTTTGTCTGAAGGGCGTTGGCCCAAACTTGTCTTGCATACAAACGGCAAGGAATTGTCGGCCAACAAACACGAATGTAGTGATGTACTCCGTGGTTTTTCAGCTCTTTAGCACCACCCATTGGGCTCCTTCTGCTAATTTTGTGTTAGTAGAAGTTTGCTGAGCGTTGATTTGCGCTTTTCATTTAGCGCTTTTCAGTTCGTGCTTTTCAGTTAGTTTCTGAACGGCCGTTCGTCAACCAGACATGTATCGGAATCGGAGGAGATAACGTGTTATTTATTATTGGCCTTGGAGTTAATGCTTTGACCCAAGTCCAGGAACAGGAGTAGGACTTCTTGGACCAAAAGTTGGTTGCTTTATTAATCGTGACCAATTATGTCATATGCCTTTGCTGCAGGAGTTCCAGGAGAATAATCCAGATGATTTTCGGAATTATCTCCAGATGACGGCCCCCCTGCTTTCACCAACTCTTAGCATTGTTGACCCCCTATATTAAGAAGCAGGACACATGCATGAGGCTTTTATTTTATTTTTTGATTGAATAATGATTTGATTTGTTAAATTTTCTATATTTTTGGATGCTTTTTGGTTAAGTTCTATTGGCAGATAGCATGTCTAATTTTATTTGTTTTCTTTTTATAATGCACAATAACAACAATTGTGTAGAATAATACTTGGCTATGTGTTTTACTTCAAATGACAGTTTGGGAGTAGGCAGTTACATTTAAAAAAATACAATGTCAAATTAACAAAGGACACCAACATAGTTGTATCTTTGATCTTAAAAACTACAGGATAATGGTGTTGTGGTAACTTTCCCAAAAAAAAAAAAAAAAAAAAAAAAAAAAAAAAAAGCATAATAATATTATTCTTGATATCACTAGAAAAAAAAAGCCTTTGAAAATGTGTTTGCAATAACTCCATCAGTATCACCAGCAAAGCAGCTTCATTATTATCACATTAAAGAAGAAGAGAATATGCGCTGCATTTCATAATTTGCCACGTCACGAATGTTAATTCTCTATTACGAACGCTAGTTTACAAGACCGACCGCTTCTGACTCGTCCTTGCTTCCAAGCATGCGTGTTTGTACTTTGGACTTTTATCCGACAGACTTGTGCACACACGCTTGGAAAATCTGACAATAGACATTTGTCCGCAGAAAATTTTAAAACCTGCCATCCAACATTTGTGCACGGAAAATCCAACAACAATTGTCTGATGAAGAGTACAAACGGTCGGATTTTCCGCCAACAGCCTGTCATCACACATTTCCCATCGGAAAATCCGATCGTGTGTACGAGGCTTTTGCCTACTCTGAGATAATATCATGGTTCTGCAGCAGGCAGGAGGAAACCTTTTCATCAGTCTCCTCTCTCCCCCAGTAATCAGACTGCAACATTGTAACTTTAGCGGGTCATAAGATGAGAAGCTGTGGCAGGGGGCTGATCTGTGTCAGCAATTTGTGAATTTAGATGGTGACCCATGATGATATCTGAACAAGTTATTCCATGTACACACGAGCGGACTTTTCAACATCAAAGGTCCGACGGTCTTTCAGACGGACTATCAACGGAGTTACGACGGACTTTCGAACGACCGGACTTGCCCACACACAAACGGACTAAAGTCCGTTCGAAAGTCCGTTCTTTTGAACGTGATGACGTACGAAGGGACTAGAATAAGGAAGTTCATGGCCAGTAGCCAATAGCTCCCCTTGCATCCTTTTTTGTCCGTCGGACCAGCATACAGACAAACTGATTTTTCGACCGGACTTGAGTCAGTCAGAAAGATTTGAAGCATGTTCCAAATCTAAAGTCCGTCTGATTTTCGACAGAAAAAGTCCGCTGAAGGTCCGATGAAGCCCACATATGGTCGGATTGTCCTGACGGATTTGTTCCATTGGACCAGTCCGGTCGTGTGTACATGGCATAAGGTGTCTTTCTGGAGCAAAAATCAGATGAAGGCACTGTCTGCAAATGTCAGATTGACACATTACTTCATGCATTCACGAAGCATGACAGAAGCGTAACTAGAAATTTCAGGGCCCAGGTGCAAGAAACCATGAAGGCCCCCCCCCCCCCGACCCCTGGGCTTCCACAGGAGCCCGATTACAGCAGGAGGTGGATAGGACACAGCTCTCAATCTCCTTCTCTGCAACCTAAGCAACACAGAATGAACGGACAATAATAGATCTGTAGAGAGCTTCCTGTTCCTTCACAAACTGAAGCACAGTAAACAGTTTACTATGCCTCAGTTATGAATGAACAGAGTCAGTGATCCATGCTGATCACTGACTCTATTCATTTAGACAAAGAAGGGGCTGGTAAATTATATATTTACCATCCCCTTCACCGCTCTCCATCCTGAAAGCATGAGGATGAGAGGGGGCCAGTGGAGCACACAGGATCACGGCAGGAGGTGGATAGGAGGGGCAGGAAGGCGGCATGTAGAGGAACCAATCCCCTCTGTTTTCCTCCTAAAGGAGCAAAATGGAGGGGGTCAGTTCCTCTATATGCTCTCCCACCTATCCAGGTGGACAGGAGGCTGCACTGGCCCCCTGGACCATGGGGCCGGAACGCAGTTGGGACCCCTGCGACCCCTGTATGTACACCCTTGAAGCATGATAAATAAATATGTATGATGCTATGTTTACTTTAAAAATACGTGATCCATGCACAGGTGCCACCCTGTAGCAGTAAAACTGCAATAGTAGGGATGAGCCGAGCACCCCCCCCCCGGTTCGGTTCGCAGCAGAACATGCGAACAGGCAAAAAATTTGTGCGAACACCGTTAAAGTCTATGGGACATGAACATGAAGAATCAAAATTGCTCATTTTAAAGGCTTATATGCATTTTATTGCCATAAAAAGTGTTTGGGGACCCAGGTCCTACCCCAGGGGACATGTATCAATGCAAAAAAAAGTTTTAAAAACAGCCGTTTTTTCGGGAGCAGTGATTTTATTAAGGCTTAAAGTGAAACAACAAAAATGAAATATCCCTTTAAATATCGTGCCTGGGGGGTCTCCTTAGTCTGCCTGTAAAGTAGCGCATCTTTCCCATGACAGTAACACAGCAAAATTACATTTCTAAAGGAAGCTAGCATGGCGTCAACCACCTCTGAGCCTACCCCTGCACAGCTGACAGAATCTCTGCCCCAGTGTAGCTCCTGTCCCCTAGGCAGACCAACTCAAGCACCGCATGGCATCTTTTAGCCTGACTGCTTGCGTAGCCCCTTTAACGCTTACGTAGCACTGCTGGTTCAGAGGACAAATCTGCAGAAGAGGCCATAGAAGAAGAAGAAGAGGAGGGGGTGGAGGAGAGAGCTGTGGCAGAATCACCACTAGCATTTTGGAGGCGTGGTGGTGGAACAAGCTCCAACAACACTGAACCCTGTCCTGCATCCTTCCAAGCTGCCAGCAGAGTTACCCAGTGCGCCATGAAGGTAAGGTAACATCCCTGCCCATACATGCTGGACAGCGGTAATATGAACCTTACTGCTGACCGCCCTGTCCAACGAGACCAAAACATTGCCTTCCACATGCCGGTAGAGAGCCGGAATGGCTCCTGAAAATAAATGGCGTTTTGGAACCTGCCACTGAGGTACAGCACATTCCACAAATTCACGAAAGGAGGCAGAGTCTACCAACTGAAAAGGCAGCAGTTGCAGTGCTAGAAATTTGGCCAAGCTAGCATTTAGATGCTGAGTATGTGGATGGCTGGGACCGAATTTATTTTTACGGTTCAGCTACTGGGGTAAGGAAATTTACCTGCTAAAATCAATTGGTGGTGTACTGCTAGCAGATTGGTTGCAAGTACTTGGGACACCTATTGCTAAACCTTCATTCCTCTCAGTGCAGGTTTTTGAGAGGACTGGAGGTATAGTAGGGTTGGAGATCCCAGATGAGGAGCAAGGAGAAGTCCGACCTTTTTCTATGATGTGGGTCTTTCAAGTGCTGTTGCCAACAGACTGCATGGCATGTCGTCATATGTCTGGTCACCCATGTGGTGCCCAAGCGGCTGCTGTTCTGGCCATGCTTCAGACAAAGGTTGCAAACAGCAAGGGTGCGATCTGCTGCACACGTGAAAAAGGCCCACACCAAGGACCTTTTAAAAGTCAGCAGGGAGTCAGCAGCACCCTGCACCTGCGGAGCTCTGCAGTGTGATTCAATAGGATGGCTGCCCTTAATCTGCCCCCTAGAGGACATCCTGCCTCGTTGGAGTTGTGCCTTCTCCTCCTCTCTCCTCTCAGGCACCCAAGTACAGTCAGTGACCACATCATCCCCTCCCTGCTCGTCACTGGAGCAAACTTGGCAGTATGCTGCAGCTAAGGGAACATAACTGCCAGTTTCTTGTCCTTCTGTGGCACCCACTCTCTTTCGGCTCATGTTAATCCCTTCCTCAACCTGTGAACCAACATTGGAGCCTTCAAATCGCTGCGCATCCTCCAGCAGCATATAACCGACACTGTGGTCGAATAATTCTGGGGACTCCTCCTTGCATGGCTGGTGGGGCTACAGAAGAAGTGACTGTGGACAAGGAGCCGGTGGAATAGGCCGCTTTGGCAGCTGTGTTGGAAGGCAAATTACTCTGAGCCTGGGTGACAGAGGATGAGGAGGATGAGGACGGCTTCGTTATCCACTCCACCAACTCTTCCGCATGTTGTGGCTCAATAACACGGCCAGCCCATTCAGCCCGCAACGCTGCGTATCCCACTGTGAGGAGCCCGGTTCTGCCGAGAAAGGTCCCCCATCGAATATTGTCCGCCCTGTACTGCGCAGGCGCAACGCTTGCGCAGTACGCAGGACAAAGAAGACGCCAAAAGTCTCTGAACATGAACAGCTGTTCATCAGCTCTACATGGCGCCTGCGCAATTGAAAGTACATTGTGCCACACGCTCCCGCTGTTCATGTTCAGAGACTTTCGGCATCTTCTTTGTCCTCCGTACTACAGGGCGGAGACTATCCAATGGGGGACAGGAGCAGTCAGTCAGCGGGTGGGGTAGTCGGCTTGTGAGCGGGCTTGCTGGCCAATCAGCGGGCCGGTGGGCAGGGGAGCAGAGAGATGACATCATCTCTCTGCTGCCTGCCTTTACTCTTGGATACAGCAAGTGGCAATCCGCTATGTGTGGCAGGTGATGTCATGGCAAGTGGCAATCCGCTATGTGTGGCAGGTGACGTTGTGGCAATCCGCTACGTGTGGCAGGTGACGTCATGGCAAGTGACAATCCGCAATGTGTGGCAGGTGGCGTGGCAAGTGACAATCCTCTATCCGCTATGTGTGGCAGGTGACATCGTGGCAAGTGACAATCCGCAATGTGTGACGCCGTGGCAAGTGAAGTCCGCAATGTGTGGCAGGTGACATTGTGGCAAGTGACAATCCGCAATGTGTGGAAGGTGACGTCATGGCAAGTGACAATCCGCAATGTGTGGCAGGTGGCATCGTGGCAAGTGACAATCCGCAATGTGTGACATCGTGGCAAGTGACAATCCCCAATATGTGGCAGGTGACGTCATGGCAAGTGACAATCCGCAACATGTGGCAAGTGACAATCCGCATCTGAAGGCAGGTGACGTTGGCAAGTGACACGCTTAGGGCTCCCACTGATTCTGCATTATGGTGAGTTGAACCATTTTATTTTATATAACAAGGCAATAATAGAAATATTGCACTTCACTTTTTTTTGCGATACGGCACTGCGTCGATTTAACTGACAATTGCGCGGTCGTGTGACATTGCACCCAAACAATGTGCTATAAACAAAAATAGTGACAATTTTGAAAAAAAAATAAAATAAATGGCATTTTTATTATTATTTTTTTTTTTACTAGTAATGGCGGTGATCTGCAATTTTTAGCGAGACTGCGACATTGCGGTGGACACATCGGACACTTTTGACACATTTTTGGGACCAGTGACATTTATACAGCGATCTGTGCTATAAAAATGCACTGATTACTGTGTAAATGTCACTGGCAGGGAAGGGGTTAAATATAAGTATATGTACATATGTTAGAGGGTTTAGCGTGGATGTTCCACCATATAAAATGTATAGAGCCATGACAGGTCCTCTTTATACTCCTACATACATGTATAGTGCCATGACAGGTCCTCTTTATACTCCTACATACATGTATAGTGCCATGACAGGTCCTCTTTATACTCCTACATACATGACAGGTCCTCTTTACACTCCTAGGCATGTATAGAGCCTAGAGAGGTTCTCTTTCTACCCCTATATACATGTATAGAACCATGGCAGGTCCTCTTTATACTCCTACATACATGTACAGAGCCATAACAGGTCCTCTTTATATTTCTATATACAAGTATAATGCCATGACCAGTCCTCTTTATACTCCTATACATGAATAGAGCCATAACAGGTCCTTTTTATAGAGCCATAACAGGTCCTCTTTATATTCCTAAATACATGTATAGAGCCATGACAAGTCCTCTTTATACTCCGACATACATGTATAGAGCGATGACAGGTCCTTTTTATATTCCTATACATGTAAACAAGCATGATGTGTCCTCTTTATACTCCTATATACATGTATAGAGCCATGACAGGTCTTCTTTATACTCCTTTACATGTATAGAGCCATGACAGGTCCTCTATATACACATATATACACGTATAGTGCCATAACAGGTCCTCTTTATACTCCTATATACATGTATAGAGCCATGACAGGTTCACTTTAGTTATCATGATATAAAATAATGGATGTGGGGGCATTTTGGTGGGCGTGAGGGGGGGGCATCATTTCATTCTTGGTACCAGGCAGCACAATGTCTTGGGCCGGCACTGAGAGTATATATATATCTATATATATATATATATAGATATATATATATATAGATATAGATATATATATACTAGACTGTACATATATATTAATACACTGGCAGAAGTGTATTGGAAACAGTACACCACCGAATGCACTGTAGATATAGGCTACACTGAATGCAGTATATATATATATATATGTATATATATATATATATATATGTATATATACAGTCAAGGTGGACTCCCAATCTTCCACCGATAATGATTAGAAACAAAGACGGGACCAATGCTTCGATGAAAGTCTTCTTTACTTCAAAGTTTTCAAACATACAAAAAATGCAGGCGTGCATGTTTGAAAACTTTGAAGTAAAGAAGATTTGCATTGAAGCATTGGTCCCGTCTTTGTTTCTAATCATTATCAGTGGAAGATTGGGAGTCCACCTTGACTGTGCTTTGACATTGCAAAGTATTAAGAAAAGAAGTAACCCACCTATTGACTGTTATATATATATATACTGCATTCAGTGTAGCCTATATCTACAGTGCATTCGGTGGTGTACTGTTTCCAATACACTTCAGGCAGTGTATTAATATATATATACAGTCTAGTGTATATATATATATATAGAGATATATATATAGAGATATATATATACTCTCAGTGCCGGCCCAAGACATTGTGCTGCCTGGTACCAAGAATGAAATGCTGCCCCCCCCCCCCCCTCACGCCCACCAAAATGCCCCCACATCCATTATTTTATATCATGATAACTAAAGTGGACCTGTCATGGCTCTATAAATGTATATAGGAGTATAAAGAGGACCTGTTATGGCTCTATATGTGTATATATATATATATTAGACTGACTGTATATAAATATCAAATACACTGCCACTAACTGAATAACCTGCCTGCTTAATCTAACTCAAGCTATTTCTCTGTCCACACCAACAACACTACACACGGCTGCTATGTAAGCAGTCATTTATAGTGTCGGGCATGGACTTATGCCCTGTACACACGGTCGGACTTTCCGACGGAATATGTGCGATCGGACCTTGTTGTCGGAAATTCCGACCGTGTGTGGGCTCCACCGGACTTTTCCATCAGAATTTCAGACACACAAAGTTTGAGAGCATGCTATCAAATTTTCCGACAACAAAATCCGATTCTTTAAATTCCGATCGTGTGTAGACAAATCCGATGGACAAAGTGCCACGCATGCTCAGAATAAATTAAGAGACGAAAGCTATTGGCTATTGCCCCGTTTATAGTCCCGACGTACGTGTTTTACGTCACCGCGTTCAGAACAATCGGATTTTCCGACAACTTTGTGTGACCGTGTGTATGCAAGACAAGTTTGAGCCAACATCCGTCGGAAAAAATGCATGGATTTTGTTGTCGGAATGTCCGATCAATGTCCGACCGTGTGTACGGGGCATTAGTCCCCCTGAGCCATTATGGCTCTCTCAGCAGAGCACGCTGTGATTGGCCAAAGCATGCAGGTCAGGTGCATGCTTTGGCCAATCATCATATGGCGCTCTAATTTCCCGCAAATGCCCCATATGTTTGGTTTGTTTTAGAACAATGTAACACCCGATGTTCTAGCCGAACGGCTCATCCCTATGCAATAGGGCGGTCAGCGAGTGGTTAAAGAGAGAAGGAGGTGAAGGGTGGTGTGGCTGGGCCAACACAGATAGTAATAGACTTTCCCAAAAGAAGAGAGGGCTATTATGTGCAACTAGGGAGGGTCTGTGATAGGGAATAGACTCTCCTGGAATATGTAAATTCTCTAGCAATAAAAAAGTAATTTATGTAAAAGAAAAACACTGCAAGTAAACATAAGATAAAAATGTTTTGTGTGTTTTGGAAGGAAGTTTTGGCATGGCATGCCTCATTATCAAGATAACCAAAGCAAGTACGGATCTACACTGGCTTTGCTTTAATATTTATGATGTACATAATTGGCCTGGTGAAAACATTTTTTTTTTTACAAACAAAAGTCGAGTGTCACTTGAAGGGTTAATTGACTCTTTATTGTACATCTCCACTGCTCTTTTCAAGGTCTTATTAAACAAGTGGGTTTGTATATCACAGCGGGTCCCATTCTCTGGGTAGAATCTTCTGACATGTTATCTTCTCAGATGCAGTGAGTCGGATTCTGGCAGTAGATGGAGCAACGCACCAGGGGAACCAAATAATCTGATGAAACATATGCAAACAAATTGTTTAATTAATAAGTCCGCTGCAGCCTAACTGATTTGCGCTGTTGTGCAGTTGTTGCCCTAATTTACATCGTCAATGTATTTCTGTTCGCTAACAAGGACAGAATGCCTTTGGCTGGTCTCTGGCTTTTAAATGAATTCATTTTCCGGGAGTCTGCATTTAAAATTTATTATGGAGGATTTACATTTTTTTCTGTCTGCCTCCCTCTATTGCTTAAAGATCCGTTTTAGCATATAAATATTTGGTTATTTTCTCTAAATCCTTTTAAATGTGTTTGAAGAGCATTTCTGTCCTGTGGCAAGGAACAACTTACCCCATTTCATAGTATTCATAAGAGCACTATTTATTAAAATTACTTTATTTAAAGGCTAAGGCCGCCTAAAAGTGATGCTCCATGCCAAGAAAGCATGAGAATCTCACATTTTATTCTGCATCCTTGCTTGTTTAAATTAAATTCATAAACGTACTGTCCAGAATACAAAATCCTGAAAACAGACAAATGGCAAACAGTAGCAGGAATCTCAGGTGCAAGAAAAAAAAAGTAGAAAAAAGGAAAAACAAAAAGAAGAGAAAGTGAATAGGAAGAAGGGAAGGGAAAGAAGGAAAAAAGGAGAAGAAGAAAGAAAGGTGGAAAAAAACGTGAAGGGATTCCAGCAAGTAAGGGAAGGAAGAACTGGTGATCGGGGGTGGTAAAAACAGGTGACGGAACCATATTTTTACCATCCCCTGGCCTCCTACTGTAATTCTAACAATACAGCCTAACATGGCAATTACAACCACAAGCCAGGCATAAAGAGGCAGCAGTGCCACCTAGCAGTGGCTGCTATACTGCCCTCTCTAAGGCTTCATGTATACTAGCCTACATTTACTGTGGCTGTGGGAAAACTCAAAATGCTGAAAAATGTGCCGCGTTTTTGCTGCGATTTTGCAGCGTTTTGCATTTTCCCGCAGCCAGTGGTCAAAACGTTCCTATCCTGAACGCGATTCTTCTACATTCTGGAGAGAGAGGTTGAAGCTCACCTAAATTCAGCACATAAACTCTGCTAAAAGCTTACAGTGCCTTGCAAAAGTATTCACCCCATTTGGCTTTTTACCTATTTTGTTACATTACAGCCTTTAGTTCAATGTTTATTCAATCTGAATTATATGTGATAGATCAGAACACAATAGTCTGAGTTGATGAAGTAAAATAAGAAATATATATACATAAAGCAATTTTTCAGAAATAAAAAACTGATAATTGGCATGTGCGTATGTATTCACCCCCTTTGTTATGAAGCCCATAAAAAACTGGTGCAACCAATTACCTTCAGAAGTCACATAATTAGTGAAATGATGTCCACCTGTGTGCAATCTAAGTGTCACATGATCTGTCATTACATATACACACACACCTTTTTGAAAGGCCCCAGAGGCTGCAACACCTAAGCAAGAGGCACCACTAACCAAACACTGCCATGAAGACCAAGGAACTCTCCAAACAAGTAAGGGACAATGTTGTTGAGAAGTACAAGTCAGGGTTAGGTTATAAAAAAAACCACGCCCCCTAAAACGTCACAGTCCCAGCATGCCCAGGGACTGTGACATCATATGGGGGCGGGGTCTCCGCCTATATAAGTCACAACGCAGCCCTCAGAGACCAGTCCAGCCGGAGAGAGCGTCGTGTCAACATCTGGGGGAAGAGAAGAGAAGACAAGACAAGAAGACAAGAAGCCCAGAAGTCCGAACCTCCGCTGGCAATAGAGCTACATGAAGACGGCGGAGGGGCCGGCCGAAGACCTGGGACACCGGGAGAAGAGGCCGGAGAGCGGAGAAGAACCAACCGGACGCCGGGAGAAGATGAAGCGGAGGGACCCCCGAAGCCGGAAGAAGACCCCCGAAGCCGGAGGAAGATCCCCCCCCCCGGAGCTGTTTAATAAAATATTTTAAAAACCTGTGTAGTGTGTTTTATTACTTACACTTTTTTCCTAGGTAAATGGGTAGGGGTACCATGTACCCCATACTCATTTACATAGGGTGGGGGGCCGGGATCTGGGTGCCCCCTTATTAAAGGGGGCTCCCAGATTCCGATAAGCCCCCGCCCGCAGACCCCGACAACCAACGGCCAGGGTTGTCGGGAAGAGGCCCTTGTCCTCATCAACATGGGGACAAGGTGCTTTGTGGTGGGGGGGCACCGTAAGGCGCCCCCCTCCCCCAAAGCACCCACCCCCCATGTTGAGGGCATGCGGCCTGGTACGGTTCAGGAGGGGGGGGGGCGCTCGCTCGTCCCCACCCCCTTTCCTGACCGGCCAGGCTGCGTGCTCGGATCGGGGTCTGGTATGGATTTTAGGGGGACCCCACGCCGTTTTTTCGGCGTAGCGGGGTTCCCTTTATAATCCATACCAGACCTAAGGGCCTGGTATGCCCCGCACTCGCCGCAATAGGAAGATTTGTTTTTCCTATTGCAGCGAGCGCGAGATGCAATACCCTGCCCTCGTGTCGTATTTGGTCTGTCGGACCAGCCTACACACGAGCGGGCTTTCCGTCGGACCAGCACACACACGAGCGGACTTTCCGCCCGAAACTCAGTCCGACGGAAAGATTTGAAACTTTCTTCAAATCTAGGTCCGGCGGGCTTTTGGGAAGAAGTCCGCCGGAAAAGTTTGCCGCCGCCCACACACGGGCGGATTGTCCGGCACACTCTGGTCCGCCGGACCAAGTATGCCGGAAAGTCCGACCGTGTGTACGCGGCATTAGTGATTAGCTTCTCCAAACGTGGAGCTCATCGAACTAGCAATGTTATACAGAAAACTACATCTCAATTTCATTATAGCATGGCAGAGTGGCAGCAAGCCTCCACCAACAGGTGACCTTGGGTGATCTCACGTGTAAGGCCATGGGGGATTATGGATCAAGAATCCTTGTCCCCTTGACATTAGTGAGTTAATAAGGAAGCAGTACACCACAAACAGTTGCTAATACTTTGGACAGCCTTCTCAATCACGGAAACCTTGGGTTTTTTCAAAGGTAGCTAGGGGTTCCTTGAGCAATGAGCTGTTTCTGCCTTTCAGATAGGTTCTCACTGACACCAATGCTCTTTTTTGCTACCTGTAACTTCCCATGAACCTCCCCTGTTAGTCGCATTGTTCTCATTGGCTACCAATTTAGGGAGCATTCTTCTCATTGACTACCAATGTAAGGAGCATTCTACCCACTGACCACCAATATAAGGAGCATTTTGCCCAATGACCACCGATGTAAGGAACATTCTTCTCATTGACTACCAATGCAAGGAGCATTTTTTTCCATAGACCACCAATATAATGGAGCCCTTCTCTCACTGACCATCACTGCAAAGTGGGCCCCTTCACCCAATGACCCCCAAAATGTAAGTAGTCCTTCTCCCACTGACCACCAATCTACAGAGGCCCTTCTTTATTCACCACCAATGTAAGGGGATACGTCAATAACCACCAATGTAAGGGGCAATTCTCCACTGACCACAAGAGAACAATAATGCCACACTCCTGAAAGCTATTTTAAGAGTTCCTTCTTGTTAAAAAATGTTCAGAAAGAAGGACTTAGGACATACAATCAGTGAGGTCACACAGGGAACCCCATGACATCACAAGGGGTGAGGATTTTCACCTCAACAACATTAAAGGCAGGGTGCCCGTGGTGACCTTATTGGATCTTCTGCTTGTTTTGGTAAAGGGATGCTGCATACTCCTCCAATTAGTGAACTGGTGATTGGATGTATGTCCAGTTCACGCTTAAGTAGTGCCAAGCGAATAGTTTTCATTTTTCTCTAATTACTGCAAACAAAGACAAAGACAAATACCGATATACAATGTTTCCAAGTGTTTCATTTGTTCTACTTTATTTTCAATGTTTCTGTTCTTTCAGTATTGCCAGCATCTTTCCCAAGCACCCGCTAGATCATTTGTCACTCAGCTGACTGCCTGGCTTTGTACTCTGTATTGACAGATTGCCCAAAGAAACCATTTTCTATCGGAGTTAAATGAAAAGGGGAAATACTCCACAGGGGAAAAAAATACATGTTTTATTCTGTCGGAGGCATTCAGTGGCCAATACTTTCAGCATTAATACAGTAATTTTTACTTCCTTGTACTTTAATCCCCCGGTTGCGCTTTTTATTCTAAAACGTTTATATTAGAGTGCACTGCTTGTCTCCAGAGAGCCTTTCCATGATGTTATTACCAGTCTGAAGTCTGGCCTATTATTTTTTAAACAGTAGGATGTTTTCATAGGTGGAAGGTACCGCCAAATTTTCCCCCACGGGCTTAAATCTTTAATCGTATCGGAGGTGATTTCTCAATATAGAATATTTAATAACCTGACTTTGTCACCTACTGATAAAATTTATGTTATTACCGTAGGAATCTGCCATGCTGAATAAAAGATTATGTCCTCATTATTGGACAGTTCTGGGTCTAGCTCACATGAATTTACTTCAAAGCTCCAGGTTAACTGTTATCATATTTTGTTCCTGTCGCATGTTGTTTCCTTATTGATATGTATAACGTATCTAAACCCAAGAACAACAATTTTAATATATAGCAGCCAATACTTAGATGTGGTGGCCACATTAGTTTTCTTTTTTGAGACTTTTTTCTTTTGTTTGCACCTGGTGATCCTGCCAGTAACACACTTCCTGTCTTAGGGTGGCTATACTCACTCCTCCACATTTCCAAAGAAGGAACAGTATAGCCATCCTTGGACTGCAGTTTGTGGAGAGGGTGGTGTTAAATGGACTAGGAGTTTTAGATTTAAAATTTAAAGGATAAGTCCACACTAACACTAAAATCTCTACATCTACAGACATCGACAATCTAATGCCGCGTACACACGAGCGGACTTTACGGCGGACTTTGCCCGGCGGACTGGATTTCATCGGACAATTCGATCGTGTGTGGGCTCCAGCGGACTTTGTTTGCTCAAAAGTTGGACGGACTTTACAACTGAGACATGCTTTTAAGGAACAAACTAGAGAGCAAAGGGTCGAATATCTACCTTCATCATTGGAGTCCATGTTAACAGAAGAGGACCTGGCTAAACCGTTGTCCACGGTGTACAAATCCCTATTTAATAAAACTCCCCCAGGAATTACTAAGTGTAGGGAGAGATGGGAAGGAGAGATTGCGGATATCCAAGGGGAAGACTGGGATGACATGTGGGACCATCCATTCAAACACCTAGTTTCAGCCAGGGATCGCCTAATTCACTTCAAATTCCTGCATAGGATATATCTCACTCCGGATAGGTTGTCCCGTATCTACCCATCAGTGAGTAGTCAATGCTGGCGATGCTCACATGCCCCAGCGGGCACAGAACACGTCTTCTGGAGCTGTGCACACATTCAAAGATTCTGGTCAGAAGTAACAGAGTGTCTAGCAGAGGTGTTGTGTATACCAATTCCATTAACACCTAGAGTATGTTTGATAGGACTGGTAGAGGAGGTGGTCCCGACTCGGGCGCATCGCACCCTACTGAATATAGGATTATTTTATGGTAGGAAAGCTATATTACTGAACTGGAAAAAAACTAATGCCCCTACTGTATTATTTTGGAAAAAACTGATAAATTCAGTTATCCCTTTATACAGAGCAGCATATCACGCCAGAGGTTGTCCTAAGAAATTCTCGAAGGTTTGGCAGGCGTGGCTGGACTCTACAGCTACAGTGAGTTAGAAAAATACGCAAGTGTAGGAGGTAGGGAGTGATATGGAATAACGTTCCATGCTGGTTGTTGGTCGCTATTATATGTAAATTCCATCTAGGATTCTATGTTCTACAATGCACTGTAATCATATAAATGGGGAGCTGAGAGAGGATGGGTTGTTTAAACTTAAACGTATGATGCATAGTTTCATTCTGCTATGTGCAGCTATATGACTGCTGTTTGGGTGGTAGTGGGTGGGGGGAGGGGTAAGGGGAGGGGGGGAATTTAAGGCCGGTTAGAGGTTTTATATCGGCCCTGCGTGGTCGGCTTGATTGGTATGTTGCCAATCGAAGATTGTTTGTGAATGTATGTTTGTCTATAAAATGAATAAAAAGAATTTTTAAAAAAAAAAAGTTGGACGGACTTAGATTTGAAACTTGTTTAAAATTTATCCGTTGAAATCGAGTCCGGTCGAAAAGTCCACCGTCTGTATGCTAGTTCGACGGACAAAAAGCCACGCTAGGGCAGCTATTGGCTACTGGCTATGAACTTCCTTGTTTTAGTCCGGTCGTACGTCATCACGTACGAATTCGACGGACTTTGGTGGATTGTGTGTAGGCAAGTCCGTTCATTCAGAAAGTCCGTCGTAAAGTACGTCGAAAAATCCGCCGGGCAAAGTCCTCCGTAAAGTCCGCTCGTGTGTACGCGGCATAAGACTAACCTATCTAATCCTGTAAAGAAGAAATCAGTGTACATACCTTTTATGAAGCCGATCTGATCCCACGCTTAGCTGCCAGCGGTGGCTTTGCTATGGAGGAGGGTGCAGAGGAGGCAACCGACAACAGAAGCCCCATAGTAAGTCTATGAGTGACGTCACTGCCCATTCATTTCACAGGCGTTGCCGGCTGTGTCCTCTGCAGAGCTTCCACCGCTGGATCGGCTTAAAAAAAGGTATGTATACTGATTTATTCTTTACAGGGCTAGATAGGTTAGTCTTAGATCATGAATGTCTGTAGATGTAGCGATTTTAGTGTTAGGGTGGACTTCCCCTTAGATTTAAGCTTTTGTAACACTTTTTAAGGAATTACGGAAACTTTTTTTTAAGGTTTTGGCTAGATGTATAAAGCTGACCATTTCAAATGGTTTGTCTCAGTCCTCTAATTGCCACTATTGCTGGACAGCTTGGTCTGTTAAAGGAAAGTGAAAAATAACAGACTTACTAACCGGATCACAATAAATAATAAAACTAGGTTACGGGTGTAATTTTAGAAATACAGAGACTGCTGTGTTAATTCAAGGAGAGGTGAAAGTGAGGCACTAGACTGGACTTAAATCTATAACCCGCCAAAAAATAATAGCTGGTTGAAAACAATGGCTTGAGATTGACAGCTCTCCACAAAGTATGGACCCACCTATTAAGACAAAGGGGTCACCCAAATTGAGAAATCTGAATATAATTGAGCCAAAAAGAATGCCAATCACAACTGTCTTGAAAGTCCAAAAAGTTCTTTGTTCTTGTCACAAATAACAAAAGGAATGCAAAAGGCAGCCAACGTGTCTCAGGGGTCCAAGAACTTCCCCTTCATCAGGGCTAGAATGTATGTGCCACCAGGTTAATGCTGCATGAAAATAGACTGCAATAAAAACTTTTTGGAAGTTCAAACCCTCCCTTACCCTAATAAAAATGTGTTTTGTTTTTTTTCGTAAAGGACCATCGAGTATGCTTTATCTTAGGCTTCATGCACACGAGATGCCGGTGCAAACTCTGCTGAACACATTTGCATGCCGCGATTTACCGCGTTTGCGTCTAGAAGCGTCTGCAGAGCAGAGAATGACATTTTGCGACCCAACTTTGGGGCCCTGTATCTCAGGGTATCCAAACATAGTGGAACTATCACTACAACATATCCAAATTTGGGGTTCCTAGCACCAAGTTGCCCCGACATACGGGGCCCCAAAGTCGGGTCGCAAAATGTCATTCTCTGCTGCAGAAAAGTGCTTGACATTTTGCGACCCGAATTTGGGGCCCCGTACCTAAGGGCCACTTGGTACTAGGAACCCCAAATTTAGATATGTTATAGGGCTGGTTCCACTGTGTTTGCACACCAAACGTGGGGTTTCTAGCACCAAGTTACCCCGAGATATAGGGCCCCAAAATCAGAGAATGACATTTTGCGACCCAAATGTGGGGCCCCCGTATCTTGGGGCCACTTGGTGCTAGGAACCCCACATTTGGATATGTTGTAGTGCTAGTTCCACTATGTTTGCATACCAAATTTGGGGTTCTTATCTCCAAGTGGCCCCAAGATATGGGTGCAGTACCGGTGTTTAGCCGCATTTGGCATCTGAAACGTGGAAAACTTTTGCGTCTGAACCTATTTTTTTGCTTCTGGAAAAAACGAGGTTAAACACAACTGCCTAAAAAATGCCAAAAAACGAGACTGTGTACATGGACACATAGGATAACATTGAATGAGTTCAGGGGCAGTTGAAAAAAGTGTGCAACTGCCTCTGAACGCGCATTTAACAGCATCTCATGTGCATGAGGCCTTACTAGGCTGATTTCAACCCATATAACCTTCAGCACCGAGCTGGTCATTCAAGAGCAAAGGTCCTAAAAGAATGCCCCTCCTCAAAAATATCAGACACTCCAAAAGAGCCATGTTCAGGTTTGAAACATTGCTATGTAAACAGAATAGAGGCTCCCATCATCTCATATAGAGCATGGTGGTCCCATCCCTTGTTGATAGAAATAGAAATGGTTGCCCCCTGATTGGGACTTTGTATGGACCACCAACTTAAAATTTATGTAAAAGTATTCTTTAATATAATGGATTAAAATACAAAAGACAACATATATAATATGATAAGGATGCACAACATGTGCTACATAAGACAAATCAACCATAATATGTGCAATAGCATACAAAGTAAATGCCCAAATGCCCGACACGTTTCCGGTATAAGGTGTTCCAATACCTTCCTCAGCGGCCAAGGGTTCAGAAAGTTTAACATTCAAAATAAATTCTAGAATTGCAAAGAGACATTGTCAGAGTCATATACAGTCAGAGCATAAATGTATATCACAGATAATACATGTTATTAAAAGGACCCGATGGTCATGGTACAAGTAGATAATTGTATTCAGATAAAAAGTATATATAAAAAATCACAAGACACATCCAAAATGCAGAGGTAGAAACATTGCTATGAGTATGATCAACAAAAAAAAAGAAAGGAGAGATGGGTTCTAGAAAAGTAATGAGTCTTGTGAGCCCTCTCATCATCCCCTACACTTACTTTCCCTGCAGATCACTTGAATTTAGCCAAAAATGTTAAGTGGTGGCCAAGAGAAGAAAACCAAATTATCATTTCTGTCCATATTGGAGGATGCCGCCTTCAAGGAATCAACAACTGATGTGTTGGCAGGATGTGCCACATAGGCAGAAGAGGCCTTGGAGATGTGGAACCAGCGTTACGATGTCAAATTGAAATGCTGGTGTTATGTTGACTAATGCTTCAACCTGTTTGTTTCATACTCTGTAATGTTTGCTAAAAGTTTTTCTACTGACAAGTTTAACGTGTCTTTTTCTTCTTATAATGTTTCTTTTTTAGGGAAGGGTGTGCAGTACTCATGCAGGGAGCGAAGCCGTGCCATAGATAAAGGGGTGGGGGGCAATTTAGGCAAGTGTAGTGCAGCGAAATGTCCGCCAACCTGAAGAGGTCGCTGTTATAGGCTCCAAGTGGCCATCTTTGAGAAAACCAGGACCTGTGATTGAAATAGAAATTCTGCAAGATTAGGACCACCATTTTATTATTATTATTATTATACAGGATTTATATAGCGCCAACAGTTTACGCAGTGCTTTACAATATAAAAAGGAGACAATACAGTTATAATACAATAAAATACAAGAAGATTAAGAGGGCCCTGCTCAGCAGGGCTTACAATCTAATAAGTGAGGCCATAATTTATATGCCCATCATTTTATAGAGAATGCCCACATGGGAAGAGAGCTGAGAGACAGCATCCTCATGTAGCAGCATAAAGGTATCCACATGGCCACCCCTATCCAGGGAGCAGGTCTGAGCCCCAGCTATTCAGGAATGCTTTTTTGCATGGAACCTTAGAGGAAGAAGAAGGACAGGATGTAGCTCCAAGAACACACACAATTTTGCTTTCCCCTTTGGGGTGAGAATGGAGGTATTAGGCTTGTAGTTGGAAATGTGAATATGGAGATCCTATTTGAGAGGTTGCTATGCATTAGCAACATGAGTACCACAGCACCCATCTTGTGACACCTAAATATGAAACAGTATTTAAGCATTTTAAAAGTATGTACCCAAAACTTTACCACATGCTTGGGACAGTTTCTACCATCCTCATTAGGGATGAGCTTCGTGTTCGAGTCGAACCCATGTTCGACTCGAACATCGGCTGTTCGGTCGTTCGCCGAATTGCGAACGATATGGGCCGTTCGCGCCAAATTCGTGTGGCGCGTCACGGCCCATAATTCACTGCGGCATCGCAGTGCATTGCTGGCTGATGATTGGCCAAGCATGCACTATGACCCGCATGCTTGGCCAATCACAGCGCCGTCAGTAGAGAGAGCTGTAATTGGCCAAAGCCAGGGTGGCTTTGGCCAATTATGGCTCAGGGGATTTAGTACACGCCCCACACTATATAAGGCCGCCTGCACGGCGGCCCTGTGTAGTGTGTGTTCCGGTGTGCTGAGAGATAGAGAGAGAGAGAGACAGTGTCATTTGATTTGAGTTAGATAGATTAGGCAGAACAGTCAGTCAGTTAGCTGCACTTACAGTGTATTGTGTATATATATGCATCCCAGGTGTTGCATATATATATATACACTGTATTCAGTTTAGCTAGATCCGTTCCTGTTATCTTCTATCTAGACTATTTACATTTAGTGCAGTGCGTCCTGCTCACAGTGTTCAGCTAGATCCGTTCCTGCTATTTACATTTAGTGCAGTGCGTCCTGCTCACAGTGTTCAGCTAGATCTGTTCCTGCTATTTACATTTAGTGCAGTGCGTCCTGCTCACAGTGTTCAGCTAGATCCGTTCCTGCTATTTACATTTAGTGCAGTGCGTCCTGCTCACAGTGTTCAGCTAGATCCGTTCCTGCTATTTACATTTAGTGCAGTGCGTCCTGCTCACAGTGTTCAGCTAGATCCGTTCCTGCTATTTACATTTAGTGCAGTGCGTCCTGCTCACAGTGTTCAGCTAGATCCGTTCCTGCTATTTACATTTAGTGCAGTGCGTCCTGCTCACAGTGTTCAGCTAGATCCGTTCCTGCTATTTACATTTAGTGCAGTGCGTCCTGCTCACAGTGTTCAGCTAGATCCGTTCCTGCTATTTACATTTAGTGCAGTGCGTCCTGCTCACAGTGTTCAGCTAGATCCGTTCCTGTTATTTACATTTAGTGCAGTGCGTCCTGCTCACAGTGTTCAGCTAGATCCGTTCCTGCTATTTACATTTAGTGCAGTGCGTCCTGCTCACAGTGTTCAGCTAGATCCGTTCCTGCTATTTACATTTAGTGCAGTGCGTCTTGCTCACAGTGTTCAGCTAGATCCGTTCCTGTTATCTTCCTACTGACAGGCAGGCTTGTCTGGTTACAGTATATAAAGCTACCTGAAGAAAATTACAGGTGTTCTATCCCAGCTTAGTGCAGCTACAGGCCATTAGTATGTCTGGAAGGCCAAGAAGGAGAGGCAGACAGTCACAAGCCAATAAGAGAGGGCAAGCAGGCTCTGTGTCTAGTGCTGGTCGTGGAGACGGTGCATCCTCATCAGCACGTGGCCATGGGACACGCTTGGCCTTTTTTTCGGCAGCTGGCCGTGTTGAGCCGCAACATGCGGAAGACTTGGTCGAGTGGATGACCAAGCCGTCCTCATCCTCCTCATCCTCTCTCACCCATGCCCAGGGTGCTTTGTCTGGCAAAGCAGCGGCCTCTTCCCTCAGCTCAATGTCATCAGTGACTCCTTCCCTAGCTCCACCATGTCCTCCTGAGGATTCCCTCGAACTGTTTGACCACAGTGTTGGGTACATGCTCCAGGAGGATGCCCAGCGTTTGGAAGGCTCTGATGATGATACTGAGCTCGATGAAGGCAGTAACATGAGCACGGACAGAGGGGGTGCCCAAAAAGGACAGCAATCTGGCAGTCATGCTCCCCCTGCTGCAGCATACTGCCAGGTTTGCTCCAGTGATGAGGAGGGAGGGGATGATGAGGTCACTGACTCAACGTGGGTGCCTGATAGGAGAGAGGAGGAGGAGGAGGAGGAGGAGGAGGAGGCGGCACATCACCAACGAGGCAGGATGCCCTCCAGGGGCCAGCCTAAGGGCAGCACATTGACTGCATCACACCCCAAAGCTCCACATGTGCAGGGCGCTGCAGTCTCTGCGCGTTATTCAAAAAGTTCTTTGGTGTGGGCCTTTTTTGAGACTAGTGCATCAGATCGCACCGCTGCTATTTGCAACATATGTCTCAAGCGTATCTCGCGTGGCCAAAACATCTCCCGCTTGGGTACCACATGCTTGACCAGACATATGTTGACCTGCCATGCAGTTTGTTGGCAAGCGTATCTAAAAGACCCACACCAAAGAACAAAGAGGATCTCTCCTTGCTCCTCATCAGCTGAGATTTCCAACCCCACTAGACCTTCAGTCCTCTCTGAGACCTGCAGTGAGAGGAATGAAGGTGTAGAATTAGGTGTGTCACAGCCAAGTACTTGTGGGCAATCTGCTTTTGGTACACCGACGTCAGATTGTACCAGGCAAATTTCCCTGCCCCAGCTGCTGCACCGCCGAAAGAAGTTTGCTCCCAGCCATCCACATGCCCAGCGGTTGAATGCTAGCTTGGCAAAATTGCTAGCACTTCAACTGCTGCCTTTTCAGTTGGTAGACTCTGCCCCCTTCCGTGAGTTTGTGGAATGTGCGGTTCCTCAGTGGCAGGTACCCAAACGCCACTTTTTCTCACGGAAGGCGATTCCGGCTCTCTACCGGCATGTGGAAGGCAATGTCCATGCCTCGCTGGACAGGGCGGTCAGCGGTAAGGTGCATATTACCGCTGACTCATGGTCCAGCAGGCATGGACAGGGACGTTACCTAAGTTTCACGGCGCATTGGGTGACTCTGCTGGCAGCTGGGAAGGATGCAGGACAAGGTGCAGTAGTGTTGGAGGTTGTTCCGCCACCACGCCTCCAAAATGCTGATTGTGACACACCTCTCTCCTCCACCCCCTCCTCTTCTTCTTCCTCCATGGCCTCTTCCTCGGAACCAGCGGTGCTCCGTAGGCGTTCAAGGGGCTACGCAAGTACGCAGGCCAAAAGATGCCATGCGGTGCTTGAGCTGGTGTGCTTGGGGGACAGGAGCCACACTGGGGCAGAGGTTCTGTCAGCTCTGCAGGGGCAGGTTCAGAGGTGGTTGACGCCACGCCAACTTAAGGCAGGAATGGTGGTTTGCGACAATGGCACCAACCTCCTCTCTGCCCTCCGACAGGGACAACTGACCCATGTGCCCTGTTTGGCTCACGTCCTTAACTTGGTGGTGCAGCGGTTCTTGGGCAGGTACCCGGGCTTACAGGAAGTCCTGAGGCAGGCCAGGAAAGTCTGTGTGCATTTCCGCCGGTCATATAATGCCAGTGCTCGGCTGACGGACCTCCAAAAGGAGTTTAACCTGCCCAAGAACCGCCTAATCTGTGACATGCCCACCAGGTGGAACTCAACGTTGGCCATGCTGCAGCGGCTGCACACGCAGCAGAGGGCCATCAATGAGTACCTGTGGGACTATGGCACCAGGACAGGGTCAGGGGAGCTTGGTTTTTTTTCCCCACGCCAGTGGGCCATGATCAGGGATGCATGCACTGTCCTGTCACCATTCGAGGAAGCCACGAGGATGGTGAGCACTGACAGTGCATGCATCAGTGACACTGTCCCCCTTGTCCACCTGTTGGAGCACACGCTGCGTGGAATAATGGACAGGGCACTTGAGGCAGAACAGAGGCAGGAAGAGGAGGACTTCCTTAGCTCTCAAGGCCCCCTTTATCCAGACAGTGTTCCTGCGTGCCCGCCGATCACACAGGAAGAGGACGAGGAGGAGGAGGAGGAGGAGGAAGATTGTGTCAGTATGGAGGTGGAGCCTGGCACTCAGCATCAGCAGCAGTCTTTAAGGGATCAGTCCCAAGGAACACATGGACTTGTACGTGGCTGGGAGGAGGTGGCTGCGGACGTTGTTGTCCTTAGTGACCCAGAGGACTCCGGACCGAATGCCTCAGCAAACCTACGCTGCATGGCCTCCCTAATCCTGCAAAGCCTGCGTAAGGATCCTCGTATTCGTGGTATCAAGGAGAAGGACCAATACTGGCTGGCAACCCTCCTTGATCCACGTTACAAGGGTAAGGTTGCGGACCTTATCTTGCCATCGCAGAGGGAGCAGAGGATGAAACATCTTCGGGAGGCCTTGCAGAAAGGTCTGTGCAACGCGTTCCCAGAGACTGGGAGGTTACAAACTCCTGTTTCTGGACAACGTGTTGCTGAGGCTTCGGTCAGTCAAAGAAGGAGCGGTGGAGAAGGTGGCCGTCTGACCGATGCGTTCAGACAATTTTTTGGTCCCCCAAGGTATGATCGGTTCCAGCAACCATCGCCAGCGTCTGTTTTACATGGTGCAGGAATACCTAGGGGCAAGATCAGAGTTGGACACCTTTCCCACCGAAAATCCTCTGGGTTACTGGGTCTTGAGGATGGATCACTGGCCAGAGCTTGCACAGTATGCAATTGAGCTACTGGCCTGTCCTGCATCCAGCGTTCTTTCGGAACGCACATTCAGTGCTGCTGGAGGCGTGGTAACCGATCACAGGGTGCGTCTGTCCACCGACTCGGTCGATCGGCTGACCTTCATAAAAATGAATCAGTCTTGGATCACCACCAGCTACCAAGCACCTGATGCTGATGTAACCGAATAATTTTTTTTGAAATCTCAGATCCCTTCAAAGACTGCCTATGCTGATGCTGAGTGACTATCCCTGAGTAATTATCCTCTTCCTCCTCAATCATCACGCTGATAGCTTGTAAGAACATTTTTGGTTCTGGGCGCCACCACCAGTGCCTAAGGCACAATTTTTCAGCCCCTGTTTAACAGGGGCGTGTAATTACAATTTTTGTTGTAATACTTTGCAGCAGGGCTCGTTCCTGCATTCCAACTAGAGTGTCTGTGAGGGGTTGCAGTGTTGTGGCACCAGCACCAGTGCCTAAGGCCCAATTTTTCTGCCCCTGTCTAACAGGGGCGTGTAATTACAATTTTTGATGCAATACTTTGCAGCAGGGCTCGTTCCTGCGTTCCAACTAGAGTGTCTGTGAGGGGTTGCAGTGTTGTGGCACCAGCACCAGTGCCTAAGGCCCAATTTTTCTGCCCCTGTCTAACAGGGGCGTGTAATTACAATTTTTGAAGCAATACTTTGCAGCAGGGCTCGTTCCTGTGTTCCAACTAGAGTGTCTGTGAGGGGTTGCAGTGTTGTGGCACCAGCACCAGTGCCTAAGGCCCAATTTTTCTGCCCCTGTCTAACAGGGGCGTGTAATTACAATTTTTGAAGCAATACTTTGCAGCAGGGCTCGTTCCTGCGTTCCAACTAGAGTGTCTGTGAGGGGTTGCAGTGTTGTGGCACCAGCACCAGTGCCTAAGGCCTAATTTTTCAGCTCCTGTTCAACAGGGGCATGTAATTACAATTCTTGATCTAATATTTCACAGCAGGGCCCTGTGAGGGCTTACAGTGTTGTGGCCACAGCAACACCTAAGGCCCAAATTTCTGCTGAGTATATAGGGCAGGACCCTACTTTCAAACATCTAACTTACAAACGACTCCTACTTGCAAACGGAAGGAGACAACAGGAAGTGAGATGAAATCTACCCCTAGGAAGGGAAATTCTCTCCTGTAAGAGTTAATATGGGAAAACAATTTCTCCTTTCCACTGATGCTTTCCAATCCTTGTTCCACAAAAAAACCCAAATTTTCAAAAAACATTTTTCATTGGGACAAAAAAGTGAGGTGAAATCTTCTGAAGAGGAGGAAAGACAGCAAAACAAATGTCACAGGGGTGATAACCCTTCCCTATGTTTTCCAAAAAGCTTAAAAAAGATTTTTTGGCTGGAGCTAAACACGTTAAAAATGTACCCGTTCAAAATTACAAAGAGATTCTACTTAACAACAAACCGACAGTCCCTGTCTTGTTTGCACCGCCTGTATACTGCTGTTCAGAGTATATAGGGCCTTTCCTTATTTTAATTTGGGTGCGGGGTTCCCCTTAATATCCATACAGGACCCAAAGGGCCTGGTAATGGACTGGGGGGGTACCCATGCCGTTTGTCTCACTGATTTTCATCCATATTGCCATGACCCGACATGACATTAAACCCGCAAGCAGTTTTAAATGAGATTTTTTCCTTTAAAAATGACATTTGGTGCAGGGACTGTTCTAAACATGGGAAACACGCGTCACTTTACAGGCATACTATAGACACCCCCCAGGTACGATATTTAAAGGAATATTTCACTTTTTTTTTTTACTTTAAGCATCATTAAAATCACTGCTCCCGAAAAAACGGCCGTTTTTAAAAGTTTTTTTTGCATTGATACATGTCCCCTGGGGTAGGACCCGGGTCCCCAAACCCTTTTTAGGACAATACCATGCAAATTAGCCTTTAAAATTAGCACTTTTGATTTTGAACGTTCGAGTCCCATAGACGTCAATGGGGTTCTAACGTTCGTGCGAACTTTCGGTCCGTTCGCGGGTTCTGGTGCGAACCGAACCGGGGGGTGTTCGGCTCATCCCTAATCCTCATGGACACTCGCTCCCCTTACATTTGGACTCTGTTTACCACCTTGCCTGATTATAATCTTGCTATATGTATAGCATTAAGTTAGACCATGTTGCTGGGACTGTACCTTTTTAAGTGTTGTTCAAGCGATGCGCCATGTGTTTTCAACTAACATTTATTTTAAGATAAGGCATCCTGAAAATTGAAAAAGCCTGTATGCAGAGTGTATGCATTACAGACAGTCTTAGCATGTAAAGTGGGTGTAATTTGCTGCATGGCTGCAGGCAGTCAGATAATGGCAAGGCAAACTCATAATATGCCAGACTGGTAATCAGTGCGGAAACCTAATGCCGCGTACACACGGTCGTACTTTTCGTCTACAAAAGTCGGACAGCCTGTCGGACAGACTTCCGGCAGACTTTCGGTGGACTTGCCGCGGACTTGCGGCCTACTTTCTAACGACCGGACTTGCCTACACACGACCACACAAAAGTCGGTCGGATTCGTACGTGATGACGTACACCGGACTAAAATAAGGAAGTTCATAGCCAGTAGCCAATAGGTGCCCTAGCGTGGCTTTTTGTCCGTCGGACTAGCACACAGACGAGCGGATTTCGGGGTCCGTCGTAGGTACGAAGTAAAAGTTTTGAAGCATGTTTCAAATCTAAAGTACGTCGTATTTGAGGCTAAAAAAGTCGGTTGAAAGTCCGGAGAAGCCCACACACGATCGGATTACCAGCCAGCTTTAGTCCATCAGCGTCTGTTGGACTTTTGTAGACGAAAAGTACGACCGTGTGTACGCGGCATAAGAGATGGGAGTGTACTTTTTAAAGAGCAGTCCATACCAGGTGAGTGTAACCTGAAGTAATTAGTGCAAACCTGATCGTCTTAGGAGCTGGTGATGGCTGTTCACACTGATGCGGTGCGAATTCCGTTTTTTTATGCAATCGCAGTGCGATTTCTGTTTAACAGGTGTGATTCTAATGTAAACTTTATGAAATCGCAGCTGTGCCCAATCCCCTGAAATTGCATTAATAACCAGTAAATAGCCGGTTGTTAAGGAGCGGGGGCCGCCGCACGATTAACAACCGATGACTCATCAGCTGTCAGTGAGCTGAATGTAAACAAAAGAATGTCAGCATTAAAAAAAATGTGTGGGGGTGCCTCCCATCCATACCAGGCCCTTCAGGTCTGATATAGATTTTGAGGGGAACCTCACGCCAATTTTTTGGTTTTTAAATGGCATAAGGGCCCCCCAAATTCATACCATACCCTTATGCAGCAAACATGCAGGAAGGGGGGGCATAGGCGAGCAAGGCAAGGCCACATGCCCTCAACATGGGGTGCTTTTGGGTAGAATTTTGGTAGACCTGACCCTGTTTTTTTTTTAATTTTGGTGTGGGGTTCCTGAAGAACCTCGTATAGATTGGGGGGGGGGGGGGGCACAGTTTTTTAACTATTTTTTAATGCCAGCATTTTTTTGTTTACATTTGGCCGCCCACTCCTTAACAACCTGCTATTCGCAGGAGAGCAGGGGAGGAGCAAGAGGAGGAAGATGCATAAAATCTAGAATAAAAAAAAACAGCTGGATTTGCATTGATGTGAACACAGAATTGCGATTTCAGTCCAGTCCCATTGAAGTCTAAGGAGATATGCACTAAACTTGCACAGGATCTTTTTTATTTACCGGATCAGAATCGCACTGCATCATTGTAAATGGTCTTTACTGAAAACAATGTTTTTTCAGATGACATGCAAATCTATGTCTTTCGGATCGGATCACATTTATGTAGTATTCGAATCAGTGTGAACAGGTACAAAGGGAAAATGTGGCTCTCCAGTGAGAAAAGGACCACTCAACAGAACATGTGTCAGATTATCTGTGGTCTATGTCTCATGGGCCCCAGGTGTATGGCTGGAACTGCTGAGCCTTAACCTGAAATCAGAATGTAGGGCACTTGGAGACAGTGGATGTCAAAACGGATGGCAAATATACAAATCAGGAGGATGTTGTAGTTGGGTTTCAAACCCACACCATCCATGCTTGTGTCGCAGGCATGGAGGTCTACATTAGGCATCTGGACCTGGGAATGGCTAAACATTACAGCCCCAGGGTGACTTGTATCACTGTTGGCCACAGTGGTGGCTGGCGCTCCATTTTTTTTGGGGGGTGGCAGACAAACCACCCATTCGTTTGATCAATCAAACCCCCCCGCCCCCCCCTGTCACTCGGCGAACCAACCCCCCTTCTATCGCTCGCCCACCAGCCCCGCACTTACCCCATCCAAGTCGTGAGCAGCTTCGGCGAATTCCACCTGCATCTCCTCAGCGGCCTCCCCCCTGCTTCTGCTCCTGGCAAATACGGCCGCTTCTCATATCGGCTGAAGTCTTAAGACCTGCTTCCTGATTGGCTGGAAGGAGAAGCAGGAAGACAACTGGGTGTTGAAATTCACGCGTGGAGATTAGGGGCCGGGGCATGGATTAGGGGGGTGATGCCCCTGTGCCCCTTCATGGAGAGGCCGCCACTGGTTGGCCATAAGCTTGTGGCTTGGCAAAGCTAGTCTACAGGCGTGTGCCAATGGCTCCTGGTCATGAAAGAGTTAAAAAAGGAAAATAAAATACTGTACAACAAGAAAATGAACATATTACATATTGGTGGCCTGGTTTCTTTAAAAAAAAAAAAAAAAAGATAATGCAAAACTAATCTGGTCAGGGGGCAAGCCAATGTCAGGTTAAGAGGTAGATGGTGAGAAGCAAGAGGTAAACCAAAGTTGCACGGACCTGATCAACCCAAGCAGTCAGGTAAATTAAGAGCATGGTAGTGACCTATAATTTTTGTTGCTTTGACAACGCCTCCTTGTGGCAGAGAGTGTGTGTTTAATAAATCCATGAAGAAAAGAAACAGAGATGTGCTCTGCTTTAGAACCTGTGGGTGGATACCATCTGTACAAGCTACTTATCTATTTCAACCTTATTTAGATTTGAAGTCACATCTTTCTGTGTTAAACATGTGATATCTATGGGAGTCTACATGTTTCTACATTACTACATTGTATTTTAGTCTGCGTTGAGCACTGCTGTAAATATCTTTTAGTCTCCTCTTTTTTGTTCCTCAGATGCAGGGCTTTTTTTCTCAGAAAATAGGTGCAGGAACTCAACCACGACTTCTCAAAAAACCCTCCCCACACAAACCCTTCAAACCGCATCAAATAGTGAGTGTGGTCAGATTTCCACAGCTGGTTATCTCTGCATCCCCTATCCTCACTTTCACCACTCTTCAACTCTGCATGCAACCCCCCTTACACTGTCTCCATCTTCTCCTTCCTTCCTTAAAAGCTCCGCCATCTTCCACATGTCTTACTTGTGTTGCTGTATTAAGCTGAAGCACCCAGCCAGCAATAGTACCTCCCCGCACACTATAGGTGGCTCTGCCTCTCTCACTTGCAGGGGGATCATTCAGTTGAGGTGTTGGGATCTGCACCTGCATCTCCCTTGTCCCCATCCTGCACTCAGTGGCAGTCACTCAGGAGATCAGATCTATGGGAGCCGTTGGGAAACAAGCTTTCACTTGTAAACACAGAAGCTAGACTTCTGTGTTTGCAAGAGATAATGGTGATCAGGGAGCAGAGGGCCTGAGCCAGAGGTGGTGGAACTGAGTTCCACCAAGTTCCAGCTGAAAAAAAGCCCTGCTCAGATGTAAGGCCACTTTCACACCGAGGCGGTTTTCAGTAGTTTTAGCGCTAGAAATAGCTTCTAAAGCACGCCTGAAAACCGCCTCCTATTCTTTGTAATAAGTGCTTTCACACTCGGGCGGTGCGCTTACGGGGCGTTAGAAAAAGTCCTGCAAGCAGCATCTTTGGGAGCTAGTGCTCCCAAAATGCCCCTGCCCATTGTGATGAATGGGCAGCGCTTCCAAAGCGCTTTGAAAGCGTCGCAAAACGGGTCTTTTTTCTGGGGTTTTTAAGGTCCAGTTGTCACGTGACCTAAAAAACCTGGCCCACTAGCACCTGAAAAGCGCCACTAAAACGACGCTAAAGCACTGCAAAAATGACCAGCGCTTTAGGAAGTGGGAGCTGGGTGCCTCTAAAAACAGGGTACCCTCCCCCCCAAAAAAAAATGACATGCCAAACGTGGCATGTCAGGGGGTCACCAGCATTTAAAGCAGAAGTTCCATTTTTTGGTGGAACTCTACTTTAGGCTCTGTTTCCACTACTGCGTGTTGTTGTGCGACTTGACACATGTGAAATCGCATAACAAGTCAAAATCCATGTATTTCAATGGCCCTGTTCTAATTGGTGCGACTCAAGTCGCAGCGACTCCAAAAAAGTTTTTGTACTACTTTGTTCTGACTTCGATTCTCCCATGATTCTTACCAGTTACATGGCATCGCATCACAAATCGCATTGCAAAGTCGCATTGTAAATCGCGTGACTTTGGGGCCGCAATAGTGGAAACCTAGCTTTAGGTACCCTTTATGGTCAAACTACAGTGTTCCTTTTCATTGTGGAAAAACAAATAAACAGTTTGAAATAAAGCAATTCTGTGGCATACAGCTGCCTTTGCAGCTTGGTGGGAACGATTGGAGGTGGTAAAAAGGTGACTCAACCACCTCTTTTACTGCTCTCCAACCGCAATTGTAAAACTAGGACCAACAAAGTCCCAGAGAGATAGAAGAAAATATCAGGTGGTATAACTCTCCAGCATCTACAAAACATGAATTATCAATTTCGGATGGACTCTTGATGTAAAGACATTTTTTTTTCTAAGGAAACTATTTTAGTTTCCCTGGAAAAGTTTTGTGCAACTTTTTGATATTTTAATTTTAATTTTGTTTTTCTCTCAGCGGGGATGGCAATCGGCAGTTCTCAGCAGATCTCACAGACAAATGATGTCCACAGATAACAGTCACCAGCCATCTGCCAGCTGTAGGCTGTCTTCCCATTTTACACATGAGAAGGTCAGTATGAAAGTGTAATTAAATGTGGAGCAGAGTCTGCTGTGTTCTAACAATATTTCACTGCGGAGATACTAAAGTACACATGAAATACAGCTCTGTTCTCCGCACTGGATCGAAATTTCTGAAGACACAGAGGTCTAAAGGTAACTTGTAATGAGGAAGTATGGAAACTTCCTTCTAGAAATGCTAGTTTTCTGGCTGTCATGCTGATCCAACAGCTTCAGTGCTTCCCCAGTGACAGGGGTGGACTGATAACTCATGGGGCCCCCAGGCAATAGGAGATTATGGGGCCCCCAGGCAATCAGAGATTATGGGGCCACACAGTATACACACACACAGTATACAATCACACAGTATACACATACATGTACACACAGTATACCCAGACAGATGTAAAAAAAACACAGATTTATACATACTGTCCCTGGTTTTACTGAGGCTGGCAACCCTGATGGGGCCCCCTTGTGGCCCAGGGCCCTCGGGCAGTGCTCGAGTGGCTCAATGGTCAGTCCGCCCCTGCCCAGTGACTGACCTGGATCAACTATGAGTATTAGAAGCTGTTGTGGGTAAGTGGCTCAGAAAATGTTGATGCCAGAGACTGTCAGACAACTAGCATTGTTAGAAGGAGGTCAGCAATTGAAGCCTATTTATTTTCTTGAGGCTCTAGTCACACATTTTGTACATATCTTTTTTCATGCAATAATGTGTGTTACATTAAGAAGCCCATTCACTTAACAAATCTACGAAATGCAAACAACAAAAAACAAAAACAAAAAAACACACCTGCACTATTTTTGGCCATCGCAATAGACCACAACCTGCATTTCATTCACATCTGTGCAATGTGATGCACTGATGGGCGGATATGTGTGGTTAAACTATATATTTGCATATCAAAATAAATGTAAATGTGCATTGCCTGGTAGATGTGAGTCCAGTCAGTTTGGGGTGCATGTTGGTTGATAAACCAGTTCCTGCGGCAAGGAGTCTACTGTAGAACCTGATCACGAAAGGTTGGGCTTCCTCTTCCTGACTCCTTACTACGGGGGTACTCATTGTTATTTTGCTACTTCTGGAGCCTGCCAGATTGTGGATGATTGCTAGGCCTAGAAACACACCACAATCACACAGTCCATGAATGGTTTACCCCACGAAATTTTTTTTTTTTTAATTCAGCAGCTACAAATACTGCAGCTGCTGACTTTTAAAATAAGGACACTCACCTGTCCCAGGGTCCAGCGATGTCGGCACCCGAGACCGAAACGTCCCTCGGTCCTCGGGTGCTGCCGCCACCATTCTCTGTAAGGGAATCGGGAAGTGAAGCGCTGCGGCTTCACTTCCCGGTTCCCTACTACGCATGTGCGAGTCGCTCTGCGCTTCCTAACTGGTCCCCGCTGTCTCTGGGACCCGTGTATGTCCCAGCAGACAGCGCGGTGGGGACGGGAAGAGGCATAGACTCCCATGGGAGTCTGTGCCGGAAGTGGGTGAAAATACCTGTCTTAGACAGGTATCTGCACCCCCCTCCCCCCTGAAAGGTGCCAAATGTGACACCAGAGGGAGGGGGGGAGGGTTCCGAAAAGAGGAGGTTCATTTTTTGTGTGAACCTCCGCTTTAACTGCTAACACAGCACTACATAGTACAAATAATGGCATGTTGTTGCAAACATTCCAAGAACAGCCTACTCTTCCATTGTATTCCACAATCCTGCTAAGAGCCCAAATGAACACCAGTGATTCAAGTCTGACCTGTTAGCTATATGCTATACTCTCAAGTATTGGATACTGTATTGATTAGGCACAGGACAGAGGCCCAATGAGGGGATGCACATGGCCAGCTTACCACAGCCTATTGGAGCTCTCCAAGGTCCTCACTGTTCCCAAGCATCAACCACCTATAGTTTATATACCCAGCAAAGGGAAAGGAAGAACAGCCCAGACTTGCTGGGAACAGAGCAAGGGCCTACCCTAAAAGAGAAACTAACACTCTCTTACACACATGTAGGCAGGTGCAGTCTTTATTTTCCAATGCAGGTGGTACTGGACCATAGCAGCAATGCAGATGGGGGAGAAAATTGGAAGGAACTTGGTTTTCCTATGGTTTCCTCGTCATGGGGAGGCAGCTATCCCATTGTATGGCACACCCCACATGACTTTGGCTGCCACCTTGGGTCAGCCAGAGCCTATTTAAAACCCTGGCTCTTGGGCTTGGCGCACTTTTGGTGAGGGGATAGCATTTAAGACTTTGGCTCTCGGGCTAGGAACGCTTTTGGCGAGTGGTCAGCAAAGGGACAGGAACCTTGTCTGTCAGGGACAGTGGAAGCGGTAGGGAAAGGTTCCGGTGGAGTAGGGAGAGAGAGCAGAGCCTATGTCTACCACTACAGGAAGCCTCCCTTTGAATTGGACTGGCCAAGTCGTGCTTCACTCCCCCGTAATAGACAATGTTGGCATCTAGGAGTCTTCTGTTCATTGATTTTCTCCAGTACAGTTGTAAGTGGCCCTGGACGGATGAGCCTGTTACAAAACAATGTTCTTTGAAAATTGGGACTTTGTGTGTTTACTACCTGCCACACCACGCTGCACCCACCCAACACACACACACTGTCTGCAGAGCAAGTGCACTTCATTGTACACTATTGCCATCTGTAAGATATGAAGAGTTGGAGCCAAGAGGTGGGATATTATAACCTCATTGTGTGGAAGTTGTAAAATCAGTGGAAGGTTTATGGGTGATGAAAGAAGATGCCAAGCAGTAAAACGAGAATGAAAGGATGGCAGCAACAGGGATGGAGAAGTGGTGGAGAATGCAAAGCTGTCAGTGATGGAGGAGAGCAAACTTGGAGGCAGGTCTACCATTACCGCCCACCACCAGGCAGCAGAGTCAAGTTCAACTTTAGGACTTTACAATGAAAGTGAGACTCTGAGACTGACTGGCTGAGAAAATGTGCTGTAATCTGTTTGTCATTTTATAAAGTGAAAGGATAAGCTGGAATTCCCTTTGTTAGTGTTATTTAATGCTGCGGTTAATAGATGTCAGGAAACAGCTTTTTAATTAAAGGAAACAGTATTGATTGAAATGATGGTGTCAGAGGATCTTCTGGGATAAACTGAAAGGGAAATGTGAGCTCTAGAAAGGACAAAGAGAGAGAGAGAGAGGTGCATAGGTTACAGAAGTCACAATAAAGAAGGATGAGCGGGTGCATGAGCGTTTCAGCACTGTGGAAACAGAGTAAAGGCCAAGCTCAAGGGAGAAAGGGCAAACTGTGCCGACTGAACAAAACACGGATTAATCTATTTTTATGAACTTAAACAATGAAAGAAGTCTAGGATTGACTATTTCCAGGCAAGGAAGGCAGCGTGATTTAAAGAAGAAGAGGTATTGGTTATTATGCAATAGCGTACTACATATTAACTCTTTTTATTGATAAGTCTCTCATCTAAGGAAGCTTCAAACATTTCATGTACAGTATATTGTAGCAGGACTAAATATTAAACCCATTAATAGGGTATCATTTTTGTAGTCTTTTCAACACCAAGAAAGATCATGTGAAAGAGACCAGTTTATACAGTATAGGTCACCACTGGGCAAATTCACAATCCTTCCATCTCATTCAGAATAATAAAAAAAAAAAAAATCTTCCAAAGCCCTTCTTAAATACCTGAGTCTGCCATCACGTGACTCTTCACAGCAACTCTTCCACTAGTAATGACCAGTGATCCCTAGAGATGTAAAGTTTCCTTAAATTTTGAAGCCACGTGAAGAGAAAAATGTTTCCCTGTTTTTTTCCCAGAAAAAAATTGGAAATTTTCTGAAAAAATATTCAGTGTGGAGTATATAAAAGTATTATGCTTAAAATAAAAGTGCAGCTTATTCAGTAAATAAACTTTTTTTTTTTTAATAACAAGTGGAATAACAAGGACTGTATATGTTAAGAACATTTTAACTATACATGAGAACAGGTAATCACCCCCCCCCCCCCTCATAATAATGTAAAATCTTCCTGTCAATATCAATTGCTTGATAAATGTTCTCTTGAATTTCAGGTGTCATTTTCTCTATAAATGAAGGGATTGTGTATTTTTGAGAGGCTGTGGTTTGTAACGCTTTTTAACCTGAAGATGCTGCTGGTGAAGAAACACTTTGTGATGATCCAGAAGCAGCAGAAAGATTGTTTCTTGAATGAGAGCTCAGGAGGGAAAAGCTACTCGCACTTTCATTCTGGTTCTCATCATTTCATTCTATTAAGTATTTTTTTTATGTCTTTAGGGCACCTCTGGCATGCCAGGATGTGTTTTGTCATCCTCGTAGCATTTGGAAAGAAACATTTTTCTCAGAATATTTGCAAATAGCAGCTTTGCTCTCAGCAGAAAATGCACTAGAAATGTTTCCAAACTCTAGATGTTGGTCTCATCATTTTATTGAGAGGACAAAAACAAAAAACTATTTATTGTACAGACTATAGTAAAACATTATGCTGTTATGATGGAGAACACTAATATTAATCATTTAAAGGTTATACAGATAAACTAATTTATCAGACAAATTCACACTCTTACCTGTCAATTAAGGCCTGAGAGGAAAGAAACTTTCATCTACTGTATCCAAACAATCACCCAACTGTAGGAGGTACAAAATTGAGCCCACAAGCAGTAGTGTATTTAGGCTTTGTGCTGCCCTAGGCCTGACTAAACTTGTGCCCCCCCTAATTTAAATATGACCCACCTGTTCCTGTCAAGGCCACACCCCTTGCTGTTTAAGACCCGCCCTCAAATTTTTGAGTGGGGACACTAGTTCTGAGGGCCTGGGGGGTGCATGGATTCCCTTAATTTGCATAGATTTCCTCTCACTTCCTGTTTGGCTATGGGGCAGGAAGTTAAGAGAAATCTCTGCAATGGGACAGGGATGGTAAAAAAAAAACTGACAGGGGTTATAACCCTCCGTTACGCTATCCAAAATGGAAAAAAAAAGCAATGCCTATAGTTCTACTTTAAGCACAAATTGCTGATAATTTTATGGAGAGGACTAAGAAGATATAACCATGCCAATGGTGCAGCAGAAAACACATAGCACAGTGAGGAAGGTTTGTAGTCCAGGATGATAGGACAGTCAAAATTAGAAGCGCGCTAGACTAATGTGCCTCTCAGCCCAGTCCACCCCATAAGACTGGCGCTACACTAACAGCGTAAGCCGGCGGGGACTCTTTCGGTGCTGCCCCCCTGCAATGTGCTGCCCTTGGCCTGGGTCTTGTCGGCCTAGGCCAGGATACAGCGTTGCCCACAAGCCAACTTAACTGAAGTCTTTCCCCTGCAGTGTCCCCTAGTGGCAGAAATGCATATTTCTGTTGTTTGAGAACTGCCTTGAGAAGTACAGTGTTACCTGAACTGTACTCCAGGAATTGCTTGTCTTTACCTGAGAGAACGTGCAATAATTTAAGACTTTACATAAAGTCTCAGAAATCTTTCATTAAGGTTTTTATGTTTATGAACATATTCCAAACTTTTTTTTCAATTTTTTTTTTAGAAAAAAACAGCTTTGAAAGAAATTGCAGATTTGTTCCATTTTTTTTTCCCAGGCCTTCCCATCTCTATCCGTGGCTACAGTCCAGGTCTGTCAATGACTGTTCTTGTTGCCATCCCTTGTCATGATTTCATCAAGCCACCATCTGGGGGATTCCAACAATAGACCCTATGGGAAGTGTCCACATCATGAGGCAGCTACGTGGGCACACAAGAAGGATCATCCCCTGCAGTCCAGAAGAAAGAAGACTCGAATGTGTGTCACATTACTACAGATTCAGGTAAATATTTAGAACATTTAGTTTAGTGTGGGAATTAAAGAGGTTGTAAACCTCTGAATAAATAAATAACTAAAAACATGTAAGACAAAGGCATAATGAGCTAGTATGCATCGCATACTAGCTCATTATGTAATACTTACCTTAGAATGATGCCCTGAATCCGAGCCAGCACACCAAGTACACGGCCGAAATCTTTCACCGGAGTTATTTCCAGGTTCGCTGGCTCTGGTGCTGTAATTAGCTGGAGCTGCTATGATGTCACTCTCATGCTTGGAGCCGCCGGTCACGGTAGGGGCCATGAGAAAACACCACCAGAGGGCCGTTTCTTCAGTGTGCATGCGCCGATGACATCAGCAGCAGCGTATATAGTGAATATCTCCTAAACTGTGCAAGTTTAGGAGATATTTACAGTACCTACAACTAAGCCTTATTACAGGCTTACCTGTAGTTACAAGTGGTGTAACAGAGTTTAATCACATTAAGTTCAATGTAGAAGACTGGGTCCTTTGCCAAAGTGCAACTTTAATTTGTCGTCCTTTTAATGCATGTTGTATTTTTTTTTTATACAACACTTATTAATAGGATGACAAAGTAAAGCTGAACTTTGGCCAAGGACCCTTCTACACTGAACTTAATTCCCACACTAAACTAAATGTTCCAAATATTTAAATATTTACCTGGATCTGTGTTTATTTGTTTCTATGTAAAGTTATTAGCAAATGACGTGACTGAGGAGCCCTTAAAGGGGACAGTTGACTCCTCTCTGTCTTGAAGAGTTCAGGGTGCTGCTGCTGCTTTCATACACTTCACTGGGTGTGCTGGCTAGTTTATTCCACACTGAGTGCTTTTGTTTCTCTTGCTGACCCCTGCTCTACCACTGTGTCCTGTAGTGACCTCTATACAGCCAGCAGATGGAGCATTATTCCCCTTTTCACATCATTTATTTATTTTATTTTTTTTATTTATTTCAGGTACTTATATAGCGCCGTCAATTTACGCAGCGCTTTACATATACATTGTACATTCACATCAGTCCCTACCCTCAAGGAGCTTACAATCTAAGGTCCCTAACTCACATTCATACATACTAGGGACAATTTTTAGACAGGATCCAATTAACCTACCAGCATGTCTTTGGAGTGTGGGAGGAAACCGGAGTACCCGGAGGAAACCCACGCAGGCACAGGGAGAACATGCAAACTCCAGGCAGGTAGTGTCGTGGTTGGGATTCGAACCAGCGACCCTTCTTACTGCTAGGTGAAAGTGCTAACCACTACACCACTGTGCCGCCCACACACACATCATTAGCATGTTTACTTTTCATTTGTGTTGAAAAAAGCACCTAGTTTAAAGGAACTCAGTAACTTATTAGAGAAGTGACTCTCCCCTTATTGCAAGCTTTAAAGCAGTATTAAACCCAAAAGCAAGCATTTATTATATTGCAGCTTACCAAATCTTATGCTGCGTACACACGATCGGGATTTTGGTTGGAAAAAGGTATGATGGCTTTTCCGACGGGATTCCACTCAAGCTTGTCTTGCATACACACGGTTACACCAAATTCTGACCGTCAAGAACGCGATGACGTACAACACGTACGACGGCACCATAAAAAGGAGGTTCAATAGCCAGTGCGCCACCATTTGGGCTCCGTCTGCTAATCTCGTGTTTATTTCGTGTTAGTAGCATTTTGATGAGAGACAATTAACGCTTTTCAGCTTTCGTGCTTTTCAGTCCGTTACTGCTCTTCAGTTTGTGCTTGTGGGTTTGTATCTGGTTTTCAGTGCGTGTAGTCAGTTCGTATCTGTTTTGCAGTGAGTTCTTGTCCACTCGTTTCTGATTTTCAGCTCGTTCTTCACAGGCCTTGCTGTTTTTCAGTGCGTTCTGTTAGTTCGTTCTGACCAGCCGACCGTTTTGAAACCATGTTGCGGGTACGTACTCATTGTAGTGTTCGTGCTGTGCGGGTGCTTGGTGTTGGGGTTCTTGCTTTGACCCAAGTCCAGTCCATGAACAGGGTGGGGAGGAGTTCATGGACCAAGAATTGGTTGCTCCAGCGTGACCAACTCTCTCACATGCCTTTGCTGCATGAGATCTAGGAGAATAAACCTGATGATTTCAGGAATCTTCTCCGGAAGACGGACCCTGTTTTTCACTGTCTGTTGGCTTTGCTGTCCTCTTATAGTCTGAAGCAGGACACCTGCATGCGGCAAGCCATCATTCCGGAGCAGAGGCTAGTCGCCACGTTGCGGGACTTGGCGATGGGGAGAAGTCTGCAGGACATCAAGTTCTCTACAGGCATCTCCCCCCCAGGCTCTGGGGATCATTCCAGAGACCTGTTCTGCCATTATACAGGTCCTGGAGAAGGACTATATTAGGGTAAGTTTTCTCCTTTAACCACTTCAATACAGGGCACTTATACACCTTCCTGCCCAGACCAATTTCTAGCTTTCAGTGCTGTCGCAGTTTGAATGACAATTGCGCGGTCATCCATCATTGTACCCAAACAAAATTTTTATCATTTTATTCCCACAAATAGAGCTTTCTTTTGGTGGTATTTGATCACCTCTGCGGTTTTTATTTTTTGCTAAACAAATAAAAAAAAAAACGAAAATTTTGAAAAAAATAAAAGTTTTGCTTTTGTTTCTGTTATAAAATTTTGTAAATAAGTTTTCTCTTTCACTGATGGGCACTGATAGGGTGGCACTGACAGACACTGGTAAGGTGGCACCAATGAGTAGGCACTGACAATGGGCACTCATATGCGGCACTGATGGGCACTGGTAGGCGGCACTGACGGGTGGCACTGATATGCAGCACTGATGGGCATTGATAGGCAGCACTGATGGGCACTGATAGGTGACACTGATGGGAACTGAAAGGCTGCAAAGATGGGTTCTTATGGGTGGCACTGATAGGTGGCACTGCTGGGCAATGATAGGCGGCACTGATGGGCACTGATATGTGGCACTGATATGAGGCACTGATAGGCATTCCTGGTGGCACTGGCAGTGGTAGGCATTGTGAGTGGGCCCTGATTGGCAGCTGCCTGGACATTGATTGGCAGCTGCCTGGGCACAAATTAGTATTTCCCTGGGGGTCTAGGGGGGGTCCAGTGTGGATGGCCATCCTGGTGGTCCTGGGCGACATGATGGTGGTCCTGGGCGGGATCCGAGGGCGGGCTGTGCTGATAAATAATCAGCACAGACCCCCTCTGTCAGGAGAGCAGCCGATCGGCTCTCCTCTACTCGCGTCTGTCCGACGCGAGTGAGGAAAAGCTGATCACCGGCTCTTCCTATTTACATCGTGATCAGCCGTGACTGGACACGGCTGATCACGTGGTAAAGAGTCTCTGTCAGAGACTCTCTACCTAGATCAGAGTTGCAGTGTGTCAGACTGACACACCGCAACAACGATCGCCGCGATGCGCGCCCCCGGGGGAGCGCAGCGGCTTAATATCCTGATCACGTCATATGACGTTCAGTCAGGATATTGAAACCACTAAGCCGCCATCATTCTGCTATATGGCGGGCGGCAAGTGATTAAAATCACATTCTATGTATTTTATGTTTGCTAATGTATTGTATTTATTTCATCATTCCCTAAATACCATGATTGTAACATGTTGTGAATGTCCCCTTTGTCCTCATGCATGCTGGAAGCTTTTAATGCTCCTTTTTTGTCCTTCATGCATATTTGCCTTTACTAACCCCCCCAGCATGCTATCCTGGGTTCATATACACCTAGCCTAGCCACTTAACAATGTATTTTGTCAGCTCCATTGTAGTGCTTTACCCTAACCACCCCCTAAAATGTGTCCAAATGTTATTACTGTCCTTAAATTCATGTAGAGTGCCAGAGGCTTTTTTATGACTCCCAAACTCATTTATAACCCTCCCCCCCTAAAATTTTTACAATGGGCCATCAGAGGGGGTGACGAATCTGATAAGTGGACCTTATATTTTTGTTTTTAAATACTCCTTAAAATAAATATTATACTGATGTTGGCCAAATCTGCTTGCAATCTTTATGTGCAAAAGTACAAATTTTTTTTAATGTTTTGACTCCACAGTTTCCTTCAACGCCACAGGAATGGCAGACTGTGGCATCCCACTTTGCCAACCATTGGGACTTTCCCAACTGTGGACGGGCAATTGATGGGTAGCACGTCCACATCGTCGAACGACCCCATTCGGGGTCATACTATTATAACTATAATGCCGCGTACACACGGTCGGACTTTTCGTCTACAAAAGTCCAACGGACGCTGATGGACTAAAGCTGGCTGGTAATCCGATCGTGTGTGGGCTTCTCCGGACTTTCAACGTACTTTTTTAGCCTCAAATCCGACGTACTTTAGATTTGAAACATGCTTCAAATCTTTACTTCGTAACTACGACGGACCCCGAAATCCGCTCGTCTGTGTGCTAGTCCGACGTACAAAAAGCCACGCTAGGGCACCTATTGGCTACTGGCTATGAACTTCCTTATTTTAGTCCGGTGTACGTCATCACGTACGAATCCATCGGACTTTTGTGTGGTCGTGTGTAGGCAAGTCCGTTCGTTAGAAAGTATGCCGCAAGTCCGCCGCAAGTCCGCCGAAAGTCTGCCGGAAGTCTGTCGGACAGGCTGTCTGACTTTTGTAGACGAAAAGTCCGACCGTGTGTACGCGGCATAAGGGTTTTCATAGTATTATGTTAATGGCAGTGGTGTCGAGTTGTGGATGTGGGGAAAAATGGCCAGATGTCGGATGGTGGATTCTTTGCTCAGACGGAGTTCTACACACGTCTCCAGAGTGGTGGCTTGGGATTGCCACCTGTGGAAGAGAATGTGGAAGGACTCCCATTTGTTTTTATTGCTGATGAAGCTTTTGGTCTGGGTGATAGCATGATGGGGCCATTCCCCCAGAGGACCCTCACCCCGGAGAAGAGGGTTTTTATTTACCAGCTGGCCAGAGCCAGAGAGTCGTGGAGAACACCTTTGGGATAATGGCCAGCCGGTGCCGCCTATTTCTAACAGCTATAAATATGGTGGAGTACAAACTTAACCACATCGTGTTAGCATGCTGCATACTGCACAACTTTTTAAAGCAAAATGCTACTCATTATGTAGCCTCAGTTGGGCTTGAGGCCGGACTTCATGAAACAACAATGACGGCCTTGGAAGCGCCCGTGAAGTACATCAAAAATATGTCGATTATTTTACGGGTAGGGTTGCCATTGCTATGCCAGCAAATTTTTAAATATTTTCAAAAAAAAAAAAAAAGATATGATAAAATCTTGAATTTGATTTACTGCTTGTGTTTCTTTTATCTGTCTCCTAGGTTCTTCTAGTGCACTTGGTAGTGCTAAGTGGTTTTTCCATTATTTAAATAACACCCATTGTCACTGTAAACACTAACTTAATACAAAAACTGGTATTGAGCATTGAAAGAAGAAGCCACACATTGTTGAGTATAAAACCTTTTACTCCGTGCACATTCACATGTGCGTTGTAAAACCTTTTTTTGTAAAAAAATAACATCTTGGTTTTATAAATTTTTACCTTGAAATTTTTGTTTTGGTACATAAACAGGCATGTTTCAAAACATAACATACACAACTCAGGAACTTACAAAGTTCAACATTGAAAAACTGAAGACAATATCAGACATTATAGTGTCAAAAATGTGTTGATATTGCCTTCATCAGATGGGGTGATATCACCCCTGTAAAAGCCAAATTTAGAAGATACAATTTGGGAGTCAAAATGAGGATTTCCCTCCTGATCCCATGCCTAATGTCAACATGTGCTATCTTCCACCATGGGGGATCAATGTATGTGTTTTGGGGGTGCAACCCCTTCCTCTCACCTACTAGAGTTGCAAGGAAGGGGTTGCACCCACAAAACGCGTACATTGATACCCCCTGATGGCAGATAGCACATGTTGACACACTGGGGTTGATTTACTAAAGGCAAAAAGACTGTGCACTTTGAAAAGTGCAGTTGCACACGGCAAGAGCAGTTGCTCCACAGTTTAGTAAATGAGCAGAAGCTCTGCTGACTTTCATCAACCAATCATGTGCAAGCAAAAATGCTGTTTTTTTTATTTTCCTTGCATGTGATTGGGTATTCTTTGCAAAGTAAAACTTTACCTCATTTACTAAGCTCTGGAGCAACTGCACTTGCAGAGTGCAATTGCACTTTCCAAGGTGCACAGTCTATTGGCCTTTAGTAAATCAACCCCACTGTGTGCATCTTACAAATTTGGCTTTTAAAATGTATTAAAAGGTTATTTAAATGTTCTTTAAAAAAAAAAAAAAAGTTGTAATTTTTTTCCAGAGTCTTTTCTCCCCTATGAGAATGAAACAAAAGATATACCGTATTTATCGGCGTATAACACGCGTCGGCGTATAACACGCACCCCAAGTTTAGGAGGGAATTATAAGGAAAAAAATTTTTAAGGAAAAAAACTTACATTTAAATGCCCATCAATGCAGCCTTGCACAGCGTCCATCTGCATGCTTGTCCAGTGTCATTTGCAGCCTTGCAGTCATTTGCAGCCTTGCAGTCAGCAGCCTTGCAGTCATTTGCAGCCTTGCAGTCAGCATCCTTGGTGTCATTTGCAGCCTTGCAGTCAGCAGCCTTGGTGTCATTTGCAGCCTTATCAGTGTCCATGTGATGCCTTGCAGCTTTTACAGTGATGATCTGCAGCTTTATGTATCCATTTGCAGCCTTGCTCAGGCTGCAGTAAAACTGCAGTGACTTTTCATTGTCACTGCAGTTTGAAAATGGCGCCGCGGGCGCCGAAATACACAGAGCCGGTCCTCGGCTCTTCTCGGCGGCTCTCGTTCACTTTCGGCTCCACTCGTAGTCCCGCCCGGGATGGGCGTGACTGTGAGCGGAGCTATCCGAACCTAGCCGAGTACACTCGGCTAGGTTCGGGCGGCGCTTGAGTGAAGCCGAAAGTGTCCGAGAAAAGCCGAGGACCGGCTCTGGGTATTTGGGCGCCGGCGGCGCCATTTTCAAATCGCGGTCTGCGATTTTGAAGATCAGTCAGCGGGGGATCGCAGGGGATCGGCGTATAACACGCACCCACGATTTTCCCCTGATTTTAAGGGGAAAAAAGTGCGTGTTATACGCCGATAGATACGGTACTTAGCACACAGATATTTAAAGCCAGAATTAGGAATATGAAACATTGCTTGGAAGTGTGGTACAATTGTCTGTATGGGCAGAGTTCCAAGTTGAAGACATTATTTATTCCCTTAACAAAGCTGCAATACTTACCTTTTTTGGACAAGTTTCACACATGGAGACACCCCAAGTATCCACTGGAGTACCTGTGTGGGACACCCCTAAAAAGTTTGTTCTTGTGTCCCACATTAGTGCTCCTGAGTCCAGATGTGTAAACAGCTGATGAGTGTCCTCTCCTTACATTACACTGAGTCAAGTTTGCAATTCTTTCTAGTTTCAAACACATCTAGACAACAATGTCCTAAACTTCTTTTAAAGAGGAAGTAAACCTGATGGGTTTTGCTTCCTCTTTTGCTTGCTGCAAAGTCTGCAAATGAAAAGCATAATGGTCTAGTATGCATCATATACTAGCCCATTATGTGCCACTTACCTGCAAAAGAATCCAGCGATGTCCCCTGTGTAGGCAGTGTCCATCTTCTGGCCCCTCCTCCTTCCCGGGCCGCGGACTCCGGATCTGTGATACGCTGGAGCCGCGTGACGTCACTCCCACGCATGCGCACGGGAGCCACAATTAACGACACAAGCTAGAGAAGAAACGGCACTTATTTTAGTTTCTTCCCCGCGCATGTGGACTACAAGTGAAATATCTCCTAAACGGCACACGTTTAGGAGATATTTCCACTACCTATAGGTAAGCCTTATTCTAGGTAGAAGTCCAAAAAGTGGGTTTACAACCACGTTAATGCAAATTAGCATCACCAAATGCAGTTAACCCTGTATCTGCCTAAAACATTGTATTTAGTTGGTAAACGAACGATGTTTACTGTGAACAATTACTGTGCCCACGAGTCTGAAAGTTGCCATTTTTAAACTGTACAACAGTAAAGAAAAGTACATGGCACGGCATGCAAGTAATTATAATAATAGGAACACACGACAACTACTTACCTTTTTAGAAGCACTTTCTTGATTCTAACATGTGTGTGTCGTACCTACGTTCTGTGTGCGTAGGAAGGAGGACCGGAAGCGCCAAACGTTCTAACGATGGTAACATTTTAACTTGGGACATCAGTGGCCTATACTGATTCGAGATTGGGGCCTATATTGGGATAAGATTAGGAGAATTTAGCCTGATATTAGTGTTTTTGTCTTGTATTTTGTCTTGCAGCAAATATGAAACAATTCAAAGAGCCTGAATTCATGGGCCATTTCATTGACAAATACAGGGATATGCGTAACTTGTGGGAGGTTAAAAACCCCTTATATCGCAATAAACCAGCTAGGAAGGCATCGCTGGAGAAACTGCTGTAGTTTGTGAAGAGGCAGGTCCCCAACGCAGATATCGAGGTTGTGGAGAAGAAAATTGGTAGCTTAAGAAGCACGTATAGGAAGGAGCTTAATAAGGTCCAGGCTTCCATGAGATCAAGAGCAGCAGCAGAAGACGTGTATGCACCCAGTCTGTGGTACTACAACAGGATGCGGTTTCTGGAAGACCAGATGGAAGTCAGGGAATCACTTTCTACACTTCCATCCAGCCTTCCTACAACCCTTCCCTCAACCCTTCACTCAACCCCAGCTGAGGCTTCCGAGGACCAACCTGGGCCTTCCATCCTGGAAGAAGTGGAGGAGCCCAGCTGGAGCCAGGTATAGTATTTTTTAACATATTTATTGTCCGAAAACTATTGTTGTTAACTAGATGTTATTATTGATAACAAATGAATGATTTAACAAAAAGTGTTTTACATATCAATAGACAGTAGGGGCCAAAAATGATTGTGACAAGAATGAAAAATGCTGGGCTCAGAATGATAGTCTTTTCTATTTATTAACATTCAATTTGCAACAGTCATGAGTTTAAAATTGTGTGTGATTGATGAACCAAAAACTACATCTATGTCCCTTTTTCATACACAGGAAGACCTCAGCAAGGACGAGGCTCTGAAATGTGGCACACAGGAGGAGGCGGGGGTAAGTGTCAGCCAGGAGGTGGCGAGGCCCAGTAGCCACACCCAATCCCAGATGCCTCCCCTCCGCCTTCCAACAAAAAGGGCCAGGAAGGGGAGTAACGTGGAGGAGGCAGCACTGGGCCTCATAAAGGAGGCTAATGCGGCCCTGAACGCTGAAGAGGCCTATGGCTGCTATGTAGCTGCCAAATTGCAGCAAATGGAGGCCATTCATAAGGGGTTGAGGGGCCAAATGAGTGATAACATGCACTTAGGTGCGTTCACCCATCCTCCTTCTCCTCCTGCCACAAGTCCACCTCCAGAGCCACAGCCTCTAAGGAAGGCTGCAGGGAAGGCTGCAGGGAAGCGTGGAGGGAAGGCTGCAAGGAAGACAAGAAAGTGATGGCCTGGGTTCAGTCTGGTCTGACAGAAGATGCAGGCTGTTGTAGTACTACAGCCTGGGGACATATATGTCATCTGCTGCTGTTCGTGATCTCTGGGAGTCCTGGACCAGATTGTGCTCCCTCTTATATGGACTCCTCAAGATCCCAATTTTAATTTACAAAGAGTTGATGTGTGCCCTGGGGGCCAAAGGCTTCACAAATTCAAGCAGTTTCTCCAGCGTTGCCTTCCTCTTTATTTTGTTATTATGAGCCAGAATAAATGTAGATTTTTTAAATATGAAAATACTTGCCTATGTGTTTTTCTTCAAAGGGAATCTATTGTTGTCGGGGTGGAGTCCATTGTTGCTGGGGGAGTCTATTGTTGTGTGGGAATCTATTGCTGGGATTATTTTGTTGCTGGCTGCAGGGGATCTATTTTGCTGCTTTTCTTTTTATCATCAACACGTTCCATACAAATGATTTAGCACCACAAAATGATACTTGGTTCTGTATTCTCTAAACGGGGCAGTACTGGTAGGTGTGTAGGAGGTGGAATCAAGGGACGGTGGTCAGAGGTGGGTAGGGGGCAGAGACAAGGGGTGACTCAGACGGGGGAAGTTCCTGCACCTATTCTCCGAGAAAAAAAGCCCTGGTGATATAGTTGTAGGATGATGATAATTATTATTATTATTCTAGTTATTCCCACAGCAACTAGGTTCATCCAGAGAGATGGATTTATTGAGTCCCAGCACAGAACAAAGTTCACAAGATACTTGCAATAGATGACAAAATCCAACAGAGTAAATATTACAATGAACATCAGCCTTCAGAGTCCCATCCCATCAGTCAGGTTATCGCAAGCATATAGACACTACCTATATTATGCACCTATATAGCTTCCATGCATGCAAAAATGTGTGTTATAATCTAGACCCGTGCTTTCATCTTGATGAAGAAAGAATGTGTATATGAATGGATGCTTAACCACTTCCCGCCCAGCCGGGCGGTGGTTCAGTTATCCTGACTGGGCGTCAAATGACGTCCTTTACGTCCTAACTCCGCCGAACCCAGAAATCCGCTCGTCTGTATGCTAGTCCAACGGACAAAAACCCACGCTAGGGCAGCTATTGGCTACTGGCTATCAACTTCCTTATTTTAGTCCTGTCGTACGTCATCACGTACGAATCCGTCTGACTTTTGTGTGATCGTATGTAGTTAAGTCCGTTCGCTAGAAAGTCCGCCGCAAGTCCGCCAAAAGTCCGTCGAAAGTCTGTCGGACGGGCTGTCGGACTATTGTAGCCGAAATGTCCGACCGTGTGTATGCGGCATTAGACTGTGCACATCTATTGTTATGATGCAGCTATAATGTATTTAGCTGATCTAAACTAAAAGTTCAGTTGGCCATTAAAGTATTATAATTATGAAATGATAAAGTAGCCTAACTTTTTATTCATGCCTGACCTGCATGGTTATGAGTCAGGATAATAGGACATTGCATCATTCCGTCTGCAGACATAATTCTAAAAGAATGACCGTTTCCTGATAACAAATCACAAGACCTGTCTGCCGTCTGCATGAATACTTCTTCTGACCGCTAATACATTAAAAAGGGTGAGTAATTTAACTAAAATTAACTTTGAATTAGCTCTCTGTGATTAAGAACCTGGCTGCAGATTTGCAATGTCAGTGATTAGCAGTCTGCTTCACATGAAGCCCATTAGAACATGAATATGTCAAAGCTGTTTCTGTCATTTTAGCATTCATAGGCCTTGTAGTCATGGGTTCCAAAAGTTCAGGCTCAGTGTGTGTCCCTTACACCTGTCTTTAACCCAATAAAAAGAAGTTACATTCTGAGCCATACAGCTCAGTGCACACAAGCATCTAAGTAAAGAGTTTGATATTGTCTTGTGCTTTAGTTTTGCCATTGAGAGTGCACAGGACACCTGGCACCTAAAATCACATGAGCGTTTAATGGTTCTTAAAGAGGAGCTCCAGGCTCCTCTAAAAAATGAAAAGTCAGCAACCATAAACATTGTAGCTGCTGACTTTTAATATAAGGACACTTACCTGTCCAGGGATCCAGTGATGTCCTTACCTGAACCGATTCTTCAGTCGGCTTTAGGTGCAGGTGTCAGCATAGCAAGTAAGGGAAAGGGGAAGTGAAGCCTTCCTACTGAGCATGCTTGAGCCATGCTGCACCTTGTGAATGGTCCCATAGTCTTCTGGGACCTGTGATGTGCCCCAGAAGACTGTGGAGGAAGGAGGTGTGGGGGGGGGGTGAACTTCTGGCTCAGATCGCCGCAGCGATCTGAGCCAGAAGTAGGAGAAGGTACCTGTCATAACCAGGTACCTGCTTCCCTCTTCTCCCCAAAAAGTGACAAATGTGGCAGTGGAGGGGGAGTGAGACAAGCGGAACTTCCCCTTTTGGGTGGAGCTCCGCTTTAACCTTATTGAGACCAGGGGCCAGTAGATTCTTCCAAAACCTTCTATGCCCCAGAAGTTACAAAAAGGTTATACTATGTATGGGAAGACTCTGGGTGTCCTGTAGGGAGATGGGCTTTCTTCAGGTGGCTAGAGACTTTGCAGGGACACTATGAGAGACTGGAGGCCATGTGGGGTACTGGAGGCTCTGCAGCAAGCTAGAGGGCACTGGGTGACACTGTGGAAGGTTGTGGAGAACTGTAGGCCACTGAAGGTTGGGAGGCACTATGGCAGCTGGGAAGCACTGTGGGAGGTTAAGGTATCTGCAGTTGGCTGAGGGTCTGGAAGGGGGGAAGCCACAACCCAGCAGCACACCATGGCCCAGTGGTTGAGAGGCACTGTGCTAGATGCACCTTTCTATCATGTGTCATGAGTAAAAGAACCTTTCATGACAATAATGGATAAATAACACATTTATTCATTACATACAGTAAGCATCATTTTGGTTAGTCTGACTGTCTGTGTCCCATTGGGGAGCTTTCCTTTCACTTCCTTTCTCTTAACAAATCTGGAAGTGAAACTGAATCTCCTATTGGATAGTTGTCATCAGAAGATGTGTCTCAATTGGGAAAATTCTCCTTTTTTTCATGTTTCAATGTGACCATTTTTAGGCTGGATTTACACTATTGCGTTGAGTACATTATGCATGTTGGCGCACTATATATTGTAATGACCTGCTTTTCCCAAAAAAATGTGAATGCACCTTTTTTGTGCATTTTGGTATATTAGGCAGCCTATTCAATCAATTGGATTGCCTTAAAGTGGTATTAAATCCAAAAGCAAGCATTTATTATATTGCAGCTTACAAATTATTGGATGTGATGGCAATATTGGTTTTCTTTTTAGGCTTTATTTTTTGAATTTTCATCTGGTGATCCAGCCAATAAGCCTGTTTGTTTTTTTAAAAAGAACAACCTCTCCTGCAAATGTAAGTTTACAGGGACAGGGCAAACCATTATTCATACAACTATGTGCTTACAATGATCAAATTTTATTTATTCATGTAAAACCTTTGTCCTAAAAACAACAACAAAAAAAACAGTTTATTGTATCTTTTTAAGTATTACCTGCAGTTTGGCTTCAGTTTGTTAGTGTATTTAAATATACCAGTACATTTAAGACTACCCTCCCCCCAAAGTGCCAATGTTGCTGTCTGCTGTGCTTCCTATGCTACTGCATGCAGAGTATTGGCACTCTAATACAGAAGGTGTGTTACTGGCAAGATTACCAGGTGAACACAGGGGGGAAAAAAGCCTAAAAAATATACCTAATGCAGCCACCACATCTTATGATTGGTAAACTGCAATATATTACATTTTTGATTTTGGATTTAATACTGCTTTAACTCAATGCATATTAATGTGCATGCGTTTAACACAATGCACTAGAATGCAATGGTGGTCCCTTGGTCCCTGACAAAGAGTCTCTTTGTAGGGCTGTCTTAAACATAGGTAACTCTGTGGATCACCGTAGGGTTTGCAATGCTTTATTTTATGAATGGGCTGTAGAATGTGTGTGTAACATTGCAGAGTGTAATTGAAACTGAAAAGCAGACCAGATAGTTCTAAAGGCGCTATGGGTCTTATAGCAGGTGAGTCATTGCTCAGAAGACTCATTGGACCTCTGTACACAGCATTGTGTTTTCTATCAACACAGCTTAAATACAAGCATCCTAGAGATTTCATAAGGTGTTGAGATCGCCCCCTTTTGGATACATAGCAGACTACATAATAAAAAATTTTAATCTAAAAATAATTTATTACAATGTTATATCTTTAGTCCTTACCATGATAAGCAAAGAAATAAAATATGTACACACTTGTCACGGAACGTCCCACACTCCGCTTGAGTGCTTCCGTCAGTATACCACTTCCTTGTAGTCTGGATACAGATATCAGATATTCCAACTGCTCTCAAGCATAAAACAAGGCGAGACTTGCTTAGATGCTAACATGGACTGTTTTATTTAGAATCAAAATTACAAGACTTTATATGCCGTTGGAACCTCCTCTAACAATACAACTGTAACCTAATTAACATGAGCTACTTATCTAATCCTTTATACAGCCTAGGTGACTGAGACATGACCTTTTGCCCAGACTTATGGTCACCGAGCTTCACACAGTAACAGAGTTAATTAACACAAACAACAATGGGTGAAAAGACTCTTAGAGCCACACTAGAGTTATTTACAATAAACACATTATAGCAGACAACAGACAGGTAGCTGGAATTGATGACATTAGCATTTAACAGTAGGAGCCCCTACGGTATGAATCAGTCACCATTCTAATTTGGCATATAAAGGGTTCCCAGAGTCTGTGTGTTTTGGGGGGACATGGAGCTGAATCCAAAGTAACACCAACACCAGGGTCCCCAGACATACAGTTCACAGAGAGCACCATTCCCCCAAATGCCAGGGTCCATAATCGGTGGGCAAGAGGCTTGCGTTCAGTCCCCTACAATAGCCTCTGTCCCGGGTGAGTGTGTCACATTTCTCCCCCATCAAAGTTTGACTAACAAGGTCCCAGACCTCAACCTGGTCTGGACATGCGTTAGTCAGGCAGAGTGAACTCACATAGTCTTCCCGCATGATTTCCTTTCTTGGCTGCAAGGAATAGTTGACCTCAGTAGGTGTGGGGCAGAGGTCATTTACTCTCTGTCCGGCTGCCAGGGCTTCAGCTGGATTGTTTTTAACATTCCTGGGCTCGGTCTGATGCTGGACAGAGGGGCCAATCACCCCTGCTTCCTGAAGCTGTAGAGAGACACTAGGTGCTAGGCAGAGGCCAGTGGTGCTATGCCCTGTTGCCAGCGATTCAGCTGGGAGTAGCAGCTCCACTACATCAGCTTGTTGTCGGAGAGAGGGGCCAACTGCCCCGGCTCCCTGGAACTCCACAGTTGTTGTCGGTGCTGGGCAGAGGTTGGTAGCACTCTGCTCTTTTGCCAGCACTTCTGCTGGGGACTCCGCATCCTCCGCTCCAGCTAGCCTTTGGGGCAGGAGGCTGGCTTCCCCCACTCCCAAACTGTGTAGCTGCCATTGGAAAGGGGAGCTAGCTGCATCCTTTTCCATTCCCTCATCTGGCTGCTGGGACGACATGTCTATGGTACTGTCTCTCGGGTGCACGGATCTTTGCTGGGGAGGAAAGGCCGCTTCCTCCACCCTGGCCAACTGTTGGGGAGGGACAACAAACACCTCCTCTCCCTTCTCCCCCTGTATCTGCTGCTGGGAAGTGATTGCCACCTTCTCACCCTGAGCTTCCGAAACTGCCACAGTTGTGGGGCAGAGGTCTTGGACCCTCTGTCCGGTTGCCAGCACTTCTGCTGGGGGTTTGCTAGGTGGTTCCTCCTCTACAGAAACGTCTATTAAATCCCCAGTCTCTGGAATTGCTAAAAGTGTGGGGCAGAGGTCTTGGACCCTCTGTTCAGTTACCAGATCTTCAGCTGGAGGCTCATCAGGTTGTTCTTCCTCAGCAGAAAAGTCTATTAAATCCCCTACCTCTATAATTGGTGTCTGGGGATAGAGGTTCACCATCTCCTGTCCATGGAACCCAGAAGATGTTATCAGTGCTGGGCAGAGGTTAGCAGAGCTCTGCCCTGTGGTCAGCACTTCAGGTTTGGGGACGGCAATCTTCAGATTTTCCACTGCCGATTCTCTGGCATGCTGCTGAACGTGTTCTAGCAGTTTCCTGTATGCCCTTTCCAGATGCTGTTCCTTCCTTAGCAAATGGTCCAGATCAGGTTTGAGCTCTGAGACCCCTGCAAGACCGAGCATGGCCTCTCTATATTCTCGCAGGTCCTCAAGAGCAGGTTGAAGGTTCCCCTTCATCGCCAAACACAAAATGATCTGTAAGGCTCTCCCACAGCAATCCAGGGCCTCCAAAGTCATATCCCTCCGGAGAGCATTCTGTTGTCTCCCCTAAATATCCCTCCTCTGCGTGCCATTGCAGAGCCCGATAACGATTGTCCAGCTCTATCTCCTGCTAGACCAGCCTGTCCAACTCAGTCACCCATTGCTCCTGGGGCCGCTCTCCCAGGAATGCCATCCGCAATGCCCATTGGTCACTGGCCCATTGCTCTTGGGTTGGAAAGCACTTGCCCTGTTTTATACCAGCGAGCTGGAGGGCTCCAATCCAGAGCTCCACCCGAATTTGCTGCCTGAGCTCCAGGTATTCATCCTCAGACACAGTCCAGGTGTATGTTGAAAGGATGATCCGCAGCAACACCGGGAACTCTGATGCCAGGTCCATATCTCCGCTGGGGTGACTGAAGTCTGCTATGCTGATCTTGGATCCAGGTGGAGGTTTAGATTTCCCAGACTGCAGGAAGCTTCCCACTGCTTGCCACCAATGTCACAGAATGTCCCACACTCCGCTTGAGTGCTTCTGTCAGTATACCACTTCCTTGTAGTCTGGAAACAGATATCAGATATTCCAACCGCTCTCAAGCATAAAACAAGGCGAGACTTGCTTAGATGCTAACATGGACTGTTTTATTTAGAATCAAAATTACAAGACTTTATATGCCGTTGGAACCTTCTCTAACAATACAACTGTAACCTAATTAATATGAGCTAATTATCTAATCCTTTCCACAGCCTAGGTGACTGAGACATGACCTTTTGCCCAGACTTGTGGTCACCGAGCTTCACACAGTAACAGAGTTAATTAACACAAACAACAATGGGTGAAAAGACTCTTGGAGCCACACTAGACTTATTTACAATAAACACATTATAGCAGACAACAGACAGGTAGCTGAAATTGATAACATTAGCATTTAACAGTAGGAGTCCCAACGGTATGAATCAGTCACCATTCTAATATGGCATATAAAGGGTTCCCAGAGTCTGTGTGTTTTGGGGGGACATGGAGCTGAATCCAAAGTAACACCAACCCCAGGGTCCCCAGACATGCAGCTCACAGAGAGCACCATTCCCCCAAATGCCAGGACCCATAATCAGTGGGCAAGAGGCTTGCGTTCAGTCCCCTCCAATAGCCTCTGTCCCGGGTGAGTCTGTCACAACACTCCTTTAAAATGTATCATAGATTTTACATAAATTGGAAGTGCTTTCTTCCTCTTTTTGTTCCTTTTTTTAAATGGTACAATGTGGTAGGATGCATCAAAAATCTGCAAAGGAACAGATGGAGTGTGTATATACACTAAATCTTTGGAGTACCACCTGAACTTTCAATAATCAGTCAGCGATGAAAATATTTACAAATCTCTCTTTGATTGCTTGAAGGTGACTTCTGTTATTACATCTTCTTCTATTCTGTCTACAATCTTCATCTCATCCAAATATTTACATTCCTCAGAAGTGCCGTTCAAATCTATCACCGTCCCAATATCCATATCTCTGTGGCAGAGAAAAATAGTCATTTCTGTTGTCATAACAAAGGACTGGAGTGACAATAGAGGACAGCCACAGAATTCATGTGATTAGAAGCAGACAATATGCCTGCAGAAGCAGCAGCAAGAGGGACAATTGTATTTTAAAAAGACAAAGTCACTATTCAGGGTAAATTGACGATTGACTCTGCAAAGGGCCCCCCTTAGCCCACTGATACTCCCCATGACATCACTCACCCTCTGCTGTTGAAGCCAGGAAAAATACCCAGTCCCTCCAGGGAAAATACCCAGTGCCTCCAGGGAAAATACCCAGTGTCTCCAGAGAAAATACTCACTGCCTCCAGGGAAAATACCCAGTGCCTCCAGGAAAAATACCTACTGCCTCCAGGGAAAATACCCAGTGTCTCCAAAGAAAATACCCAGTGCCTCCAGGGAAAATATCCAGTGTCTCCAGAGGAAATACCCACTGCCTCCAGGGAAAATACCCAGTGCCTCCAGGAAAAATACCTACTGCCTCCAGGGAAAATACCCAGTGTCTCCAAAGGAAAATGCCCAGTACCTCCAGGGAAAATACCTAGTGACTCCAGGGAAAAAACTCAGTGTCTCCAGAGAAAATACCCACTGCCTCCAAGGAAAATAACTTGTCCCTCCAAGAAAAAAACTCAGTGCCTCCAGGGAAATACCCAGTGCCTTCAGAGAAAGTACCACCTAGTCCTCCATGTGTATGTGCATCCATATGCTGCATGGTCATTACTAGTAAGTGTTTTTAGATTCAAATTAACTGCCTTCCAATAACTGCCATAATGTGTGTTTCCCCATTCTTTGCATATGTAACATTTGTTTATATAAAATTTTCTCTCATGTACTATACAGCCTATCTTCAACCCCTGAAGAAGGAATTTAGCAATTAACTCTGAAACATGTTGAGTTTTCTGAAAACCATATGATTGATTTGGGCCTCTTACTTGGAGACCTTCTCTTATGCTTCAGAATATAGCTGTATATCGTATTGTATATATGACCAGCATCATTGTTTTTATAATAATGTGCCTCCACGGAAAATACCCAGTGACGTCAGGATAAAAACCCAATGCCTCCACGTAAAATACTCGGTGCTTCCAGGGAAAATAAAGGTTCCTCGAGGGAAAATACTTAGTGCCTCCAGGGAAAATACCCGGTGCCTCCAGGGAAAATACCCAGTGCCTCCAAGGTAAATACCCAATAACTCAAGGTAAAATACTTGGTGATTCCAGGGAAAATACCTGGTTTCTCCAGGGAAAATACTTAGTGCCTCCAGGGAAAATACCTTGTGCCTCCAGTGAAAATACATGGTGCCTCCATGAAAAATTCCTTGTGCCTCCAGGGAAAAAACTGGTTACTGTAGGGAAAACAACCAGTGCTCCAGAAATACCCAGTGTCCCCAAGAAAAATACCCAATGCCTCCAGGGGAAATACCATGTGCCTCCAAAGAAAATACCTGGTGCCTCCAGAAAAAATAAATGATTAACCCAGGGAAATACCCCTGGTGCCTCCAGGAAAAATACACAGTGCCTTTAGGGAAAATACCTGGTGCCTCCAAGGAAAATACCTGGTGCCGCCAAGGAAAATACCCAGTGCTGCCAAGGAAAATACCCAGTGCCTCCAGGGAAAATACCCAGTGCCTCCAGGGTAAAAACCCAATACCTCCAGGTAAAATAGTTGGTGCCTCCAGGGAAAATACCTTGTGCCTCCAGGGAAAATACCCAATGCCTCCAGAGAAAATATGTGGAGCCTCCATGAAAAATACCTTGTGCCTCCAGGGAAAAAACTGGTTACTCCACGGAAAACATTGAGTGCTCCACAGAAAATACCCAGTGTCCCCAAGAAAAATACCCAATGCCTCCAGGGGAAATACCATGTGCCTCCAAAGAAAATCCCAGTACTTCCAGAAAAAATACCCGGTCCCTTCAAGGAAATTACCTAGTACCTCCAGAGAAAATACTCAATACCTTTAAGAAAAAATACCTGTTGCCTCCAGGAAAAAATATGCAGTGCCTCCAGGGAAAATACGCTGCGCCTCCTCCTATGTGACAGTGCTTGTGACTAGTGGCCAACCATCAGCCCCAAACACTCTTTCATAAAAGGAGGGGTAATGTCCCTGCTCCAACACCAGCTGACTTACAGGGCTGGGCTCATCCCTTCCTTCTCAAAGCTGGCCGCTCAGCTGTCGTCTAATTCCCAGCACCTATCTCTCCACAGTGACTCACCTGTTGATGATATCCTGCTCGTCAGTCCTGCCTACTTAAGCCGTCCAGTTCAGATGATCTCTGCCTTCGCCTTGGTTATATCTCTAGAGACGCTATCCTGTGTTCCTGTTAAAGACTTGCTTGGCTGACATTCCTTCTGGCTCCAGATCCCGCTTGCTGTTCTACTACGCTCATCTCTGGCTCCCTGACGTTTTGGCTTGTCTGACTATCCGTTTCCGTTCCAGAACTCTGGCTATGTTTTGACTACGTTTACTCTGTTTACCCTTTTTTATTATTATTAAACAAGTGTGATTTATCTGTACTTCTGTCTCAGTTTGATTCATGTTTTTTGACACTGACACTGGAGGTTTTAGTGCTATAACGAAGGAAGGCATGGCGAGGTGTGTACCAGTGGGTTGGGGGTAAAGGCAAGGTGGCAGTGTCTCTTTAAGAATAGGAGCGCCTAGTAAAAACTTCCATCTCGCTTGAAATTTACATAAAATCTTTATTTGTTAAGAACAACATATACAACATGCACACAGGAACAGGTTGCCCCTTTCTTTGAGACTAACATACTAAAACATTTTGATTGTAATATATTTTAGTTATTACTATTAGATGAGAGGGGTTTAAGGCATTGCTCAAACTCCAACTGAAGCTGGGGATTTTAGTGCTAGCTGTGATGGAGGAATGCATAAGCACTGGCAAGATGAGTATCATTGGGTCATGCACAATAACAAAGGTGCAGTGTTTCTTTAAGGTTAGGGGCGCTTCATACAAACTTCCATCTTGCTTGAAATTAATTTCAAAACTTTAGTTGTTCTAAACAACAGATACAGCCAACATATTTCAGGGGACAGTTCTCCCTTCTTCAGGGCTAACATGCAAAAAAAAACAGTAAAAATTGATTCTATTATGTTTTGCTATTACTATTACATGAAAAAGACCACCATGACCATTAGTTCATTATACATTTAATTTTTATTCTTTGCATGTTAGCCTTGAAGAAGGGAGAGAATATTTGTCCTAGGTCAATGTATTGGCTTCCTTTAAAGGATACTTGTCATGAGTGCAGCATGGTCCGTGATATCCTTTTTTTGTGGATTTTAATCAATAAAGAAATTTTTTTCTGAAAGTTTGGTGTGCGGTCAACCTGTCCTTAATACCTTCTGCTTCGTTCAGTTCATGGACTTGACCTGCACTCTATGAAAGGGGAATTGCATGTTTCGCCTGGATCGGTGTTTGCTCTTTGTTAGACATGTGCATTCGTTTTTGTCCGAATTTCAGGGATTTTTGTGTTCGTTTTAACAAACGATAACGAATGAGCAGAAACCCGAAATCCGAAAGATCCAAAAATAAAAAATGCTTTATTTTCGTTTGGTTGTGACAACAGTTCACTATAGATAGATAGAAGCTTCGCCATGACGGTGACAATAGCGATCTGTGTCTATCGAACCTGCGGTTCAATGTGCCTAACCTAACTCTATTAGTCCAAGATTATTCGACATAGAGAGAAAAGATTCGACATTATAGAGACATGAAGATTCGACGAAGCAGCTAAAAACATACGATCGCCGCAAGCGGACATTTATGGTCAAATGCTCCGCCCATATGCTAATGGGAAATAATAATGTTGTTTGACTAGTAATAATAATTAATAATTATAACTATTACTAGTCAAACAACATTAGAATTCTACTATAGCTTGTGGGCAGAGCAGTCGACTGGAAATGTACGATCATGGCATCGTACAGTTTAGCTGCTTCGTTGAAACTTCTTAGAAAATCCGACAGACACCATAAGCCTTCAACTGACAAATTCGACCTTAATTATTTTGGATTTTCGGACGAATGTATTTTTTAACGAAACAAAATAAATAAAATAAAATTTCGGGAGTAACTAAATAAATAGATTTTTCAGACGAAACCGAATTTCCAAAACAAAATATTTCAGTGTGCACATGTTTACTCTTTGATCATTGCAGCATGAAAGCTGCCACATTGCAGACCTATATTTCTGAAAATGCAAATTAACTGGCTGTCATACCTACAAATTATATCAATATTGTTTGTGTTGACTCACCTCAGATTGGGGGGCATTAAATTCATCAAGGTCATACCATACAAACTAATCCCAAAAGCTGGGTATAGATGATGAGAAATTAATACACAGAAAGCATTCCAAACATTTCAAAAACAATGCATATTAATTATAAATATCAAAAAATAAATGGGCGTTTTTATTAGAACCACTGCCTGACTACCATGCTAGTAAAATAACCACCATGTGAAAACAAAAAAGTGAATGAACAACTCTGGTGGTATGTGGCATACAATCATTTAAAAAGTATAACAAGAATACATATGTCCATCCAAAATGTTTGCTATTTATAATTAAAATTTATTATTTTTATATATTTAAATGTTTGTGGTGTATTCATTTCCCATCATCTTCATCAAGTTGTTGGGATTCGTTTGTATAACCCTTCTTGCTCTCTCTGACCAGGAACAAGTATGCAGATCAGGACTTCTGAATTCTCTCTGATTTCCTGATTTGCATGCTCCTTCTGGGTCAGAAAATACATTTTATTTGTGGATTTAGATATACTTTAACTCTAACCTAAACCTTTTAACAATCATAAAGTAGAACTATAGGCAAAACTTATTTTTTTTATTTTGGATAGAGTAAGGGAGGGTTATAACCCCTTTTGTTTTTTTAATTTTTTTGCCATATGTGCCCCATTGGGGACATGTCCCTTTACTTCCTGTCCTATGGCCAAAAGAGAAAGTGAGAGAAAATCCCTGCAAATTAGGGGAATCCTTTGGCATAGCTCCCAACTGTCCCTGATTTCGAGGGACTGTCCCTGATTTGGAACAAAGTTCCAATGTCCCTCTTTCCTCCTCATTTGTCCCTCATTTTGGTCTGATCTATAAAGTTGTATATAAAATGCACTTTTCATCTTTCAAAAAGTGTTTTCCAATGCTAAACCTTTCACCCAACTTCTAAATTGCCGTATTTGTAAATTTCAAAAACCAGTATAAAAGAATGAATAGTATTGGTTAAAAAAAACTTGTGGGTTTAACTAATCGTTTTTTTTTTTTGTGTATAATTCTCCTTTAAGGGGCGTAGCAAGAGGTGTGTCTTAGGCCTACATACTTTTGCTAATAGGTGTCCCTCATTCCCATCTCAAAAAGTTGGGAGGTATGCTTTGGGGACCCCCAGGCCAACAGAACTACAATCCCCATTGGAAGATTTCTCCTCTCTTACTTTTCTGGGGACAACCCAAAATTTGGGATTTTCTTTTACTTTCACTTTTTAATGCTAATGGTAAACAGGACAAATAAAGAGGGTGAATCTCCCTAAAGGGGGCACAGACAGCAATACAACCTGTCAGATGTCCTATCTAGTCCATCTCCACTGCATTCAAAACTAAAAAAAAAAACATTTTGCATTGAGATATAGTTTAACCCCGAAAATGCTTTACTCTAGCTTCACAAAATGATACCAAATTGAATCCCTCATGTCGAATCCAACAGGTCAACAAAATTTGAACTATCACTATGAGAAAGGGACAGTTGGAAGCTATGTACAATGACAAAATCAATGTCGTTCATCACGAGTATGCGTTTATCGGCTAGAACTGTAAATGTTCAGATTAAAATCTATGATAAAAACACTCGTTCTTTCAGATACACATAAGTTCAGTTTTGAAAATGGACATCAGCAGTCTACTGCCATAAAAAGCTCGGGGCTCATGCATGCATAAGTAGAAACGATCGCATATCTTCAGGAGGAGATATCACATGCTGCAGACAGGAAATCAAGACTGGAGGAGTGATAAAGGATTTTAGTCATTCCAATATAGCAGATGGTCAGATCTTTCACTACAGCCTGGTATAATGAGAGTAATTAGGATGTGGAATTGATAGTAACAGCTATTTTTATCAGATGGTTTTCAGGGCTGTATTAACATAGGGGCTATTGGAGCTGCAGCTCCAGGCCCCTTATCTTAAGATAGGTCCATTTGCCCAAAAAAACAAACAAAAAAACAATTGACTTTGAGGGTCGTGGCTCGGTGACCGGGGGTCACAAAGACCCCAAATTTGGGGGTTAGGTAGCTGAATACCTACCCCACCACTGACCATTTCCCAACCTGCAGATGACAGACCCTACTCCAAAAGATGTCACTCCCAGTTACTCCCCCCACCCGCTGATTGATATCCCTCCATGACAACCTCACACCCCACTGCTGACAGACCTCTCTCCCCAGCCTGTCCCCACAGACCCTCTCACTTGCTGACCTGTGGATGGGGGAATCACTCCCACAGTGTTATTGTGTTCTGCCAGTGGATAGCCTTCCCTACCCACAGAATACAATGATCAATGTTGCTAACTATAGCTGGCAGCGCTGATTGTTTTGGGAAAAACCTGACAGACTGGTTGTACTTAAGTCGAGTAATAGATTGACTTGTGTACAACCAGCTAGCCCATACATAGATCGACTATGGCTGGTCTCTGCTTAATTGGCTTAATTTCAATCCATGTATGGCCCAGCTTAACCACTACGCAGTCCCTAAACATCCTTCCACAAACCTTTACATTTTTCCTTCCCAGATTCCTTCATCCTCCTTACCTGTACATAGTGTTTGCTGTCATACCCTCCACACTCCTCTCCTGTACATACTGCTTACTGTCATACCCTCCACACTCCTCTCCTATACATAGTGCCCACTGTCATACCCGCTACACTTCTCTCCTATACATAGTGCCCCCTGTCATACCCCCCACAATCCTCTCCTGTACATACTGCCCACTGCCATACCCTCCACACTCCTGTCCTGTACATACTGCCCATTGTCATACCCTCCACATTTCTCTCCTGTACATATTGCCCACTGTCATACCCTCCACACTTTTCTGTACATGCTGCTTACTGTCATACCCTCCACACTCCTCTCCTGTACATACTGCTTACTGTCATACCCTCCACACTCCTCTCCTATACATAGTGCCCCCTGTCATACCCCCCACAATCCTCTCCTGTACATACTGCCCACTGCCTTACCCTCCACACTCCTGTCCTGTACATACTGCCCATTGTCATACCCTCCACATTTCTCTCCTGTACATATTGCCCACTGTCATACCCTCCACACTTTTCTGTACATGCTGCTCACTGTCATACCCTCCACATTCCTCTCCTGTACATACTGCTCACTGTCATACCCTCCACACTCATCTCCTGTACATACTGCCCACGTCTTACCCTCCACACTCCTCTCCTGTACATACTGCCCACTTTCATAAACTCCTCTACTGTACATAGTGCCGGCTGTCATACCCTCCACACTCCTCTCCTTTACATACTGCACACTGTAATATGCTTCACACTCCTCTCCTGTAAATACCGCCCACTGTTATATCCTCCACACTCCTCTCCTGTACATACCACCCACTATCATACCCTCCACACTCCTCTCCTGTACATACTGCCCCATCATACCCTCCACACTCCTCTCCTGTACATACTGCCAACTGTCATACCCTCCACACTCCTCTCCTGTACATACTGCCCCCATAATACTTTCCACACTCCCCTCCTGTACATACTGCCCCTATCATACCCTCCACACTCCTCTCCTTTACATACTGCCCCCACCATACCCTCCACATTCTTCTCCTGTACATACTGCCGACTGGCATACCCTCCACGCTCCTCTCCCGTACATAGTGCCGACTGTCAACCCTCCACACTCCTCTGCTGTGCATACTGCCCACTGTCATACACCCCACACTCCTCCCCTGTACATAGTGCCCACTGCCATACCCTCCACACTCCTCTCCTGTACATAGTGCCCACTGTTATACCCTTCACATTCCTCTCCCCCACCTGCACATGCTTCTCACTTTTATACCATCCATACTCCTCCCCATGCCTCTTACCCACAAAAACAGTTCTTTAAAATTATATTGAATATCCTCAATGTTACCAGCTCTAGAAAGGGCACACTTTTATTAGTTCAACTAAAGAAAATCTTCTCAGTCCTCACATTTGTCCATTATTAGTACTCATTTCATTTTGTGATTACTACTGTGATGTATAGATGAACATAGGGATGTCAGCTACTCTAAATATACCACTGGTAGAAAAAGTGTTAAAATATTTTTGAAATGTTGGCAACTATGCACTTGGGCACTGCCCAAGGGCCCCCGGTTCAGTAGGGGGCCCCATAAGAGGCTCCTGGAATCCTGTGATATTAAAGCGGTAGTAAACTTCGCTAACATTATTGCTTTTTAGAGGCCCTGAGGTAGGTTATGCCATAATGTACTAGTATGCACAGCATATTAGCATATTAGGGTACACTTACCTGTCAGACTTAGCCCTCCATCTGGCAGGTCCCGGGCGCTTCCATCTTCACCCGGTCTTCCTCCTGGGTTCTGTGCCTTCGGTCACTTGCCTTGGCGGGGCTGTGTTAATGTCACTCCCATGCATTTTGATGCACATCCTCTCTCTCTCATCCTGCCTCCCTTACCCATCACCCCTCTCTCATCCCCTTTCTCTCATTCTCTCTCTCTCTATTTAATTTAATTTGTTACATAGTTACATACATAGTTAGTAAGGTTGAATAAAGACACCAGTCCATCCAGTTCAACCTGAGTGAGTGTGTGTCTACAACCCTGACCCTTGTCCCTAACCCTGTACATCGCACACTCACATCAGTCCCTATCCTCAATCCAAGGTCCCCATTCATATACTAGGGCCAATTTTGGACAGAAGCCAATTAACCTACCAGCATGTCTTTGGAGTGTCTTTGTTATAACAAACATTTTTTGCATTTTTATTTATTTATTTTATAAAAAGCCCCACCAAAATCCTCAGAACCAGGTCCATGATGTTCTTAATCTGGCCCTGATGGTTTTACATTTGTAGGTTTGATACTCATAAAGTTCAGTTACAATTAGATTTCAGCCAGTTTTGTTGTGAAAAATTAAAAAGACAAAAACAAATGCTATTATAAGTAGTTATAAGAATAATACAACAATGCAGCAGTACTTTTAGTATATTTTCCTGTGTAGATACATATATTGTGCCTAGCATGATTTTTACTGGTCTGTATCTAGATATCATGATGCTCAAGGCACACGTAAAGAATGCAAAAGCATGTTTTTACGCACATCCAATCACACAATTATTTTTGTAAAAATAATGTCTTTCTGCTCTCTATTATACTTCACAATTTTATTTAACCACCTTCCGCCCTCATGCCTCCCAACTTTTTGAGATGGGACTGAGGGACACCTATTAGCTAAAGTATGTAGGCATAGGACATACCCTCTGCCAGGAGAATTGTACAAAAAAATGATTAGGTAAACCTACAAGTGCTTTTTTTTACCACTACTATTCCTTTATATTGGCTGTTGGAATTTACAAATGCAGCAATTTAGAAATTGGATGAAAGATTTAGCACTGGGAAACACTTTTTGATACATAAAAAAGTACCTTTTATATAGAACTATATGTAACACTTTTTGTGAATGGGAACAATTAAATTTTCAAGGTGGGGAGGCATGGAAGAGCAAGGAATTATGGCCATAAAATCTCAGTGCTAAAGGCATTAGAGCAGTGGTTCTCAACCTCTCTAGTGCCGTGACCCCTTGATAAAATTTCCCAAGTTGTGGGGACCCCTAACAGTAAAATTATTTTCGTAGCGTGGGTTGTCAGCACCCAAGGCAAGACAAGTAATTTGTCCCCTAACCCATGGACATTTAGCGCTTCCTGACTCCCTGAGTCCCTTCCACTCCTTCCAGTATTAAAACCCCTTATGGTACATTTTAGGATGTACGACTCTTTCTGTTTGTTCTCCATTCTTTCCCTTTTATCTCTCTCTATACTAATTTATTGTTTTTTTTCCCCCATCCCTCTCTCTAGCCGTCTTTCTTGTTCTTTCTCTTATTCTTTCTCTATCTTTTTCTTTTTTCCTCCCCCTCTTTTCCTCTCCCTTCCATGTATTCTCTATTTTTATTCCTTCTCTTACTCCTTGGTGGGGGGAATGGGATGAGTGGCAGTGCTGGCGGGGAGTTGGGATGAGCCAACTTAGGTGCTCTTGATCAAGGTCATCTGATCTGAGAACTATAGTGAGGACTTTTAATTGCAACTATAATCACAGGTAGTGTTACTCACCGTGTCCCCGGCTTCACTGTGCACTTTGTGGCATCTCGTAGCAGTGACACCTATCAGGAGATAGGGTCTCCTCCAGCCCCTCCCACTTCACATTCCTCACCAGTCAGCTGACCTTCAGTCTCTGCCCCCCAGCCATGCCGTGAACTGAATGGGCGGCTGTGAAGAGGCTGAGTGGGCGGCCGCGGGCTCCAGGTACAGCCCTGCTGGGCGGCCGAAAAAAGGCTCAGAGAGTGGTGCGGGCTTTAGGAACAGCTCAGGATTCGGTGACCCCTGGCAAATCATCATTTGACCCCCGAGGGGGTCCCGACCCCCAGGTTGAGAACCACTGCATTAGAGGGTGAGTAAAATTACCTTTTTTAGGGCCCAGTTACGTTTGGTGTATTGGGACTGTGCTGGACGGCCTTGCCCAGTGTTCCCTATCAGGCCAGTTCACACCACCACACTGCAACCAATACATCTATGTCAGGTGTCACATATCAATAACTTTCTAACAGAATTATTATTATTAACCCTTTCATGACTAAGCCTATTTTTGAAATGTGGTGTTTACAAGTTAAAATCCGTATTTTTTGCTAGAAAATTACTTAGAGCCCCCAAACATTATATATATTTTTTTAGCAGAGAATCTAGAGAATAAAATGGCGATTGTTGCAATATTTTTTATCACACGGTATTTGTGCAGCGGTGTTTTAAACGCAAATTTTTGGAAAAGGGACACTTTCATGAATTTTAAAAAATCCAAACAGTAAAGTTACCCCAATTTTTTTGTATAATGTGAAAGATGATGTTACGCCAAGTAAATAGATACCAAACATGTCACCCTTTATAATTGCACGCACTCGTGGAATGGCGACAAACTACGATACCTATGAATTTTAATAGGCGACGCTTTAAATTTTTTTTACGGTTACCAGGTTTGAGTTACAGGGGAGGTCTAGGGCTAGAATTATTGCATTCGCTCTGACGATCGCGGCGATACCTCACATGTGTGATTTGAACACCGTTTACATATGCGGGCGCGACTTCCGTATGCGTTTTCTTCGCTGCGCGAGCTCGCGGGGACAGGGGCACTTTAAAAAAAAATTTTTTTTTATTTATTTTATTTATTTTTTTACTTTATAAATTGTGTTTTAAAATTTTTTTTTTTTTTTTACTTTTATTGCTGTCACAAGGAATGTAAACATCACTTGTGACAGTAATAGGTGGTGACAGGTAACTTTATGGAGGGATCGGGGGTCTAAAAGACCTCCGATCCCTCCTTTGCACTTCAAAGTATTCAGATCGCCGAAAACGGCGATTCTGAATACTGTATATTTTTTTTAAAACCGGCGCCATTGGCAGCCGAGTAAACGGAAGTGACGTCATGACGTCGCTTCCGCGTTTACAATAAGAGGGCTGGAACGAAGCCGCCCACAGCTTCGTTCCAGCCTGCCCCCAACCGCCGAAGGCAGACGATTGGACACCGGGCTTCCTGATCGCACGGGAGGCCCGGTAAGAGCGGTGGGAGGGGGGGGGATGTCCCCTCCCGCTCCTCCGGTATAACAGCCGAGCGGCTTTTGGCCGCATCGGTTGTTATACTCGGGTAGCCGATCGCCCGCTGTAAACAACGGTACCCAGTATAACCCCGGAAAGCCGAGTACGCATATCTGCGTACGGCCGGCGGAAAGGGGTTATACAGGATTTATATAGCGCCAACACATGAGGGCAGACAGTACAGTTACAATAAAATTCGATACTGAATCAGAGGAAAGTAAACAGTGTACTGTGCCATAATCTGCACACCGGGACTATTTCTCCCATCATTTATCAGTGACTGTGCATTTAGCATGTGTGAATGAGTCCTTTATAAAAGATTAAAAATCAAATCCAAAAATGTTAAAAATTTCCAACAGCATCCTACTGCAAAAAAAAAAATGGAGTCCACAGAGAACAATTAGGAAGGTCTGTTCTGAAAATCAGTAGTTACAGACCGCAGTTGTGGACATTTCAGACTGTATTGTGGGCTCATAAGATTCAAGCAGTGAAAAGAGGCAGAAAGTGTTAGGGAAATAATTCACCATCTCAGACCGTCCTCGGGCATCAAGGTAATATTTATTGCATATGCAAGAGAAATGAATAGCATTACATGTTCATGCTGTCATCGTCATTTCTAAGGAAAATACTGTGGTACATGTCTTTTTTATAAGCTATGGACACCCCCCTTTCCTGTCTTAAAACATGCCCAGTCTCATGTATTTTCAACTTTATTCTGGACAGAACAGGAAAGGTGGAAGTGTCTGTTACAGACTGTTATCTTCATCTGACAATGGTTACAGGATACTGACTTGAAAACTCCCCAAGCCAACACAAAAATACAGGATATATTAAGAAAACTGCATATCTAAGCATTTTATATTACTGAGTCTACATATTGGTGACTCCATATTATCTATAGTTTATTTCTAGGCCATGAAAAACAAAATGGCGTCTTTCATAACTGACATTTAAAGTATAATTTCTCTAACAGAAAGAATAAGAAAATCATTGTTCATTAACCACCTAAGCCCTGGACCATTTTGCTGGCCAAATGGGGCGTACACACGGTCAGACTTTTCGGCTACAAAAGTCAGACAGCCCATCCGACAAACTTTCAACGGACTTTTGGCGGACTTGCAGCGGACTTTCTAATGAACGAATTTGCCTACATACGATCATACAAAAGTCTGACGGATTCGTACGTGATGACGTACACCGGACTAAAATAAGGAAGTTGATAGCCAGTAGCCAATAGCTGCCCTAGCGTGGGTTTTTGTCCGTCGGACTAGCATATAGACGAGCGGATTTCTGGGTCCAGCGGAGTTACGACGTAAAGATTTGAAGCATGTTCCAAATCTAAACTCCGACAGATTTGCGACTGGAAAAGTCAGCTGAAAGTCCGGGGAAGCCCACACATGATCGGATTGTCCGCCGGATTTGGTCCGTCTGACTTTTGTAGCCTAAAAGTCCGACCGCTTGCACACCCCAAAAGACCAGAGCACTTTTTGCTTTGATTCGGCACTGCGTAGTTTAAACTGACAATTGCGCGGTCGTACGACGTGGCTCCCAAACAAAATTGTCGTCCTTTTTTTCCCACAAATAGAGCTTTCTTTTGGTGGTATTTGATTGCCTCTGCGGTTTTTATTTTTTGCGCTATAAACACAAATAGAGCAACAATTTTGAAAAAAAACGCATTATTTTTTAGTTTTTGCTATAATAAATATCGCCAAAAAAATATATAAAAAACATATTTTTTCCTCAGTTTAGGTCGATAGGTATTCTTGCGCAAAAGTTATAGCGTCTACAAAATAGGGGTTAGTTTTATGGCATTTTTTTTTAATAATTTTTTTTTTACTAGTAATGGCGGCGATCTGCGATTTTTATCGTGACTGCGACATTATGGGACACATCGGACAATTTTGACACATTTTTTGGGGCCATTGTCATTTTTACAGCGATCAGTGCTATAAAATTGCATTGATTACTGTAAAAATGACACCGGCCGTGAAGGGGTTAACACTAGGGGGCTAGGGAGGGGTTAAGTGTGTCCTGGGGAGTGTTTCTAACTGTTAGGGGGATGGGCTACGAACGGCCCTTCACTGATCATAGCTCCCAATCACAGGGAGCTATGATCAGTGATAGTGTCACTAGGCAGAACGGGGAGATGTTTGTTTACATTAGCATCTTTCTGTTCTTCAGCCCCGTGAAATGATCGATCGGTATCCCTGCGGCGATCGAGTCCGCGGGACCCGCGATCCGACTCACGGAGCTCCCGGCAGGGTCACGCGCATGCGCCACCGGCGGCACACACGTGACCACACGGCCGCAAATTCAAAGGGACGTACCTGTATGCCCATTTGCCCAGCCGTGTCATTCTGCCGACGTATATGTACATGCGGCGGTCGGCAAGTGGTTGAGGACACAGGCCTCTCAATTGTGGTTGTCAAGGTCTATATAGATCAGAACAAATTGATGACGTCGTCCCACTCTGGCCGGGCACGCAGCACACCACTCAGTGGTGCGCTCTGTCCCTGGGGCTTTCACACTGGAAACAAAGCAGCGACACTTTCGGGTCAGTTTGCAGGTGCCATTATTAGCGCAATAGCGCCTGCAAACCGCCCCAGTGTGAAAGGGCCCTAAGATGTATTGGTTGCAGTGTGGTGGTGTGAACTGGCCTGATAGGCAACAAGGTTTTTTTCACTGGGCAAGGCTGCCCAGCACAGTCCCAATACACCTAAAGTAACTGGGCCCTGAAAAGGTAATTTTACTCACCTACTGATGTCCTTAGCACTGAGATTTTAGATTTTTTGGCCATAATTCCTGGGCTCTTCCATTTCTAAAGATCCATCAGCGCAGACCTATAAGAGAGATCCACTGAAATCCCCAAGAAAGATACATAACTTTTATCTTCGTTAACTCCCACTCAGCATCTATGAAAAAAATGGAGATATATATCAGTTCTGAGTGGACTGACCCTTTAAACTGCCAGTGCAAAATACTGTCACCGGAGGCAAAATGTCACATTTACACTCCACATCACATATTTATCTTTAGGTGCATATTTTATTGAGATGGCCCTTTTGACGTTAATTTAATTCTATCTCCTTTCCCCCCAACTTTGTTCTTCAGAAACATCAAAGTACAGAGAGGAAGATGGTCAGATACAGTGAAAGGAAAATGTCTATATATTGTTCTAACACCTTCTTTTACTTCGCTTGTTCTGTCAGTGTCTCTCTGAATCACACATTAAGATTTTGACTGCCGCGTCTGATTCTGCTTTGCTGTCACTAGTCATTCATCTCACAGTTGCTCCATTCACACACATCCATCAAAGACCGATTGCGTCTTCATAAAATAGATTTTGTCCATATAATAAAGTCACTGTCTAAAAATCTCAGAAATAAAGGCGAATTTAATAGTCAAGACAGTCAGAGATCTTCATTCACCAATACCGTAATGTCGCCGGTGTCAGATCCGGTAGGCGTTGGGCAGAGCTGGAAATTCAGTAGGATTTGACAGCTAATGACCCCAAACAGTCCAGATTGTTCTCTTATGTAAGTAACACAATTACTCCATCATGTTTAGGGACTCGTATCACTATTACACTGAATTCTATTTCATTATAGAGGCAGAAATCCGGCCAGACTGCATTTTTTTATTGCCTCTTTGCTTTTTTCAATTTTTTTTCCCCACCAAATCTGCCAGAATTTTGGCCTCCTATGAAACTACAAACATTACCTATTCTTAACCAGTAACAATACTTTAAAAGGAGCCTCCAGCTCCAGCTGAATTTTTTTAGTTGCCTCTTTGCTTCTTTTGATTATTTTCCACCAAATCTGCCTTGTAATAGAAATATGGCCCCTATAGAGATTCAAACATTACCTATTCTTAACCAGCAACGGCACTTTAAAATGAGCTCTTACTGACCTCTGTAGCTGTAGGCACCAGAGAGTAATTCACCCTCAAAATTAAAAGAAAAAATCCAGCTAAGCAGATTAGGGCTTGTTTGAAAGCATTTTACTGCTTGTTAAGAATAAATTCCATAACCTGGCTACAGTTCTGGGCACAAAATGTTCATGTGATATAATATTTCCCAATGGCCACAAAGGTATTAAATTAAACTTGTGTTCACCAAATGCCCTTGCAAACCCAAATATTACTGGCAATAAAACCTAGAAGCGGATTGGTTACTATGCACAACTGCACCAGATTCTTTGTGCACCTGTTTTAGTAAATCTTCCCCACTGTTCAGACTATAATTTTCCAAGTGGTACCTTCAATTTATAAATTGAGTTTTGTATGGCCAACTTAAACCTGTTACTTTGCCTAGTAAGGAAAAGTTCACTTTAAGTGTAAAAAAACCTCTTCATATCAATGTTGCTGCATCATCCATTGACTGTTCATGTTCAGTATTAGATTTCCTATTCTACAGAAAGCGACTACTGTTGTGTTACTTCACCATTCTTTAGCTGTGTATGTTCATACTGATTAATGTTCTTAATTATTGTAAAGGAAACAATTGTTATTAAACAGTTTGTTGTAAAAAATATATATTACCTTGGAAAAGTAACAGTATCATCATTACTGTGTTGTACATAGCCTGTGCAGAGAGCAGAGCTGTGGGAGGGGCCCAGTAGGTCCACCCAATTCAGGATTCCTGAAAAAAAAACAAAAGGAGTGGGCGGAGGCAAGACCAGTAACCCTGCACATGGAGAGGGACCAGCAGTGACCGGTCTTTATAATATCTATCATTTCAGTTGGAGACATTATTATTGTTTGGTATGAGAGTTCATTCTTGTTTGTAGTGGAAGTAGTACCTTGTTCTCATTGATCTGATGTCATACTTCTTGTGATCACATGTAATCTGATTGTGCTGCATTACATTTGCCTTTGGATGAAGGGTGGGAATGCCCAAAATATGTTCATCTTATATGTTCATGTGTATATACAGTATCCCACAAAAGTGAGTACACCCCTCACATTTTTGTAAATATTTTATTATATCTTTTCATGTGACAACACTGAAGGAATGACGCTTTGCTACAATGTAAAGTAGTGAGTGTACAGCTTGTATAACAGTGTAAATTTTCTGTCCCCTCAAAATAACTCAACACACAGCCATTAATGTTTAAACCGCTGGCAACAAAAGTGAGTACACCCCTAAGTGAAAATGTCCAAATTGGGCCCAATTAGCCATTTTCTCTCCCCGATGTCATGTGACTCGTTAGTGTTACAAGGTCTCAGGTGTGAATGGGGAGCAGGTGCTTTACATTTGGTGTTATCGCTCTCACTCTCTCATACTGGTCACTGGAAGTTCATCATTCATGGAAAGAACTCTCTGAAGATCTGAAAATAAAAATGTTGCTCAACATAAAGATAGCCTAGGCTATAAGAAGATTGCCAAGACCCTGAAACTGAGCTGCAGCACGGTGGCCAAGACCATACAGCAGTTTAACAGGACAGGCTCCACTCAGAACAGGCCTCGCCATGGTCAGCCAAAGAAGTTGAGTGCACGTCCTCAGCGTCATATCCAGAGGTTGGCTTTGGGAAATAGACGTATGAGTGCTGCCAGCATTGCTGCAGAGGTTGAAGAGATGGGGGTGCAGCCTGTCAGTGCTCAGACCATACGCCGCACACTATATCAAATGGCTATCGTCCCAGAAAGAAGCCTCTTCTAAAGATGATGCAAAAGAAAGCCCACAAAAAGTTTGCTGTGGTCTGATGAGACCAAGATAAACGTATTTGGTTCAGATGGTGTCAAGGGTGTGTGGCGGCAACCAGGTGAGGAGTACAAAGACAAGTGTGTCTTGCCTACAGTCAAGCATGGTGGTGGGAGTGTCATTGTCTGGGGCTGCACGAGTGCTTCCGGCACTGGGCAGCTACAGTTCATTGAGGGAACCATGAATGCCAACATGTACTGTGACATACTGAAGCAGTGCATGATCCCCTCCCTTCGGAGACTGGGCCTGCAGGGCAGTATTCCAACATGATAACGTCCCCAAACACACCTCCAAGACGACCACTGCTTTGCTAAAGAAGCTGAGGGTAAAGGTGATGGACTGGTCAAGCATGTCTCCAGACCTAAACCTTATTGAGCATCTGTGGGGCATCCTCAAATGGAAGGTGGAGGAGCGCAAGGTCTCTCACATCCACCAGCTCCGTGATGTCGTCATTGAGGAGTGGAAGAGGACTCCAGTAGCAACCTGTGAAGCTCTGGTGAACTCCATGCCCAAGAGGGTTATGCTGGAAAATAATGGTGTCCACACAAAATATTGACACTCTGGGCCCAATTTGAACATTTTCACTTAGGGGTGTACTCACTTTTGTTGCCAGCGGTTTAGACATTAATGGCTGTGTGTTGAGTTATTTTGAGGGGACAGCAAATTTACACTGTTATACAAGCTGTACACTCATTACTTTACATTGTAGCAAAGTGTCATTTCTTCAGTGTTTTCACATGCAAAGATATAATAAAATATTTACAAAAATGTGAGGGGTGTACTCACTTTTATGAGATACTGTGTGTGTATATATATATATATATATATATATATTATATATATATATATATATATATATATATATATATACGTGTGTGTGTGTGTATGTGGTTCTAACGTCTTTCATATCATTCATGTATGATAACAAACAACTACTAAATATAATATACAAATATAAAATACAGAATAGAACACACACACACACATTATATATGTGTGTCTTTGGGAATGTTTGACCATTTTTCCAGAAGTGTGTTTGTGAGGTCAGGCACTGATGTTGGACGAGAAGGCTCTGCTCTATCTCATCCCGAAGGTGTTCAGTTGGGTTGAAGTCAGGACTCTGTGCAGGCCAATCAAGTTCCTCCACCCCAAACTCACTCATCCATGTCATTATGGACCTTGTTTTGTGCACTGGGGCACAGTTATGTTGGAACCGTCCCCAAACTGTTCCCACAAAGTTGGAAGGGGCCGTCCCCAAACTGTTCCCACAAAGTTGGAAGCATGAAATTGTCCAAAATGTCTTGGTATGCGGACACCTTAAGAGTTCCCTTTACTGGAACTAAGGGGCCAAGCCCAACCCCTAAAAAACAACCCCACACCATAATCTCCCCTCCACCTAATGATATATATATATATAAATAATATAAACTATAAAAAATATAAAACTAAATATAATTACTCGGCACATCTGAGAGCAGTATACGATATTATGACAAAATTCCAGGAGGCCCCCATATATTCTGTCCTTGCACACACTTCATCAGTATAGGCATAGGTGATATTTTTCCATCCTTTAAAAAATAAATCTAAAATAACTGACACCACATATATTTATTTCTAGAAAATAACTCTGGGATTTTGGAGAAACTTTAACAGTTTGTTTCAGGTAAAGCGTATCATAGCCACAAGAAATGAAAAATGATAACATGATTACTTTAGTGGTGGAAACGCTGTATATTCTTATGATTTATTAATGTCCTGAAAACAGCCTTCCCGGTAAAGTTAATAAACTCACACCTTAACCCAATAGTGTTTTCCCAGTTCAGAGAGGAAGAATGAAATAAGTACTATATGATGAATACAGGATCAAGGGCTTTCAGGTAAATAAGAGACATTTTTTAAAATGTTGGTTTACCCAGAACTGTTCTTTCCATTATTTGGACTGTAGGGGGGTTAAATCACCTGTTGGAAGTGAAGAGTCAAAGGAGTGGGATCTCCCTTCCATTGCTCACAGATCTGCCCTCTACAGCCTCAATAGAGGGAGTCTCACTCTTCCTGCTCCTTTCTTAACGATTTAAGTGTATACAAAAATCCAAACAGCAATGGGACACCCTTTTGAGTGGAGCTGCATAAGACTGGGAGATATAAGAAGACAGTTGGGCGGATTGAAGCACCCGCACTCATCCAAAACTGAAAGGCTCTGACGACGTTCCTATTGGATGCGTAGGGTGGAGCTCTGATGTCACAACACTGTAAAAGTGCCGACTGCGGGCATCTTTGGGGTTGGAAACATTGGATATCCATGACGAATTGCAACTTTTGATATGCCTGTTTTTATTTCTCAAAATGTGAGTACCCTGGCTTTTTTTTTAAAGCCCAACTGAAATTTCAGTTTGAGTTAGCCAAGATTCCAAGATTCCAGATTTATGAAGCAAAAGTTGTGCAACGTCCTACAGCTTCTTTTTTTTTTTTAAAGCAGCCACAGTCTGAGTAGAAAAGCCTGTCCTCTGTAAGCATGCTGTAGAGAAGGCTCCCTGATCTATGTGAGGCAGTGGTGATCCCTCTGCAGAGATCTGACACACCCCCTGCTGAGTCAGAGGTATAGCTCTCCAATCAGCTGAGAGCATGAGACTTGCTGACTGGGGAGCTCCAGCCAATGCCATAATAGCATCATGGACTCCTAGGCAAAGCAATGCACTGGCGCCCCTACCAGGAAAAAGGTGACCTGTGGCACGCTACACGCACTGTGGCAAAAAGTGGGTGTGGCTAAATTATTCTACATATTGGGTGTGGGTTTTTAGTTTAGTTAGAAATTCTAGTAAATTTTTTACATTTTTTAAAAATAATTTTTAAATATATTTTTTTCACAATGTTGTGGTCTTAGGTGAGATATCAGGGGTCTAAACAGACCCCAGAAACTTTCCCCAGTCCCTTTCTCTGCAGCCTCAGCTGCACTGCAGATGAATAAACAGGAGACAGAGGCTTCTGTTTAGTCATAAACTGAAGCATAGTTCTGAATACTCACTCTGTTCAGAAAAGGAAGGGGCCAGTAAATGACATATTTAGCAAAGAAATAACTGGAACCAATCTTTTGTGGTTCTCCCTGCAGCAGCTGAAAGTCGGCGGGAGGGAGGAGGAGATGCCAGCAGTGGTTGGTGCTCATGCAGGATGCAGGCGCTCTGCCCCCTAATCTATGTGCCCAACTCCTAATCTACATGCAGGGCGCTGAACACATGGATACCTATGGGGTTATTTTTTCTTCAAAGCACATGATTAGAGCCTGAGGCTCTAATTCGCTTCAAAAAGAGTGGGCTTCGGGGCGCAGAGCACTGCGCCCGGAGCAGTGGCAGCTGGTGTTTTTTTTTGGGGGGGCAACACCCCCCAGGCCGGCACTAGCACAACTGCCAGCTACACCCCCCTCCACCACTCGCTGTCTTTACCATGGACTGTTCCAGCGTGGCGGGCTCCAGTGTCCTCTCCTGAAGTCTCTGTTGCAACACACCTGGTTGGGCTCCGGACGCATCCTCTGCAACCCAAACCTACCTGATTGTGAAGCCTATTAGAGCCTATGACTAATCAGGTGCTTAAAAAAAAAAAAAACCCTGACTGCTGTAATTCATATGCCCAGTGCCCCGAAAGGGGCCGGACACATGACAAGGGGCGTCAGCGTCAGCCGTGGATAGATTCATGCTATGCATGAATCTATCCACTGCATATAGGGGGTGGAAAGGAGAGAGGGGGTGGCGCCCGGGCACCCCTAATGGACTGGCCGCAACAGTTGTGTGACATTAGCAAATTATTATTCGCTAATGTCTTCCTGTTTCTCAGCCAGGCATGAGACCCAATTGGCCAGGAGTCCTAAGACCCAATTGGCCAGGAGTCCTAAGTCCTTATTGGCCCGGGAGGAGAAGTGACCGCCGGGCCTCGGAAGGAGACACAGGGTAGAAGCCGCCGAAGGCGCAAACTGGATGGGGTAAGTTCGAGGCTACCGGTGGACCTAGCGGGCAGTTAGTCAGCGATGCGGTGATTGAGCGACGAGGGGGAGCGGCAATCGATCAAGTGAGCGCCGGGGGTGGATGCATTCAGCTGCTGCAGGGAGAGCCACTAAAGATCAGTTCCAGTTATTTCCCCCACCCACCACACTGCTCACCTGCTCCACATTCCCCCTGCTGTGGGGGGACGGGACTCGGTGGCCCTCCATGCACCTGGGGCAACTACTTTTGCCTCTTTCACACTAACATATTTAAGTGTATGATAGTCACATTCATGTCAATTGGGATGCAGCGGCTGCACAGACAAAACCGCAGCTCCCCATATGACATTCGTACAGGTGCATGTACCCGAATGCACACTTCCTATGTACGCAGACACGTACCCCCACCAATGTCAAATTGGGAGCAGCGGCTATGTTCATGCAGCCCCTTTGTAGCAATTGACATAAATGTGACTGTCTACACGTGGATGCATGGGACACCTGTGCATCCCTATGTGGGCAAACACATACTGCTTAAAGTGATAATAAAGTCTCGGTTTTTTTAGTTAAAAATAACACACATGTCATACTTACCTGCTCTGTGCAAAACCACAGCCCAGATTCTCCTCTTCTCGGGTCCTTCTTTGGCGCTACTGGCCTCTCCTTTCTGTTGATTGCCGCCACAGCAAACAGCTTGCTATGGGGGCACCCGAGACGACCCACAGTTCCCTGTGTCCATTCAGACACAGAGCCGCGGCCCCGCCCCTTTCTCTCCCTATTGGCTGACTGACTTTGAGTGACAGCAGTGGGAGCCAATAGTGACACACTGCTGTCTTAACCAATGAGGAGGGGGGACCCAGGCAGCTGAGAAACTCCTGCAACATCACTGGATCTAGATGGGGCTCCAATAAGTATTAGGGGGTGCTGAGGGGGGCTGCTGCACACAGAAGCCTTTTTTCTTAATGCATAGAATGCATTAAGATAAAAAACCTTCTGACTTTACAACACACTTTACAAGTGTACTGTTAAGGGCCTCAAAACAGCAATGTTCGAACTCTGCAGAGAGATGACTGCTTCCACAAAGAGAGAAAAGGTCATTTTTCTGCAGCATATTGCCAAGGGACAGGCCTTCTAAACAAAACAAACTGAAGAACTATGCAAACCTTTTGCATTCATAAACCTGGAATGTATTTAGCTCAGTTGGGCTTTAACTCTTTCTAAAATATAATTCAATCCAAGGGTCATTTTTTTTGTCCTGCAGAGACAACTCTTCCAACCACAATCAATAACAGAGAATGAAGAGATTTATAGATAACTTGGGTTCCAGACAAATGTGGCTGATTGCCAGAAACGATGATTTCCCTGTAAAAGCTTGCAAGATTCTAATGCTGAGAAAGTGAGCCTTTGTTATGTAATTTCGATTTCGGTTCATTGTGCCCAGTGATCATGGAGTGATGCTTTTGCTTGCTGCATGGAGACTTCTCATTGTAGAAGAAAATTCACTTGGCAAAGCTTTTAAGGGAGTCTTTTCTCTCTGGGCGACTATTTTATGGTACGATAATTCCTGCAGCGGCTGACTGACTTTATAATCGCTTAATCCGAAAAGTTTCAGATCAGATGTAGAATAAATGCAGAAGCTGACTGTGATCTGGGCACACACACAGAGCACAGAAATGTCCTAATTTATCAAAGCCTCTGAAATTAGAACTGTCTGTTATCCCCCACAGCAGTCAATCACATTCAAACTTTCTTCCAGCAAGTGGCATTTCTGCAGTGCAGGTTTGCATCTGACTGGCTTCTGTTAGATATAACAAAGAGTTCTCATTTGATTTTCCTTGTGTAAGTGTAGCACTGCTCCCTGTAGGGATTGCTGTGTGTAGACTTCCCTGGGCTTCCCCCTTCTTATCTTGCTGCCAGTCACTAGGGGTTTTCACATGTAGCAAAGTCCGGGACCTCTAGAGGCCTAATGGTGACCTCCAGAGTCAGGGACAGCTGACATCCTTCTGTGTAGAGTGGGTTAAAAGGCATGGTGGGTGTGATGCAAAATGAAACGGTGGGCGCCAGACACTTTTTGAATGCAAAGGGATTTATTGTCTCTTAAACAGAACTGAGGGAGAGAGGGTTGGGGCCGGGCCCCCCTTAGGTAGATGCAACATTAATTGGCAGACTCCGAGACTTCTATAGGCAGACAGCTATAGTCATACCCCACTTTTAAGTACACAATGCGGTTTATTTACTAAAGCTGGAAAGTGCAAAATCAGGCTCACTTATGCATAGAAACCAATGAGCTTCTATCCCCAGCTTGTTCAATTAAGCTTTGTTAATAAAACCTGGAAGCTCATTGGTTTCTTTGCATAAGTGAGCCTGATTTTGCACTTTCCAGCTTTAGTAAATAAACCCCATTGTGTACTTAAAAGTGGGGTATGCCTGTATACAGGTGAAGGCCTCCAGCCGGACACCACTTCTGTATAGGTCGGACGCTGTCTCCTATGGCAACAGTCTTGTAGAAGTTACGAACTGTAATTGTATCCAACTGTTTACAACACGAAGAGTACTCAGCTTACCCCACACTTACTCACTATAATGCCGCGTACACACGAGCGGACTTTACGGCAGACTTTGCCCGGCGGACGGGATTTCGTCGGACAATTCGATTGTGTGTGGGCTCCAGCGGACTTTGTTTGCTCAAAAGTTGGACGGACTTAGATTTGAAACATGTTTTAAATCTATCCGTTGAACTCGAGTCTGGTCGAAAAGTTCGCTCGTCTGTATGCTAGTTCGACGGACAAAAAGCCACGCTAGGGCAGCTATTGGCTACTGTCTATGAACTTCCTTGTTTTAGTCCGGTCGTACGTCATCACGTACAAATTCGACAGACTTTGGTGGATTGTGTGTAGGCAAGTCCGTTCATTCAGAAAGTCCGTCATAAAGTACGTCGGAAAGTCCGCCGGGCAAAGTCTGCCGCAAAGTCCGACCATGTGTACGCGGCATAAGTCTTCACTCAACGAGCTACCAGTCTCTATCACTGGACTTCAGATCCAATAGCCACTGGACCCCCAAAGCTTTTCCACTGTTAGCACTCGGTATCTTCCTCAAGCGTCACCCCCACTTCCTTGCTGGGTCCCTGGCTTGGCACTCACAGATACTCTTCAAGTGTCACCCCCGTGGACGCTCTAGGTCATCGAGCTTGGAACATGTTGATGCTCCACAAACATCTCCTCTGCTGAACCCGCTGGGTCCCTGACTTGGCACTTACTGAAGTTTTCCCATTTCTTTACCGTCCCCAATAAGTCTGCTCTGGTACTAGCCTCAGCTTACTCACAGTGGTCTCTGGTAACAAGGTGAATGGTCCCTTAGAGGCCACAGCTTTCCCTTTACCTCCGACCACAACTGGTTCCCCGGCCGAGGGAACGGTTACTTCTGGTGGGAATACAAGCTCGCAGTCCCAACCCTCTGCTGCTCTCCTGCTTCTGGATAGGACCTCAGACAGCTTAGCAGCCAGATGTCCCTGGGAAAGGCCTAAGGCTTACGGCCTAGCAGCCTGGGGCAACATAACACATGTCCACCCAGACAGCCATCCAGGTGGCACAGAACCCCGATCACCTGACTCCACCCAAATAAATAGGCATCTCCCAGCAGGCCAAGGGACCCAAGAAAATCCCTGCCCATTGGCAGAGACACCCGATTCATTCATAATCTGTCCTTGCTATGCCCTTGTCTTATCTAATGTCACCAGCTACCACTGACAGAAGAGAGAAGTGCAGCAATTCCAGAATTAGGGTAAAATCAATTGACCTTCTAACAATTGGCCAAGGCAACTATAGCCTGGCAACTAATTTTAATAGCAGCACTGCCTAAACATCAGGGTGCTACACACACAACTGCCCGTACTCTCATCCGGTCGTTATCCAATAATCAATCCAGGGATTTTCTTTTTTATTTATTGTTGGAACTTGGATGGGAGAAGGGAATAGTGGGATAATTTAACTGGAACTAATTACAGATGAGGACAACTCTCACTCAGCCTCACCAGGTTAAATGTGGTAGCAGACTCTCTGCTATACCATACAACACTTGTATGGGAAGAATAAGTCCTTTGCTTGCTCTGGCAGCAGACTTGGTGAAACTGTTTATCTTCGGGACACCCACTAGTATCCCCTTTAACTGACACTCATCCACTGATTCCTCTAGCTGAAGGGTGGCCCTCACAGGACAGGCCCCATGACACAGATCTGTACTCACTGTAAGCTGAAACAGATCCTTCCTGGTGTATCTTCCTTCCAGTCAGCTCTTCAGGACATCTGGGTTGCAGCTATATTCAGATTCAGGCCCTCAGGTCCGCTACCTGAGGCTGCATGGCAGCTTTTACAGAGGAGGGGCAGCCGCCCCCTCCCTCCAGGACCCCACTCTCCAGCCGAACACCCCGAGCACATGTGCCCTTAGCATATATACAATCACCCAGCATGGACTGAGGCACTTTCCTTGACCAATGACCAGGGCTGTAACTATGCCTATGCTCTCATTTGTCAGGTTTCCTTTCACTGTCCAATATGCCCAGTGTGAAACATTCAGACAACATGAGCAGCATCTGAGCACCATGAGTAAACCCTACCAATGGATCACTGCTCCCTGGTAGGCAGAGAGCATATAAATTAACCTGGCAATCTTCCTGGTAAGCAGTAAGACCCAAAAACTATACTCTCTTCTAGCACCTACCTAGGAGGGTGCTACATAAGCTACATATTAATGGAAATGTAGCTTGTAGATCAATTCTCCTCAATAGAACAAAAATGTAAATGGTCCGGCCGCACCTAGAGTATGCTGTCCAGTTCTCAGCAAGGATGTACTGCAAATGGAGCGAGTACAAAGAAGGGCAACAAAGCTAATAAAGGGTCTAGAGGATCTTAGTTATGAGGAAAGGTTGCGAGCGCTGAACTTATTCTCTCTGGAGAAGAGACGCTTGAGAGGGGATATGATGTCAATATACAAATACCCTGCAGTGACCCCACAATAGGAATAAAACTTTTTTGCAGAAGAGAGTTTAACAAGACTTGTGGCCACTCATTAAAATTAGAAGAAAAGAGGTTTAACCTTAAACTACATAGAGGGTTCTTTGCTGTAAGAGCGCCAAGGATGTGGAATTCCCTTCCACAGGCGGTGGCCTCAGTCTCGATAGCTTCAAGAAACTATTACATAAGCACCTGAATGACCGCAACATACAGGGATATACAATGTAATACTGACACATAATCACACACATAAGTTGGACTTGATGGACTTGTGTCTTTTTTCAACCTCACCTACTATGTAACCTACTATGTAACTATGTAAATCGAAGAGCCACACCACTGCTAAAAGGTCCATATTTATTCCAATGAAAGTCAATGGGACAATCCAAAGCGTAGACAACACATTTCAGAGGTCTAAAACAACCCCCTTTGTCGGGGCTAGAAAGACATATCCATATCAATACAATATCATTACAGCGCCCCCCTCTTGGGGGTCATAGTTAAAAGAGAAGTTTTTTTTTTCTAAAAATCATATTTACCTAGGTGGTTGCATGCAGTATCAGTCCCCCGACGGCTCTAAGACTGAGAACTGAACAATTAAAGACCGCTGATCACTCAGTTCTTACTGCTCCATGACCAGAGAGCTGGTGACTGTCAGTCACCGGCTCTCTGCTCTGCCCCCCTTCGCACTCACTGGAGCACTGGACTGTGGAGGGGGCGAGAGTGGCTGGCTCGGGCTCTCAGCAGCTCGCTGAAGGGCTGAGCCGGGTACCTGGCCAGGCATCTGGATGGATCCCAACCATATGGTTGGGATCTTTACCCAGCCTGGACCTGGACTGTCACCCGACAGCGGGCTTCAGGAGTACAGAACAAACTGTGTTTCCTGTGTTTCACAGGGGAAGTACAGCCAAACGAGCTTTGGTTGTAGTTCTCCTTTAAAACCAACCAATGTCCTTCCCCTTCATCACCAAGACCCCTATGACCTTGAGGAGGGAATACAGTATTGATATTGTATTGATATGAAGATGTCCTTCTTTCTAGCCCTGATTAAGTGGTGGTGGGTGGTTTTGGACCCCCGAAATGCATTGGCTACTCTTTCGATCGTTCCCCTGACCTTTATTGGAATAAAATCATATCTGGACCTTTTAGCAGTGGTGTGACTCTTTAATTTAAATTTTTGTTACATTACACTATAAGTCAGGGATCCTCAAACTACGGCCCTCCAGCTGTTGCAAAACTACACATCCCATGAGGCATTGTAAAACTCTGACATTCACAGACATGACTAGGCATGATGGGAATTGTAGTTCCTGAACATCTGGAGGGCCGCAGTTTGAAGATCCCTGCTATAAGTCAAGGAGACTGAAGAGACCCTCTAGGGTAGGGTTATTCAATTAGCGGACCTCCAGCTGTTACAAACTACAAGTTCCATCATGCCTCTGCCTCTGGGTCTCATGTTTGTGGCTGTCAGAGTCTTGGTATGCCTCATGGGACTTGGAGTTCCGCTAATTGCATATCCCTGCTCTAGGGTGTAGAAGTCGCCTGCCCATGAACCAGATGATCAACATCAGCAATACCAATAAGATAACTTTACAGTCCAGTGCTATTTTTCCACTTTCATTAACTATGGATTCCCAATGCGATTGTGCCAATTGGCCTTGCATTGTCACATAGCGTGATTCACATGCTCCTCCAAATCTGGAGATAATGGAGTTGATTTTCTACAACTGGAGAGTGCAAAATTTGGTGCAGCTCTGCAGAGAAAACAATCCGCTTCTTTTTCATTGTCAAAGCTTAAGTGAACAAGCTGAAGTTAGAAGCTGATTGGCTACCATGCACAGCTGCCCCAGATTTTGCACTCTCTATTTGTAGGAAATCAACCCCAATGCATATTTCCTTAGGCTCCCAGGAAGCACCATGAAATCTCTCCATAAATTCCCTCTTGAACAGTTGTCACTGAAGAAAATGTCCACATTGGAAGATTTTCCCCTTATCCCTGTTCTACTGGTAACTCAAAAATGTGGATTTTCCCATCACTTTCCTGTGCTGGAGACAGTGGTCACCAGGACAAATTTAGAGAGGACTCAAACACAAAAATTTAGTGATCCTGCCTTATTCAGGTATGCCTGTTTATCCAGGTCAAGGTATAGCTAGTAGTAGTTGGTCACATTCAACTTGGCTAGTTCTTCTGTAATGTTGGGGATGTTTTGCTGATTCTTCTCTACAATGTTGGATTCCTTATTACTTTCTGGTCCCCCTTACAGAGGTGCATCTGCTCAGTCGGAACACAGACATAGAAAGCAAACAAGACCGATGGTAGAAAAAGGCAGAGTGGTCCATTAAGTAGGGTTGCCACCTCATCCCTTTAAACCCGAACACATATGAATTACATATGAATTGCAGATAAGGCAACAAGTGAGTTTTATTACCACCTTAATCAGCCACAGAACCTGTGTAATTAATATGTGTTCGGGTTTAAAGGGATGAGGTTGCAACTCTACCATTAAGTCAACAATAAAAACCCAACAGAAGAGGCGCATGCGCGGAGCCGTCCAAGATGGCCGCTTGAGACCGGAGCTCCGCACTGCCCCGGCCACACGGCTCTCATAGCGGCAGAACCGGCCCAGCAATCCGCCCACATTTAGCCACATCTGGCGGCGGAGACCCCTGAGCACTGGCACATGTCTGGAGGGACAGCCCGGAGGACCTTGGGACCGCAATTCGAGAGCGGGGAACACAGAGGGAATTCTAAGATGGCGGCCGCTTCTCAGACACGAGACAGCACCGCAGGAGACAGGAAAGAACACAGGCAAGTGCTGGCTCCTGAAACACCCTCCTACCCAATTCAGGCTCCTAGTTCCTTCCCCTGCAGCCAGAATCCGTCCCCTACACCCACTATCTCACTGCTGGAAAAACACCAGGGAACCTATGGACTTTTCCCTATGGCATTAACCCCAGAACAGCCAGGCCTCCCCACAGCCCCTGGTGGCTCTGATCAGGACATGCCACTGACTGTAGCTGATCTCTTTATCAAGTTCTCAGAGCTGCTTCACAGAGGCCTGACACAGACTGCAGACAAGATTACTGGGGACATTCGATAAGACTTTCAAAACTTGGGGTCTAGAATAGAAATGATCGAACATAAATTAGATGTTACCATCACGAGAGCCAATCAGAACACGGACCACATTCACTTCCTACAGGACCAACTTGACACGGCACAAGCAAGGATCGACGATCTTGAAAATAGATCAAGAAGGGAGAATTTCCGAATAAGAGGTCTTCCAGAAAACATCCCTGATATCCCAACCACAGTCCAGGACGTTATAAAATATCTTATACCTGGAGTCCCGGAGCACAAGCTGGAATTAGACAGGGCACACAGATCCCTGGGCCCACCCCGGAAAGATGGTTCACCTAGGGACATAGTGGTTAAGACCCACTTCTATTCCATCAAAGAAGAAATAATGAAAAAATCTAGACAGCAATCTCAGCTCAAATTTCAGGGCCACAGCATCCAAATATTTGCTGACATTTCCCCCTTTACAATTCAAAAACGACGGTCCCTGAAACCACTTCTTCTAGCCCTTTCCAAGAAGGACATCAAGTACCGGTGGGCCTTCCCCTTCGCTCTGAAGTTTACATTCAGAGGCAAACAATACTCCTTCTCCAGTTTCGTAGAAGGCGAACGATTGCTACTAAACCTTAAAATCATCACGCAAGATCACTCAATGGACACCTCCAACCCACAACAAGGTTCCGTCAAACGTCCCACGCCGACAAGCCCCACATCACCCCTATGGGATTCCACCAAGACCAAGAAAGCGAAGGACAATCTTCCCCCATGAAGGACAATAAATCTACAGGAACTCTGATTTCAACGGTTCTGACCTAACCATGGGGTCAGATCTGAATCTCCACTCTTTGAAGCACAACCATAAGGGGGAAAAGAAAGAAGAAAAAAGAAGAAAAAAATGGGGAAAAGGAAAAATTTTTTTTTTTTTTTTTTTGTCTTGTGATGTTATGACCCAAGTCGTTAGCCTTTAACCTCCCATACTCACATATCAGTGATATTCTATCCCTCCAGGGCTCACAGGGCTGTTTAGTGCCCACGACGCCTCATGAGACTCACGCTGGTTTTGTTCACTGTTGAAAAAAAGGAAAAGAATTTTTTTTTTTTCTTGAATAGTTGTTAAATACAAGTTTTCGGTGGAGTCGTTTGGGGCCGGGGCAGTTGCCTAGCGCCTCCCCCTATCATTCGGTAATGATTTTTTCATGCCCGAGTGATGGGAAATTAGCCCCAGAAAAGGGCTATAGTAAACTGTTTGCTTTGAATGGAGGAGGGGAGCTCTCCCCCCCGTTCCATTCTTGGCCATTCCATGGCCGTAACTCTACATCGTTAATATTTCTTTTTCTCTCTTTCTCTACCTTTCTCTCTTTTTCTACCCCTCTTTCCTTCCTAGCCATCATCGAGAAGGCATCATTTGGCACCAATGGCGATGCCACCAATGAATTCCCTCAACCGCTCATCATCTCCCAGGAACTAACCCAGGATACGGTAGGTAACGTGGGGTGGTTTGACTGTTTCACCTCTCTGCTCCATGGCTTCCAATAATATACCCACGCCTCCCCTTCGCATAATCTCCCATAATGCACAAGGGTTAAATTCTCCCATGAAAAGGAGGAAGGCATTCCAAGCATATAGGTCTCATAACGCTGACGTAGTCCTCCTACAGGAAACCCACTTCCCAGAGCGGTGCACTCCCTCATTCCTCCATGCTCACTTCCCACAATTTTACCTATCAAATGCAGAGGATAAGACTAGGGGGGTTGCAATACTCTTCTCAAAACATTGCAAATTCACTGTCCAGCTGGAGCGTAGAGACCCAGAGGGAAGGTTTCTTCTCATCAAAGGTACTCTAGACGAACACAAATATACCTTCATCTCCTACTACGCCCCAAACAGAGGTCAAGTACAATTCTTTCGAAGGATGTTCCAAATTCTAGAACCCCTGCTTGAGGGAATCACGATCATGGGTGGAGACTCCAACACAGCCTTTGATATAGGCCTAGATAAATCTAACCCTCTTAAATCGAAACCCATTAGACCACTCAAAAGCAGTGTTAAGATAGCAAAAATGATTTTCCAGCACGGGTTGGCAGACATTTGGAGGGAACAGAACCCCTCCACAAGAGACTTTACCCACTACTCCTCCCCTCACCAAACATATGCAAGGATAGATCATATCCTCCTCTCTACCAAACATATTCCATTAACCACTAAATCATCAATTATAGAAGCGGCCTGGTCCGACCACTCCATGGTATCTCTTTCGCTACGCAGGGCAGCCTATAGGCAAAATAAGTCTAAATGGAGACTTAACGGGTCCATTCTTGCTGACCCCATCAGAGTGACAGAGCTTTCTCAAACTTTGCAAGAATACTTCAAGCTTAATGACACGGCAGGGATTTCAGCAGAAACCCTATGGGCGGCACATAAAGCCACCATTAGGGGCAAATTAATACAAATCGCTGCACAAATAAAAAAGGATAGACAGGGGGACCTAACAAAGTTAGAACAGGAATACGAGGCCCTCCGCAAAAAACACAAAAGAGACCCCAAAAGTGTCCCTACAGCATCCCTTGATTCTGCACGATTAGCCTTAAATTTAGCACTCACGGCGAAAGCTGATAAACATATTAAATGGGTAGGAGCTAAGTTCTATCTAAAAAAAGACAAAATAGGCACAATGCTAGCTGATAAACTTACACCAAAACACAAATCACACTCACTTCCCAAGATTAGACAAGCCGACGGCACCTTCACGCAAAACCCACAACGTATCCTAAAATCCTTTCAGGAATATTACACTGACCTTTATAAATCACCAGGAGACGCAAACCTATTACAGATGCGGTCATTCCTAGATGGCATTACCCTTCCGACCTTGAAAAAGGCACATGTTGAGGAACTGGAAACACCCATAACAACTGAAGAGGTCGGTGAGGTAATCAAAAACCTAAAAGGAGGCTCCGCCCCAGGCCCCGATGGCTTTTCAGTGCCCTACTACAAAACTTTCTCAGCAATCCTAACACCATACCTAACTAGATTCTTTAATGCAAAGAAGGATGGGAAACCGCTAGGTAACACTCTAAATTCTGCATATATCACCGTAATACCTAAACCTGACAAAGATGCAGGGGTAGTAGGGAATTATAGACCTATTTCATTGATCAATAACGATCTAAAAATCTTAACCAAAGTCATGGCAAATCGCCTAGCATCGTTCCTAAATCAATACATCCACAAAGACCAGGTGGGATTCATACAGGGACGACAAGGGCCCGACCAGGTACGGAGAGCAGTGGACATAATCTCTATATTACAATCTGGATGGGAGGGGGGCCCCAAACAGGAGGGAATGCTCCTCTCCTTAGACCTACAGAAGGCCTTCGATTCGGTCTCATGGCCATTTTTATTCTTAGCCCTACAAAGGTGGGGCTTTGGGAAAAACATCCTGGGGAAGCAACAGTGAGATTACAGGGATATTATGCAGATCCAATTCCAATAGCTAGAGGAACTAGACAGGGGTGCCCTCTCTCTCCCCTGATATTTGCCCTTATCATTGAACCCCTTGCGATTGCTATACGTTCGAATCCTGATATAAAGGGAGTGGACTGTGGCTCATCCTCACACAAATGCGCCTTATTCGCTGACGACCTATTACTTTTCCTAACTTCCCCTGACACATCCCTACCCGCTTTATGCTCTTTACTAGACACCTTTGCCTCAGTGTCAGGCCTTCGGGTTAATATGACGAAATCACAAGCCCTCAACATATCTCTACCACCCGAAAGCGTTACATACTTGAAAAGCACTTTTAAGTTTGGCTGGGGAGAATCCTCCATAAGGTACCTAGGCCTTAACCTCACACCCAAACTAGAACAATTATACAAAGCCAACTTCCCCCCCACTTACCGCAAATTAGAATCGGATCTTTTGAAATGGTCCCAACACCGGATGTCATGGGTGGGTAGAGTAAACTCGGTGAAGATGACCCTCTTGCCGAGGTTGCTCTACCTCTTCCGCGCGCTACCAATTGCGATCAAACGAGATCACCTCAAATCATTCCAGGGCAAAATTATTAGGTTCATATGGGACAAGAAGGGACCGCGATTTGCACAACGGACCTTATACAATTTGACTACACAAGGAGGGCTAGGCCTCCCAAACCTAATATGGTATTACCAGGCTGCGAGACTGGCCCAACTATCGACGATTTATCTCAGGGTTGAGAAACCAGACTGGGTCTCCATAGAGAGACATGCAACTCCGAAACACACACTAGATTATCTTCTGTGGTCCCCACCAAAAAATAGACCCCCGATTCTTTCCCCCACCCTATCGCAATCTTTTACTCTTTGGGATAGCTTGAGGAAGCTTCCCTCCCTGGTCTCTGAGCTCCAACCGCTGGCCCATGTCTTCCATAACCCGCAGTTCCAACCTGGGATGAATATCTCTGCATTTAAATGGTGGCTGGATAAGGGAGTGTACCGCATAGGACATTTTTTCTCTTCAACTGGACCCCTACCCCTAAAGCACTTTGAGGATAAACTGGATCTCCCTACTTCAGAGAGGTTCAGGTTTTTTCAAATCTTCCACTTCCTCAAAGCCATTTGGAAAAACAAACCAAATCCCCCAAATTTTACAGAATACGAACGGTGGTGCGGACAAGCCATGGAGCAGAGGGGAGGGATATCGATAATCTACACGTCCCTAGCCAACAATGCTAACAAATTACCATACATGACAGCCTGGGATAGGGACCTCCAAGAGGTTCGAAACCTAGAGGACTGGCATGAGTCGTTTTCTAGATCGCTCAAAGGAATATACAACACCTCACTCTTGGAAGCCAACATAAAACTTTTCACAAGATGGTACCTAGTGCCCACTAGACTAGCGTCCATATTCCCAAACTCTTCACCACTTTGCTTCAGAGGATGCCACAGCTTGGGGACGATGCTTCATACATGGTGGGAGTGCCCAAAAATTAGAGGATATTGGAATAATATCTTCCACATCATACGTAAAGTCACAAAATGTCCAGTGACCCAAAATCCTTCCATAGCCCTTCTGAACGGCTACGTTCCAAACGTCCCCAAGCTGTCACGCACTTTGATCCACTTCATCCTGACAGGAGCGAAAATATCAATTGCCAAAGCATGGAAACAACCGAAAGTCTCTATTAATGCTACGAAAAGGAAAATATCTTGGATAATGACCCAAGAAAGGCTAATCAGTGTGCTTCTGGACAAACCTAACCAGTTTGAGGCAATCTGGGAGCCGTGGGCTCGCTATGTGGGAATTTCCTTAATAACCGGCATTGACAATCGTTCTTAAAGTAATGGTGACTTCTCGATGATGGGCACCACCTCCCCTTCTCCTCTCGCTCCTCCTCTACGCGTATAACTTCTCCTATAGTGCCCTTGACACTATATCTTTTCTTTCTTTCTTTCTTTCTTTCTTTCTTTCTTTCTTTTTTTCCTTCTTCCCTCTTTTCTCTCTTTCCCTCTGGAATGCTCTTTGTAGCCTATCAGGCTAGTACCATTTGTTATCCAGGTTCGACTCAGGCCCCCAAAGGGGGACTAACAGTTCTGTTAAACTATTCACTCAGGACAGATTTACAGTCTCATTGCTGGTCAGACGGAAGCCTCCGGTTCACAAGTTACCACAGGGGAGGTTGGGGCTCCCTTTTCTCTCCCAACACAGTAAGATCCCAATGGGGTGTTGGGAGTTGAGGGTTCTATCAGCACCCCTTATACATTGCAAGAGGCCAGTTACTGTCTAAGTTCAATGTATTGTTCATGTATTTCAGGCATAGTGTTATATTACTTGATACTAATGTCGTACTGTATATTTCTATCTGAAAACCAATAAAACTTTAACTTCGAAAAAACCCAACAGAAATTGCAACCTGGTGCTGCCCAACTAGCTGCCCACCAGTGCTCATCATGCGGCTTTCTTGTATTTGAGGGGCCACTTGGTTCAGGCCTGGAGCACAGCAGGCTGCAAACAGCGTTGAAGTGACCCCAGTGGTCTGCACTGGTGGAACCACCTGATGTCAATGGTAGCCGCAGTCCAGTGCTAAGTCAGGAGCTGAAACAATAAGCCCCTGGGCTTGTTAACCTGCTATAGAACATTCACTTAAGCCTTGTGCACAGGATCGGATTTTCCGACAGGAAATGTGTGATGACAGGCTGTTGGTGGAAAATCCGACCGTGTGTACGCTCCATCGGACAATTGTTGTCGGATTTTCCGCGGACAAATGTTGGATCGCAGGTTTTTAAATTCTCTGCGGACAAATGTCTGTTGTCGGATTTTCAGAGCGTGTGTACACAAGTCCGTCGGACAAAAGTCCAGAGTACAGACACGCATGCTCGGAAGCAAGGACGAGCTAGAACCGGTCGGTCTTGTAAACTAGCGTTCGTAATGGAGAATTAACATTCATGGCGTGGCAAACTATGAAATCTCGAAATGCAGCGCACAATTCTCTTCCTCTTTAATGGGATAATAATGAAGCTGCTTTGCTGGTGATACTGATGGAGTTATTGCAAGCAAATTTTCAAAGCCTTTTTTTTTCTAGTGATATCAAGAATATTATTATGCTTTTTTTTGTTTTTATTTGGGCAAGTTACCACAACACCATTATCCTGTAGTTTTTAAGATCAAAAATACAACTATGTTGTTGTCCCTTGTCAATTTTACATTGTATTTTTTTAAGTGTAACTGCCTACTCCCAAACTCTCATTTGAAGTAAAACACATAGCCAAGTATTATTCTACACAATTTTTTTATTGTGCATTAATAAAAGAAAACAAATAAAATTAGACATGCCATCTGCCAATAGAACTTAACCAAAAAGTGCATTCTATGCATCCAAAAATATAGAAAATATACCAAATCAAATCATTATTCAACCAAAAAAAAAAATGTCAAAGCAATAACTCCAAGGCCAATAATAAATAACACGTTATCTCCTCCGATTCCGCAACATGGCTGGTTGACGAACGGCCGTTCAGAGATGAACTGAAAAGTACAAAATGAAAAGCGCGAAATGAAAAGCGCAAAATGAAAAGCGCGAGTCAACATTCACCAAACTTCTATCAACACGAAATTAGCAGAAGGAGCCCAAAGGGTGGCGCTAAAGAGCTGAAAAACAACGTAGTACGTCACTACGTTCGTATTTGTTGGCCGACAATTCCTTGCCGTTTGTATGCAAGACAAGTTTAGGCCAACGCCCTTCGGACAAAAGTCCAAGGTTTTGTCTGCGGAAAATCTGATCGTGTGTACGAGGCTTAGGAGTGTTCTATAACACATACCTCCCAACTTTTTGAGATGGAAACGAGGAACACCTATTAGCAAACGTATGTAGGCATAGGACACACCCCTGCGACGCCCCCTTAAATAAGAATTATACGAAAAAAATGATTAGTTCAACCCACAAGTGCTTTTTGTTACCACTATTACTTCTATATACTGGCTTTTGAAATGTACAAATGCAGCAATTTAGAATTCAGATGAAAGGTTTAGCACTGGGAAACACTTTTTGAAAGATCAATAGTGCGATTTATATATAACTATATAGATCAGACCAAAATATATTTTTTTTGCTGCAGAGGTGAATGGGGGGGGGGGGGGGTTGGGTAGGGTCTCCACTGACCTAAGCCATACCACCATGAAGGAATTTATATTAATTTATTTCAGGTACTTATATAGTGCCAACAATTTGCGCAACACTTTCCATATATATTAACCACTTGCCGCCTGCCATATAGCAAAATGAGGGCTGCAAAGTGGTTTCAACATCCTGACTGGGCGTCATATGACGTCCTCAGGATATTAAGCCGCTGCGCACCCTGGGGCGTGCATCGCGGCGATCGTTGTTGCGGTGTGTCAGTCTGACACACCGCAACTCCAATCTAGGTAAAAAGTCTCTGACTGAGACTCTTTACCACATGATCAGCCATGTCCAATCACGGCTGATCACGATGTAAATAGGAAGAGCCGGTGATCGGCTTTTCCTCACTCGCGTCTGACAGGGGGGGTCTGTGCTGATTGTTTATCAGCACAGCCCCCCCTCGGATCCCACCCAGGACCACCAAGGAAGCCGCCCAGGACCACCAGGATGGCCATCCACACTGGACCACCAGGAATGCCCCCTAGACCCCCAGGATAAAACTAATCTGTGCCCAGGCAGCTGCCAATCAATGCCCAGGCAGCTGCCAATCAGTGCCCACTCACAATGCCTACCACTGCCAATGCCACCAGGAATGCCTATCAGTGCCTCATATCAGTGCCGCGTATCAGTGCCCATCAGTGCCCATCAGTGACCAGCAGTGCCGCCTATCAGTGCCACCCATAAGAACCCATCTTTGCAGCCTTTCAGTGCCCATCAGTGTCACCTATCAGTGCCCACCAGTGCCACCTATGAGTGCCCATCAGTGCCACCTATCAGTGCCCATCAGTGCCGCCTAACAGTGTCACCCAGAAGAACCCATCTTTGCAGCCTTTCAGTGCCCAGCAGTGTGCCTATCAGTGCCCATCAGTGCCACCCTGTGCCACCCATGAGTGCCCATCAGTGCCACCTATCAATGCCCATCAGTGCTGCATATCAGTGCTACCCATCAGTGCTGCCTACCAGTGCCCATCAGTGGCGCATATCAGTGCCCGCTCATTGGTGCCACCTCATCGGTGCCGCCTTATCAGTGCCTGTCAGAGCCTGTCAGTGCCACCTTATCAGTGCCCATCAGTGAAAGAGAACACTTACTTATTTACAACATTTTTTTAAAGAAACAAAAGAAAAACTTTTTTTTATTCAAAATTTTCGGTCTTTTTTTATTTAGCAAAAAATAAAAACCGCAGAGGTGATCAAATACCACCAAAAGAAAGCTCTATTTGTGGGAACAAAACGATAAAAATTTAGTTTGTGTACAGTGTAGCATGACCGCGCAATTGTCATTCAAACTGCGACAGCACTGAAAGCTGAAAATTGGTCTGGGCAGGAAGGTGTATAAGTGCCCTGTATTGAAGTGGTTAAGCATTCAAATAAAAAACAAAAACAAATGAATTAAATACAATAAATGATAAATAAATACATTTTTTACCAATCTTTTTAATCCCCAGGTCCTAACAAATATGTTGGATGATCTATACAACATTCAAATTCAATGCTACATGTCGGATAACTTTTGGTGTCACACAATGTGAAGTGACACAAACATGACCATGAGAACAAGACTGTCCGCTGCAATGTATAAAACTGACACAGAGCATCTGCAGGCATTTATAAGGCTTCAAAAATACAGATGAAACGCCTACTTTTGACAGTATTCTAAACGTAGCCTGATACAGAAGTGTCTACATGACCACCATTTTAACCTTTGGCTATATAAGTGTTTGGAATGAGGTAATTTTACCAGCATCCCTATTTTAGAATCCCTATATAGAAGACAAATAGATAATAAAAGATGTATAAATGAAATAACCAGACTGCAAAGTGCAATCGATTCCCTAACACCGAAATGGCCAGTGTCTCGTCTTCGTTATCTCACTTTTGCAGATCTGGTCCTTGTCGCCTTCCTATAGACTAAAAATGCGGTCACTTCTTATGTAAAGACGAGTTGGCCGGCGTCCCGAGTCTTTGCTTCTCTAATCTGCTTGGCGAGTCAATCAGGCCTTCACCTGTCTGTGCAAGTGAATTATCACAGTCCTTCTTTCCCCCTGCAGTTCATTTATCAATGAGGAAGAGAAGCATTTGGAGCGGTTTGCTTTATCTCAGTTTGAGACTTTTCAGAATCTAACAAAAATGTCAGTACAGCCGAGGTAATTAATATAAATCTCCTGCCAAAAATATATGATTCCCCCAGAAAGGCCATATATAAGGACCCCTGATATATGCAAGCAATGCTATGGTTTATAGTACTCATCAATAATCAAGTAGCACATGGCCCAATGAATAAGCGATATTGAGGACCTACTAGGGTTTAAAAGGGTTTATTATCTCTTGATTTTACAACATGTGGAAGTATTTTTGAGATAAAAGAAAAATTCCATGTATGAAAACTATATCCATAGTTAAAAAGGAAGAAAGACTTCTGCGCTACTACATGAAACTTCGTGAAAAAATGAGACAATGGTGGTAATATAAAACTAATGGTGCTGCAAAAATCAAATAGTGAACACTTTACACTACTAATAAACTAAAAAGGGGCACAATCATACAGGATTGTGTAAATGATTCTGCGCAACACAAAGTAAATAAATAAATAAATACCGCACGTCACCGGAAATACAATAGTGCGGACCGGAAGTGACGTAGCGAGTATCGCTATAACGCTGTTCCCATTTATGTCTGGCGTTTTTTCGTTTTTATTTATGTAAGCTGATTTTCACCTTTAATAAATCCATTGGCCTTAACTATATTACACTATCTGAGTCTTTTCTATTATCCATATATGGAGCTTATCGACTGGAGGAAGTGACGGCCCTGTCCCGCAGAAGGATTAGGACACCATCACCATCACTGTACAGGAGTGACCATCACAGATTTACTGGAAGCACCTAGACACCCCTACTGTGAAAAAAGGCCCTATTAAGTGGTGGAAGTGACGCCCCCCTCCCTCCAGAAGGACCAGGACGCCATCATCACTACTGCACCAGAGGAACCACGGATTCATTGGAAACACACAGGCACTTTTATTGTGCCATAGAGGTGAGAGTTCTGGGAGCCCCGAGTGGGTAACCGCTACCACGAACAGTCACCAGATCACCTAGCAACACATGTTCACCCACCAGTCACAGTTTATGTTTTTTGTTATTGCTGAGTGACTTTTATTGATGAGCACTTATTTCACTTTGATGCACTTTATTTATACATTTTTCTATCTGCACATATTGCTCTACCCCACTAGGGGATTGTCTTTTTACTTTTAAGGTGTGCAAAGTATTTATTTATTTATTTATTTTGTGTTGCGCAGAATCATTTACACAATCCTGTATGATTGTGCCCCTTTTTATATCCATAGTTACATTGGTCCTCCATGGACCAACGTAACTATGTATACACCATACCTGGCTGTCCCTGGAAATCACTGAAGTTTACACCACTACTCTATCTGCTTCCAGGATCTGCCCTTCTGCATTCTGAACACAGGAGGTCGGTGTCATTCAAAGACTGCTTTGCATTTTATTGCAAATATTTATATCGTGCTCACAATTTACAGTACTTTCAGATCAGTCCCTGCCCTCGAGGAGCTTACAATCTAACGGCGCTATCTCGCATTCATACACATACTAGGGCCAGTTTAGAAAAGCAAACTCCATGCAGGTAGTGCCATAGTTGAGATTTGAACCAACGACCCTAGTGCTGCTCGCTAGAAGTGCCAACCACTTAGCCATTGTACTACCCCATGACTTCAAAGTGTTTTATGACTGGATGAGGTGGAGAGGAGGGGCAGTGACAGAAGAATTTTGTGTTCACAATGTGGCAGGCCAGCCGCTCAGCACATGACCTGGAAGCAAGCGGAGATTACTAGAGTTGTGGTGTCTACTTCAGGGATTTCCAGCTTCCAGGAGTATCAGTCAGGTATGGTAGATGTATTGGTCCAAGCTGGAAGGATGTAAGTACCTTATATACTCAAGTATAAGCCGAGTTTTTCAGCCCATTTTTTAGGCTGACCCCTCCCCCCCCCCCTGGCTTACACTCGAGTGAGCCGTACAGCAGCCGTACCTTTCATTACTAAAACAGTGGGCGTCTACCGCTGTGTAATGCAGTCTGCTCGGCCGTCCATTGTAACAAAGCCCCGCCTCCTCCTCGTCCGTGATAGAGGAACACTGATACAATGCTGGGAAACTGTATCAGTGTTCCGTAAAAATCTGTTATTTTATCTACCAAGCTGTCCAGCAAAGGCAGCAGTTAGAGGTTTGAGACAAGCCATTTAACACTAACAGGGGTGCTCACATTGATGAGATTTTTTTTATTTATATGAATCCTTTTTACCCAAAGGAAAAAAAAAAAAAACAACTGCTGTAATTTCTTATAAAGTATTGTCTGGAGTTCAATTTGTTGGTGTATCTAAATCTGTTAGTCTAAAATTACCCTCCCCCAGATTGACATTGCTGCTGTTCAAAGGTGTCTGATTTACTATTTAATCCAGAAGACCCTAAGGCCCCTTTCACACTGGAGCGGGGGCGGCGTCGGTGGTAAAATGGCGCTTTTTAGCGCCGCTTTACCGTCATTTTAGCGGCAGTATTCAGCCGCTAGTGGGGGGGGGGGGTTTACCCCCCACTAGTGGCCGAGAAAGGGTTAAAACCACCACATTGTGCTGCTGCAGCAGCGCTATGCCGGCGATATAGCCAATCTGCCCCATTGATTTCAATGGGCAGGAGTGGTGTATACTCCAAAGATGCTGCTAGCAGGACTTTTTTTTACCGTCCTGCCAGCGCACCGCCCTCGGGGCTTTCACATTGGAGACACAGCAGCGGCTCTTTTAGGGCGCTTTGCAGGCGCTATTTTTTGCGCTGTAGCGCCTGCAAAGCTCCCCAGTGTGAAAGGGGTCTAAGACAGGAAGTATGATACTGGTGAAATAAAGGGGGAAAAGCCTAAAAATAATAATAATAATGCAGCCACCGCATCTAAGGATTTCTAAGCGGCAATATATTACATTTTTGATTTTGGGTATAATACCGCTTTAAGAACTGACACTCTTTATTAAAAGGCTATTTGTGTTTTCATAAGCAACTTAATAAAATGTATTGCTGCTAACAACATCCCTCTAAGGCCAGCTTAACAGGACGAAGTAACCAGGCATGGCGACATGCCAACATCCTTTCATCACCAATGGTTACAGCCGGGTTTCCGAGTCCCGCGGCCCTGGCATTTAAATAGCACATCAGTGATCTTTTCTAACAGACACTTAGAAAGTTACTATAACTCCAAATCATTGAGGTTCACAGGAAATCAATACGACTTGCCTTATAGGAGGACAGGGATAATGGACTACACACGACATGTTCCTGACAGTTATTTAAAAAAAAAAAAAATTCCATCACCCCAAACGCAGCTCAGGTTCCTCAATGGAGAATTTATAAAAGGGAATCAGCAACTGAAAATAAAAGTATTGAACTATACTGCATACACAGCTTAAAAGATTCTCATTTTACCTATTTATAGTAGAACTGAGAACTTTTTTTTCATTTTGGTGTCAATAGGAGGAATAATACCCCATCATTGGTGTCAGTGAAAGGAATTGTTCCCCACTGTTGGTGTCAGTGGGAGGAATAGTGCCCTGAGGACTGGATAAAGGAAAGCAGAGGGCCGCAATTTGGAGACCACTGCCCTAGAAAATAAAATGGTGGGGTTTAGTGGTGGCTGGTGGTAATATTTTGGTGGGGGAGTGGCAAACAGTGCACCAGCCCCCCCCCCCCCTTTGGGTCAGGTCAGTCGGTACACTTACCCCATCCATGGCAGGCAATCACGGGCGGCTTCCCCGACTCCTCTCCCTGCAGGCATCACGGCGGCTGGTATCATGAGCAGCTCCAACTTCCCCTGCTTGGCAGCTTCCCTCTCCTCCCTCCTCCTCGGCGGTCAATCAGAACGCTTCTCCTTTCGGCCAATCAGGAAACGGGTATCAGACCAGCATTTCCTGATTGGTGGAGAGGCGATTCAGTGTGATAATCGGGAATATTAATTCCCAAATCTCACACATCTTGGTGGGCTCCGAGCGCATTATCAGCGCCCTGAGCCCACCCTATTTTGAAGCCTATTAGAGCCTTTGGTTCTAATCGGTGTTTCAAAAAACCACCCACCCCGCATTGGAAATCATGAGCCCTGAAAGGGGCCTGACACATGGATGGTGGGTGGTGGTGATGGATGGGAAGGCGGCTCCCCTGGTTGGGTTGCAATTTTTTTATGCCACACAGTATTTTTTTCATTTTGGACAGAGGAAGGGAGGGCTATACCCCTGTCAGATTTTTTTTTTTTTTGCCAACATACAATCCAAAGAGAGCGCCAAGCAAATATCCAGTTTAGAAAAGGTCTAAAAAAGCCCTTGAATGGTCTGATCGGCAGAGGCACCTGTTGTCATTTCTTTAAGAACAGGTCAGAGTCAACTGGTTAAAGCAGTTGCAAACCACTGCAGTAAAAAAGAAAAAAAAAACCTATCCTGTAAGACATTTGCATAATGTGCTAGTATGCATCACATACTAGCACATTATGAAATACTTACCTTTAGAACTAAGCCCTCCAGCGGCGCGCTGTCCCCCCTGACAGGGCTTCCATCTTCCCCACATTGATGCCACTCCCCTGCATGTGAGCGGAAGCCAGCATGGTATGCAAGACCTTCAGAGCACATGTGTCGGTGATGTCACCGGCTGCAACCAGTGTGAATATCTCCTAAATGGTGCCTGTTTAGGAGATATTAATTTTTCCTACAGGTAAGCCTTGTAATAGGCTTACCTGCAGGTAAAAATCACAAAGCGGACTTTACTACCGCTTTCAATGAACATCAACATTTCTTTATTTCACCAAAAAAAATGCATTTCGTGGCAATTCAAGGTTTTCTAAACTCGCATAGTTCAGAACCCTGCAGAGGATCCAGGATTGAGACTCCCAAGGCATAGAGAGCAACCTTTTATAGCCTGCATGGAGACAGGGTCTTCTCCACCTGTGCCTACAGAAGGTTGCTTCTACTCCACAGCCTCAAACTGTGTAAGTCATTTTCTTTTTCATCCTGATGTAGCACCCTCCTAGATAGGTTGCTATTTAGGAAAGGTAATTTTCGTTCTGGTGGCTCTCCTGTAATCAATTGAGCAGTTTGTGATTGCTTTGGGCTGTTCTGGGCTCTGCAGGCTCCAGGCTTGATTGCTTCCCCCAGTTTTCTGAAGGATTTCATAATATAGTGGGTTGGGAGAGTGTCGGGGCTGGGCTCAGCCCTCCCTTTCCAGTACTCAGCTGTTAATTGCCAGCACTCATCGTTCCACAGTGCCTCACCTGGTGATCATTTCCTGCTCGTCAGCCAGCTCCTTTTGACTATTTAAACTACCTGGTTCATTTCTCCCATGCCTTCGCCTTGGTCAACATATCTGAAGATTCTCTGCTATGTTCCTGTTAAAGACTTGCTTGGCCTATGTCCCTTAGGTTCCTGATTCTGTTTGCTGTCTTAGGCTCGATTCACACTAGCGCGTTTTTTTGATGCATTTTGCAGAAATGCACGGGAATTTTTTAACATGGGTTCCTATGGAACATGTTCACATCAATGCTTTTTTGTATCTCTGCGTTTTTGGAAAGGGTCGGGGACTTTTTTTCATGCAAAATGCAGCGTTTTGCATGTAATGGATTTCAATGGACAAGCATCAAAAACGCAAGTGCACCGTTTTTGGTGCGTTTTTGATGCGTTTTTGGTGCGTTTTTGATGCGTTTTTGCCGTTTTTTTTTTTTTTTACATTTTTTTTTAGACTGTAAAAAAAAACAAAAAAAAAACGCAAATCGCGGCAAAAACGCGGCAAAAACGCGGCTCAAAAACGTGGCAAGCATGAAAAAAACCCCTCCAAAAACGCTCAAAAGCAACATGCATAGGTGTGAATCGAGCCTTAGACTGTGCTGATCTCAGGCTTCCTGATTTACTGGCTTGCACTGACCACCTGCTTTGATTACCGACCCCTGGCTATGTTTTGAATATGTTTACTATTTGTGGCATAGGGAAAAGGAAAAATGTGGCGCGCAAAAAATGGGCGTGGTTTATGTGAAATAGTGGGCGTGGCTTACATGGGCGTGGCTAAAATGGGGTGTGGTTAGAGTCTGAGATGAATGAGGGATGCAGAGGGAAAGGGGGAAAGGGGGGAGAGGGATGGAGGGACAGCAGACCCAGATCCTACACCACAATAGCAATGTGTATTCCAGAGTTTAGCCATCAGTAGATAAAGATACTCCAAACACGTGTTGGCGCTTCAATCATCCCGGCAATATGGTTGTTATGGCGACAGGTTGATTGAAGCGCATTATTTATATTATTACATTGTAATATAAAATGAAATCATTCAACTCACCATAATGCAGAATCAGTGGGACCACTGAGCGTGTCACCTGCTACGTCGCCTGCCACCAGATGCCATCTGGTTCCCCCAGCAGAATCTGTCCTTACATCAGGTGCCCCCAGCAGAGTCTGTCCTTACATCAGGTGCCCCCAGCAGAGTTCATCCTTACATCAGGTGCCCCCAGCAGAGTCCGTCCTTGCATCAGGTGCCCCAGCAGAGTGCCTCCTTACATCATGTGATTGTGTCCCCAGTGGAGTGCCTCTTACATCAGGTGTCCCCAGTACAGTACCTCTTACATCAGGTGTCCCCAGCGGAGTGGTGACAAGGGGAGAGAGGTGTGTGGGTGGAGGCATGGTGACTTGGGGTGTTACAAGCTGACTTTGGGAAGGGTGGAGACAGGGTGGTGATTTGGTGCAGGCATGATGGTGACCTGGGGGGTGCAGGCATGGTGGTGACTAGGCCGGAGGGGGTGCAGGCATGATGGTGACTAGGCCGGAGGGGGTGCAGGCATGGGGGGAGGGGGATGCAGGCATGGTGTTGTCATGGGGGGGAGGCGGGTGCAGGCATGCTGTTGACATGGGGGAGGGGGTGCAGGTATGGTGGTGACATGAGGGGGAACAGGTATGGTGATGACATGGGGGAGGGAGGCAGGTATAGTGGTGACATGGGGGGGGGGCTGCAGGTATGGTGGTGATATGGGGGGAGGGGGTGCAGGTATAGTGGCGACATGGGGGGAACAGGTATAGTGATGACATGGGGGAGGGGGGCAGGTATGGTGGTGATATGGGGGGAGGGGGGTGCAGGTATAGTGGCGAAATGGGGGGGAACAGGTATAGTGATGACATGGGGGAGGGGGGGCAGGTATGGTGGTGATATGGGGGGAGGGGGCTGCAGGTATGGTGGTGATATGGGGGGGAGGGGGTTGCAGATTATGGTGGTGACACAGGGGGGAGGGGGAAGCAGGTATGGTGGTGATATGGGGGGAGGGGGTGCAGGTATAGTGGCGACATGGGGGGAACAGGTATGGTGATGACATGGGGGAGGGGGGCAGGTATGGTGGTGATATGGGGGGAGGGGGTGCAGGTATAGTGGCGACATGGGGGGGAACAGGTATGGTGATGACATGGGAGAGGGGGGGCAGGTATGGTGGTGATATGGGGGGAGGGGGCTGCAGGTTATGGTGGTGACACAGGGGGGAGGGGGAAGCAGGTATGGTAGTGACACGGGGGAGGGGGGAAGCAGGTATGGTGGTGACACGGGGGGAAGGGGGAAGCAGGTATGGTGGTGACACGGGGGGAGGGGGGAAGCAGGTATGGTGGTGACACGGGGGGAGAGGGGGGTGCAGGTACGGTGGTGACACGGGGGGGAGGGGGAAGCAGGTATGGTGGTGACATGGGGGGAGGGGGGAAGCAGGTATGGTGGTGACACGGGGGAGGGGGGAAACAGGTATGGTGGTGACATGGGGGGAGAGGGGGTGCGGTATGGTGGTGACACGGATGGAGGGGAAAGCAGGTATGGTGGTGACACGGGGGGGAGGGGGAAAGCAGGTATGGTGGTGACACGGGGGGAGGGGGAAGCAGGTATGGTGGTGACGCGGGGGGAGGGGGGAAACAGGTATGGTGGTGACACGGGGGGAGAGGGGGGTGCAGGTATGGTGGTGACACAGGGGGAGGGGGAAGCAGGTATGGTGGTAACATGGGGGGAGGGGGGTGCAGGTATGGTGGTGACATGGGGTGCAAGAGGGGAGCCAGGACCATCAATGTCCCCAGCCAGCGGAGCCCTGGTCCTTCAATGCTGGGCCTCAGCCTATGAGAAGAATGGTGCAGGGAAAGCTCCAAGCCTCCCATGTAAGGAGAACAATATCAGTGCCCCTGCCCATACACTGAGTACACCCCTTCCCCTTATTACTCCTCTCCCCCATTACACTGACAGGCCACAACTACGTCACGGGTCAGTCAGAGAACTCCTGAACAGCCAGGTGAAGCCTCCCTTCTTCCCTCCCGTCACTCCCACCATTCCCCGAGCCCCGCCGCTCCCACGGTGACCCCGCTCGTCGGACACACGGGGGCGGAGGGTGGCGGCGGTGGTGGTGGGTGGAGGCTGATCACATCTTCCTTGTGTTCAGTGGAGAGCGGGGAGGGGTTGCCAATCCCTGCAGCCAATAGGCTTCAGTGTACAATAGAATTTTCTATTTGTACAGTGAAGAGAGAAGCCAATTGGCTGCCCCTCTCCCCTGCACTGAACACAAGGGGAAACAACACTGTGACTCGTGGAGGCGACGGCGGCCATTTTTGTGGAGCCGTTGTCGTTTTTTGACAAAAATATTCACGATTTTCTCGGGACGAACCCAAAAATTCGGGAAAACAATCGGGACAAGATTAAATCGGGACGAGGGTCCCAAAAATGGGATTGTCCCAGGAAAATCAGGACTGTTGGCAACTATGCCCTCCTCCATATGAAAGAAAACAATGCCCATGGAGACTCCTGACATGTATGATGTATAGCCTAGGCCAGAAACCAGGAAGCAACTGAAGAAATGTAAGAAAAAAAAAAAAAAAAAGAGTTTAAAACAATATATAATATAATATACCCTACTATCTAATTACTAATGCCAGCAGCATTTGCTTTAGCAAAGATTAAAAAATGTTAAAGTGTAAGTTCACCTTTACAGAAAATCTGTAAGGTGAACTTACACTGGACCTCCTCCCCATCGCACCCGGTCCTGCTGTACCAGAAGCCAACGATCTCCTGTACTGACACATCGGATAGCCGCTTTACCGGTTCGGGGATTTGAAATCCCTGTGGCTTTCTCCCCTCTTCTCCAGCGCTGACAGGACAGGCTATGCGGGTTCTGATTGGTCGGCGCTGCCCATGTGATGGCGCCGACCAGTCAGGATGCCACCTATCTGTACCTTTACGAGGTATGTTTAGGGGATTAAGCCACTGGGGATTTCTGATCCCCGGACCGGTAAAGCGGCTTTACCATGTGTCAGTGCGGGAGATCGCCGGCTTCAGGTACAGCGGGACCGGGGGGATGGGGAGGGGGTCCAGTGTAAGTTCACCTTATAGATTTTTCTGTAAATGTGAACTTACCCTTTAATGTTGATTGAGAGTGTTTACACTTTAAAGTGTATCTAAACCCAAAGTGTAATACTGTATATTGCAGCCCTGTCAGGCTGTATTCTTATGCCGCGTACACACGAGCGGACTTTACGGCAGACTATGCCCGGCAGACTTTTCGACGGACTTTACGACGGACTTTCTGAATGAACGGACTTGCCTACACACAATCCACCAAAGTCCGTCGAATTCGTACGTGATGACGTACGACCGGACTAAAACAAGGAAGTTCATAGCCAGTAGCCAATAGCTGCCCTAACGTGGCTTTTTGTCCGTCGAACTAGCATACAGACGAGCGGACTTTTCGACCGGAATGGATTTTGACGGATTGATTTAAAACAAGTTTCAAATCTAAGTCCGTCCAACTTTTAAGAAAACAAAGTCCGCTGGAGCCCACACACGATTGAATTGTCTGACGAAATCCAGTCCGCCGGGCAAAGTCTGCCGTAAAGTCCGCTCGTGTGTACGCGGCATTAGAATTTGGGTGGGCTCAGCCACCTGTTTTAACAGCCCATGCAAAAGACTGGAACAGACAGAATCTGGAGCAGCTGTGCATTGCAACCAATTAGCTTCTAGCTTTTATTTTTAAGGCTTAATTGAACAAATTCGAAGCTGATAGAATCTGAAGCATTTGTGCATATTAATCAATCTGCTCACATTTTAGTAAATTCCCTCATAGTGTTTTAGAACTACAGAACCTCTGTTCCTCTTCTCCACAACATGGAGGGAGATGTTCTGTAGTCCACAGAGAGCTGGAAACTAACTGAAAATAGACAACAGTATATTACTTAACTATTTAGCCCAGTTTTTCAGTCAAGACACCCTTTAAAATTATGGACAATCTCGAGGCACCCTCCAAAATTATGGAGAGTCTTGAGGCGCCCCATTATAAAATGTACAAACTATTCTGATAGTTTTACATATTGCAGCAACATCAATACATGTAGGACACCCAACATTAGAGGTAATTTATTCTTCTAAAGCAAATACACTTTTGCAAACTGGTACCAATGTTTCTCTTCTCCCACAGTTTTCTCCATCACTTAGCTAATGAGACCCCAAAGCTGATGGAGAGAGGAAAGGGAGGGTCAAACAAGGATGATATATAGGCAACTGACATTCTCCTTATCAGCTGATGATGCCATTGGTTGTTAGCAGGTTGGCAGCTAGAAGGTTGTAATGGTGTACAATGACCTGTGGCTTTGTGTAACTAAAAGGCAGATTTCATCCATCCACAGGCTTGTACACAATTTTGGGGTCATTTTTAAGCATTTTGCCAAGGCACCCCTGAAGAATCCTCAAGGCACCCCGGTTGAAAAAGGCTTATCTAGACTACCAAAGCTGTCCTTCACCAGTGTTAATTTCGTTGACTAAAATATTTTCGTCTACTAAATTAATACTATTTTAGTCTACTTAAATACGACTCATGCCCCGTACACACGGTCGGATTTTCCGATGGACAATGTCCGATCGGAGCGTGTTGTCGGAAATTCCGACCGTGTGTGGGCTCCATCGGACATTTTCCATCGGATTTTCCGACACACAAAGTTGGACAGCAGGAGATAAAATTTTCTGACAACAAAATCCGTTGTCGGAAATTCCGATCGTGTGTACACAAATCCGATGGACAAAGTGCCACGCATGCTCAGAATAAATAAAGAGATGAAAGCTATTGGCCAATGGCCCGTTTATAGTACCGACGTATGTGTTTTACGTCACCGCGTTCAGAATGATCGGATTTTCCGACAACTTTGTGTGACTGTGTGTATGCAAGACAAGTTTGAGCCAACATCTGTCGGAAAAAATCCTAGGATTTTGTTGTCAGAATGTCCGAACAAAGTCCGACCGTGTGTACGGGGCATAAGACTAAAACAATTCAGATGACTAAATTACGACTAAAACTCAAATGGCATTTTAGTCAAAAGACTATTACTAAAACTAAATTGAATTTATATCACAAGGGCTAAATCTGTGTCTGTAGTGCATGTTCAAACTTTAATACCATAAATAATAAACATGTTATTCGATTTTTACTCCAGGAGTATATGTTTGGCAGTTCTAAAGATGAATTAAAATGTAACTAAACCCATTAGATTTTAGTTGACTAAAATGTACTGGAGAGTTTAGTCGACCAAAATACGACTAAAGCTAAAATGCCATTTTAGTCAAAAGACTATAACTAAAACTAACATGAAATTTGATGTCAAAATTAACACTGTCCTTCACGCACATCCATGTATGAATAAAGATCCATATATTTAACCTGGGACTATTTAGGTGCTATAATTTATTATTATATTATACGAGATTTATATAGCGCCAACAGTTTACTCAGCGCTTTACAATGTATAAGGGGACAACACAATTACAGTACAGTTCAATACAAAAGGTACAGGAGGGCCCGGCTCGTAAAGCTTACATTCTAAAGGGAGGGGGTGGTGGTACAAAAGGTAATAGCTGCAAAGAATGATTTGATGGGGGTGGCTCAGGGACAGTTATGTGGGTGTGGGATAGGCTTCCCTGAATAAATGAGTTTTCAAGGATGTCCTAAAGGTGGACAGGGTAGGGGCTGATCATAACACAGAGTAAAAATTATAATTTAATTATTGCATAAACGATATTCACAATTGGTAAAAAGGTTTTGTTATTACAATTACATTTTATCAGTACATTAAAGTATATACTGTTGTAGCGGTACCCTCGTAGGGGCTGCACAATGTAGTGATTCCACCTGTCACCATGCCCAGCCTGGCATTCACTTCCAGTCATTCCAAGACAATGAACAAGTCCATTAGCTTTTGTTTTTGTATTTTATTCAGGGATTAGCATAGTTGCCAACATTGTAAAAAAAAAAAGTGGGACACTTTTGTGGCTGTAGGCGGAGCTGTCCAATAATTAGGGGGCGGGGTATTCGTCAGCAGGCGTGGCCTAGCAAAAATAGACAAGTGAGGCGCGCGAAGCGCGTCGCGGCGAAAATGGGCGTGGTTTACGATAAATTATGGGCGTGGCTTAAATGGGCGTGGCTCTAGAGGGTGTGGTTAGAGTCTGAAATGAATGAGGGATGGAGAGGGGGAGAGAGAGGGAAATGACGGAACAGCAGCCCCAGATCCTACACAATAGAAATATGTGTATTCTAGAAAGTTTAACAATCAGCAGATAAAGATACTCCAAACACCTGGTGTTAGCACTTCAATCACCCCGGCACCATGGTTGTTATGGTGTCAGGATGATTGAAGCGCATTATTTCTATTATTATATTGTAATATAAAATGAAATCATTCAACTCACCATAATGCAGAATCAGTGGGAGCCCTAAGAGTGTCACCTGCCACGTCGCCTACCACCAGCCGTCCGTCCTTGCTTCAGATGTCCCAGCAGAGTCCGTCCTTGCATCAGATGTCCCCAGCGGAGCCCCCCCTCACACCAGGAGTCCCCGGCGGAGCCCCCCTCACACCAGGAGTCCCCGGCGGAGCCCCCCTCACACCAGGAGTCCCCGGCGGAGCCCCCCCTCACACCAGGAGTCCCCGGCGGAGCCCCCCCTCACATCAGGAGTCCCCGGTGGAGCCCCCCCTCACATCAGGTGTCCCCCCTCACATCAGGAGTCCCCGGCGGAGCCCCCCCCTCACATCAGGTGTCCCCGGCGGAGCCCCCCTCACAATCAGGAGTCCCCCCTCACATCAGGAGTCCCCGGCGGAGCCCCCCCTCACATCAGGTGTCCCCGGCGGAGCCCCCCTTCACAATCAGGAGTCCCCCCTCACATCAGGAGTCCCCGGCGGAGCCCCCCTCACATCAGGTGTCCCCGGCAGAGCCCCCCCTCACATCAGGAGTCCCCGGCGGAGCCCCCCCTCACATCAGGTGTCCCCGGCAGAGCCCCCCCTCACATCTGGAGTCCCTGGCGGATTCCCCCCTCACATCAGGTGTCCCCGGCGGAGCCCCCCCTCACAATCAGGAGTCCCCCCTCACATCAGGAGTCCCCGGCGGAGCCCCCCTCACATCAGGTGTCCCCGGCAGAGCCCCCCCTCACATCAGGAGTCCCCGGCGGAGCCCCCCCTCACATCAGGAGTCCCCGGCGGAGCCCCCCCTCACATCAGGAGTCCCCGGCGGAGCTCCCCCTCACATTAGGAGTCCCCAGTGCCCCCCCTCACATCAGGTGTCCCCAGTGCCCCCCCCTCACATCAGGTGTCCCCAGTGCCCCCCCCACTCACATCAGGTGTCCCCAGTGCCCCCCCACTCACATCAGGTGTCCCCAGTGCCCCCCCACTCACATCAGGTGTCCCCAGTGCCCCCCCAGCCCCCCCCACTCACATCAGGTGTCCCCAGTGCCCCCCCACTCACATCAGGTGTCCCCAGTGCCCCCCCCACTCACATCAGGTGTCCCCAGTGCCCCCCCACTCACATCAGGTGTCCCCAGTGCCCCCCCCACTCACATCAGGTGTCCCCAGTGCCCCCCCACTCACATCAGGTGTCCCCAGTGCCCCCCCCCCACTCACATCAGGTGTCCCCAGTGCCCCCCCCACTCACATCAGGTGTCCCCAGTGCCCCCCCCCACTCACATCAGGTGTCCCCAGTGCCCCCCCCACTCACATCAGGTGTCCCCAGTGCCCCCCCCCACTCACATCAGGTGTCCCCAGTGCCCGCCCCCACTCACATCAGGTGTCCCCAGTGCCCCCCCCCACTCACATCAGGTGTCCCCAGTGCCCCCCCCCACTCACATCAGGTGTCCCCAGTGCCCCCCCCCACTCACATCAGGTGTCCCCAGTGCCCCCCCCACTCACATCAGGTGTCCCACAGCGGTGCGCGCGCTCCCCCCCCCACCTCAGAGGTGTGTCCGCAGCATGGCTAGAACCCCCGCCCCTTTCCATATCAGACTGGCAGCGGGGCGGGGGGTAGGCGGGCCGAGGCGGAGCGGGGCGGGCCGAGGCGGAGCGGGGCGGGGCAGGGGGTGGGCGGCGACGCAGAAGCTTCGTCTAGCCCCCCCCAGCCGTCTTCCTGAACTTCCACAAAATGGCGGCCGGCGGAGACAATGTCTCCGCCGGCCGCCGACCTCTAGCGGCGGCGGCGGCGGTTTCGAAAACGGGAACCGGATTTTTCGGGACATTTCCCGGGACACCACAAATCCGGGAATGAAGTCCAAGTCCCGGGAATGTCCCGGGAAATTCGGAACAGTTGGCAGCTATGGATTAGAACTTGGATGGGGTTAAGGGATTCATGGAATGTAAAGAAAATGATTCTTGCATGGTATGGGACAATTCAGATATTTTCCTTCTGTACAACACTTGCTGCAGACTATCTCTCCTTCTCCCTTCAGCACAGTTCTTCAGGCTCAGCTAGCCAATGGTTAGGCCTAACTCTGGTTTCAGCCAGGCTTTGGCAAAGTTCCTTATTACAGGCAGGGACCGCGTGCCCCTTTAGTGGAGCAACAAAAATAGGAAAGTGTTTAATGCTAGCTGACCTCTTTGGTGGACTACTGATCCCAGTCAGCCCTATGCAGACTCTGACAGCTCTCCCAGCTGCAGCAGCCTGAGTTTGCCAGTAACATCACAGTCTCTCCTGCTGGCTCTACATCCATCTCTGACTGCACACTCCCAGTCCTCTCCGGCATGACTCTCCCAGTTCTCACGAGTGTGCCTGTCACTCACCGACACCTGATGGATCCCTCCTGGAGACTTGCCCGGCAGTATTCCCCCACTGTCCTCTCCTGCTCCTGCTCAGGACACCCCTTGGGTTGTGTGGGGTCCCCTCACAGCTCCAAGCCCCGGCCCAAGGTCACCCCCCCCCCCCCAGACAGAACGGCTCCCTCCAAGGCCTCCACACAGCCTAACACTCCATCTCCGGTTCTTCCACCCGAACAACTCCTCCCCATCTGGGCTGACTCTAGGTATTTAGGGAGTCCTGCCTCCTGCCAGTCCAGGTTGGAGATTGGTCAGGGCTTCTCAGAACACCCCAGACAGCTCCACCTTTCGTCCACTCCTTCCTTCTAGAAGAGTCTAGAACAGGGGTCTTCAAACTGCGGCCCTCCAGGTGTTCAGAAACTACAATTCCCATCATGCCTAGTCATGTCTGTGAATGTCAGAGTTTTACAATGCCTCATGGGATGTGTAGTTCTGCAAAATCTGGAGGGCTGTAGTTTGAGGATCCCTGGTCTAGAAGCAGAAGGAAAGTGACTGAAAGATGAAACTAGCTGTGAGTCACCAGCCTGCTCTAAGCCACTCCCAGCCACAGATCAAAACAAACAGGCCTAACTTTCTGCTAGGCCTGCCTAAATTTGCCTGCACTGACAACAATCTCCACTCTAGCACCTACCTAAGTAGAGGGTGCTAAACTGTAAATACCTATCACCTAAAAACCCCATTAACCATCGGTGCTGTTTCTTGGCCTAGGGCGGCACTTTGCGGGCCCCCTCCCGCACGAGAAAAGCCCCCCCAGACCCATCTTTCCGAGTCCCGGCTCCCCCGGCTGTGTCCCGCACAAATACAGCGGCCGGCTTGCTATAGCGGGGCACGTGTAAATAATATTATGGGCAGTAAGTATGCCGTGCTTCGCCGAGAGGGGGCGGGGGGGGGCGCAACCTGACTGGCGGAGGCGGAGCTGGAGCCTTATGCTCCGCCCACCCTCCTCTGTGCAGCATTCTACTCTGCATCGTCTCCCTGGTCCGAGGCGGGGTCTATCGAAGAGGAGGCGAGGAATATCATTATAATCACCTCCCTAATTATCACTGGAAGGGTCGGGATGGCCCAGAATCGAGGAGGAGATCCAGAAATGGCTCATCTCACTGCAGGTAGTACAATGCTGAGCTCTCAGGATACCCCTCTGATCGAGTAAATGTATATCCATCCTTCCCTATACATAGAATGCTCTCCAAGTAGTCAGTGTTCCCCTATACATTAACCACCCCTCCCCCACACACATATATATATATATATTTGAAGCTCTCATATACACTCCCCCCTCCATGCAGTCATACATTACCCCCCCTCCATGCAGTCATACATTACCCCCCTCTCCATGCAGTCATACATTACCCCCCTCCATGCAGTCATACATTACCCCCCTCCATGCAGTCATACATTACCCCCCTCCATGCAGTCATACATTACCCCCCTCCATGCAGTCATACATTACCCTCCCCCCTCCTTGCAGTCATACATTACCCCCCCCCTCCAAGCAGTCATACATTACCCCCCCCCCCTCCAAGCAGTCATACATTACCCCCCCCCCCCCCATGCAGTTATACATTACCCTCTACCTCCATGCAGTCATACATTACCCCCCTCCATGCAGTCATACATTACCCCCCTCCATGCAGTCATACATTACCCCCCTCCATGCTGTCATACATTACCCTCCACCCCTCTATGCAGTCATACATTACCCCCCCTTCATGCAGTCATACATTACCTCCCCCCTCCATGCAGTCATACATTACCCCCCCTCCATGCAGTCATACATTACCCCCACCCCCTCCATGCAGTCATACATTACCTCCCCCCCTTCATGCAGTCATACATTACCCCCCCTCCATGCAGTCATACATTACCTCCACCCCCCTCCATGCAGTCATACATTACCCCCCCCCCCCTCTATGCAGTCATAAATTACCTCCCCCCCTCCATGCAGTCATACATTACGCCCCCTCCATGCAGTCATACATTACCCCCTCCATGCAGTCATATATTACCCCCATCCCCCTCCATGCAGTCATACATTACCCCCACCCCCTCCATGCAGTCATACATTACCCCCACCCCCCTCCATGCAGTCATACACTACCTCCCCTCCATGCAGTCATACATTGCTCTCTGATTCCTCTCACTCCTTGTGGTCACAAATTCCCCACGGCTCCTGACTGCAAAACTTTTGTAATGTGTGCCAAGCAGCCAATCACATATAAGTGCTTAATATGGAAATTAATATACAGATCTTGTTGCAATAAAGTGATCGGTGCTGAAAACTCTGCAAACAGACCAAAGTTTGCATTGATTATAGCATGCATGGAGCACTTTGCACATCCTGAAATCAATGCAAACTTTGCAGTACATGAACTTTCACTGAATGAGGTCTGTTTACGGAGTTTGCATTGATTTCAGCATTTCCAAAGTTCTCCATGCATGCTGAAATCAATGCATACTCATTAAAGAGGAGGTCCAGCCCCCCCTCATGAAAAAAATTTAAAGTCAGCAGCTACAAATACTGTAGTTGCTGACTTTTAATATTAGGACACCTATTGGTCCAGGGAGACTGTGATGTCAGGATGTCGGCACCCCAGCTGATTTTTGGATCAGCTCTCGTGTGCTGCCACCACCGTACATGTTAGGGGAAACTGGCAGTGAAACTTCACAGTTGGTTCCATACTGCACATGTGCAAAGAAAGCTGTGCTTTCTGAATGGCCTGAGGAAGGAGGAGGAGGGCCGAACTTCCAAGGGATGGCACGGTCTCCTGGAAGTGGGGAAGGGTACCTGTTAAAAACAGGTGGTACCGAAAAAAAAAGTGGTACCGAAGGGGGGAGGAAGCAGATAAGCAGAGCTTCCATGTTTGGGTGGAACTCCGCTTTAAACAATCCACATTCAGTGAAAAATCATGTACTGCAAAGTGCTCCATGCGATAATCAATACATAATTCATATACACTAATAAGCTGTGATATTATGAAACTGATGAGGCTGCACTGATAAGTCAGCACTGATATGCTACACAGATGGGCACTGATAGGCTGCACTGGTGGCCCCGATGAGGCTGCACTGATGGCAACTGATAACATGCACCATTGGGCTGGGCACTGATGAGGCAGTGCTGCACTGACAGCCACTAATGAGGCGGCATTCTTAAGCTGCACTGATGGCCACTGATGAGGCCGCACTGATGAGGCGGCACTCTTAAGCTGCACTGATAAAAGGCACTGAAGGGGTATGGTTTACAGATGACAGGGTGGGTCTTAAACAGTAAGGGGTGTGGCTTTGCCAGGAAGGGGTGTGTCTGATTTAAATTAGGGGGTGCCCGCATTTAGTCAGGCCTAGGGCAGCACAAAACTTAAATACACCACTGTTAACCATACACATTAGAATCAATGATCTTAAATGTTTTGCTGGTTTTGATGGTAGGTTGTGAGACGCTCTATGAATTTCAAAGACCGATTTGATCTGCTTCATCAGGAGTAGTGGTAGCTCTGTTTATAAAAAGTGCTCAGCGATTTGTTCCAGGGACGTGAGGGCCAAGCCTAACCCCCTGCTATCAGGGGGATTGGAGGGGAAGCATACGGGGGTTTCCAGGGCCAGTGGAATAAGCATATATTTTATGGATGGTCTGTCAGTCCTACCTACCTAGGACCAGTAAAAGAAAATATATGTAGCACCTCTATACCCCCTGGAGGCAGATAGTGACCCCCCCCCCCCAAGTGGCTTGGTGATTTATAGCCTTTTTGAGTGTAGCTGAACATTCTTTTACTATTATATTTTTCTTATCATAACATGAACATTGATATTTTTATTTTAACCAGACTGTACCTTTAACAAATATCTAAAAGCAAAAATAAAACTAAAAATGTGCTGTATATAGATTAAACAACACATACATTTATCAATAAAATGACTGCATCTCACAAAGTGAGAGTGGAATGACTGCGGGCCTGAACATTGATTTTACTGTACTATAAAATATAATTTTCTCTCAAAATGTCACAACCAGTAGTTACTATCTGTTCATATCATATTGATATTTTAAAATGGCTAGTACACCAGAAACTGATAATATAGCAGTGGGATCTAAAGTCACCTGCTCTCTCACCACAGTCCTGGGGGGGGATTTTTAAAACTGGAGAATGTAAAATCTGGTGCAGCTCTGCATAGAAACCAATCAGCTTCCTGGCCTTTATTGTCAAAGTTTAATTGAACAAACTGAAGTTAGAAGCTGATTGGCTATCATGCACAGTTGCAGCAGATTCTGAGTGCTCTAGTTTTAGTAAATCCCCACCCAGTCTCCTTACTGTAGTCTCTCTTAAATAAATTATTTGAAAAAATCCCCAAAAACGAGCCATTGGTCCCCTTGTAATTTTAGTGGAAGATACTGGGAATCCCTCCACATGAGAGAATGAGGAAGCCAGAAGATGGTTCAGTGAGTCCAGCTCCTATCAAAACCTTTTGCCCTTGAAACGCGTAGGGTGTCTTTTGCCCTGCTTGTTGTAGCTAGCTGAAGAATAAAGACTCCTAAGAATTTTTTATTTTATGCTCTCTTTGCCCTATTACACTTGGATCTTTCAACTCAGATGAATGACCTATCCTGGGGGATGCCTATCTTTGTGGCTCAAGTAGTTACTTTGACTACATTTTGATAACCTGTGATAATGTCTATCCAGCACCCTCCTATCATGCTAGGCAATGGATATTGGGAATCCCTCCACATGAGTGCCCAGGAGAATGCACAACCCAGGGGATGGTTCAGCCAGTCCAGTTCCTATCAAAAACTATTTTGGATTTTGGGTAAACTCTTTCTTAAAGTTAAGGGGTATTCTAGATCTTGCAATGTTATTTTTTGAAAACTGCAGAAACTAAATTATATATATATATATATATATATATATATATATATATATATATATATATATATATATATATATATACTATAGTGTCAAAAGTATTGGGGCACCTGCCTTTACACACACATGAACTTTATTGGCATCCCAGTCTTAGTCCATAGGGTTCAATATTGAGTTGGACCACCCTTTGCAGCTATAACAGCTTCAATTCTTCTAGGAAGGCTGTCTACAAGGTTTAGGAGTGTTTCTATGGGAATCTTTGACCATTCTTCCAGAAACGCATTTATGGGATCAGGCACTGATATGGACGAGAAGGTCTGGCTCGCAGTCTCCACTTCAATTCATCCCAAAGGCGTTGAGGTCAGGACTCTGTGCAGGCTAGTCAAGTTCCTCCACTCCAAACTCACTCATCCATGTCTTTATGGACCTTGTTTTGTGCACTGGTGTGCAGTCATGTTGGAACAGGAAGGGGCCATCCCCAAACTGTTCCCACAAAGATGGGAGCATGAAATTGTCCAAAATGTCTTGGTATGCTGACACCTTAAGAGTTCCCTTCACTAGAACTAAGGGGCCAAACCCAACCCCTGAAAAACAACCCCACACCATAATCCCCCCTCCACCAAATTATTTGGACCAGTGCACAAAGCAAGGTCCATAAAGACATGGATGAGCGAGTTTGGGGTGGAGGATCTTGACTGACCTGCACAGAGTCCTGACCTCAACCCAATAGAACACCTTTGGGATGAATTAGAGCAGAGACTGCAAGCCAGGCCTTCTCGCCCAACATCAGTTCCTGAGCTCACAAATGCACTTCTGGAAGAATGGTCAAACATTTCCATAGACACTTAAGAAAGTGTTCAGCGCAACACTTTTTTTTTAAGATTATTTATAAGTTTGGTATATTACTTATCTGTCAGCTGCCGCCCCACCACAGCACAGAGATATATCTTTTTTATTTGCATAGACATTCCTAAACCTTGTGGACGGCCTTCCCAGAAGAGTTGAAGCTGTTTTAGCTGCAAAGGGTGGGCCAACTCCATATTGAACCCTACGGACTTATGCCCCATACACACGGTCGGACATTGATCGGACATTCCGACAACAAAATCCATGGATTTTTTCCGACGGATGTTGGCTCAAACTTGTCTTGCATACACACGGTCACACAAAGTTGTCGGGAAATCCGATCGTTCTGAACGCAGTGACGTAAAACACGTACATCGGGGCTATAAACGTAGCAGTAGCCAATAGCTTTCCTCTCGTAATTTATTCTGAGCATGCGTGGCACTTTGTGCGTCGGATTTGTGTACACACGATCGGAATTTAATCGATCAGATTTTGTTGTCGGAAAATTTGATATCCTGCCGACAACACAATCCGATCGCACTTTGACTGGATGCCATTAAATTTCATGTGCGTGTAAAGGCAGGCGTCTCAATACTTTTGGCAATATAGTGAATATATTTTTTCAAAGAATATACAGCGTTCTGTGATTGGACAGGGGGAGATCATGATGTTCATGTACTGTTTTCCAATCACAAAATGCTTTATATTTTTAGAAAAAAATAGAAGAAGTTTTATGAATGGAAGAGCTGCACATTGCTGTGCTCTAGTCCTGATATTCAATTTAAGTGACAGAAGTTTAGTGTGTATATCACTGTCAGGAGGTGCATGAGAGACATAACAGATGTCAGGAACGAAGCAGCAGCCACCAGCTGGACACACTTTATTAATTGGTACCCAGCTAATGTCCAAATATTGTTTTCGCCTGGAGTTCAGCTTTAATAAAGAGCCGAAAGCAAAACTTTTTTTTTATTTTGGATAGCGTAAGGGAGGGTTATAACCCCTGTCATTTTTATTTTTTCCATCTGTGTCCCATTAGGGAGAATTCTCTTCAATTCCTGTCCCAAAGCCAAAACAGGAATGGAAAGGAAATCCCTGCAAAGTGAGGGAATCCCTGGTTGTCACAAAATCTAAGTGTCCCCATTGAAAGGTTTCCCCTCTATTCCTGTTTTGGTGACAACCCAAAATCTGTGATTTTCACTCTCAGTGATAAAGGTAGACAGGATAAATAGAGAGGGTGAATCTCCCGAACGGGGGCACAGACAGCAATAAAAACTGTCAGGTGTTCTAATCCTTCTCCACTCTAAGCACAACTAAAAAAAAAAAAAAAAAGGCTTTAGTTTTAGCCCCGGTTCACACTATTGCGATGTGGGAACCAGTGCGATTCCAGTGCCAATTCCCGAATCGCATCTCCCTCGCAGGCAGTTCACACTGCCCTCTGCAAACCGCTGCGGGTGTCAATACAAAGTTAATGACACCCCCGGATTGGTTTGCCGATCGCAGTGCAAACTGTGAAGTCAGACAGGAATTGGATCGCATGGGTGTCAACACCCATGCGATCCGATTCCAGTGCGGGAAAAAAAAAGGTTCCTGTAACTTTTTCATGCGAATGCAATGCGAGTTTAGCTATACAAACGGTATGGCTGAATTTGCATCGCACAGTCGCAATGATGTGAACCCAGGCTTACTTTAATACCTGTAAAGATTGTGTTAACTATATAAATCATTTTTCCTGTTCCACAAGCCTTTATTTATATTTGTCTTCACCTCTACATGCCAGAAAAAAATGACAGTGGTGACAAACTGCTACACTGATGGGGGTTAAATACATTTGGCTTTATTCATTTTTTTATGCTTTTTCCAAAAGGAAGAAACTGCAGCTGTAGCGGCTTAAAGCTGAACTCCGGGCACAAAAAAATGTTTTCCCTTGAAGTGATCCACCTTCCAACTGCAAGGGTTAACAGCCTGTTTTGCTTAGGGGATGATAAAAAGGGTGAAACACTTTCCTTATTCCCTGCTCCCCTGGCAGCCGATGTTCTCTTCCGGTGCCCGATGATGTGGTATGTGGGCAGGCCCTTGGCGTCTTCCTGTAAAATGCAGGACTACTGGTCCTACATTGTATGAGATGATGTCAAAGAGCTGTAACTGGTCCAGCCGTGAAGGTTGGAGGCTTCAGGAGATTGGTCGCACGAAGAGGCGGAAGTTTGGGGAGGCAAGTATATCATCTTATTCTTTATCTCTTATAAATTCCTATAACCAAGATTATTTTGTGCTCCCACACCTGGTGATCCAGCGGTGTTCTTTAGTGACCCACCTCTGATGACATGAAATATGAACAAAGCATATGTCTCTATAGTGTGTCCTTGTCTCAAGTAAGAGCACTAAGTGTCCTTTATATCTGCTGTTTCGTTCCCCTGACACGTTTTCCTGACACCAGGAGAAAAAGGGTGACAGGGGAGGGATCTATAGCTGATTGACAGCCTCAGCTCTGTTCCTGTGTGCTATGTAAAGGGGGGGGGGGGGTTCTCTTCCACCAAATCAGCTCTCAGACCTCTCCTGACTGAGCTCTACAGAGTGATTTCAGCTCTCCGCCCCCTTTTTTTTGACAACTTAGACAAACTTTAGATCTTCTGGACTTTAAACGGATGTAGATAAGACTGCAGATAAACAAGTACAACTTATGTCAGAGGCTTTGTTTCATCTCTGGGTATAACCTGAGGCCAGTCACTTTAGTGGAGATATGGAAGGTATACAACCACTTTAACCACATATATACTGTGGCAGGACAGTGCGAAATCATGTACCTGTACATAATTTCATGCAATAGATACTGGGGGCGCGGGTGCGCCCATTGGACAGAGGGGGAGCCAATCAGCGGGTTTGACGGACCCGATGTCAGCCGGCTACCTGCGATTGTTCCCCAGAGAGGCATAACGGTGATCTGCCTATGTAAACAAGGCAGATTTCCATTCTGCTCCTTCTAAGCAGGAACACAGATCTCTGGGTTCCCCCAGTCAGTCCACCCCCGATATAGTTAGCAAGCACCTCATAGGGACACACTTAACCCTTTGATTGCCCCTGGTGTTAACCCCTTCCCAGCCAGTGTCATTAGTATAGTAACAATGCATATTTTTAGCACTGGTCACTGTAATAATGTTTTGTTCTAGACAGGGGAATTGGCGCTGTCCTATTAATGAGTGATAATTCTTCTCAAGGATACAAAACAAAGAGTTGGCTTATAAACAAAAGTGTCATAAATATCAGGAGAAAATTAATGTGCAAAAAGAAATAGTAAGTGAATCACCTGTGAGGTGAAATAGAAAGAAAGTGCAAAGCGTTCTAGAGTGCATATAAAATCGCATGTACAAAAAATCGCATGTAAAAAAATGTATATATATATATATCATAAATGTCTATATACATCAAAAAGTGCTTGGGGAACAAAAACCAGTAAAATTGGTGTAAAAGGCATATATTAGATGATCTGCATAGACAGTAATTAAAACACATACAAAGTGGAAACCTCAAAAGGTTAAAAAACTATGTGTGGGAGAACCTTAGTGTGTGTGCAAACACAGTTCCAATAAAGGCAATCAAGGCAGACCACTTCAAAGGTGTAATAACACAAACAGTGGATAAAAACAATCAGTAATAAGTTCTTTGGAAAAGTTAGCAGCAACAGTTCTAGAAGTATGTCCCACTGGTGAAGGAGAAAAGTAATCACAGTTTTCAACCGTTGGTGTTCCGACCTCCACTGCACCCCCACTCGTGTGTACACTTACCGGACTGCCTAACCCCTGCAGGGGTAAAAGGCATACGTAGACAGTCCTACGATGGCAACAACGGAAAGTGGTCCTCCGTTCAAGGGTGCAATATCCTGCTCCGGCGTGAGGTCAGTCCCAATGACAGGTATCCGTGCCAAGTGAAAACAAAAAATACTTCATAGTGTGAATCCATAAAAGGTAGGAATTTTATTGAAAATCCATAAGATAACAATCTATAAACTGGAGCTACAAAACGAAGCTAAAAACACTGTGCAGATAACCGACTAACAGCCGCGGGGCAGCGTGGTGTGGCGTGCGTTCCACCGCCCTGACAACTGAAAGCTGTTAGGTTCTGGCTACCATCAGAAATGAGGTACAGGAATGTGACCGGAATTCCCTGCTAACAGCAGGCATTAGGAAGAGTAGTTCTCCAGTAGATGTCTCCTTTGTTACAGGGTTCAATACACAATACAGATCTTTCGAGCACATTGTAAGGAAGTATTGGCCGATCCTAAAATCCGATAGAACTCTTGGAAACCTGTTGACAAAAAAACCCAGGTTTATCTATAGGAGGGCACCTACCCTTAGAAACCACCTGGTCCATAATGTTATTGATCCCCCCAAGGACGTGAAATTGTTCTCAGATATGAAAGGTTTTTACAGATGTCAAAAATGTTTGGCCTGCCGTGTCAGTAAAAGACAACCTAAAAAAAGAACATCTTTTAAGTCCAGGAGTGGTAAGGAATACGAGATTAGGGAATTGGTCACCTGCAACACCACCCACGTAACCTATATTATTGAATGCCCCTGCCGGCTGCAATATGTGGGTAGGACCACTAGACCCCTTTGTGTACGGATTAGGGAACATATTAATAACATAAAAAAAGGGTTCCCCAAACACAACCTCTCCAGACACTTCGATGAATTTCATCACAGGGACCCGTCAGGCCTCATCTTTTATGGGATAGATACCATAAAAAATCACTGGAGGGGGGGTAGTAAGAGGATACTGATATCACAAAACGAAACGAGGTGGATACACCGTCTAGATTGTCTTGTCCCCAGGGGTTTGAATGTAGAGATAGATCTTAATTGTTTCTTGTCCAATTTCTAAGGGTCTCTTCTCCACCAGTCGTTCAGTATCTGTAGAAGCTTTCAATTCACCACTTTGTGACCGATCCTCGAGTTATACACTCCTATTCCATCCAGATCCACTCCAACTATCTGTATTAGTATGTTAGTGAGCCCTTTGCACTGTATATGGCTCACACTGTACCCCTCCATATGAATTTTTATATAGGCCCTTGTTCTATTCCTACTAGTGACTTTGTTGTTTTTCTCCTCCCCATTTCTCATATAGATACATAGACATATGCATTAGTTTATAGGTCCTTGATCTATTCCTACTAGCGATTATGTTGTATTTTCCTCCCTATCTTCCACATAGATTTTGCATGGATCCCCCTTGATATTACTTACCCTTATAACACCACATATTAGAACTTAAGTTTTTTATCTATTTTATGTATGTAGACCTTTTGAACCTTTTTAAATAATTTTAATATTTTTAATATTCCATAGGCCTTGATTATGAATTGAGATATTCCCCATGTAGGCCTATTATAGATGTATTTTTTGTGGTTTTACAGTAATAGATTTGGATATGTATCTTTATATGCATTTTTATTACGGCCCCCACCAAAAAAAAAAAAAAAAAAAACCTTTTTTCTGGCACATTATACCCCCTTTTTGATTTATTTATAAATAATGTCTGGAATTTTTGAGACCCCCTTTTTTATATATGATTTACAATAAAATGATATTATTTTTATAATATTATTTTACACGTCCTTAATAGTAAATTTATTAATACGTTTTGTATTCACCTCAATTCTCCCACTTATTTATCGTTCTGAGTTACATAATGTTGGGAAATGTAATATTAAATGCATCTGGTATGAGGGGACATCACCTCGCTGATGGTTTACCCTCCAGACTTACTTATATTATTTATCTGTTTTACATCTTTCTTTGTGTTACATCTTTTAAACGGAGGCGCCCCAAAAACCATTATATATTTGTATCACATGATGGCGCCAGACCAGCGATTCAGTTGGTTTCGTTTGGTGAGACAAAGGGGCGGCTTGCAAGCATCCGATTGGCTATAGTGGCACCTCCGTTTCCCTATTTAGACGTGTGGAGCACCAAGATGGCCGCGCCTCAGATGACGTCTTGATGACGAAACGCGTAAGGCGTGGCCTCGTGATACGCACACGTCAGCATCGCTCTCTTCCAGCTCGTGTCAGTTCCGCTTTCAGTTGTCGGGCGGTGGAACGCACGCCACACCACGCTGCCCCGCGGCTGTTAGTCGGTTATCTGCACAGTGTTTTTAGCTTCGTTTTGTAGCTCCAGTTTATAGATTGTTATCTTATGGATTTTCAATAAAATTCCTACCTTTTATGGATTCACACTATGAAGTATTTTTTGTTTTCACTTGGCACGGATACCTGTCATTGGGACTGACCTCACGCCGGAGCAGGATATAGCACCCTTGAACGGAGGACCACTTTCCGTTGTTGCCATCGTAGGACTGTCTACGTATGCCTTTTACCCCTGCAGGGGTTAGGCAGTCCGGTAAGTGTACACACGAGTGGGGGTGCAGTGAAGGTCGGAACACCAACGGTTGAAAACTGTGATTACTTTTCTCCTTCACCAGTGGGACATACTTCTAGAACTGTTGCTGCTAACTTTTCCAAAGAACTTATTACTGATTGTTTTTATCCACTGTTTGTGTTATTACACCTTTGAAGTGGTCTGCCTTGATTGCCTTTATTGGAACTGTGTTTGCACACACACTAAGGTTCTCCCACACATAGTTTTTTAACCTTTTGAGGTTTCCACTTTGTATGTGTTTTAATTACTGTCTATGCGGATCATCTAATATATGCCTTTTACACCAATTTTACTGGTTTTTGTTCCCCAAGCACTTTTTGATGTATATAGACATTTATGATATATATATATATACATTTTTTTACATGCGATTTTTTGTACATGCGATTTTATATGCACTCTAGAACGCTTTGCACTTTCTTTCTATTTCACCTCACAGGTGATTCACTTACTATTACTTTTTGCACATTAATTTTCTCCTGATATTTATGACACTTTTGTTTATAAGCCAACTCTTTGTTTTGTATCCTTGAGAAGAATTATCACTCATTAATAGGACAGCGCCAATTCCCCTGTCTAGAACAAAATTTTTTAGCTTGGATTTCACCTCGGTGTTTTTCACTTTTAGGGGGGCAGCAGTCCCGGTTTATTTTCATTTTCCTAAGCGCGGAACTTCTGTTACTCACTGTAATAATGTTACTGGTTCCTAAAAAAGTGTCAAAAGTGTCAGTTAGGTGTTCGATTTGTCCGCCACAATGTCGCACTCCTGCTAAAAATCACTGATCGCCGCCATTACTAGTAAAAAAAATGAAAACATAAAAATGCCATAAAAATATCCCAGTTTGTAGACGCTATAACTTTTGCACAAACTAATTAATATACGCTTATTGGGGATTTTTTTTACCAAAAATATGTAGCAGAATACATATTGGCCTAAATTGATAAAGACATTTGATTTTTTACATTTTTTTATCGAATGTGTTTTATAGCAGAAAATAAAAAATATTGTTGTTTTCTTCAAAATTGGCAGTCTTTTTTTTTGTTTATAGCGTAAAAAAGAAAAACCACAGAGGAGATCAAATACCACCTAAAGAAAGCTCTATTTGTGGGGAAAAAAGGGCTTTAATGTTATTTGGGTACAACATCGCACGACTACGCAATTGTCAGTTAAAGTATCCAGATTGCAAAAAATGTCCTGGTCATTAGGGGGGTAAACCTTCCGGGGCTGAAGTGGTTAAAGTGCATCTACTTTTCCAAAGGCTGACAACACTGCAGTCATTTCACTGCAGACTAAACAGTGTTGTTGCCTTTTTACAAAAATCTGAAAGTCAAACTACCTACTACGGTGGCAGGATCGGTTGGTATTAAAATGATGTTAAAGGGGATTTTAAAAGCAAAAGCTGCTGCGTTAAAGCGGAGTTCCACCCAAAAGTGGAACTTCCACTTTAAGCACTCCTCGCCCCCTGACATGCCACATATGGCATGTCATTTTTTTGGGGGGGGGTGTGTACCCTTTTTTTCGTGGGACTTCCTGTCTCCCCTTCTGCTTCCTATCTTAGTCCGCCTAGGTGACTCCTCCTCTCACCCTAGGTGGCCCCTCCCCGCCAGCAATCTTCTGGGACTCAACTCAGGTACCAGAAGATCGGCTGGCCAATAGGAGAGCGCAGCGCGACTCACGCAGCGCGACTCGCGCATTCCCAGTGCCAGCCTGGCCATGAAGCAGTAAGCTGTCACGGTGGGGTGCCAACAGTTACCATGACGGTGCCGAGGAGAGGAGGGGGAGAGGAGCTAGCCTCCGGGAGGCCACATCACTGGACCGTGGGGCAGGTAAGTGTCGGTTTATTAAAAGTCAGCAGCTATGCTTTTTGTAGCTGCTGACTTTTAATAAACTAAAAAACGGGTGGAACTCTGCTTTGATGCTGCTGACAGACCGCATCATATACACCAATCAGCCATAACTTTATGACCACTGATAGGTTTAGTGAATAGCACTGATTATCTCATTACAATGGGATCTGAAAATCGGTGGGATATATTAGACAGCAAAATAACATGTTGCCCCTGAACTTGATGTGTCGAAAGCAAAGAAAAATGTGCATCACAGTTTGTTGTGTATGGGGCTGTGTAGCTGCAGACTAGGGATGAGCTTCGAGTTCGAGTCGAACATCGGCTGGCTGATGATTAGCCAAGCATGCACTATGACCCGCATGCTTTAGCCAATCACAGCGCCGTCAGCAAAGAGAGCCATAATTGGCCAAAGGCAGGGTGCCTTTGGCTAATTATGGCTCAGGGGGTTAAGTCCACGCCCCACACTATATAAGGCCGCCTGCACGTCGGCTTTGTGTAGTGTGTTGCTGGCGGAGAGAGGGAGAGAGAGAGAGAAGGTCATTTCATTTACTTTGAGCAGGCAGTTTATTCAGTTGGCTAGATCTCACTGCAGATCGTTCCTGCTGTACTGTTTCTAATATACTTCAGGCAGGCGGTTGATTCAGTTAGCTGCAGTGTATTTAATATATATATATATATATATATATATATATATATATATATATATATATATATATACATCCCGGCTATATATATCCACTGTATCCAGTTTAGCTAGATCTCACTGCAGACCGTTCCTGCTGTACTGTTTCTAATATACTTCAGGCAGGCAGTTGATTCAGTTAGCTGCAGTAGATTTAGTATACATATACATCCCGGCTTTGTATATATACAGTGGGGACGGAAAGTATTCAGACCCCCTTAAATTTTTCACTCTTTGTTATATTGCAGCCATTTGCTAAAATCATTTAAGTTAATTTTTTTCCTCATTAATGTACACACAGCACCCCATATTGACAGAAAAACACAGAATTGTTGACATTTTTGCAGATTTATTAAAAAAGAAAAACTGAAATATTACATGGTCCTAATGCCCCGTACACACGGTCGGATTTTCCAACGGAAAATGTGTGATAGAACCTTGTTGTCGGAAATTCCTACCGTGTGTAGGCTCCATCACACATTTTCCATTGGATTTTCCGACACACAAAGTTTGAGAGCAGGATATAAAATTTTCCGACAACAAAATGTCGGAAATTCCGATCGTGTGTACACAAATCCGACGGACAAAGTGCCACGCATGCTCAGAATAAATAAAGAGATGAAAGCTATTGGCCACTGCCCCGTTTATAGTCCCGACGTACGTGTTTTACATCACCGCGTTCCGAATGATCAGATTTTCCGACAACTTTGTGTGACCGTGTGTATGCAAGACAAGTTTGAGCCAACATCTGTCGGAAAAAATCCTAGGATTTTGTTGTCGGAATGTCCGAACAAAGTCCGACCGTGTGTACGGGGCATAAGTATTCAGACCCTTTTCTGTGACACTCAAATATTTAACTCAAGTGATGTCCATTACTTCTGATCATCCTTGAGATGGTTCTACACTTCATTTGAGTCCAGCTGTGTTTGATTATACTGATTGGACTTGATTTAGAAAGCCACACACCTGTCTATATAAGACCTTACAGCTCACAGTTCATGTCAGAGTAAATGAGAATCATGAGGTCAAATGAACTGCCTGAAGAGCTTAGAGACAGAATTGTGGCAAGGCACAGATCTGGCCAAGGTTACGAAAATATTTCTGCTACACTTAAGGTTTCTAAGAGCACAGTGGCCTCCATAATCCTTAAATGGAAGACGTTTGGGACGACCAGAACCCTTCCTAGAGCTGGCCGTCCGGCCAAACTAAGCTATCGGGGGAGAAGAGCCTTGGTGAGAGAGGTAAAGAAGAACCCAAAGATCACTGTGGCTGAGCTCCAGAGATGCAGTCGGGAGATGGGAGAAAGTTGTAGAAAGTCAACCATCACTGCAGCCCTCCACCAGTCGGGGCTCTATGGCAGAGTGGCCCGACGGCAGCTTCTCCTCAGTGCAAGACAGATGAAAGCCCACATGGAGTTTGCTAAAAAAACACCTGAATGACTCCAAGATGGTGAGAAATAAGATTCTCTGGTCTGATGAGACCAAGATAGAACTTTCTGGCCTTAATTCTAAGCGATATGTGTGAAGAAAACCAGGCACTGCTCATCACCTGTCCAATACAGTCCCAACAGTGAAGCATGGTGGTGGCAGCATCATGCTGTGGGGGTGTTTTTCAGCTGCAGGGACAGGACGACTGGTTGCAATCGAGGGAAAGATGAATGCGGCCAAGTACAGGGATTTCCTGGACGAATACCTTCTCCAGAGTGCTCAGGACCTCAGACTGGGCCAAAGGTTTACCTTCCAACAAGACAATGACCCTAAGCACACAGCTAAAATAACAAAGGAGTGGCTTCACAACAACTCTGTGACTGTTCTTGAATGGCCCAGCCAGAGCCCTGACTTAAACCCAATTGAGCATCTCTGGAGAGACCTAAAAATGGCTGTCCACCAACGTTTACCATCCAACCTGACAGAACTAAAGAGGATCTGCAAGGAGGAATGGAAGAGGATCCCCAAATCCAGGTGTGAAAAACTTGTTGCATCTTTCCCAAAAAGACTCATGGCTGTATTAGATCAAAAGGGGGCTTCTACTAAATACTGAGCAAAGGGTCTGAATACTTAGGACCATGTGATATTTCAGTTTTTCTTTTTTAATAAATCTGCAAAAATGTCAACAATTCTGTGTTCTTCTATCAATATGGGGTGCTGTGTGTACATTATTGAGGAAAAAAATGAACTTAAATGATTTTAGCAAATGGCTGCAATATAACAAAAAGTGAAAAATGTAAGGGGGTCTAAATACTTTCCCTCCCCACTGTATGTGTATATATATATATATATATATATATATATATATATATATATATATATATATACTGTACCCAGTTTAGCTAGATCTCACTGCAGACCGTTCCTGGTGTACATATTCAAATACACTTTCAGGCAGGCAGGCAAGTGATTCAGTGATCCGCAGTGCATTAAATATATATACAGTCTCCAACATATATATACTGCATTCCAGTCTAGCCAAGCCTATATCTGACTGCAGGCCATTGCTGGTGTACATTTTCAAATACACTTTCAGGCAGGCAGGCAGGCAGGCAGGCAGGCAGGCAGGCAGGCAAGTGATTCAGTAATCCGCAGTGCATTAATACCGTATTTATCGGCGTATAACACGCACTTTTTTCCCCTTACAATCAGGGGAAAATTGTGGATCCGATCCCCACTGTCTGTGAGCCGTAAAAGAGAGAGCGGCGCCGAAAAAGAGTGAGCGCCGCCGAAAAAAAAACGAGCACCGCCGAAAAAGACCGAGCCGAGTGCTCGGCTCCGCTCGCAGTCACGCTGTCCTGCCTCCCTGCTGTCTCTGAGAGGATGAGGAGCGAGCGCTGCCGAAAAAGACCGAGCCGAGTGTACTGTGTACTCGGTTTGGCTCCGCTGACTGTCTCGCCCAGTCCCGCCATTGGACCTGTGTTATGGCAATCATAGGAGCTGGGCAGGACTGCGAGACGAACCAAGTACAGCCAAGTACACAGGCTCTGTCTATCTCGGCGACGGCAAAATTTAAACAATTACATGCTGCAAACGGCATTGGGCAATGCTGCAAACGGCACTGGGCAAAGCTGCAAACGGCACTGGGCAAGGCTGCATATGACAATGGGCAAGGCTGCAAATGGCACTTAGCAAGGCTGCAAATGGCACTGGTCAAGGCTGAAAATGGACACTGATCATTCTGCAATGATGGACAAGGCTGCAGATGGACACTGATAAGGCTGTATTGATGGGCTTTTATATTTAAGTTTTTTTCCTTAAAATGCCCTCCTAAACTTGGCGTGCATGTTATACGCCGATAAATACGGTATAAATACAGTCTCCAGCATATATATATCCACTGCATTCCAGTCTAGCCAAGCCTATATCTGACTGCAGGCCATTGCTGGTGTACGTTTTCAAATACACTTTCAGGTAGGCAGGCAAGTGATTCAGTGATCCGCAGTGCATTAAATATATATACAGTCTCCAACATATATATATCCACTGCATTCCAGTCTAGCCAAGCCTATATCTGACTGCAGGCCATTGCTGGTGTACGTTTTCAAATACACTTTCAGGCAGGCAGGCAGGCAGGCAAGTGATTCAGTGATCCGCAGTGCATAAAATATATATAGGTCTCCTACATATATATCCACTGCATTCTAGTCTAGCCAAGTCTATATCTGACTGCAGGCCATTGCTGGAGTACATTTTCAAATACATTTTCAGGCAGGCAGGCAGGCAAGTGATTCAGTGATCCACAGTGCATAAAATATATATACTGTCTCCTACATATATATATCCACTGCATTCTAGTCTAGTCACGCCTATATCTGACTGCAGGCCATTGCTTGTGTATGTTTTCAAATACACTTTCAGGCAGGCAGGCAGGCAGGCAAGTGATTCAGTGATCCACAGTGCATAAAATATATATACTGTCTCCTACATATATATATCCACTGCATTCCAGTCTAGCCAAGCCTATATCTGACTGCAGGCCATTGCTGGTGTACATTTTCAAATACACTTTCAGGCAGGCAGGCAAGTGATTCAGTAATCCGCAGTGCATTAATACCGTATTTATCGGCGTATAACACGCACTTTTTTCCCCTTAAAATCAGGGGAAAATTGTGGATCCGATCCCCACTGTCTGTGAGCCGAAAAAGAGAGAGCGGCGCCGAAGAAGAGTGAGCGCCGCCGCAAAAAAAACGAGCACCGCCGAAAAAGACCGAGCCGAGTGCTCGGCTCCGCTCGCAGTCACGCTGTTCTGCCTCCCTGCTGTCTCTGAGAGGATGAGGAGCGAGCGCTGCCGAAAAAGACCGAGCCGAGTGTACTGTGTACTCGGTTTGGCTCCGCTGACTGTCTCGCCCAGTCCCGCCATTGGACCTGTGTTATGTCAATCATAGGAGATGGGCAGGACTGCGAGACGAACCGAGTACAGCCAAGTACACAGGCTCTGTCTATCTCGGCGATGGCAAAATTTAAACAATTACATGCTGCAAACGGCACTGGGCAATGCTGCAAACGGCACTGGGCAAAGCTGCAAACGGCACTGGGCAAGGCTGCATATGACAATGGGCAAGGCTGCAAATGGCACTTAGCAAGGCTGCAAATGGCACTGGGCAAGGCCGAAAATGGACACTGATCATTCTACAATGATGGACAAGGCTGCAGATGGACACTGATAAGGCTGTATTGATGGGCTTTTATATGTAAGTTTTTTTCCTTAAAATGCCCTCCTAAACTTGGGGTGCATGTTATACGCCGATAAATAAGGTATAAATACACTCTCCAGCATATATATATACACTGCATTCCAGTCTAGCCAAGCCTATATCTGACTGCAGGCCATTGCCGGTGTACGTTTTCAAATACACTTTCAGGTAGGCAGGCAAGTGATTCAGTGATCCGCAGTGCATTAAATATATATACAGTCTCCAACATATATATATCCACTGCATTCCAGTCTAGCCAAGCCTATATCTGACTGCAGGCCATTGCTGGTGTATGTTTTCAAATACACTTTCAGGCAGGCAGGCAGGCAGGCAGACAGGCAAGTGATTCAGTGATCCGCAGTGCATAAAATATATATACGGTCTCCTACATATATATCCACTGCATTCTAGTCTAGCCAAGTCTATATCTGACTGCAGGCCATTGCTGGAGTACATTTTCAAATACATTTTCAGGCAGGCAGGCAGGCAAGTGATTCAGTGATCCACAGTGCATAAAATATATATACTGTCTCCTACATATATATATCCACTGCATTCTAGTCTAGTCACGCCTATATCTGACTGCAGGCCATTGCTGGTGTATGTTTTCAAATAAACTTTCAGGCAGACAGGCAGGCAAGTGATTCAGTGATCCACAGTGCATAAAATATATATACTGTCTCCTACCTCCTACATATATATCCACTGCATTCTAATCTAGCCAAGCCTATATCTGACTGCAGGCCATTGCTGGTGTATGTTTTCAAATACACTTTTAGGCAGGCAAGTGATTCAGTGATCCACAGTGCATAAAATATATATATACTGTCTCCTACATATATGTCCACTGCATTCTAGTCTAGCCAAGCCTATATCTGACTGCAGGCCATTGCTGGTGTAAATTTTCAAATACACTTGCAGGCAGGCAAGTGATTCAGTGATCTGCAGTGCATAAAATATATATACTGTCTCCTACATATATATCCACTGAATTCTAGTCTAGCCAAGCTTATACCTGACGATAGGCCATTCCTGGTGTACGTATTCAAAGACCCTTTCAGGCAGGCAGGCCAGGCAGGTGATTCAGTGATCTGCAGTGCATAAAGATATATATATATACAGTGCCCTTCATATATATCCACTGCATTCTAGTCTAGCCAAGCCTATACCTGACTACAGGCCATTCCTGGTGTACGTATTCAACAACACTTTCAGGCAAGCAGGCAGGTGATTCAGTGATCTGCAGTACATAAATATATATGTACAGTCTCCTACATATATATCCACTGCATTCTAGTCTAGCCAGGCCTATAAAACTTCAGGCGGTGTTTTGCTAATCCAATTTTACAGCATGTCTGGAAGGCCACCAAGGAAAGGCAGACGTTCACAGGCCACTAAAAGAGGGCAAGCAGGCTCTGTTTCTTCAGCCAACAGTGCTGGTTGTGGACACAGTGCATCCTCAGCACGTGGCCAAGAGGCACGCTTGTCCTTTTTTTCGACAGCTGGCCGTGTTGAGCCACAACATGCAGGGGAGTTGGTAGTGTGGATCACAAAGCCGTCCTCATCCTCCTCATCCTCTGTCACCCAGGCTAAGACAAGTTTGGCTGCCAATGCAGGTGCCAAAGCGGCTTATTCCATCGGCTCAATGGCATCAGTCACTCCTTCCCTAGCGCCACCCTCATGTCCTGAGGTGTCCCCCAAACTGTTCAACTACAGTGTCGTGTACATGCTGCAGGAGGATGTGCAGCTTTTTGAATGCTCCGATGATGGTACACAGGTTGAGGATGAAGGCAGTAACGTGAGCCCAGAGAGAGGGGGTGCCCAAGAAGGACAGGAAACTGGCAGTCATGTTCCCCCAGCTGCAGCATACTGCCAGGTTTGCTCCAGTGGCGAGGAGGGAGGGGATGATGAGGTCACTGACTCTACATGGGTGCCTGATAGAAGAGAGGAGGAGGAGGAGGAGGCACATATCCAACGAGGCAGGATTCCCTCCAGGGGCCAGCTTAAGGACAGCCAACCGACTGCATCACACCGCAGAGCTAAGTTTGTGCAGGGAGCTGCTGACTCCACGTTTTTTCAAAACTTCTTTGGTATGGGCCTTTTTTTAGACGTGTGCAGCAGATCGCACCGTTGCTGTTTGCAACATATGTCTGAAGCGTATCAAGCGTGGCCAAAACAGCAGCCGCTTGGGCACCACATGCTTGACCAGACATATGTCAAGTTCCCATGCAGTCCGTTGGCAACAGTAAATAAAAGACCCACACCAAAGAACAAGGCGGACCTCTCCTTGCTCCTCATCAGCTGGGATCTCCAACCCCACTACACCTTCAGTCCTCTCAGTGACCTGCACTAAGAGGAATGAAGGTGTAGAATTAGGTGTCCCAAGCATTTGCGGGCAATCTGCTAGCGGTACACCTAAATCCGATTGTAGCAGGCAAATTTCCCTACCCCAGTTGCTAAACTGTTGAAAGAAATTCGCTCCCAGCCATCCACATGCTCAGCAGCTGAATGCTAGTTTGGCTAAATTGCTAGCACTCCAACTGCTGCCTTTTCAGCTGGTAGACGCTGCCCCCTTTCGAGAATTTGTGGAATGTGCGGCACCTCAGTGGCAGGTTCCCAAACGCCATTTTTTTCCTCGGAAGGCCATTCTGGCTCTCTCCCGGCATGTGGAAGGGAATGTCTTGGCCTCGTTGGACAGGGCGGTCAGCGGTAAGGTGCATATTACCACTGACTCATGGTCCAGCAGGCATGGACAGGGACGTTACCTTTCTTTCACGGCGCACTGGGTAACCCTGCTGGCAGCTGGGAAGGATGCAGGACAGGGTGCAGTAATGTTGGAGCTTGTTCAGCCACCATGCCTCCAAAATGCTAGTAGTGGTGATTCTGTCACACCTCTCTCCTCCACCCCCTCCTCTTCTTCTTCCTCTATGGCCTTTTCCTGTGCAGATTTGACCTCGGAACCAGCGGTGCTCCATAGGCATTCTAGGGGCTATGCAAGCACTCAGGCAAAAAGATGCCATGCCTTGCTTGAGTTGGTCTGCTTAGGGGACAGGAGCCACACTGGGGCAGAGATTCTGGCAGCTCTGCAGGGGCAGGTTCAGAGGTGGTTGACGCCACGCCATCTTCAGGCAGGAATGGTGGTTTGCGACAATGGCACCAACCTCCTCTCCGCCCTCCGACAGGGACACTTGACCCATGTTCCCTGTTTGGCTCACGTTCTTAATTTGGTGGTGCAGCGGTTCTTGTGCAGGTACCCGGGCTTACAGGATATCCTGAGGCAGGCCAGGAAAGTCTGTGGGCTTTTCCACCAATCATATAATGCCAGTGCTCGGCTGGCTGACCTTCAAAGGGAATGCAACCTGCCCAAGAATTGCCTCATCTGTGACATGCCCACCAGGTGGAACTCAACGTTGGCAATGCTGCAGCGGCTGCACATGCAGCAGAGGGCCATCAATAAGTACCTGTGCGAGTATGGCACCAGGACAGGGTCAGGGGAGCTTGGCTTTTTTTCGCCACGCCAGTGGCTAATGATCAAGGATGCATGCACTGTCCTGTGACCATTTGAGGAGGCCACGAGGATGGTGAGAAGTGACAGTGCATGCATCAGTGATACTGTCCCTCTAGTCTTCCTGTTGGAGCACACGCTGCATGGAATAATGGACAGGGCACTTGAGGCAGAACAGAGGGAGGAAGAGGAGGACTTAATTACCTCTCAAGGCCCCCTTTATCCAGACAGTATTTCTGCAGGCCCGCCTATCACACAGGAAGAGGAGGAGGAGGATGGTGTCAGCATGGAGGTGGAGCCTGGCACTCAGCATCAGCAGCAGTCTTCAAGGGATCGTTTTCAGTCCCCAGAAACCCATGGACTCGTATGTGGCTGGGAGGAGGTGGCTGCGGATCATGTCGTCCTTAGTGACCCAGAGGACTCTGGACTGAATGCCTCAGCAAACCTATGCTGCATGGCCTCCCTGATCCTGCAAAGCCTGCGAAAGGACCCTCGGATTCGTGGTATCAAGGAGAGGGATCAGTACTGGCTGGCAACCCTTCTTGATCCACGTTACAAGGGTAAGGTTGCAGAATTTATCCAGCCTTCGCAGAGGGAGCAGAGGATGAAACATCTTCGGGAGGCCTTTCAGAAAGGTTTGTGCATTGCGTTTTTAGAGCCTGGGAGGTTGTACTTTCCTGGTCCTCCTGGACAACGTGCTGCTGAGGCTTCGGTCAGTCACAGAAGGAGTGGTGGAGAAGGTGGCCTTCTGACCGATGCGTTCAGACAATTTTTTAGTCCCTAGCCCCAAGGTCTGATCGGTTCCAGCAACCATCGCCAGCGTCTGATTTACATGGTGCAGGAATACCTTGGGGCAAGATCAGACTTGGAGACCTTTCCAACCGAAAATCCACTGGGTTACTGGGTCTTAAGGATGGATCACTGGCCAGAGCTTGCACAGTATGCAATAGAGCTACTGGCCTGTCCTGCATCCAGCGTTCTAACTGAACACACATTCAGTGCTGATGGAGGCTTTGTAACCGATCACAGAGTGCGCCTGTCCACAGACTCGGATGATCGGCTCACCTTCATAAAAATGAATCAGTCTTGGATCACCACCAGCTACCAAGCACCTGATGCTGATGTAACTGATTAATTTTTTTATGAATGTGAGATCCCTTGAAGACTGCCTATGCTGATGCTGAGTGACTATCCTGTTATGCTTAGTGACTATCCTATTCCTCCTCAATGTTGATAGCTTCTAATTACAATTTTTGCTGTAATATTTTGCAGCAGGGCTCATTCCTGCACTCAACTAGAGTATCTGTGAGGGGTTGCAGTGTTGTGGCACCAGCACCAGTGCCTAAAGCCCAATTTTTCTGCCCCTGTTTAACAGGGACGTGTAATTACAATTTTTGCTGTAATATTTTGCAGCAGGGCTCGTTCCTGCGCGCAATTAGAGTATCTGTGAAGGTTTGCAGTGTTGTGGCACCAACACCACCACCATCGCCGCCTAAGGCCCAATTTTTCTGCCCCTATTTAACAGGGGCGTGTAATTACAATTTTTGCTGTAATATTTCGCAGCAGGGCCCGTTCCTGCGCTCAACAAGAGTATCTGTGAGGCTTTACAGTGTTGTGTCACCACCACCGCCGCCTAAGACCCAATTTTTCTGCCCCTGTTTAACAGGGGCATGTAATTCCAATTTTTGATCTAATATTTCACAGCAGTGCCCGTTCCTGCGCCCACCAAGAGTAACTGTGAGGGCTTACAGTGTTGTGGCAACACCACCACACCACCACCAAAGGCCCAATTTTTCTGACCCTGTTCAACAGGGGCATGTAATTACAATTCTTAACATAATATTTCACAGCAGGGCCCGTTCCAGCGCCCACCAAGAGTAACTGTGAGGGCTTACAGTGTTTTGGTACCACCAACACCTTCCCTATGTTATCCAAAAAGCTTAAAAATAGATTTTTTGGCTGGAGCTACACTTAAAAAATGTACCTGTTCCAAATTACAAACAGATTCAACTTAAGAACAAACCTACAGTCCCTGTCTTGTTTGGACTGCCTGTATACTGCTGTTCAGAGTATATAGGGCCTGGGGGCCCGCTTTTACTTTTTTAGTTTGGGTGCGGAGTTAACCTTAATATCCATACAAGACCCAAAGGGCCTGGTAATGGGCTGGGGGGGGGGTACCCATGCTTTTTTTCTCAATAGTTTTCATCCATATTGCCGGGACCCGACATTACATTACAGCAGCAAGCAGTTTTAAATGACTTTTATTCCTTTAGAAATGTCATTTTGTGCGGGGACTGTTCTAAACACGGGAAACACACGCCACTTTACAGGCATACTATAGACACCACCCAGGTACGATATTTAAAGGAATATTTCACTTTTATTTTTTCACTTTAAGCATCATTAAAATCACTGCTCCCAAAAAAACAGCCATTTTTAAAACTTTCTTTTGCATTGATACATGTCCCCTGGGGCCGGAGCCGGGTCCCCAAACCCTTTTTAGGACAATAACATGTATATTAGCCTTTAAAATTTGCACTTTTGATTTCTCACGTTCGAGTCGCATAGACTTTAACGGTGTTCGAATGTTCGTGCGAACTTTCGTTCCGTTCACATGTTCTGGATGCGAACCGAACCGGGGGGTGTTTGGCTCATCCTTACTGCAGACCAGTCAGGGTGCCCATGCTGATCTGTGTCCACTGCCAAAAGTGCCTTCAATGAGCATCAGAACTGGACCACGGAGCAATGGAAGAAGGTGGCCTGATCTGATGAATCACATTTTCCTTTTAAGTCATGTGGATGGCCAGGTGCGTGTGCATCGATCACCCGGGGAAGAGATGGCACCAGGATGCAGTATGGGAAAAAGGCAAGCTGGCAGAGGCAGTGTCATGCTTTGGCAATGTTCTGCAAGGAAACCTTAGTCCTGACATTCATGTGTTATTTTGACATGTACTACCTGCCTAAACATTGTTCCTGACCAAGGAAATCCCTTCATGGAAACATCAGTGACCAGACCCTGCTTATTTCTCTGATTTACCCGGTTTGCCTTCTGGCCTGATCTTGATCCCTCCGGTACCCGACCTCTGGGTTGCTTCCCAACTCTGCACCTTGCTTATCCCTTCAGCTTATCTTCTTCTGTTATCTTCAGCCTGGCTCCTGTTTACACTCTTGTCTTCTGAATCTGTACCTCAGCGTCTCGCCTGTTGACAACTTCTGCCTAAATGGCCATATTCCTGCCACCTGCTTCTGCAAACAGTGTGACAACATCCGGAATGAGTTCCTGTTCTCCAGCTTCTACTTCATTGCAAAATCTAGTTCTTCTGCTGGCCAAGACTTACTGTAGGTGCCCACACCACACTGTGTCCTGTCCTACCCTACCATTAATCTCGGGGGGGAAAGCAGGATGGGAGGTGTAAGGGAGAGCCCTCTCATCAGTTTGGCCTCTACCAGGTACGTGACTTAGGATGTTCTCTAGTAATCGGGGTCCTTCTTTCACTGCCCTTCTCCCAGTGATAAGTGCCCTTTCCCCAGTGATAAATGTCCTTCTCAAAGAAATAGGGGCCCCTCTCCCGGTGCTAGGTGCCTATCTTACAGCAATAAATGCCCTTCTCCCAGCCAGATGGGCCCTTCTCCCAGTGCATATTTCCCAGTGTTAGGTGCCCTTCTCCGAGTAATTGGGGCACTTCTCCCAGTGATGGACTCTCTTCTTAAAGTGATAGGTGCTCCTACCCCACTGATAAATGCCATTCTACCAGCGATAGGGACCCTTTTCTCAGTGCACTTCTCCCAGCTGCCCTTCTCTAACCAATAGGGGCCCTTCTCCCACTACCTGTGCCTTTCTCCCAGTGATAGGGGCCCTTCTCTCAGTTATAGGGCTCCTTTTCCCAGCAATAGGTGCTCTGATCCCAGCAATAGGAGCTCTTTTCCCAGTGATAGAGATCATTCTCTGAGTGCCCTTTCCCCAGTAAAATCTGTGTCCTTCTCCCAGTTATAGGAGCCCTCCTCTCAGCAAAAGATTCCATTCTCCAGTGCATTTCTCACAGTGATAGGTTCCCTCCTCTAGGTAATAGGAGCCATTCTCCACATGATAAGTGCTCTTCCCTAAGTGATAGGGGCCCTTCTCGCTCCCTTCACCCAGGCATAGGAGCCCCCCTTCCACAAAAGATGTCCTTCTCTCAATGTATTTCTCCCAGTGATAGGTGTGTCCTTCTCTCAGTTGTAGGGATCCTCCACCCAGCAATAGATGCTCTTCTCCCAATGCATTTCTCACAATGAGAGGTGCCCTTCTTGAGGCAATAGGTACCCTTCTCCAAGTGATAGGGACCCTTCTCCAAGTGATAGGGACCCTTCTCCCAGTGATAGGGACCCTTCTCCCAGTGATAGGTGCCCTTCTCTAAGCAATAGGTGCCCTTCTTCCAGTGATAGGTGCCCTTCTCCCAGTAATAGGTGCCCTTCTCTCAGTGATAGGTGCCCTTCTCCCAGTGATAGGTGCCCTTCTCCCAGTGATAGGTGCCCTTCTCTCAGTGATAGGTGCCCTTCTCCCAGTGATAGGTGCCCTTCTCTCAGTGACAGGTGCCCTTCTCCCAGTGATAGGTGCCCCTCTCCCAGTGATAGGTGCCCTTCTCCCAGTGATAGGTGCCCTTCTCTCAGTGATAGGTGCCCCTCTCCCAGTAATAGGTGCCCTTCTCCCAGTGATAGGTGCCCTTCTCCCAGTGATAGGTGCCCTTCTCTCAGTGATAGGTGCCCTTCTCCCAGTAATAGGTGCCCTTCTCCCAGTGATAGGTGCCCTTCTCCCAGTAATAGGGGCCCTTCTCCCAGTGATAGGTGCCCCTCTCCCAGTGATAGGTGCCCTTCTCCCAGTCATAGGTGCCCTTCTCCCAGTCATAGGTGCCCTTCTCCCAGTCATAGGTGCCCTTCTCCCAGTGATAGGTGCCCTTCTCCCAGTCCATCCCTATCCAGTCCTCTGCCATGCTGCCCCCCTGGTAGTCGGTGGTGGGTGAAGAGGATGACGTAATGCCCGCAGTCCTGGTGAGCGGAGGGTTGCTCGGTGTTCCGTGCCCCTGGGGAGGGGGGTGTCGGTAGATCACCGGTCGGTGGATGCCCAGCACGCCCCCCTGTGTGCTCACCATAGAACAGGTCCGCTTCCCCCGCTCTCCGTCCATCCAGGTGAATTGAAAGTCGTAGAGAGGAGGAGAGTCCGCCGTCCGTGCTGCAGTCCTGGCATGTACAGCAACTCCGACACACGGAGCCCAGCACCGGAGAGCCGAGCACCGGAGAGCCCAGTACTGGAGAACAGAGCACCGGAGAGCCCAGCACTGGAGAACAGAGCACCGGAGAGCTCATCACCGGAGATCCCAGCACCGGAGAGCCCATCACCGGGGAGCCGAGCACCGGAGAGCTCATCACCGGGGAGCCGAGCACCGGAGAGCCCAGCATCCCTGCGGGGAGACAAAGACACCGAGCCGACTTGGGGGAGATCACCCTCCGGGGTCACAGCGATCAGCACCCACCAACTTGTAAGCATGCACCGCCCGGGACTGAGCTCCGTATATACAGACCGGCGGAGGATCGGCTAGGAAGACCTGAATGTGATCAGAAAGGACTAACTCAACCTGCAAGGACTTTACATAGAGGGGACTGGGGGCTGCTGGCCAGGGACTGACCCCAGGACCAGGATCACCCACTAGGGACTAGAGAGTGCTCTGCCAGCACAGGGATCACCTATCAGGACCTAACAATTCTATGTAGCATCACAGGGATCAGCAAGGACTGACCTCAGTCTATAGATCGGAGGATGCTCTGCCTGTAGAGGACCACCTATAAGGACCTGGATGTGACCAGGAAGGACTAATTCAACCTGCAAGGATTTCATACAGTAAGGATTGGCTTCTGGCCAGGGTCTGGCTCACCAGGATCATCCACCTGGAACTAGAAAGTGCTCTGCCAGCAGGTAGATCACCTATCAATACCTTACTTAACTAGTCCTGTAAGGACTGGGACTGACTTGAGTTTATAGGAAGACTAGAGAGTGCTCTGCCAGCACAGGGATCACCTATCAGGACTTTACCTGACTAATTCTGTAAGGACTGGCACTGACCTGAGTTTATAGGAAGACTAGAGAGTACTCTGCCAGCACAGGGATCACCTATCAGGACTTTACCTGACTAATTCTGTAAGGACTGGCACTGACCTGAGTTTATAGGAAGACTAGAGAGTACTCTGCCAGCACAGGGATCACCTATCAGGACTTTACCTGACTAGTCCTGTAAGGACTGGGACTGACCTGAGTAATCAGGAAGACTGGAGAGTGCCCTGCCAGCACATGGATCACCTATAAGGACTGGGACTAACCTGAGTTTATAGGAAGACTAGAGAGTGCTCTGCCTGCACAGGGATCACCTATCAGGACTTTACCTAACTAGTCCTGTAAGGACTGGGACTGACCTGAGTTTATAGGAAGACTAGAGAGTGCTCTGCCAGCACAGGGATCACCTATCAGGACTTTACCTGACTAGCCCTGTAAGGGCTGGGACTGACCTGAGTTTGTAGGAAGACTAGAAAGTGCAATGCCAGCACAGGACTAGCTATGAGGTCTTGACCTGAATAGTCCTGTAAGGGCCAGCATTGACCTGAGTTTATAAAAAGGCTATAGAGTGCTTTGGCAGCACAGGGATCATCTATCAGGACCTAACTGTATGATCACAGGGATCAACAAGGGCTGTCTGCAAGGACATCACACAGAATGGACTAGAGGCTGCAGGGCAGGGACAGTCCTCAGTCCATAGGAAGACTGGAGAGTGCTGGAGATCATATATCAGGACCTAACTGTAGCAGCAAGGACTAACACAGTCTAGAGGGATTTCATACAGCAGTGAGTGGGGGCTGTTGGACATGGACTGACCTTAGCCTTTAGGAGGATCACCCACTAGGGGACGGGGAGTTTTTTTTCCCAACATAGAGATCACCTATCAGGACCTTGGAGCTAGCACTGATCTAAAGTGACAGGACTGTAAGTGCTTCATACAGCAAGGACTGACCTCAGCATAAAGGACGACCACCCAACTAGATCTAGGGATCTGATCAACAAGGAGTGAATTCTGTCTATAGGAACATAACCACCCAGGAACTTTAAAAGTCTGATCAGTAAGGACTAAATTCAGTGTGCAAGGAGGTCATACAACAGGGACTGGAGGCTACTGGACAGGGACTAACCCCAGCTTAAAATAAGATTACCTGGGAAGACCAAAGGGATTAATCAGCAAGGACTGAACTCAGTTTGCAAGGACTAAACTGCAAGCCTTTCATGCACCAAGGATTATTGTTAGGTCACCCACCAGGATTTAGGGATCTTATCAGCAAGGCTTTAGCTTCATCTCACCAGAACCTTAAAGTCTGACCATCAAGAACTAAATTCTGCTTGGGTCTGGAGCCTCCTTAATAAAGACTTATCTCATCAAAGGAGGAGATCACCCACAGGGACCTAGTTGTCTGAGGAGCAAGGAATGTCCACATTTTACAGAGCTTTCACCAGAATAGACCCAACAAGGACAGGCTCAGGTGATGCTCACGGTTGGGCTAACTTTAGCCTGTACAAAGTGTATTGACTAGTTTCAGTAAAGTATTTGCAGAGTTCGGGCCATCTTTACACTTTTGATGCTTGACCTCAACTAGCTCACACCCCCTCCAAAAACTATGTCAGCCTAATGGCCAATCTAAGCTCACAGTGACTGACCTCAGAAAAAGGGATCACCAAGGAAGAATTGACCTCTGTCTGCTAGCGAACTACTTACCCTCAGAACTGTCCTTTCTCTACAGAAAGTATACTTACCCCCACAGCTGACTTTCAGCTGCAGGAGGTTTATCTATCACCAGAGCTGACCTTCCACTACAAGATCTATACTTACCCCCAGAGCTGACTTTCTTCTGAAGGAGCTGTATCTACCACCAGAGCTTACCTTGCTCTACAGGAGGAAAACTTACCACCAGAGCTGACCTTCCACTACAAGATCTATACTTACCCCCAGAGCTGACTTTCCTCTGCAAGAGGTAAACTTACCACCAGAGCTGACCTTCCACTACACGATCTATACTTACCCCCAGAGCTGACTTTCCTCTGCAAGAGGTAAACTTACCACCAGAGCTGACCTTCCACTACAAGATCTATACTTACCCCCAGAGCTGACTTTCCTCTGAAGGAGCTGTATCTACCACCAGATCTTACCTTGCTCTACAGGAGGAAAACTTACCACCAGAGCTGACCTTCCACTACACGATCTATACTTACCCCCAGAGCTGACTTTCTTCTGCAAGAGGTAAACTTACCACCAGAGCTGACCTTCCACTACAAGATCTATACTTACCCCCTTAGCTGACTTTCCTCTGAAGGACCTGTATCTACCACCAGAGCTTACCTTGCTCTATACAGGAGAGTAACTTACCACCAGAGCTGACCTTCCACTACAAGATCTATACTTACCCCCAGAGCTGACTTTCCTCTGCAAGAGGTAAACTTACCACCAGAGCTGATCTTCCACTACAAAATCTATACTTACCCCCAGAGCTGACTTTCCTCTGCAAGAGGTAAACTTACCACCAGAGCTGACCTTCCCGTACAAGATTTATACTTACCCCCTGAGCTGACTTTCCTCTGAAGGAGCTGTATCTACCACCAGAGCTTACCTTGCTCTACAGGAGAAAAACTTACCACCAGAGCTGACCTTCCACTACAAGATCTATACTTACCCCCAGAGCTGACTTTCCTCTGCAAGAGGTAAACTTACCTCCAGAGCTGACCTTTTTTTCCAGGAGGTGTACTTAACACTAGAACTGACTTTCTACTACAGGAGATATACTTACCACCAGAGCTGACCTTCCTCTACAAAAGGTAAACTTACCAACAAAGCTGACATTCCTCTACAGAAGGTATACTTACCACCAGAGCTGACCTTCTTCTACAGGAGGTAAACTTACCAACAAAGCTGACCTTCCTCTATAGAAGGCATATGTACCCTCAGAACTGACCTTTCTCTACAGGAGACATACTTACCTCCAAAACTGACCTTCGCTTGTGGGATGTATACTTACACCTGGAACTGACCTTACTATACTGGAGGTGTACTTATCCTCAACTGCACAGCAGGTACTGCCAGAGCCAACTTCAGCCTGTAAGAGGAACATCCACCGCCAAAAACTGTGCTCAAATTTTCTCCCACTACCAGAACTGAACAAAAGCTGCAAAAGCAAAACTTGGGCAACCACCAAAAGTGACCTCAGCAGTCAAAGACTCAATTAAAATCAGAACATACAGTACTTATAATCAGCAAGGGGAATATCCTGCAAGTGGTTCTGATCACAGCAGCGTCCAAGTCTTGATACACTACAGATATCCATATTGTGGGCTGGTAAGAGATTAGCTTTGCTTGGCAAGCATTGCACCTTCGGTAGGGACTTGCCCCTGGGATGGCTACACACAGAGTCCAGTTCTTCAATGTGTCTCCTGGGCTTCAGAGAACAGGCAGCCTCAAACTGACCAGTAAGTACAGTTCAAACTGAGCCAACAGCATGATTATTACTCTGATTGTTCTGTTTGTTGCAGTTTCTCTATCAGCATGTTTGTTTTTCTCACCATGTTTACAAATCTCATTTTAAAGCTGAATTTTAAGAAAGCAAAAAAGTTCCAAGAAAATAGGTCCTTTTCAGCTCAAGCAGCGCTACTTAAACTGGAAAGGACTTATTTTCTTGGAACTTTTTTTGCTTTCTTTTAAATGTTATGTGTGATTATAGCAGCTGCTTAGGTTTACATGCTATATTTTTTATATCTAAAGCACTGGATAATTGACCCTGTTTACTTCTATTTTGGTGTGAAGTTAAATCTGCTTATATTTTGTCTTCTGTGGTTTCTTCTCCACCATCCAGATGCTAATGAAATTATTAATACATAATAATATAATACATATTTGTTTTCATTACATGTTTTTATTACATACCTTATTTTACACCCATTAATGTCATCCCATGGTCTCTGTTCTCTGCTATGCAATGTGGGCAGATCATGGCTGGTGGGAGGGGTGGCAGGGTGTTCTCAGCACTCTTTTCAAGAACCTCAGCCCTGATGCAAGCAAGCACTGAGCTGACTCATGGGAGGAGTTATACAAATTTTAAAATGCCTTGATAGGTGGATATCAGTGTGGAGGAGTGGGTACTCCACAGGCAGGCTGCATTTGCATACAGACCACCCTATGTAAATGAAAGAAAGGGTCAGTTAGGCTTGAGAGGAAAGGGCTAGAATAAATCAGGGGTCTTCAAACTATGGTTGTTCAGGAACTACAATTCCCATAATGCCTAGTCATGTCTGTGAATGTCAAGAGTTTTACAATGCCTCATGGGACGTGTAGTTCCGCAACAGCTGGAGGGCCGTAGTTTGAAGATCCCTGGACTAGATGATGCTGGATATCCTCCAGCCAGCAAATGAGGCAGACTGTATCAGAATTGCTGCAGCTTCTAAGGCACAGTGCGATAAGCTCACAGTTTTTTTTTTCTTTTAAAAAGCCTGTGGCGTGTGAAACACACCCAAAAACTCCACCCGGTGCAAAAAAAAACAGTGCACACACATAAAGAGTGACACAAAACGTGCAACGGGTGTTACACTGGTCCTCCCTAGGAAGGACCTTACCCTGATTCCCCCGGGGAGTTAGGCTCCAGACAGGGACAGGTACTTCACTTTGGTCCATCTGCCGAAACAGACCCACCCAAGTACTCAGTGGGACTCCCCCGAAGGGAGACCCCATTAGAGAGTCCGAACCAAGCCAGAAGGCCATATCCACCCCCATCCCAAGACGTTCAGGGTAGGCCCTAGGACCCACACCCTACTAATCACACAGTGACAAAACTTGTAACATCAAGCAAAAAAATACAAAAAAGTGACAAACATAGGGAAATAAATTAAAAGAAAGTGTAGAGAAGGAAGTGGGAGAAGTGAAAGTGGCCATTGTGTAATACAATGGCTGGCCCTTCAGCCAGGAATAAAAAAATTCCCCTGGTCCTAGCCAAAAAGTTCGGTCCTAGAGGCAGGTGTGAAAAACGTGTGTATGGTGAAGTGACCATGGTGCCATAAATCAAAGTCACTCACAGTGATTTTACGGCACCCCTGAACTGCCACTTCAGGGGCACATTTACCAAAGGCTTTTCATCACAACCCTAGTAAACAGCCAAGTCAGCGCAGCCCCCATCCCAGCCAGGAAGGCCTGAAGTTCCGAGAGCTTAGGGAGAGCCCCTGACCCCTGAGGCTCAACCATCGCTCCCGTCACTCCTACCTAATTACATTCAGGGAATACTAACCGCTCCCCCCAGTGCTATAGGGGAGCCAGTGTTCTTTCCCAAAAAACTGACCAGAGCTAGAACTACACCAATCTAGGCCAGAAGGCCAGGGACCCGACCCTCTGGCCAGACCCAATGCGCTCTCTCACCGGCTAAAGGGGAGGGAGGAGGAGGGGGACCGAGCTGCTGACATAATTCGCCACGGCCCGGTCTCCCGGAAGTGGGGAGAAGGTACCTGTAAATAACAGGTATCTGCTCCCCCCCCCCACAAAAGGTGCCAAATGTGGAACTGGAGGGGGGGGGGGGGGCGGTGGGAGGAATCAGAAAAGCGGAAGTTCCACTTTTGGGTGGAACTCTGCTTTAAGATGAAAAACCTTCTGACTTTACAAGGATTTAGGGAAGATCTGTAAAGAAGAGTGGACCAAAATCCCTCCTGAGATGTGTGCAAACCTGGTAACCAACTACATAAAACATCTCACCTCTGTGCTTGCCAACAAGGGTTTCTCCACCAAGTACTAAGACATGTTTTGCTTGGGGATACTTATTTTATTCACTGAACTGCAACTCAATTTATACCATTTGTATCATGTGTTTTTTGCTGGATTTCTGGTTCATATTCTGTCTATATCATTTAAAATACACCTATAATAAAAAATTTTAGACCCTTAATTTCTTTCCCTCTCTCTTTTATTCTCTCTCTCCTTATACCCCTATCTCTCTCTCTCTCTTTCTCTCTCCCTCTCCTCTATTCTCCTTCTTTATTCCTCTTTTATTCTCTCTCTTATTCTCCATCCTGCCTTTATTTTCTCTCTCTCTCTTTAACTTTCTCCCTCTAACTTATCTCTCTTTCGCTCTCTTGTATTCTTTCTCTTATTCCCTCTGTGTCTCTCTCTCTCTCTCTCTCTCTCTCTCTCTCTCTCTCTCTCTCTCTCTCTCTCTCTCTCTCTATATATATCTATCTCTCTCTCTCTCTCTCTCTCTCTCTCTCTCTCTCTCTCTCTCTCTCTCTCTCTCTCTCTCTCTCTCTCTCTCTCTCTCCCTCCCTCTCCCTCTCTCCCTCCCTCTCCCTCTCTATCTTTCCCTCTTTCTCTCTCTCTTCATCATCTCTCTCTTGCTTTCTTTTAAAGAGCTACTCCACCCAAAATGTATTTTCCTTGCACAGCTGTGACAATCTAAAAAGTTTCAAAAGAAAGTTTGCACCACTCCAAGTTCCTAAAACAATGTCTCGGGAAGTCCACTGCTCGGGTTGCAGGTCTCAGACGCTTGTCTATCTTAATATGTACAGCGAAATCTAAAACAAGAACACAATCCACGGAAATCCCACTGGTGAGTTGATTGTGTGTAGTTAGCTGTGCACACAGTCCATGTCCCTTGGCCACACCCCTCTGACATGTTTTGTCCCCCAATCTTCCAGGGCTTCATTATAGAGGTAAATGATTAAGCATTAGGAGAGGTAAAGCATGTCAGATGGGTGTGGCCTAAGGGCCGGGACCTGCTACCCACAATAAACTTACCAGTGGGATCTCCGTGGAGTGTGGCCTCGTTTTTGAATATGCTACCTGACTTTCTTTTAACATTGGAAACTCCACAACCATTATCCTTATCCTTTCTTTGCTACAAAGGTTTCTATAACAAGCACGGAACCAGTTAGGACAGCTGATTAACAAATCTGTGACAAGCAGTGAAGCAAATCAAAATGACAGCCCCAGTCATCCTTATCCTGGCTTCACTATCCAGCAGTTCAATGGCTCAAAAGCAAGTGCAGATCAGGTGTCCCGACACTTCACTGGCTTGTTCCAGGTCACTGATTTACTAAGCCCTGGTTCACACTGCTGCGACTTCTCATGCAACTTGCTGCGACACAGAAAGTCATATGACAAGTCAAAACACATTCATTTCAATGGATGCTGTCTCAAGTGCTGCGACTCTGTATTGCTATGATTTTCCAAAGTTGCACTGAAGTTGCATCAAGTCACAAGCAAGACTTAGTGAAAAGTAGCACTGGAAGTTCCACAACTTTGGGATCACAGTAGTGTGAACTGAGCCTTATGCCGCGTACACACGGTCGTACTTTTCGTCTACAAAAGTCGGACAGCCTGTCGGACAGACTTCCGGCAGACTTTCGGTGGACTTGCCGCGGACTTGCGGCCTACTTTCTAACGACCGGACTTGCCTACACACGACCACACAAAAGTCGGTCGGATTCGTACGTGATGACGTACACCGGACTAAAATAAGGAAGTTCATAGCCAGTAGCCAATAGGTGCCCTAGCGTGGCTTTTTGTCCGTCGGACTAGCACACAGACGAGCGGATTTCGGGGTCCGTCGTAGGTACGAAGTAAAAGTTTTGAAGCATGTTTCAAATCTAAAGTACGTCGTATTTGAGGCTAAAAAAGTCGGTTGAAAGTCCGGAGAAGCCCACACACGATCGGATTACCAGCCAGCTTTAGTCCATCAGCGTCTGTTGGACTTTTGTAGACGAAAAGTACGACCGTGTGTACGCGGCATTAGACTAGGTTCACACTAGCCAAAAGCTCTAAAAAGTGATCCGCTTTTTTCAATATTTTTTTTAGTTTCTCTTTTCTGCCCAATGGCGGTTTATGATGGGGCGTGGCAACTGTGAGCCAAGCGTTTGGCTTGTGGCTGTTGTGGCTGTGGTATGTCCCTATTCACTAAAATGGCTGAGATGGACAGGTGATGCCGCCTGCCAACTCCGCATGTCTTGTACATGTCAGTAAAACCATGGCTCAGCCGTCTGTTTTTACAGACTTCAGTTGCCCATGTAAAAGAGGCATAAAAAATGAAGGAAGGAAAATGTTCACAACCCCATAGCTTACACCAAGCTTGGCATCCAAACTGCAGTCCTTTGTTTGCCTTTGTCTGGCCTTTGGGGCACTATTCCTCCCACTGACACCAATATTGAGGAACCATTCCTTCTACTGGCACCATCGATGGGGCACTATCCCCCCAACTGAAACCATCGATGGGGCACTATCCCTCCCACTGACACAACGATGGGGCACTATCCCTCCCACTGACACCATCGATGGTGTATTCTTCCTCCTCCAGACCTCCACAAAAGGGGGCACTATTTCTCCCCCAGACACCAACAATGGAGCACTATTCTCCCCATTGACACCAATTATGGGGTACTATTCCTCCCACTAATACCAACAATGAGACCTTATTCCTCCCACTGATACTGTCGATGGGGCAGTATTCTTCCCACTGACACCAACAATGACATATTATTCCTCCCATTGAAACCAACAATGGGACATAATGCCCCTCAATGACACCAATGAGTTTAAAGTACAGTAAACTGTCTTTTTTTTTTTTATAGCAAGTTTGGAGACGCCTGGATTATATCTTCAGAAACAAGTGACCAGGGCCAGTTACATGACAAGTTCCCTTTAAATCCTGTATTATTGTGGTGTACAGTGTAACGACAGGGGGGTAAGGGAAAGGCGGGGGGGGGGGGGGGGGCTGTGACATTCATACAGTATGTACCTGTTGCTTTTTCTTTTCATGGGCTCAGCACAGGTTTACTGTAAAGCTAAACTTAGTGTTACTAAACCCACAACAGTAAAATCAGTGTGTATATGCAGTAAGGCATGCTTTTTATACTCACTGTGGAACCCAAGGGGTTAATCCTCCGCATTGTGTATAAAGACGGTTTGATCCTGTCTTCTCCGATCCTCCCCTTCTTCCACAGTCCCCAATCTATCTCTGATAGAACAGAGCCCTAGGAGGCACTCTGCACATGCTCAGTTTGGTGTGTATTGCTAGAGAGTTTTTTTTTTTTCTTGGAAGGGTGCATGTGATCAACACATGGACAATCAGCATTGTCCAGACAGAGGGTCAGGGGTCCTGCAGCCTCATAGCTCAGTCAGGGGATTATGAAAACTCCTCCTACAAGCTTTAACCAGACACTGATAGAAGTCACAAGACTGCTATATACTGTTGATGAGAAAAAGTATTTAGCAGTTTATATTTACAGTAAAACCTTGGTTTGAGAGCATTTTGCAAGACAAGAAACATTTTTTAATAAATTTCGACTTGATATACAAGCGATATCTTTATATACAAGGAGAGGCGCCTCTAAGTGTAGCAATATGGTTGCATTTAATGAAGGTACAACATTTAGCAACATATTGCTACACTTAGAGGCGCCTCTCTTCTCTTTTATTCTCTGTAGCTCCTTCTGGATTTTACTTCTAATCCCCTTGTGGAGGCTTCCATTTGTGGATGGACATTTTATGGTTACACAACCTGGTTACATTGCTATAATCTTTTTATATGGACTATAAACTAAAGGACCTATGAATAAATGGTTGTGGCATTAATCATTTGAGTTTCCATTATTTCTTATGGGGAAATCCGCTTTGATATACAAGTGCTTTGGATTACAAGCATGTTTCCGGGACGAATTATGCTCACAATCCGAGGTTTAACTGTACTAAAATTATTGCATTTCCATGTTCTGTGTACTGTGGGAGACCAGATATAGTGAATGCAGGGTCCTGGGTTTAGTAACAAAAGCAGCAATTATTGCAGTTGTGGATCTGATAGAAAATAATTCAATATATGTTAGCTGCAGCCAGTTTACCTACATATGACTTGGCGTCAGCGTCCATTGTACAGTTGACCTCAGATTGGAAGCAAGAGTAGCAACACTATCCAATCACAGGCTGGGGGTGGGGAGGAGACCAAGCTGTACTGCTTAATTGGATTAGAGAAAAGTCAGGTCACCGATCTGCCTGTACTGTTAGACAAGACTGTGTAATACTCAGGACAGGATGAACAGAAATACAAATACTTTGGCATGTAAACCAACTCCCATCCATGTTTTCCAAGTTTTTGGTTCAATTTTTGATTCTCAATTCCAGCCTTCTCTTCAGTCTTGCACAGCTGTACATACTCCACCCCTACAATGAAATTGTTTACTCAGATTTCACTGCACACTGTGAGCTTCTCACAATGTGCTTTAGAAGCTGCAGCAAGTCAGATAGAGCCCACCTTATTTCTTGGCTGGAGGACGTCCACCATCATCTTATTCTAACCCTTTCCTCCCCAACCCTACTGTCTCTGACCCACCCCTTTCATTCATTGTTATTTCAATCCTGGAAGCTCAGCATCACATGTGGGCATTACATTGATTTATTTGCATGCAAATACAACCTGGCTAGAAACAGCAAGGCCCCTTTCACACTGGGGCGGTTTGCAGGCGTTATTGCGCTAAAAATACCGCCTGCAAACCGCCCCTAAACAGCCTCCGCTGTTTGTTCAGTGTGAAAGCCCGAGGGCTTACACACTGAAGCGGTGCACTGGCAGGAGAAGAAAGAATCTCCTGCAAGCCGCATCTTTGGAGCGGTGAAGGAGCGGTGTATTCACCGCTCCTAAACCGCTCCTGCCCATTGAAATCAATGGGACAGCGCGGCTATACCGCAGCAATACCGCGGCTATAGCCGCGCTGTACGAGTGGTTTTAACCCTTTTTCGGCTGCCAGCGGGGGGTTAAAACCGCACCGCTAGCGGCCGAATACCGCGGTAAAACAGCGCTAAAAATAGCGCTGTTTTACCGCCGACGCCCCCTACCGCCCCAGTGTGAAGGGGCCTAAGTCTGGGTTCACACTGAATTCGGATGCGGCTCACAGCAGGGGGTCCGGTGCGTCTCTGTTGATGAATCAGGATGAACCAGGCCTGAATTTTTGCCTGAATTCGGACCTGAAATGGAGCCAAAGACGCACAGGACCCTTCTGCAGTGCGCTCCGCGGCCGCCCTGGAGATGTGTGAACAGGTCTATTGATAGCCGGTCACACTCTCCTGTCATGTGAATTGGAATGCGAGGAAACCCACATCCAATGCGCATAAGTGTGAACCCAGCCTCTCCTCCAGATTGACACTGGCCCATCAAGGCTTTTTGGTATTTGCATTAACTCCTCACATGATCCAGCCCACGGCTTACACCAGGGCTGATAGCTTTTGAGAGGGGTACTGAGGCAGGGTGATGTGATGTTTTCAGAAAGCACCCTGCTGGCTCCCCCTATCAGCCTTGATCCACCTGCATTGCATAGAGAAGCACAGGGACCCAGCAATAACATCACTGGGTATAAAATAAAGGAAGTAATGAGAGCAAAATAAGTTTTATTTTAAAATATTATTAGCTTGTCAATAAGAAGGGTGGGGACCAGCAAAGGCAACATATAAGCAGAATAAACTTCAGTTTTAAAGTATCTCTTCTGCACCAGCTGCATTGACAGGATGGGAAGGTAAACAGCTGTGTGTGTTGGACTTTCAATTATGGAGTGCAGCGTGTGTCTATTGGAGATTACCTTGTCTTGTAATCCCCCAGCGCCATTTAGATTGTGGCAGGGCAGTCTTCTTCTTATCTAGATATTTCAGCTTCAATTTCCTTCTGTCTTTCCGCACTGGTTTTTATCGGGCATCAAACTTCTTCATCTCCTAACCGCTCATTTACTTTTTACTTCTTGTATAGAAACTTTGCAGAAAATATAAATGACCGTATTACCTTAATCAATGTAATAATATCTAAATGATAAAGTCATTATTAAAAATTGCGTTGATAATCTAGAAAAGTTGCTGGAAATAAGGACCCGGCTTCACATTCCATTTTAATGGCTTAGTGATATGAGATGAACCCAGTGTTTATGTGTATTAGATTTGGGCCATATATGTTAAAGCGGAGTTCCACTCAAAAGTGGAACTTCCGCTTATCTGTCCTCCCCCCCCCCCCCCACCTTCAGTGCCACATATGACAGCTTTCAGGCGGGGGGGGGGGGGGGGAACGGGTACCTGTTTTTGACAGTCCCTCCCCCCACTTCTGGAGACGGCGAGAGCAATACCTTCGGTATTTTGCGGCCTTACGGTCTATGTGGTGGTGGCTGGAGCATGCAGATTGGTGAAGGTGGTTCAAACTAGAGGTGTGCCGAAACCGAAAATGCAGGATGCACTTGGCCAAAAAACAAAACCGATACATTGTTAAGGTTGACTTCTATCTAAAACAACAAAGTTCTACAAGTACCTCCTTGTTCTGATTGTCCACCCGTAATTGATGTTTTATTTCACGGTTCTACTTATATTTCTTATAGCAAGTTTAACATGTTGCAACACGATATTAAATAATGGTACTTTCACACTGGGGCGGTGACGGCGTTCGGTAAAGCGCCGCTAGTTAGGGGGTTAAAAGCTCCCTTCTAGCAGCCAAAGAAAGGATTAACAGCGCCCGTGTTGCTTTACAGCCGCTTCGGCAGCGCTGCCCATTAATTTCATTGGGCAGGGTGTTTTGGAAGCGGTGTATACAGCGCTCCCCCACTGCCCCAAAGATGCTGCTTGCAGGATTTTTTTTTCCCGTCCTGCCAGCACACTCCCCCAGTGTGAAAGCACTCAGGCTTTTTACACTGGGGAGGTATGAGAGGCACTTTTCAGGCACTATTTTTAGCGCTAAAATGCCCGAAAAGCGCCCCAGTGTGAAAGGGGTCTAAAATAATCATCTTATGTCACCTTGTATTTGTGTCAATAAAATAGTTTGGAATAAAAAAATATATATATTTATTTATATTTTTATATATAATGGTATTATATTTGACTTTTTAATTAATATCATCAATTTAAATGAATATGAATTTATTGTCGGCCATTATCGGCACCTTTAGCGCAAGAAAAGCTCAAGAAAAATGTATCCCTTTAAATTCTATTTATGTATTCACACTTGTCTATTAGGCTTCCATTGTTGTGGTAAAAAAACAAGCTTGGTGCATTTTTGGTCAGTTAAGGCCCCTTTCACACTTGTGCGACTTGTCTTGCGACTTGGGACTGCAAAGTCACATGACAAGTTGTACCTCATGATTTCCAATGAGTACCATTCATATCTGTGCAACTTCAAAGTAGTCCCTGTACTACTTTGGTCCGACTTTGATGCGACTTGAAGTCCATAGACCTCAAGATTACACAGGCATTGCTTCAAGCCCCATCAAAAACGTGACAAAATCGCGTAACTTTCAGGTCGCATAAGTGTGAAATGGGCCTAAAAAACGCACAAAAAAACACGCCCCCCAGTTCAAATGCATTGAAAACGCAGCAAGAACGCATCATTAACACACCCGTGTTATGTTTTTGATGCGGTTTTTGAGTCACGCGACCTATGAAAAAAACACCATAAGGACAATCATGGTAAAATCGGCGAACTTGCAGTAAAATCGCTGCAAAAACGCAGTGTGTTTTCGGTGCCATTATCTGCACCTTTTCTCAGTCGCACAGATACGAATGGTACTCATTGGAAATCGTGGGGTAAGACTTGTCATGCGACTTTGCAGTCCCAAGTCGCAGGACAAGTCTCACAAGTGTGAAAAGGGCCTTCTCGGCACTCTGCCGTTAACACCATTTTCGGCCGAAACATTTCAGCCGCCGAAATTTCGGTACATCTTTAATTCAAACCATTTAATTTCACAAGTGGATGCTGTTTTGTAAGAGATTACCTTTGGACTTTTTTTGTGGACTTGTTTTTTCGCATTTGATTTTGTGGTTTGATTTGTCTATATATATATATATATATATATATATATATATATATATATATATATATATATATATATATATATATATTATATAGCAGCGCAAAACTTTATTTATATGCAATCCATCCACACAGCCATGTCATCCGTTCACAGATCTGATCAAGATTTGGGAATGGAAAAAAATACCCCAAAAAAATAAAAAGTCCCATCTGCCACCATGTTCTCAATGTAACACAAGTGCCGTGATGTCACCACACTCAAAGTCCATAGATTACTTCCTCCCGCTCCAACTGAAGGTCTGTACCTCCATACAGACCTGGGACTGTATGAACTTGCACAACGCATGCGCAGTGCACTGATTGCAGATATCTTAGTTTGCAGGCTCCAATGCAAAAAAATGAAAAAAACTTTTTTTTCTTTTTGTAATATTGTTGCTTTTATTATATTTTTTGATTTTGAAGTGGAATATGATTTTTAACTGTTTGCCATGACTTTATATTTTCTAGTATTTAATTCCATATTGTATATAGTGCAGAGCAATTGTAGAGCTCAGGTGCATCAGATAAACGGGACAGTGCATTTGATTTGTATTGGTTTATATAAAAGTGAATTATTGGTTATGACATGTGTCATGGGTAAAGGAGTTATTTTTATATCCAGATATGTATGTGTTTATAGAAAAAATGTTTTTGAAATATTACATCCCAGTCAGTTACTTCCAAAATTCCATTAGTTAATGAAACCCTCTTCGTTGCCTCTATTTTACACAACCCATTGAGAACGATTGTGGGACAATGACGCCAACAATTGTCTAGCGATCACGATAATTGCTAAGCTGGTTTGAGGGTAATCTATACACAGCTGTGGGTGACTTGCCATTCTGTGGGTCACGTGGCTGAAAATTTCACAGGTAGTTTGGATATTATAGCTGGACGCTAATTGAGGCTAATTATAAGATTTGTGAACGCTAAAGCTTTGTCATTTATGCAGTTTATTCCACATGCACAGCCATGTATGTTCTTCACCTTGCTAAATAAGTGGAACCTGTCCTATCAAAATATGTGCAGAAAAATATGTATTGTGCTGGTAGATTTTCAATCTACTGCTGATAGGTAAATCTTGTGGGTTACTTGTTAGAGGAAGTTAGATTTGCCTCTGTTCCAGCTTGGCTGAGTTGCATGTAGTTCCACACTGTGCCGGTGGGTGTCGTTGCCACCATTGGTCGGTGTTGGAAAGGCAACGTGTTGAAGCGTATGAGTGCTCCTCTGTCCCAGAGACAACTCGGTGGAGGTGGTCCTCCGAGTTGCATTCTGGGAGAGGGTATTTATGGGACAGACGCCATGTTTAGGGGTTCGTTTTCAGCCACCTGCTGGCCCTCCTGGCCGACAGGTATGTGTTAAGAGTACCACCTCGTGGTCCTCCGGGAGGCCCACGTCACTGCGGCGTGTGGGTGGGCCCAGAAGCCTGTCTAATGAAGAAGAGAAGAGAAGAAGATGAAGAAGAAGATGAAGAGAAGAGCGGGAGCCTCCCCCCATGCCATGGGTGCGTAGCGGCCCGAGGAGAAGAAGATAGAAGACGCCGCGGAGGAGATGCTGGACGAGAACGCCGGAGGAAGAACCAGAAGAACCAGAAGAAGAAGAAGATGAAGGAAGACAGAAGAAAGAAGAAGCATTTAAATAAAGGAATTGTCAAAAACTGTCTCTTGTCATTTTTAACATTTTTGACAGTTTTTTAGTGAAATGGTAGGGGTAAGTACCCCCTTACCATTTCACACAGGGGGGGGCGGGATTTGGGGGTCCCCTTGTTAAAGGGGGCTTCCAGATTCCGATAAGCCCCCCGGCCGCAGACCCCCAAAACCACCGGCCAGGGTTGTGGGGATGAGGCCCTTGTCCTCATCAACATGGGGACAAGGTGTTTTGGGGGGCTACCCCAAAGCACTCTCCCAATGTTGAGGGCATGTGGCCTGGTACGGTTCAGGAGGGGCGGGACCGCACTCTCGTCCCCCCTCTTTTCCTGCGGCCTGCCAGGTTGCGTGCTTGGATAAGGGTCTGGTATGGATTCTTGGGGGACCCCACGCCGTTTTTTTTTTTTTTTTGGCGCGGGGTTCCCCTTAAAATCCATACCAGACCTAAAAGGTCTGGTATGGAATTTAGGGGAAACCCCACGTCATTTTTTTTTTAATTTTGGCCGGGGTTCCCCTTAATATCCATACCAGACCTGAAGGGCCTGGTATGGAATTTAGGGGGACTCCCACGTCATTTTTTTTTAAATTTTGGTTCGGGGTTCCCCTGTGGGGAATTCCCATGCCGTTTTTATCAATGAACTTCTATGTGTATTGTCGGCAATGCAATAGCCGCGAGTAGTTTTAAATGGGTTTTTTCCTTCGAAATGTCATTTTGCTGTCAGACTGTTCTAAACACGGGAAACATGCGCCCCTTTACAGGCATACTATAGACACCCCCCAGCTACGAAATTTAAAGGGATATTACACTTTTATTGTTTGACTTTAAGCGTTATTTAAATCACTGCTCCTGAAAAAACGGCAGTTTTTAAAACTTTTTTTGCATTGATCCATGTCCCCTGGGGCAGGACCCAGGTCCCCAAACACTTTTTATGACAATAACTTGCATATAAGCCTTTAAAATTAGCACTTTTGATTATTCATGTTCGTGTCCCATAGACTTTAACGGTGTTCGTGTGTTCGAACGAACTTTTTTCCTGTTCGCATGTTCTGGTGTGAACCGAACAGGGGGGTGTTCGGCTCATCCCTAATCCTGAGTGAAGAAGCTGGACAACCGAGGAGATCCCTGGGGAGGACCCGTCATTGAAAGGATCACGCAGAGTGCTGGTCTGGAGAGGGGCCTGGTGACTCGGTTAGAGGACGTATCCTGAAGTAATCTTACTGCATAGTACTGCCGGGTTGGCTTAAAGGTTCAAGTACTGTGTCTGACATTCATCGCAAACCAATACATCCTGTGGCAGAGGATCGTACGGGTTTTATGCCAAACAAGTCTGTGGCAGAGACTTTTGTTTGTGCTACATACTGGCTGCTAGGCAAGTGAGAGAGGCCTATCCAGGCGGGCAAAGATTGAATTCCACAGGGGGAGTGCATTCAACTACAAGTGTTCAATTCCAAAGAATGTTCTAAAGAATACTAAGGAAAGGTATTTGAGCTTCCCTGCAACTTTCCTTCTGCCTCATTCCTGCTACTGCCTTTATTACTTGTTCATTAAAGCATTGAAAAATATACTCAAGTGTTTGGTGCCTACATCATCCAGAGGTAAACTCAACGGGACCCTAGACCCAGTGCCGGTGAAACAGAGGTATCGAGAGTGAAGGTAACAGCCCGCTTTAAACCAGCAGCTCCACCGAGAGTTAGTGCTACATATGACACAGTCTTCTGAACAGCTTTGCAGAGCTCCATGGCTACCTGTCCTTTGCCACGTTATGCAAGATGCCTATCTATAGACTACATATTGACTCTACAAGTCAAATATTTGGATTTGTCCAGTAAAGTATAACGCCATCCGCATGTGTTTTCTTTTACCTTTGGATAAAGTAAGGAAGCTGTAACAATCGTCAGATTTATATTTCTGCCTGGGGAGATTTTTCCTTACTTCCTGTGCCTATGACGCCCTGACAAGTGATGGCGGGTGGAGGTGTTTGTCACGGTACAGAAGGTACCGACAGCAATAAAATGATTGTCTGAAGTAATGATTCCTCCTCACTAAAAATGTCATTTTGTATTTGTCTGTGTCCTCGTTGGAGAGCTTTACCATCAAGGGAAATCTTCCTAGTAAGTACTCCTAATCCTTCACAGCTGTTATAAAAACTTTTAATAAAAAATAAAGTTTTATGTTCTACTAGTTTTAAGTTATATGTTCTTATCGCAGTAAAACTTGATTATTCACTTCACTATCCAAGATGAAATAAAGTTTTGGCTGGAGTTGGAGTGTTCTAGTAATGAAAATGCTTGTGCTCTCACTATCAGTCCTCATGCACACGGACGTTTTTACAGCTGCTTTTTTGAGCTTTTTTTTGCAGCTTAAAAAGGCCTGTCTATGTTAGTCTATGGCTTCATGCCCACCTAGGCGTTTTTGAGCTGCAAGTGGCTTGGGCGTTTTTAAGCTGTAAAAAAAACCCAGGACCAGTGGGTTCTGAGAGACGTTTTTCAGCTGTAAAAACGCTCTAGCGCTCAAAAACGCTCAAAAACGTAATTCACCAACGTTTTTTAACGTTTTTGTTCCATTGGAAAAAAAAAAAAAAATTTGAAAAAAAAAAACGCTAAAAACGCTAACGCGGAAAAACGCTCAAAAACGCTAAAAACCGCTTTTGCAAAAACGCTGAAAACAGCTGAAAAAAGTTTAAAAAAATCACTGCAAAGATACTGGCGTTTTCATAACGTTATTTTAACAGCCTGTGTGCATGAGGACTCAAGGTGGAAAAATGTTTGTGGAAGGTTTTTGTTGATCACTTTTGGAAATACGTATGAAGCAGCACTACCATGTCAAGGAGGCATCTGTGAAATGTGGTTACTAACTCCGAGCGCCTACCATTGCGCATACTGTACGGTATATATGTATATAGTCACTAATTACCGTATTTATCGGCGTATAACACGCACAGGCGTATAACACGCACATTCATTTTAAGAGGGAAGTTTCAGGAAAAAAACTTACATTTTAAATAAGGAACTTTGAAGCAAAATAAGAGTCAGTGTCCATCTGCAGCCTCTCAAGTGCCATCAATGCAGCAGCCTCACCATTGCCATCAATGCAGCAGCCTCACCATTTCCATCAATGCAGCAGCTTCGCCATTGCCATCAGTGCAGCCTGATCGATGCCCATCTGCAGCCTAGAGGGGACAGGGAGGGGGGCGGGACAAGCGCCGACCAATTTACATACAGTGAGAATCTCCTATGATAGACAGAACAGTGGTCCAATGGCGGCCCAGGAGACAGGACTTCTTATTACAGAGGCAGCCAAGTAAACAGAAGATTCTCACTGTATGTAATCTGACAGCGCTCGTCCCGCCCCCCTCCCTGTCCCCTCCGAGGCAGCTAAAATTAAAGTATCGGCGTATAACATGCACAAGCTCTTTGCACACGATTTTCATGGTGAAAAAGTGAGTGTTATACGCCAATAAATACAGTAATCACACACATAGGTTAGATTTGATGGACTTGTGTCTTTTTTCAACCTCACCTACTATGTAACTAACTAATGGGGTGATTATGCTTAGTAGTAGATCTGTTTTAGTGAGTCCATGAGAGTCAGGAAATTTGGTTTGGGGCTTGGTGGCCCACTTTTATTAAATAAATGAAAGTAAAGTTCATATACCCCACTGGGGGTTTTCACCAGCAAAACACAAAAATGCTGAGCCACTTGGCTCCCTCTTCCGCAGCATTGCTGCTCTTCTTACTGGTCCTTCAGACTAAATTCCCAGCTCTCCTGGTGTCCAGGTCCAGATCTGAACATGCAACGTTTGCAGTGTCTGGCTGTGGCTCCTCTCCCTGTGCCACCTGAGACAGCTGGACAGCCCCCTGTCTGATTTCCTTGGACAATCTTTCTTTCTCTTGTTTCTAGTGAACATTGAACTCTGCTCCTCCCATGATCTTCCTGATTTAAACCATGTCTCTGCACTTCCTGTTTGCCAGATCATTGTGCTCTCTCCAGCCGATAGTACAAACTAAGAGCAACTGCCCCGAACCCATAACTGGCCTTAACAGGAAGGAGCACACAGAAGGGTGACGCATGTCAAACAAAAATAAATATTCATAGCTCAACTTACAAACCAGCTTGCAACAACCTGAATTGTTCTGTTTGCACACATTTGAAAATACAGGTGTACGCTGCAGAGGCTGCGACAAGGCAAACTAGTATTATCGCAAGTCCTAACTCTATACATTTTGAGAGTCGATATCTACGCTTCTGCTTGATCCCAACCGGGTAACACTTCTGCTTGAACCCAACTACTTGTTACTGATCTTTGGCTTGTTATCTGAATGCGCTCCTGCTTGATCCCTACCTGCTCTATCTGTTACAGTACCCCGGCTTGCTTACGTCCTGGTGGGGCGATCCTCAGGAAGCGACCTGGTACTAACACAGAGCAAAATCCATGTCCACCATCAGGAGTTCTTGGTAGTGCTTGGACCCTGCACCTAGGAGGAATGAGTGTCATCTACTAGGGTGACCTGCTTGTTTACTTATCTTGCTGGTCAGTGGGAGCCTCTGTAGTGCTATTAGCTGCTGGTCTCTGAGCCTGACTTCTGACTGTGACACTTGGCTCTCTGGGTTCTCCTGGCTCACTCAGCCTACAGTCACAGGCTACAGCATTCAGCTGCACGGACCTACTCCAGCCTCCCAATATGGGATCTCCTGGTAACCTGGGCTCTCTCTCACTCCACTGAGACCCACAGGCTCCCTCAGCCCCTGGACTCACCTAGTTGCCTCAGTTTTCTCAGTCTCCCAGTCACACCTAGATGCAGGGCCGGTCCTAGACGGGGTGCACGGGGTGCAGTGCACCCAGGCGCCAGAGAGGTGGGGGCGCTGAAGCGCCAGAGTGCTCCACTGCTCCCTTCCCTCCTCCTCCTCCCCTTGATTGTGTCCGGCGGCGGCTCCAAGAAGAAAGAGGCGCCGCGCCGCTGTTTGCTGCTCAAGCCCCTCCTCGGAGAAAGAGAGCAGCTGCCAGCCGGAGATGACATCGGAGGCAGAGCGGCTGGTCTCTGCGTGGAGAGAGACCAGCCGCACAGTGATGTCGCGGGGGGAGCGGAGGACCGGTGGAGCGGTCCGTGCCTGACACATTCTCCTCTCTGTGTCTCCCGCTCCCGCTCCTGCCTGCTTTGATCTGCTCTGCTCTCCACCCGGGCGGCGCGGCTGGCTGCACATTGTCCTCTCCTCTCCAGCTGCCGCCCGGGTATATTTATGTACCCTAATGGAGGGGAGGGGGCTGTACTGTACTAATGGAGGGGAGGGGGCTGTACTGTACTAATGGAGGGGGGGGCTGTACTGTACTAATGGAGGGGGGGCGAGGGGGGCTGTACTGTACTAATGGAGGGGGGCTGTACTAATGGAGGGGGGCTGTACTAATGGAGGGGGGGCTGTACTAATGGAGGGGGGCTGTACTAATGGAGGGGGGTTGTACTGTACTAATGGAGGGGGGGCTGTACTAATAGAGGGGGGCTGTACTAATGGAGGGGGGCTGTACTGTACTAATAGAGGGGGGCTGTACTAATGGGGTCTGTACTAATGGAGGGGGGGCTGTACTAATGGGGGGCTGTACTAATAATGGGGGGGTCTGCACTAATAATGGGGGTCTGTACTAATAATGGGGGGCTGTACTAATGGAGGGGGGGCTGTACTAATAATGGGGGGTCTGTACTAATAATGGGGGGGCTGTACTAATGGGGGGTCTGTACTAATCCAGAGGGGGTCTGTACTAATGGGGTCTGTACTAATGTAGGGGGTCTGTACTAATGGGGTCTGTACAAATCCAGCGGGGGTCTGTACTAATGGGGTCTGTACTAATGGAGTCTGTACTAATGGAGGGGGTCTGTACTAATGGGGGGTTCTGTACTAATGGAGGGGGGTCTGTACTAATGGGGGGTCTGTACTAATGGGGGGGTTCTGTACTAATGGAGGGGGGTCTGTCCTGGGGGGTCTGTACTAATGGAGGGGGTCTGTACTAATAGAGAGGGGGTCTGTACTAATGGAGGGGGGTCTGTACTAATGGAGGGGGGTCTGTCCTGGGGGTTTGTACTAATGGAGAGGGGATCTGTACTAATGGGGTCTGTACTAATGGAGAGGGGGTCTGTCCTGGGGGGTCTGTACTAATGGAGAGGGGGTCTGTACTAATGGGGTCTGTACTAATGGAGGGGGGGTCTGTACTAATGGAGAGGGGGTCTGTACTAATGGGGTCTGTACTAATGGAGGGGGGGTCTGTACTGGGGGGTCTGTACTAATGGAGGGGGGTCTGTACTAATGGAGAGGGGGTCTGTCCTGGGGGGTCTGTACTAATGGAGGGGGGTCTGTACTAATGGAGGGGGGTCTGTCCTGGGGGGTCTGTACTAATGGAGAGGGGGTCTGTACTAATGGGGGGTCTGTACTAATGGGGGGGGTCTGTACTGTGGTGGAGTCTGTACTAATGGGGTCTGTATTAATAGAGGGGGGGGTCTGTCCTAATGGGGGGGTCTGTACTGGGGGTCTGTACTAATGGAGGGGGGTCTGTACTAATGGAGAGGGGGTCTGTCCTGGGGGGTCTGTACTAATTGAGGGGGGGTCTTTACTAATGGAGGGGGGCTGTACTAATGGAGGGGGGGTCTGTACTAATGAGGGGGTCTCTCCTGGGGGGTCTGTACTAATGGAGGGGGGTCTGTACTAATGGGGTGGTCTGTCCTGGGAGGTCTGTACTAATGAAGGGGTGGTTTGTCCTGTGGGGTCTGTACTAATGGAGAGGGAGATCTGTCCTGGGGGGGTCTGTACTAATAGAGGGGGGGTTACCTGGGGGGGATCTGTACTGGGTAAGGTCTGTACTGAGGGAGGGGTTTATACTTAGTGTGGGTTCTGCACTGACGGAGGGGGGTCTATATGTAGTGGAGGGGGGTCTGTACTGAGGGGCGACTATAGTTGGTGGAAGGGGGGTGACCCTAACCCTAGTGAAGCCAATGCAGCTGCGGGCTCTCCTTTTCCCCCTCCCTCTCCTTTCCCCCCTCCCTCTCCTTTCCCCCCTCCCTGTCCTCCTGCGTGCTGCTGTACTAGTGAGCGGTGCTTGCCAGCACAGCTGCCCACAATGTTTCTTCCCCCGTCTTCATATCAACCAGGGAGGAAACAGTATAGAAAAAGGAGCAGAGAAGAGGATTGTGGGACATATAGTCCCGAGGACTGGCAGCCCCACTGTAACACAGAAACTGGAGCCCACACAGCATGCTCAGGTGAATGGGAAAGAAAGAGAGAGACAGGAGCCCGGGAAAGCTTTCAGGGAAGTACACCCAGGACTCCAGAGGGAGAAGACAGTGCTGAGAGAACACCATCAGAGAGAGAACCCCGCTGCCCTGCGCCACCAGAGAGAAAGCCACACAGCCTGGTGCCATCCCTGGCAGAGAAAGGAATGGAGTCTTTGCAGGAATACAGATCTTGGTGCTACCCAGCGGAGTCACCATGGGCAATTCAGAGTGAGCTGACTCCTGATCAGAGGAACCGTTGCTGTATCGCTGGGTCAGGTGAGAGGGCCGATTGGCCATTATGTACTAGTGTCCATAGGAACTGCAGTCTCTGACCATCTCCTGTAGTATGTCTGCAGTCTCTGACCATCTCCTGTAGTATGTCTGCAGTCTCTGACCATCTCTTGTATTATGTCTGCAGTCTCTGAGCATCTCCTGTACTATGTCTGCAGTCTCTGACCATCTCCTGTAGTATGTCTGCAGTCTTTGATCATCTCTTGTATTATGTCTGCAGTCTCTGAGCATCTCCTGTACTATGTCTGCAGTCTCTGACCATCTCCTGTAGTATGTCTGCAGTCTCTGGCTATCTCCTGTACTATGTCTGCAGTCTCTGACCATCTCCTGTTCTATGATTGCAGTCTCTGACCGTCTCTTGTATCATAACTACAGTCTCTGACCATCTCCTGTACTAAGTCTGCAGTCTCTGACCATCTCCTGTACTAAGTCTACAGTCTCTGACCATCTCCTGTACTATGTCTGCAGTCTCTGACCATCTCCTGTACTATGTCTGCAGTTTCTGACCATCTCCTGTACTATGTCTGCAGTCTCTGACCATCTCCTGTACTATGTCTGCAGTCTCTGACCATCACCTGCACTATGATTGCAGTCTCTGATCGTCTCCTGTATCATAACTACAGTCTCTGACCATCTCCTGTACTATGTCTGCAGTCTCTGGGCATCTCCTGTACTATGTCTGCAGTCTCTGATCATTTCCTGTACTATGGCTACAGTCTCTGACCATCTCTTGTACTATGCCTGCAGTCTCTGGGCATCTCCTGTACTATGCCTGCAGTCTCTGGGCATCTCCTGTACTATGTCTGCAGTCTCTGACCATCTCCTGTACTATGTCTGCAGTCTCTGACCATCTCCTGTACTATGTCTGCAGTCTCTGGGCATCTCCTGTACTATGTCTGCAGTCTCTGATCATCTCCTGTACTATGTCTGCAGTCTCTGATCATCTCCTGTACTATGTCTGCAGTCTCTGATCATCTCCTGTACTATGTCTGCAGTCTCTGATCATCTCCTGTACTATGTCTGCAATCTCTGACCATATCCTGTACTATGTCTGCAGTCTCTGGGCATCACCTGTACTATGTCTGCAGTCTCTGATCATCTCTTGTATCATAACTACAGTCTCTGACCATCTCCTGTACTATGTCTGCAGTCTCTGGGCATCTCCTGTACTATGTCCGCAGTCTCTGATCATCTCCTGTACTATGTCTGCAGTCTCTGGGCATCTCCTGTACTATGTCTGCAGTCTCTGATCATCTCTTGTATCATAACTACAGTCTCTGACCATCTCCTGTACTATGTCTGCAGTCTCTGATCATCTCCTGTACTATGTCTGCAGTCTCTGATCATCTCCTGTACTATGTCTGCAGTCTCTGATCATCTCCGATACTATGTCTACAGTCCCTGATCATCTCCTGTACTATGTCTGCAGTCTCTGGGCATCTCCTGTACTATGTCTGCAGTCTCTGATCATCTCCTGTACTATGTCTACAGTCTCTAACCATCTCTTGTACTATGCCTGCAGTCCCTGATCATCTCCTGTACTAAGTACAGGAGATGCCCAGAGACTGCAGACATAGTACAGGAGATGGTCAGAGACTGCAGACATAGTACAGGAGATGGTCAGAGACTGCAGACATAATACAGGAGATGATCAGAGACTGCAGACATAGTACAGGAGATGGTCAGAGACTGCAGACATAGTACAGGAGATGCCCAGAGACTGCAGACATAGTACAGGAGATGGTCAGAGACTGCAGACATAGTACAGGAGATGCCCAGAGACTGCAGACAATGTCTGCAGTCTCTGACCATCTCCTGTACTATGTCTGCAGTCTCTGGGCATCTCCTGTACTATGTCTGCAGTCTCTGACCATCTCCTGTACTATGTCTGCAGTCTCTGATCATCTCCTGTATTATGTCTGCAGTCTCTGACCATCTCCTGTACTATGTCTGCAGTCTCTGACCATCTCCTGTACTATGTCTGCAGTCTCTGACCATCTCCTGTACTATGTCTGCAGTCTCTGATCATCTCCTGTACTATGTCTGCAGTCTCTGATCATCTCTTGTATCGTATCATAACTACAGTCTCTGACCATCTCCTGTACTATGTCTGCAGTCTCTGGGCATCTCCTGTACTATGTCTGCAGTCTCTGACCATCTCCTGTACTATGTCTGCAGTCTCTGATCATCTCCTGTACTATGTCTGCAGTCTCTGACCATCTCCTGTACTATGTCTGCAGTCTCTGACCATCTCCTGTACTATGTCTGCAGTCTCTGACCATCTCCTGTACTATGTCTGCAGTCTCTGATCATCTCCTGTATTATGTCTGCAGTCTCTGACCATCTCCTTTACTATGTCTGCAGTCTCTGACCATCTCCTGTACTATGTCTGCAGTCTCTGACCATCTTCTGTATCATGTCTGCAGTCTCTGACCATCTCCTGTATCATGTCTGCAGTCTCTGACCATCTCCTGTTTCATGTCTGCAGTCTCTGACCATCTCCCGTATCATGTCTGCAGTCTCTGACCATCTCTTGTATCATGTCTGCAGTCTCTGACCATCTCCTGTATCATGTCTGCAGTCTCTGACCATCTCCTGTATCATGTCTGCAGTCTCTGACCATCTCCTGTATCATGTCTGCAGTCTCTGATCATCTCCTGTACTATGCCTGCAGTCTCTGGGCATCTCCTGTACTATGTCTGCAGTCTCTGACCATCTCCTGTACTATGTCTGCAGTCTCTGACCATCTCCTGTACTATGTCTGCAGTCTCTGGGCATCTCCTGTACTATGTCTGCAGTCTCTGATCATCTCCTGTATTATGTCTGCAGTCTCTGATCATCTCCTGTACTATGTCTGCAGTCTCTGATCATCTCCTGTACTATGTCTGCAGTCTCTGATCATCTCCTGTACTATGTCTGCAGTCTCTGATCATCTCCTGTACTATGTCTGCAATCTCTGACCATATCCTGTACTATGTCTGCAGTCTCTGGGCATCACCTGTACTATGTCTGCAGTCTCTGATCATCTCCTGTACTATGTCTGCAGTCTCTGATCATCTCTTGTATCATAACTACAGTCTCTGACCATCTCCTGTACTATGTCTGCAGTGTCTGGGCATCTCCTGTACTATGTCTGCAGTCTCTGATCATCTCCTTGTACTATGTCTGCAGTCTCTGATCATCTCTTGTATCATAACTACAGTCTCTGACCATCTCCTGTACTATGTCTGCAGTCTCTGATCATCTCCTGTACTATGTCTGCAGTCTCTGATCATCTCTTGTATCATAACTACAGTCTCTGACATCTCCTGGACTATGTCTGCAGTCTCTGATCATCTCCTGTACTATGTCTGCAGTCTCTGGGCATCTCCTGTACTATGTCTGCAGTCTCTGATCATCTCTTGTATCATAACTACAGTCTCTGACCATATCCTGTACTATGTCTGCAGTCTCTGACCATATCCTGTACTATGTCTGCAGTCTCTGACCATCTCCTGTACTATGTCTGCAGTCTCTGATCATCTCCGGTACTATGTCTGCAGTCCCTGATCATCTCCTGTACTATGTCTGCAATCTCTGACCGTATCCTGTACTATGTCTGCAGTCCCTGATCATCTCCTGTACTATGTCTGCAGTCTCTGACCATATCCTGTACTATGTCTGCAGTCTCTGGGCATCTCCTGTACTATGTCTGCAGTCTCTGATCATCTCCTGTACTATGTCTGCAGTCTCTGATCATCTCTTGTATCATAACTACAGTCTCTGACCATCTCCTGTACTATGTCTGCAGTCTCTGGGCATCTCCTGTACTATGTCTGCAGTCTCTGGGCATCTCCTGTACTATGTCTGCAGTCTCTGATCATCTCTTGTATCATAACTACAGTCTCTGACCATCTCCTGTACTATGTCTGCAGTCTCTGATCATCTCCTGTACTATGTCTGCAGTCTCTGATCATCTCCTGTACTATGTCTGCAGTCTCTGATCATCTCCGATACTATGTCTACAGTCCCTGATCATCTCCTGTACTATGTCTGCAGTCTCTGGGCATCTCCTGTACTATGTCTGCAGTCTCTGATCATCTCCTGTACTATGTCTACAGTCTCTAACCATCTCTTGTACTATGCCTGCAGTCCCTGATCATCTCCTGTACTAAGTACAGGAGATGCCCAGAGACTGCAGACATAGTACAGGAGATGGTCAGAGACTGCAGACATAGTACAGGAGATGGTCAGAGACTGCAGACATAATACAGGAGATGATCAGAGACTGCAGACATAGTACAGGAGATGGTCAGAGACTGCAGACATAGTACAGGAGATGCCCAGAGACTGCAGACATAGTACAGGAGATGGTCAGAGACTGCAGACATAGTACAGGAGATGCCCAGAGACTGCAGACAATGTCTGCAGTCTCTGACCATCTCCTGTACTATGTCTGCAGTCTCTGGGCATCTCCTGTACTATGTCTGCAGTCTCTGACCATCTCCTGTACTATGTCTGCAGTCTCTGATCATCTCCTGTATTATGTCTGCAGTCTCTGACCATCTCCTGTACTATGTCTGCAGTCTCTGACCATCTCCTGTACTATGTCTGCAGTCTCTGACCATCTCCTGTACTATGTCTGCAGTCTCTGACCATCTCCTGTACTATGTCTGCAGTCTCTGATCATCTCCTGTACTATGTCTGCAGTCTCTGATCATCTCTTGTATCGTATCATAACTACAGTCTCTGACCATCTCCTGTACTATGTCTGCAGTCTCTGGGCATCTCCTGTACTATGTCTGCAGTCTCTGACCATCTCCTGTACTATGTCTGCAGTCTCTGATCATCTCCTGTACTATGTCTGCAGTCTCTGACCATCTCCTGTACTATGTCTGCAGTCTCTGACCATCTCCTGTACTATGTCTGCAGTCTCTGACCATCTCCTGTACTATGTCTGCAGTCTCTGATCATCTCCTGTATTATGTCTGCAGTCTCTGACCATCTCCTTTACTATGTCTGCAGTCTCTGACCATCTCCTGTACTATGTCTGCAGTCTCTGACCATCTTCTGTATCATGTCTGCAGTCTCTGACCATCTCCTGTATCATGTCTGCAGTCTCTGACCATCTCCTGTTTCATGTCTGCAGTCTCTGACCATCTCCCGTATCATGTCTGCAGTCTCTGACCATCTCTTGTATCATGTCTGCAGTCTCTGACCATCTCCTGTATCATGTCTGCAGTCTCTGACCATCTCCTGTATCATGTCTGCAGTCTCTGACCATCTCCTGTATCATGTCTGCAGTCTCTGATCATCTCCTGGACTATGTCTGCAGTCTCTGATCATCTCCTGTACTATGTCTGCAGTCTCTGGGCATCTCCTGTACTGTCTGCAGTCTCTGATCATCTCTTGTATCATAACTACAGTCTCTGACCATATCCTGTACTATGTCTGCAGTCTCTGACCATATCCTGTACTATGTCTGCAGTCTCTGACCATCTCCTGTACTATGTCTGCAGTCTCTGATCATCTCCGGTACTATGTCTGCAGTCCCTGATCATCTCCTGTACTATGTCTGCAATCTCTGACCATATCCTGTACTATGTCTGCAGTCCCTGATCATCTCCTGTACTATGTCTGCAGTCTCTGACCATATCCTGTACTATGTCTGCAGTCTCTGGGCATCTCCTGTACTATGTCTGCAGTCTCTGATCATCTCCTGTACTATGTCTGCAGTCTCTGATCATCTCTTGTATCATAACTACAGTCTCTGACCATCTCCTGTACTATGTCTGCAGTCTCTGGGCATCTCCTGTACTATGTCCGCAGTCTCTGATCATCTCCTGTACTATGTCTGCAGTCTCTGGGCATCTCCTGTACTATGTCTGCAGTCTCTGATCATCTCTTGTATCATAACTACAGTCTCTGACCATCTCCTGTACTATGTCTGCAGTCTCTGATCATCTCCTGTACTATGTCTGCAGTCTCTGATCATCTCCTGTACTATGTCTGCAGTCTCTGATCATCTCCGATACTATGTCTGCAGTCCCTGATCATCTCCTGTACTATGTCTGCAGTCTCTGGGCATCTCCTGTACTATGTCTGCAGTCTCTGATCATCTCCTGTACTATGTCTACAGTCTCTAACCATCTCTTGTACTATGCCTGCAGTCCCTGATCATCTCCTGTACTAAGTAAAGGAGATGCCCAGAGACTGCAGACATAGTACAGGAGATGGTCAGAGACTGCAGACATAGTACAGGAGATGGTCAGAGACTGCAGACATAATACAGGAGATGATCAGAGACTGCAGACATAGTACAGGAGATGGTCAGAGACTGCAGACATAGTACAGGAGATGCCCAGAGACTGCAGACATAGTACAGGAGATGGTCAGAGACTGCAGACATAGTACAGGAGATGCCCAGAGACTGCAGACAATGTCTGCAGTCTCTGACCATCTCCTGTACTATGTCTGCAGTCTCTGGGCATCTCCTGTACTATGTCTGCAGTCTCTGACCATCTCCTGTACTATGTCTGCAGTCTCTGATCATCTCCTGTATTATGTCTGCAGTCTCTGACCATCTCCTGTACTATGTCTGCAGTCTCTGACCATCTCCTGTACTATGTCTGCAGTCTCTGACCATCTCCTGTACTATGTCTGCAGTCTCTGACCATCTCCTGTACTATGTCTGCAGTCTCTGATCATCTCCTGTATTATGTCTGCAGTCTCTGACCATCTCCTTTACTATGTCTGCAGTCTCTGACCATCTCCTGTACTATGTCTGCAGTCTCTGACCATCTTCTGTATCATGTCTGCAGTCTCTGACCATCTCCTGTATCATGTCTGCAGTCTCTGACCATCTCCTGTTTCATGTCTGCAGTCTCTGACCATCTCCCGTATCATGTCTGCAGTCTCTGACCATCTCTTGTATCATGTCTGCAGTCTCTGACCATCTCCTGTATCATGTCTGCAGTCTCTGACCATCTCCTGTATCATGTCTGCAGTCTCTGACCATCTCCTGTATCATGTCTGCAGTCTCTGACCATCTCCTGTATCATGTCTGCAGTCTCTGACCATCTCCTGTATCATGTCTGCAGTTTCTGACCATCTCCTGTATCATGTCTGCAGTCTCTGACCATCTCCTGTATCATGTCTACAGTCTCTGATCATCTCCTGTATCATGTCTGGGGGCTCTTTCTAACAGACTCTCTAACAAAAGCCCTCTTTGTGTGCATCAGAGAGACTCCCCTCCAGGTCTCATTAGTGTACGCTCTTCCTGTATTTTTTTTATTGTTAAAAGATCAGGGGAGGATCTATTCCTAGGGTAACAAAGACTTCTTAGGGGAGCATCTCTGTGTTTGAGTCGTTGCCATAGAAACATTTATAAAGGGGAGGAGTTGGTAAGATGACCACGCCCATGTGGGGGCGCCAGAAATATTTCTGCACCCAGGCGCCGGTGACCCTAGGATCGGCCCTGCCTAGATGTCCCAACTCTCCCAGTCCTGTCGGCAAGGAATGTCTCCATCATTAGGTGCTCTCCTGATTAAAGGAGTTGTAAAGTCAGAAGGTTTTTTAAGATAAAAAGCCTTCTGTGTGCAGCAGCCTCCCCAGCACCCCCTAATACATACTTGAGCCCATCTCTGTCCAGCGATGTCCATGAGTCCCTCTGGCGTTCGGGACTCTCCCTCCTGATTGGCTGAGACACAGTAGGGGCGCCATTGGCTCCCGTGGCTGTCAATCAAAGTGGGTTAGCCAATCAGGAGAGGGAGGGGACGTCAGCTCAGTGTCTGAATGGACACACAGAGCTGCAGCTTGGCTCGGGTGCCCCCTTAGCAAGCTGCTTGCTGTGGGGGGCACTCGACAGGAGGGAGGGGCCAGGAGCAGCGAAGAGGGACCCCACATAACTGTCTCCTGACTGAGCACACCTCCCTCTTGGCTGGAACTCTGAGCTTAGGCGACACACACAGCCTGCAGGACTCCAGTAAGACCTGGACACAAGAATGGAGACATCTTCCCACACAAGTAGTACTCCATACTCCAATCACACACGTTACTGGAGAAAGCTCTAGAGTTAGCCTGGGTTCACACTATTGCGAATTGAATGCGAATTTCTCCGCATCCAATTCGCATAGCAGGAGATTGTCACTGGCTCTCTATGGACCTGGTTCACACATCTCCACAGCGGCTCTGGTGCGAATTGCACAGGAGCCCTGTGCGTCTTTTGGATCTTTTCAGGTCCGAATTCAGCACAAAATCAAACCTGAAACAGTGAATGGAGACACACCGGACTCCTGCTGTGAGCCCAAGCCTAGTCAAGCCTACTCAAGTGTGACCCCAGCCTTATACTTATTATTGTATCTTCCCACACAAATCTCTTTGAAGTCTCCAAGCTCCAGACCCCGATCCAGGATTACAAAAGCCGGAGAAAATAGAATACTCATCTTTCTACAGTTTTCTTTACTCGGTCACTGCACTCTTGTGGCAATTTTTCCTATACTTACCTAGTAGTGGGGCCTAGCACTGTCACAATATATACACAGTATAGCAATGTATACATCGGGAGCAGGCTTACCTTTCCTTTTGATAGTTATAATTCTGTCTGAGCAGTTTCCATTTTTGATTTGTTGGATTTGGTGCACACACACTGGTGGTCTTTAGCCGTCTTGTCTTCAGGTGTGTCGCTGTACCCTTAGGCCCCTTTCACACCAGAACTCCTGTTCTGTGCGCGTTTCCAGCACGAAATTCAAAGCAAACTGCAGTTGCCATCTGCAGAGGTTGTCAATATTAAGTTGATGACCCCACAAATGTAGGTTGCGAACACAGTGCGCTTTAAATGCGGTGCAGAAAGCGCTCATGGAATGCGGTTGCAGTGAGTTTCTAAAAGTAGTACATGCATTACTTTTGGTGCGGTATGGTGATTTCAGCCCACTTAAAACGAATGGGCTAAAAAAGCACCTCACAGAAATGCATGGAAATCGCACAGGAATGCACAGCACGTTTATGTGCGATTCCCGGTGTAAACTGGCCCTCAAAGAAGAATTCCAGGAATGGATATTTTATACATGGAAACTGAAGCAGAAGTGCTGCTATAACAAACTTTTTGCATTTCACCAGAAAATTAAAGTGGATGGTTGCTATGGGAAACAGCTTCACCTGCCTCTGTTTTCAGCTGTCATAATATAATAAAATAAAGAAAGAAGCTAAATTATTTAGGGCCGGTTAACACCAAGAATCACACAGGAACGTGAGCAGTGAATTTTCAGTTTTTTAATTTGAATGGGCTGAAATCGTATTGGATCGTTCCAAAAGTAGTGCATGCACTACTTTTAAAAATGCACTGCCACTGTATCGCATGGCGCCATATGATCTGGTGCAGGAAAACATGCTGTGTTTGCTTTCTGCGTTTGGGGTGTCGTTAACTTTACACTGACACCCGCTGCAGATTGCTGACACAGCGCGTTTTAAACGCTGTGTGGGAAATGTGCAAGGAGCCACGTGAACTGGCCCTAAATCAATGCTTTCTTTTATTTGTTGTGAAATAAACTTACAATACATATACAGTATAATAAATATATAAACGACTCCTAGTAAATAATGAAACAGTTTTCAGAGACGATGTGTACAGAAAGGAATTCATGACTTGACTTGAAGGGGTTAAGCAGTAATAGTAAAAACATGAACCGTCACCCTGTTCTGCATCTCTAGTTGGTGCCTCCTTGTCTGGAATAATTGCAGACGGGAGGCCCTTTTTTCTCCATTTCCTTTTCTATCAGCTACAAAATGCTTAGACACCCGGCAGATCTTAAAGGGAACCTATTTTTGTCCATAGAGGGCAAAACAACAGGGTCACCTAACTGCCACTCTCAACAGCTCTAATACTTACCTTCCTTGTATGGTGGCCATATACGCTTTGATAAACAATCGCTTTCTTCTATGATCAAACTCTCCCGATAAGTATGAGGAATTATTATGCCAAACATAGGGAAGTGGATTTCGACTAATAGTTAAAGCGTAACTCGACCTTTGTTGAGAAAAAACATTTCCCTCTGGGTGATATACATAGCAAGAATTTTAAAAAGCTAAATTGCAGATTCTTACCTTTTGTTATTCTGAAGAAATCCCTGTGTGTTTCTCTGTGCCCATGTGGAAAGTGAGTCTAATGGAAGTGGTTTCCTAGTTATCAATCAGCTGCTGCACCTGCAGGGCAGTAATGAGGAAAAATTGCTGGGCCTGCATCCCTTTAGACGTGTTCCTATAGGAAATATCTCACCAAAAATGGCATTTTTGTTGCAGGGGATGCCTGAAATCTGACTTGTATCTTAGAGCAGACTTCTGGGAGAATCTGTGAGCCAATCATACAAGCAGGAAATTATGTCTCTGGGTGGAATTCTGTACACATTCTGTGTACAGAACATCTCCAGGTCGCCATATTGCATTGCACTTTACAGAAAATTACAGCGGCTGCAGATTGAAAAGGAAAGGTAATTTTTAATACCATTCAGTTACAATATGACTTGAGTCACAATTGTATATGCTATATTATTTTTTCTTTATTTGCTATTTGTTTTTCCCCAGTGAAAGTGGAGTTAACCTTTAAAGTGGTTGTAAAGGCTGAAGGTTTTTATCTTCATGCATTCTATGCATAAAGATAAAAAAAACCTTCAGAGTGCAGCAGCCCCCTAATACTTATCTACAGCCGATCTCCATCCAGTGGTGTACACAAGAGCCGAGGCTCTCCCGGGTCTCACCCTTCTCATTGGCTGAGATGCAGCAGCAGGAACTATTTGCTCCTGCTGCTGTCAATCACAGCCAGTGAGGCGGGGGCGGGGCTGAGCCAGAAGTAAGTTCTCCCCCTCCTCTCCCTGCCCCCAACCGTCTGGTACACAGCACAGGTCCCAGAAGGCTGCGGGACCTATTCGCAAAGAGCAGTGCAACTCAGTGGGAAGCCGGCTGTGAAGCCGCAAGGAGTCACAGCTGGCATCTCTTAGTAAACATGCCAGCGCCGGGGACCTGAAGACTGGTGAAGCATTGGCCCAAGTGGGAATTGTGCTGGATCCCTGGACAGGTGTCCTTTTTTTTTTTTTTTTTAAACCACTTGCCTACCAAGCACTTACACCCCCTTCCTGCCCAAGCCATTATTCAGTTTTTAGCGCTGTCACAATTTGAATGACAATTGCGCAGTCATGCTACACTGCACCCAAACAAATTTTTTATCATTTTCTGCACACAAATAGAGCTTTCTTTTGGTGGTATTTAATCACTGCTGAGTTTTTTATTTTTTGCAAAAAAAAAAAAAAGACCAAAAATTTTGAAAAAAAAATGTTTTTTACTTCTTTTCTGTCAGTAAATTTGGTAACTAAGTAATTTTTCGCCTTCACTGATGAGGCGGCACTGATAGGCTGAACTGGTGGACATTGATGAGGTGGCACGTATGGGCACTGATGAGGCAGCACTTATGGGCACTGATTAGGTGGCACTGATGAGGAGGCACTAATATGCCGCACTTATGGGCACTGATAGGCGGCACTGATGGGCACTGTTAGGTGGCACTGGTGGGCACTGATAGGCAACATACTAGCCCATTATGCTTTTCATTTGCAGGCTTTGCAGCGAGCAAAAGAGGAAGTAAAACCCATCAGGGTTTACTTCCTCTTTAAACACTAAACCTTTTTCTGACATTCGTTGGTTTCAAGTTAAAATCATTTTTTTTGCTAGAAAGTTACTTAGAACCCCCAAACATTATATATATTTTTTTAGTAGAGACCCTGCAAATTAAAAGCATAATGAGCTAGTATGCATCGCATACTAGCCCATTATATGACACTTACATGCAAACGAAGCCCGTGCTGTCCCCTGTGCAGGCCGCGTCCATCTTCGCCCCTCTTCCTTCCGGGGCCACGGACTCCGGCTCTGTGACTGGCCGGAGCCACGTGACGTCACTCCCGCGCATGCGCCCGGGAGCTGTCAGTCACGGCACACATCGGGGAAAGAAACGGCACGGTGGTCCGTTTATTCACAGCGCATGCGCCGATGAGGACATCGGTGCACTACAAGTGAAATATCTCCTAAACAGCGCATGTTTAGGAAATATTTCCACTACCTATAGGTAAGCCTTATTCTAGGCTTACCTTTAGGTAAAAGTCACTAGGGAGGGTTTACAACCACTTTAAGTAGTGAATGTGTATGGATTATATTTAGAAAATAGGAATGTCGTTTGGTATCACTTTAAAAACAGCTAAAGATGTAGAAATATTGGAAACCACTTGAAATAAAATGAAGATGTTAAAGTTTATACTAGATTGAAGTCTTTGGGCTTACATCTGCTTCATGTGGATACAGTAGAAATGGCCTTTAGTTGTCCAGCTAATAATAGCAATTATCTAATAGAAAATTAGTAATTGGTTTATCCGGCTTTGGCGTTTTTATCTTTGTTGCGCCTCCACACACCTTCCCGCTGCACTAATGGAATGGATGAGAGCGGAGATGGCAGCAGAGCCGTCATTGTGACAGCTCCCTGCTTGTTTATAATTGTGTTTGGCAGGCCAGATAACACGGCTCTCCTTCTCTACACAACGTCCTCTATGTAGCGGCTGTCATCACTTCTGATCGCCGAAACGTGCAACATCATTATGCGTGTTCTATCACCTAATAATGATTTCATTATTGAACCCAGCAGAGATTTACACTGTCCTTTTTATGTTTAATGCAGCATGTGCCCAGATGGGGGGGGGGGGTTGCTACTGCTCATTACGGAGCACAATAATCGGAGAACCTCAGTCATGGCAAATATCATCAATCAGCTGATAGATCATCAGTGTATGTCCACTTAGTATGTCTTTATTGTAGATGGGAACTCCCAACCCCATTTCTGAGGTGTACGGGTCTTTTCACATGCTCCGTTCAGCAGGGGGTCTATGAACAGATATTTTGCTGGATCCCAGCTGAATGGAACTACCCCCGCAGGAGCCACTAGTAATTTGGCCCTATTTCCCCCAGTCACAGCATACACAGCCAGGCACGTGGCATTTTCAGCATCTTTCCTTTGGCTCAAAGATCAGTCTAGGGGGTTATTTTTGGGTTGTTATTATAACAGTAACTTGGATAGGGATGGAGAGAATGGGATTACCCCGAAATTGAAGAAAAACACTTGAATATTGCTAGGCTTCTGGCTGCTCTCTACAAAAATGCAGGCTGTATTGCACAACTTCAGGCTACAGTGTACTCTCGTGTCTGCACAACTCCTGGCTTTACTGTATTTGCTGGGGAGAACAAAGCACCCCACAGTCACTTCTCCTCTGTATATCAGGTTCAGTTGCTCCCAGAATGGTTGGGCTTTCTCCCACTAACCCCCTTCTGGCTCTGCAGAAAGGTACTTTTGGTAGGCCCCCCAACTAAACCTAACTGGGACCTCAATGTTTTCAAAGGCTCCTCAAGCTTCCTCTCTGTCTCCCTCTCTGCCCCAGGATTCTCCTCCTTCCAGGAACTCTGCACCCTGGCTGCCAGGCCTTAGAATAGTTATGAGCGCTCCCTCCGCCTTCTGGGTATGTCTCCCCAGTGATTGGCCAGTGATCCATAAATATTCAGGCTGCCTGTCTTGCTCTCCCTCTCACTATACTTCTAGAAGTCTCTAGAAGACAGGGGGGAGTAGCAGAACATCAGCCTGTGAGACACTGCTCCAAAACCCCTGCTCCACTGATTACAGAGGAGCTAACTAAATTTACCCAGCAGCCTACTCTGAACTAGGAGGGTGCTACACATCCATGCCCATTCCTTCATTGACCCGCATTTCGACAGTGGATGTTGGCAGACCTGCAGACCGGCTCTATTGACTTGTGTCTGTTTACATCAGGCCTCCTCCGATCCATCATGTTTGGATGGACTTGGAAGTAGTCGGATGTAAATAGGCTCAAGTCAGTTTACATTCACCTGCCGATAGACCTACGCAGAGCTTCAGATCAGGTCCACCTTAAAAAGTGACAGGTCAACCAGATTGGAAAGCCCAGGGGCAGCTGGGAAAGGAAGGAGTGTAAAAACAGCTGGCCATCCACCCGAATCCCAACAACATAGCCAGACAGGGATTTACATGCTGTGGCTGCGATGCTTTACTTTGCAGGTGTGGCATTATTAACTAAGGCCATCATACGCTGTGCCTGCACTTACAATGTAAAATTGCCATTCAGCTACTTAAAAAGCAAAAAAAACAAAAAAAAAAATGAAATACACAGGTGTCAGGAGTAGAGATGTAACATTTTCTGAAATTTTAAAGCCATGAGAAAAAAGCAAAAAAAAAGGCATTTTTTCCCAGTTTTTTTCCAGAAAAAGTGGAAATTTTCATAACAATGAAAAAAAAAATATTTGCCTGGAGTAGTTGTACAAATTGAAAGTCATTTTCAGTAATTGACAATGCTGATCCAGAAGCATATATTGCTCTTGCAAGAGCTTGATGAATGTTCTCCTGATTTTTAGGTGTCATTTTATCTATAAATTAAGGGATTGTGTATTTTTGGGAAGCCGTGGTTTGTAATACTTCCTTACTTGAAGATGTTGCTGGTAAAGAAACACTTTGTGAAGATCCAAAAGCAGCAGAAAGAGTGTTTCTGGAATGAGAACTCTGGAGGGAAAAGCTACTTGACCTTTCATTATGGTCCTCATCATTTCATTCCATTAAATGTTTTTTTTTTTTTTATATGTCTTTAGGGCACCTCTGGCATGCCGGGATGTGTTCTGTCATCCTTGTAGCATTTGGAAAAGAATAATTCTTCTCACAATATTTGCAAATTGCATCTTTGCTCTCAGCAGAAATTGCACTGTGGAAATACACTAACAATAATGATAGCTGATGAGCAGAAAAAGTCGGTCAGATCACAAGTTAACGATAACTGATAAGATAACGATAGATAATGTACCTATCTGAGTAATAAAACGTCTTTTTTTATGTAAAATTTTTTAATAATATTTTATTATAAAAGTAAAAGAGGGCAACACAAAACTAGTGTGATATTTAACATGCTTTTTCATAAACGCATTGATATCTGCTTGGATGGATATAGTATCAATTCTCAATGAATTCTCAAGGTGCTCATTAGATATTTTGGTTCTAATTTTGCTTGTTGTGTGCTTCATCCATGAATATAGGTGCTCACAAATATAGGTGCTGCTGAAAACTGATGACATGAGTAAGGCGTGATTGTGAAGAGTGGGAGATTTTGGTTTGGGAAGATAAAACTCATAAAAGTCCAGTAAAGAGTCACTGGGGGTTATTTACGAAAGGCAAATCCACTTTGCACTACAAGTGCACTGCAAGTGCACTTATAAGTGCACTTGGAAGTTCAGTTGCTGATCTAAGGGAGACATGCAAGGAAAATAAAAAACAGCATTTTAGCTTGCACATGATTGGATGATAAAATCAGCAGAGCTTCCCCTCATTTCAGATATTCCCCTCCGATCTACAGCGATCTACAGTGATTGCACTTCCAAGTGCACCTGTAGTGCAAAGTGGATTTGCCTTTTGTAAATAACCCCCACTGTCAAATGTTGCCATCGCTGCTTGTGTTCGTTAAGTGTAAACGCATTTTTACAAAAATATTCCCCCCCCCCCCCCCAAAAAAAAAAAATCGAATTTTTTTTTTTTTATAATTGACAATTTTTATTATTTTTCCACAGAAAAGAAAAAATTAACAATTACAGCATTATAGTATTGGGTACAGGAATAGAAAGAGGTCATAGTGTCACATTTCAATTTGGCACACAGTCATCCAAACATTGGACGGTTAAGCCTGGCAATATAAACAGTTAGTGATGAAACGAAGTAGGTTAACTAGACTGTTAAGCGTTTCATACAGTGTATCCATTAGTACCCTTTACATATGTATATAACTTCACAAAAAGGAAAAGAAAGAAAAAAAAGAATAAAAAAGAAAGAAGAAAAAGAGTAGATAGAGGAGGAAAAGAGAGGGGGGGGGAAGGTCGCCACCCATCGCCAAACCCGGGACAAGTCTGTGGGGGACGGGTTATAAATACATGAATGACCCATATCATTAGGTCACAGGAGTCTCAAACAGAACCCAGGGTTCCCAAATACGGTTATGCTTCTCAAGAGTATCATTTAATGAGGCCGTAAGATATTCCATTCTCTTAACATCCCTAATCCTGGAGTGCAGCTCAGTCAGTGAGGGAGTTTCTCTTTTTTTCCATTTTAGAGCCACCAGACAGCGTGCTGCAGTAAGCACATGAGCTAAAAGTTTTTTGGATGTTTTTGAGAAGGTGGCAGGTGGAAGGCCCAAAAGAAAGATCTTCGGATCGAGAAGCACTCCAGTATCAAAGATAGACTGGAGCAGGGATTGTACCGTACTCCAGTAGGGGCTGATTAGAGGGCAGGTCCAATAGACATGAAATAATGTTCCCCTATCCTTATAGCATCTCCAACAGCGAGAATCAGCTGTGGGATATATGGAGTGGAGAAGGTCAGGGGTCTGATACCAATGGAATAGGATTTTGTATTGATTTTCTTTATAAAGCGTGCATATGGAGCTTTTAGTAGCCTGGTTCCATATAAATTGCCAGGTCTTAAGGGATAGGTCTGAGCCCAAAGCCTGCTCCCACTTAGCCATATATGGGTGTCGTGGCCCATCTGGTGAGAAATCAGTGACCAGTATTTGGTAGGAGCGGGAAATCATGCCTTTAGGGGAAGAGCCCTCTAAACATAGTTTTTCGAAGTCTGTCAGGGGAGAGAATCTTAAATTCGACCTCAGTGATTGTGCATAATGGCGTATTTGTAGGTACGAAATTTTTTTAAGTCAGTTTACGCTTTTGTGCTGGGCCGTCTTGGACCACATGCGGCTCGTGGGCTGCAAGTTGGACACCACTGCTGTAGATGTTGGTCTCACCATTTTACTGAGTGGAGGAAATGAAAGACCAATTCACTGAGCAGACTAGAGGGAAACATTATGCTGTGATGGTGGCGAACATTAATATGAATCATTTAACCACTTAAGCAGGAACACAGATCTCTGTGTTTCCCCAGTCAGTCCATCCCCCACACAGTTAGCAAGAACCCCCTAGGGACACACTTAACCCTTTGATCGCCCCTGGTGTTAACCCCTTCTCTGCCAGTGTCAGTGCATATTTTTAGCACCGATCACTGTAATATTGTCACTGGTTCCTAACAAAGTGTCTAAAGTGTCAGTTAGGTGTCCGATTTGTCTGCCGCAATGTCGCAGTCCTGCTAAAAATCGCCGCCATTACCAGTAAAAAAATAAATAAATAAAAAAGCCATAAATATATCCCATAGTTTGAAGATGCAATAACTTTTGCGCAAACCAATCAATATACGCGTTTTGGGATTTTTTTTCCCTCAAAAATATGTAGCAGAATACATATTGGCCTGAATTGATGAAGAAATTAGATTTTTCACATTTTTTTATTGTATATGTTTTATAGCAGAAAGTAAAAAAATATTGTTTGTCACAATTTTTTTTGTTTATAGTGCAAAAAATAAAAATCACAGAGGTGATCAAATACCACCAAAAGAAAGCTCTATTTGTGGGAAAAAAGGACATCAATTTAATCTAGGTACAGCGTCGCAGGACTGCGCAATTGTCAGTTAATGTAACGCAGTGCATATCGCCAAAAATGGCCTGGTCATGAAAGGGTAAAACCTTAAGGGGGCTGAAGTGGTTAAAGGTTATAACATTACACTCATTTGCCAGACAAATTTACCCTTTTACCTGTCTATTAAGGCCGGAGACACAAACTGACCTCCTGTATCCCAACAATCACCCAACTGTAGGAGGTACAAGATGGAGCCCACACGCGCACTAAACTGGAGCCTTCCCCCCTACAGTGTCCCTAGTGGCAGAAATTCATATTTCTTTTGTTTGAGAACTGCATTAAGAAGTACAGTGTTACTTGAATTGTATTCCAGGATTTACTTGTCTTCAGCTGAGAGAACTTGCAAAAATGTAAGACTTTACATAAAGTCTCAGAAATCTTCATTAAGGTCTTCATGTAATATAGTTTGAATACCATGTCATAGATACGTTATTTATTATTGTAAAAGAACATATTCCACACTCCTCTTTTTAGCTTTTTATATACTATATTACCAAAACTATTGGGACGCCTGCCGTTACCTGCACATAAACTTTAATGGCATCCCAGTCTTAGTCCGTAGGGTTCAATATTGAGTTGGCCCACCCTTTGCAGCTATAACAGCTTCAACTCTTCTGGGAAGGCTGTCCACAAGGTGACTATTAACAAAGAAAAATGCTCCTGTGCACAAGTGGGTAGCCGAACGAGCGGTGTATGAACACAGGCCTTGCTGCCCTCAAGGATGGGGGATCCTAGCAAACAGTGAAAAAGAGAAAAGAAAGGGCGCACCAGCCATGTGCATTATCTTTTGGATAAACGCGTTTCGAGGGGAACATCCCCTCTTCCTCAGTGCCGTGCTCTGGGGAGGAGGGGATGTTCCCCTCGAAACGCGTCAGCCAGCAGTGATTTTTGTGAGCTCTTCTGGCATCTCCGGTGGGCTCTGCTGTTCTCTGACTGTATGCTGAGATTGGAAGATTGTCTTTATACACTTGTGATCTTCTACTACTGTTTGTAAGTAGTCCCTTTTTATCATTAGTTTTAATAAATTTTATCCAAAAGATAATGCACATGGCTGGTGCCCCCTTTCTTTTCTCTTTTTCGCTGTCCACAAGGTTTAGGAGTGTGTCCATAGGAATGCTTACAAGAGAAGAAGGGAGAAAGAGCAGTGCCGCTATAAGTGTAATAAATAAGTTAAGCTTTAATATGCTTAAAAAAACACACTCACATTCTGGCAGTGTTAAATAGGCATTTGGGTAAAAAGTTTTTTCTCTCAGCTGTGCTGGATGCTCCCTTCCTGGATGCTTTCCTGGCTGGGCAGCAGTGGTGATGAAACAGTCCCCGGCTGCTACAGTGGCGTCCGTAGCTCCGAGGCTGATGGTTCACACACAGGCACGTCAGCAGGAGTTCGTCAGACGCTGGAGGAAACAGTGGGCGTGGCTTGAGCGCTCACGTTCGGAGCATCCGTGCTCCTTCATCAGGCAGGGGATTCAGCCGTCCTCGGCAAGGGTTTCTCCCTTCTTCTCTTGTTATCATAGAGTTACTTCTGCTCTTCTGAGCCGGCTGCTACCTTCTCCTACCTTCAACCAGAGCCTTTAACATAGGTCTGGATCCAGAGAGAAGAATGGACTAACTCCCCTCAAATCAAAACTGGACTTCCACCACCCTTATTTTATATATTACTATTACTTATTTATTTATTTCACTAGTTGCTCCTGCCAGCGCTCTATTCTACCCTCCCTATGGGAATGTTTGACCATTCTTCCAGAAGCCCATTTGTGAGGTCAGGCACTGATGTTGGACAAGAAGGCCTGGCTTGCAGTCTCCGTTATAATTCATCCCAAAGGCGTTCTATCGGGGTTGAGGTCAGGACTCTGTGCAGGCCAGTCAAGTTCCTCCACCCCAAACTGGCTCACCCATGTCTTTATGAACCAAATGGTTTGCCTGTAGTTCTACTTTAAAGAGATATCAAAAAGTGGCTGTTTACCTTTTTACCTGCCTACAAATTTTACCTGACTTTCCTTCTGGGGAATTATGCATTTTACCCTGTCTGGATTGTAGATCTCATTAACAGCAGATTTGAAGCTATATAAACATCTATATAAACTAGATGTGCACACAGGGTTAAAAATCTCAGGGCTTGGGTTGTACATTTTATGTTAATGTACTTGTAAAAAAAATTTGTCCCTACACTTGTCCCTTAATTGCACATTGAATAATGAAGGGCCATTTACATTTGTGCGCTGTGGTAATGGATGTGCATTAATGTGCAATACACCATGTGTTAACGTGTTCAAGCCTATTGAAATCAATGGACTTCCTAAACGTCGGACATGTTAGAGTTTTTTTTTTTTTTTTGCTGCAAGGCACTATGGGGTGTAGACAGGCATTGCAGCAAGTTAGAAAATGAATGGCACCTTAAAGCTGCTTATCGAGTCTTATGAGTAAACCTGTGCCAAAGAGACAACTAGAAAAGTAATCAATGTTTTATAAAAATTATTTTAAGATTTGCTGTGTGAACTGAAACATAAATAACATATAGTGTGGGGGGGGGGGTTCTCAAATTTGACTATAAACTTGAAACTATACTTTAAAGTAGAACTATACTGTATCTGAGCACCACTGAAAACATTATTTAATTCATTTTCAATGTTCATAGCAAACTCACCCATCCATCCAAGTCCCAATGCTTTATTTTGTTTAAAAACACCCCCTAACATTTCAAGCCGTGGCCATCTTGAGTAAGACCAGATGATTGCTGTAGCATTTACTTCCTGGAACCCATCTGCCCTTAGATCAGGCAAGCAGGCAGGAGGGTGTGGTTAGCTGAGAAAGCCCCTCCTCCAAATGTAAAAAAAATGCCTGTGAAAACTCCTGGGATGTATGAGATCATTCTGGCCTAGACCAGGAACCAGGAAGCAACTGAAGGAAAAAAACAAAACAAAAAACAAGTAAATATAATATATATCAGAGGTGGCTGCTCCATCAGGGGCGCCGCCCCCTTTATCCATGCGCCTGGCTTCTAATCTACATGCAGGGCGCCAGACGCATGGATTTCAATGTTTTGGGTTTTTTTTTTGAAGCACATGATTAGAGCCTGAGACTCTGATTGGCTTAAAAAAAGGGTGGGCTTGGGGCGCAGAGCACTGAGCCCACCCAGTTGTGTGACATTAGCGAATGTCTTCTTGCTTCTCCTTCCGGCCAATCAGGAAGTGGGTCTTAGGACTCCCGGCCAATTGGGTCTCAGGACCCACTTCCTTTTCGACCAGGAGGAGAGCCTGGAGCCTGGAGCGAGGAACAGCCTCCTAAGGTAGGGCCAGACTGATCACCGCCTTCCCTTCCTGTCCGATCGTCCGTCTCCCACGGGGGGGTGATTGTTTGTGTGAGTGAGGGGGCAGGTTTGTTTGATGCCCCCCACCCCCCCAAAAAAAATTTGGTGCACCAGCCACCACTGATATACATTGATATCTCTTTACTAATGCTAGCAGCATAAGGATTAAAAATAGTTAACACTGATCCGAGTATCCAAGCCAGGGGCTGACTCAGTACACCAAGTCCCACTTATAAGGAAAATATCGCTCTCTTGGGTTGATGAACCCTCTAAGCTGAATGGAGTGACCTTTCTGACCTTGGCACAGTTGCAGAGTTTCCAGGATGTCAATGTGTGCTCACTGATTGGTTTTGGTTGCTGCTGGAATTGCTTATTAAAGTAAATCATTCACAATCCTGAGTTCTTCAGATTGAGAAAATGATAAAACATTTATAAGCAGAGGTTACCTTCAGGGAAAACCCACAAGTAATGTAGATGGTAAATACAGGTTTCTGAAATGATATAAAAATCTCAACAGTCTTTTCATGTACCATAGTAGGTGGCTTCAATGACCAACAGGTAGGCTTAAAAAAGGCAAAGTCTCTAACAAGCGAAGTCAATATTTGCATATTACTTAACCACTTCAAAACTGGGCACATTCACCCCCTTCCTGCCCACTGTGTCCAGGCCAATTTTCAGCTTTCACCTCTGTCACACTGTGACAGTTGCACGATCATGCAATGCTGTACCCAAATTTGTTTTTTATATTTTCCTCCCACAAATAGAGCTTTATTTTGGTGGTATTTAATCACCGCTGTTTTTTGGTTTTTTTTTTTTAAAAAAAAAGTTTTTTTTTAGTGTCTGTCAGAAATGATTGTAAATAAGTAACTGATGAGGTGGCATTGAAGGGCACTGATGGGGTGACGCTGATGAGGAGGAACTAATATGCAGCACTGATGGGCACTCATAGGTGGCACTGATATGTGGCACTGATGAGCACTGATAAGCGGCACTTATGGGCAATGATAGGCAGCACTGATGGGCACTGAAAGGCAGCACTGATTGACCTCACTGGGCACAGATTGGCCTCACTGATGGGCACAAATTGGCATCACTTATGGGCATGGACTTGTGACACTATAGGGTACAGGTTGGCATCACAGATGGGCACAGATTAGCATCATTGATGAGCACTACAGTGCCCTGATTACCTATACAAGTCTCCCCTATGAGGAAATGCCACTGATCAGCTCTCCTCTCCTCATACTCTATCAGTGTGAGGCGAGGAGAACCGATAAATGGTATCTCCTTGTTTACATGTAATCAGCTGTGATTGGACACAGCTCATCACATGGGTAAAGAGTTACGGCTCTTTACTGAGATCAGGGTCGTGCCATCTCCCAGGGACACAGCGCGTCTGCGATCGCCGCACTGCATGCCCCCCGCGGGCGCGTGATCATGGCAAGACTGGGCGACATCATATGACATTGGCCCAGAACAAGAGAGCATCCCGCCTGCCATTATTTGTCTATATGGCGGGCGGGAGGTTGCTCAAGTGGTTGTAAAGGGTGACCTTAATGCATTCTAATCTTTCAGTGCGCAGCTCTCCTCTCAGCCCCTCTATTGCTTACCTGAGCCCCAGCTTGATCCAGCGATGTGCACAAGAGCCTTGGCTCTCCCAGGTCTCTCCTTACTTTATTGCCTAAGACACAGCAGCAGGAGCCATTGTCTTATAGACACACACAGAGGTGGCTCAGGTGCGAGCATGTATGAGTGCCCCCAGAGTAACCAGCTTACTATGGGGGCACTCAGCAGGAAGGAGGGGCCAGGAGAGCCAGTGGGGGACCAGAGAGGAGGATCGGGCTGCTCTATGCAAAATCATTACACAGAGCAAGTAGGTATTACATGTTTGTTATGGGTTTGTTTTTTTTCCCATATTCATACTTACCTAGGTAGATGCAGCATCGGTCCAATGCTGCATCTGTCCCCCACCGCCTTGTCAATCAGCAGCTCTCCGCTCTGCCCCTCCTCACTCCTTGGAGCACTGAGCTGTGGAGGGGCGGGGAGCGGCCGTCTCAGGTTCACAGCGGCTTGCTGAGAGGCTGAGCGGGGTATCAGTCCAGGCACCTGGTGGATCTAGACCTCCATTGTCCTGGTGACACGGTGCTGGGACCATCTCTGTGACGTCAGCAGAGAGCGGACTTCAGTACACTCCTGTGATCCATAGAAGAAGTATAGCCAAACGAGCTCAGGCTGGACTTCTCCCTTAAGTTGCTTATGTGTCTGGGAACTACTGATCCAGATGTGTTTTTTTACATCTGCTTGCACTCAGTTTGTACAGCCCTGGTTTGCGACAACTCTGCTTTAAAGCTCATCTATGGTCAAAATGGTAAATCATATATTAATTTCCACATTGTATTTGTATTATTTATAGCCTACTCCTATTGATCCGAACAAAGTTGAAGTTTGTAAACTTACTCTGTGAAGATTTCCTGGAATTCTGTGACACGTAGTCACTATATGAGTAAGCACTGCTGTGTCACACATATCACAGAGCCTGCCTTCTGATCTACAGCAGTGCTGGGAGGAGGAGTTTCAGGAGGTGGAGCCAGTACAAGAATCGGCACTTGCAGGCAGCAAGGTACCATGGGATATGTAGTTATTAGAAATGGAAAGTAAACAACAGAGGAGAAGCTGAAAAGCATGCAGGAATCTAGGAAGTTGTGGAAACAGACAGCTGGCAGACGAGCAGAGCCCACAATATGAAAGGAGATTTTTTAAGTAAGCTTATATTGGCTTGTGAAATATAACTATTGTTTGTATTGTTATTACAGTTCTAATGCTATAAAATTGTATGTTGCGAACGCCTTTAACTTATGGTGGGTTTGTATAACTTAATTTGCCTCTTCTTGTTTCTTAAAGAGGTTGTAAACCTCTCTCTAACGTTTGTACCTATAGGTAAGCCTTATTCTAGGCTTAGCTATAGGTACTGTAAATATCTCCTAAACGTGCGCCATTTAGGAGATATTTACTGTATACTGCGCTGATGACGTTATCGGCGCATGTGCTCTGAAGGAACGTCCGCCCGTGCCGCTTCTTCAGGAGCGTGTGCCGTGACTGGCGGCTCCCGTGCGCATGCAATGCATACTAGCCCATTATTTATTTACTTTGCAGGGAATCTGAGTTTACTTCTTTACATCATCTTTAAGGTCAGGACTTTAACTTAAAAAATGTTTTTTTTATTACTCAGGTAAATAATGAAGCATTACATATTAATCCCTTCACGACTAAGGGTAAAACAAATACCTAAGCACAATTTTGCAACTTTGACATGTTAGTAAAACCGTACATATCATCACAACTACTTTGTGTATCCAGCTGGATTATACCTTGTTTTTTTTCAGGACAAATTGAGCTTTCATTTTTTTTTAAATTTAGCTGTATATTTCCTGGTACTACCATAACCTTCCACCAAAGAACAGCCCAAATTAAATTCTCCTGCTCCTGATGATCACAGTGAAACCACATATGTATATGTTAGGTGTTGTATGTACCCCTAGTACGTCCCAGAATCAATAGTGCACATTTTGATTTTTTTATTTATCTTACCTAAAGCACACTGCCACTAACTGATACTTACATAGTTACATAGTTAGTCAGGTTGAAAAAAGACACAAGTCTATCTAGTTCAACCATAAAAATAAATAAATAAATAAATAAATAAATAAATAAATAATATCATACAATCCCATATACCCAATCCTATACCCACAGTTGATCCAGAGGAAGGCGAAAAACCCCAGCAAAGCATGATCCAATTTGCTACAGCAGGGGAAAAAATTCCTTCCTGATCCTCCGAGAGGCAATCGGATTTTCCCTGGATCAACTTTACCTATAAATATTAATACCCAGTTATATTATGTACATTGAGGAAAGAATCCGGGCCTTTCTTAAAGCGGAGTTCCCCCCAAAAGTGGAACTTCCGCTCATCTGATTCCCCCCCCCCCTCCGGTGCCACAATTGTCTACTACGGGTATTTGCACCCACTTCCTGGAATAGACTCCCGTGGGAGTCATGCCCCTTCCCGCACCCCCCCCCCCCCCACCCCCGCTGTCTCCTGGGAAACACACAGGTCCCAGGAGATAGCGGGGACCACTTAGAACGCGCAGCGTGACTCGCGCTTGCGCAGTAGGGAACCGGGAAGTGAAGCCGCAACGCTTCACTTCTTGATTCCCTCATAGAGAATGGCGGCGGCAGCAGCCAAGAGCCAAGCGATTGATCGGCTTCGGATGCCGACATCGCTGGACTCCAGGACAGGTAAGTGTCCATTTATTAAAAGTCAGCAGCTGCAGTATTGGTAGCTGCTGGCTTTTAATAATTTTTTTTTTAGGTGGCCTCCCTCTTTAAAGCAATTTACTGAGCTGGCCAGAACCACCTCTGAAAGGGAGTCTATTCCACCATTTTTACAGCTCTTACTGTTAAGAAACCTTTCCGTATTTGGAGATGAAACCTCTTTTCCTCTAGGTGTAAAGAGTGTCCCTTTGCCCTCTGTGTTGACTGTAAAGTGAATAACTCAACACCAAGTTCACTATATGAACCCCTTATATATTTGTACATGTTGATCATATCCCCCCTTAATCTCCTCTTCTCAAGAGAGAATAAATTCAGTTCCTCTAATCTTTTCTCATAGCTGATCTCCTCCATATCTCTTATCAGTTTGGTTGCCCTTCTCTGCACTTTCTCCAGTTCCCCGACACTGATACTAATTTAAAGCGTAACTCCACTTTTGTTGAGAAAAATACATTCCCCTCTGGGTGATCTATGTACATTGCAAGGATTATAACAACCTTTGTTGCAGATTCCTACCTTATGTTATTCTGAAGAAATCACTGTTTGTTCCTCTGTGCTGAGTGGGTCTAATGGGATTAAGGGAGTGGTTTCATAATTATCAACCAGCTGTGCAGCTGGAGAGCACTAATGAGGGAATCTGCTGGGTCTGCATCCCTTTAGACGTGTTCCTATTGGGAGTATCTCACCAAAAATGTCATTTTTGTTGCAGGGGATGCCTGAAATCTGACTTTATCTTAGTGCAGACTTCTTGGGAAAACTGGGGAGCCAATCACACAAGCAGGAAATGATGTTTCTGGGGGGCATTTACAGAAAATACAGCAGCTGTAGATAAAAAAGGAAAGGTCATTTTTAATAACATTCAATTACAATATGACTTGTGTCGCAATTGTAAACGCTATATTATTTTTTCTTTATTTGCTATTTTTTTCCCCACAAAGTGGAGTTACCTTTAAAAAATAAAATAAAATCCTGTTAAAAAAAAAACACTGACCCTGACCTTGACTCAAACACTTACCCTTGCATTGACGTAGATCGAACCTTGATCTAGTTATTTTTTTGTATTTTTGTATTTTATTTTTTTATTGTTATTATTTTAATTTTTTCTTTTTTTACACACACTTTCTTTTTTTTCTCTGCAAGGAGAGAGAGAGAGATACAATGTATTTCTCTCTTCCATTCACAGAGAAAGAAAACACGGGGCGGGCTTCAAAGTGACTGATCGCTGTGATAGCCAATTAGAGGCTGTCACAGCGATCAGGTGACCTGGAATCGGGAATTCCAGGGGTCCTGATTGTTAGCACTGGGCCCGGGGCTCACAATGAGACTCAGTCCCTGTGCTGGAAATGCCCCGTGCATTGCGCTGCCAGCACAAACAATGATACACAAATATGTGGAAGCCCAGTCTAGTGGGGCCACATATTTGTGTTGTGTTGGTGCGAAGGGGTTAAAACAGAACTTCATCTAAAAGTATAGCCTTTTAAAGGATAGTTCACCTTCTGAACATGTTACACCCATATATTTGGGGTGTAATCTGTAACATGTTCTGCACCCCCCCCCTTTCATTATGACAGCAGGTGGGGTTTCTTTTCCCCACACCCACTGTCATATTTTAAAAATGTGACTGTGCAGGGCTCCACCCACATGGTCGAATGGTTCATTGACATTCACAGATCTGTGTATCAATCAAGTACAAGTCCCATCTTCCGGACGTATGTCATTTTCTTTTTCTTTTTTTATTATAAATAACAGTTTAAAAGTTTTTCAACACAAATAGCAAGAAACAGGTTCATAGTGCACTTTTCAGGAAGCTCGAAGGAAGAGTACAGAAGTCATGTTCACGCTGATCACGCCCTTGCTGTTCACTAACACTTTCTGCAGGTCAGTAAGGTCCGTATGGGCAGAGAGTTGTCAGCTGTGTCTGCAGGAGCATGTGATTGTACCCATGATGCACTGGTCATGGCTGCAATGCTTTGCAAGCTCCAGTGTAAAAAAATAAATAAATAAATGCACATTTTTTTACCTGAAAAAATGTGTGCATTTATTATTAGTTTTTATTTTTTTTTTTACTAAAGGTGAACTTATGCTTTAAAAGATAAAAAAAGTAGCTTTTGCTTCATTATTCTAAATACATCCAGGGTTGTCCCCCAGAGCTTTTTTTCTCCCAGATGTCAGTAGTCCGAAGGCCAGCATGATTCACCCTACTTCCACTGAGCCCAGGTCATTGTGGACCTGCGCCAGTCTGTGAAAAGGGAAATTACACATTGTGTTACTCTGCTTTTTACTCCTATCAGCAAGCTCCTTGTCAGTACACAAACTGATTGGCCCATTCTACCTCTCATATTTGAGCTCTGCTGTACAGGGAATATAGGAAGCTGATACAAAGTCTCATGAACAGCTTAGAGAGTAGGCTGCAGTGACCCAGTTGCAAAGATAGAGGGAGCACGGAATAAGGTATTTCACCTTATTTCAGGACTCCTACATATAACAAGCATTGTGGTGGTGCAAGGGTATTTTTTTGTTCCAGCCTTTCAGTTGCAACGTAAATTAAAAAGATGCAGTTAACAAGCTAGAGCCACAGTTGGGAGCAATACAAAAAATGACAGAAGTTCTATCCCAACCCTACTCCATCCAAAACTAATTTTTTTTTAGGCTTTAGTAGATTTGAATGATTAAGTCACTCACCTGGAACAAGTATGCAGATCCGGCCTTCTTACTAATCTCTGACTTTACTGATGTGCTCATTCCAGATCAGAAAGGATCAACACAACAGCCTGGCATGGGGTGAAGGAGGTCAGCGGTGGCAGGGCCCATGTTTCTCACTTTAAGATTCTGTGAGCTGGCCGGCAATCAGCATTATGACAGGAGAAATAATGACATTGTTTTTTTTTCTGTGCTTTCCGTGTCTTTCCTTTTAATGGTTTAAAAATAACAATGGAATCAAAGCACCGGACCTAATGCTATTTACTCTGACAGCGCCAGAATGAAAAATATAATTGGCCCTTCTGGACTGTAAATCAGAGTTTGGCTGTATTAGGGAAAAGCATGTCTGTCAGATTAGGCTGTACTGTGCGACAATCTCTCTTCTGATTGAGACCTGGAGGAAGAAAAAAGAACTCTGAAAACTCCAGAAAAAAAAACATAATCTAGAATTACAGCACTGACCTTATTTCTACTGAAGTCTTAAAGTGTAATTGCACATTTTTTATAGTGAAAAGCCAGATAGTGAATTATCTACACCAGCCATTCTCAACCAGGGTTCTGTGGAGCTATAGGGATCCTCCTGGGATAGCTAGTGTCTCCTTGAGCTGTGGCTAATTGACCCCCCATCAGATGGTTCCTGCCTAGATCCAGGTCCAACGCCACTTGGCAGAGCCAGCAACCTGAATGTAAGGGTGTCATTCTGAACACCCCTGTAAAGTGGGGATTCTTTGCACTTACCACCACCAATTTAACGATTGATGTGGGTTCTCTGTGACCTAAAAATTTATTTCAAGAGTTCCTCTTGCATAAAAATGTTGAGAAAGGCTGATCTACACTGTAAAGAGTATAAATATTTGTCACCAACTAGGAGAATGCAGGTAAAAACACATAAAAATCAATTATTTAAATGCTTCATTGCAGTGTCCTTTCCATAAATGATTTTTAATTCCTTTGCAATGTGCCTATGAACTTCTAGAAATTTTGACTAGAACAGGAAGAGTCACAAATCCCTAGCACCTCCCCAACCTCCTTGCACATCATAGCCCCCTACTGTTCTGGGAGTGTCTTAACTACTGCTGTCTTAGGTGACCAGCAACTCTTCCCCCTCTTCCCTATATAATGTTAAATGTAGCTACCTAGTGTGAGGAGTGAAAGGGTATACTATATGCACGAGTGACAGCTCTCAGTCTTCTGGGCTGCTGCTTGCTTTCAGGTCCCAAGATGAGCGACTGCATTTCTATTTAAAATATACATGACTGTAGGATAACAGATGTAATTAACATGTCCTACTACCACAACTACATACCCTTACCCCAATAACTCAGACCACACCGATATTGGAGTATTAAAAGGCCGTAGCAGCCTATTTTATTTAAACAAATATATATCTTAGAATATCAAAACTATAAAAATATAACATATCCATCATAAAAACAGCAAAACAACAACATCTGTTAGGCATATGGAAAAATGCAGCGCATGTACAAATGAATATAGGTCTTTAAAATGGTGAAACAGTCAAGAAATAACTAATTGACCACAGGTGCCTTGAAACACAAACGTCCATAGATGGATGTAAATGTCCAACCGCACAGGAGGTATAAGTACTCCAAGGGGTGGTGATGGTCTGATGGTTGTCAGAAAACACCTGGCATCATACAGCGACTTCCCAACCGAGAAACCGGGTCCCAATGGGTCATTCAGAGAAAGTGCAAAAAAAGCCTCTTACCAGATCCTGTGGATTCCCATGTCAGCGACAGGGAATCGCATGCGCAGTTTGTCACAAATGACGTGGAATGGGAGCTCAGGAATCGCCAATCTCTTGGATTGTGGTCTGTATGGATCTCGGCCGGCAACCGGATGGGTCCTCACAACGAACCGTCCTCACACCGAACCGTCCCAGCATGCATCAGAAGTTTCACAAACGGTCCCCCGAAAGGAGCAGTTGGAGGGACTGGATCTCATGCGGTAAATGTGGACTCAAAAAGAATGTGCCTCCACATGGTGCAGATAAAAAAGGGTGTTTTTATTGACAAAAACGACCATACACAAATAAAAGCGTGATCACGGTGGATAAAAACAAATGGGCAACAAAGAGAGTGGTGTATGTACCCGACGCGTTTCGACCTAGGGGTCTTCAACAGGGGCATAGACCACTCACTCCAAGTTGCCAAATATATATAATAAAATTATTTAGAGAAGGACCAATCACAAGGGCTGAAAAAACAGGAGATTGGATTGGGTGAATACAATCACATGACTTGCTTGAATGTCTAGACATAAAGATCATACACAATTTCTATATAAATAAATGAATGACATTAAGGTGAAGCTCAGGAGACTGTATAAAGGTCTACAAGCAGAAAAATATATCACTCTATGATCTCTCTAACAAAAATGAAGCATTTAAAGATTAAATGAAAACAGCACTCCTCTGCTGACAGTCCAGCAGAATGTACCGCCCTGTCAGCCAGAGGAGCCAATCCTCAATAAGAAGACAAAAGGTGTTAAATAAAGCTGACCAATAGGCCCCTATGTATGAGCCGGCCTCTATCCCTGAACGCCCACATGACCAGTCTGTGTAGGAAATGATGTCACGTCCGTGGGCGTGTCTGACGTCTCCCTCTCACATGACTCACTGGGCCAATCAGAGAGCAAACATCCCACTCAACTCTGCTGCACGTACAATCCGTACACCGCAGAGGGATGGGACTTAAATGAATACACCTAGCGTCCCGGCAATGCAATCCAGCAAGCAACGGACGCTGAATGAGACAAAACAGCATCTCTATGGTGTCTGTGTAAAAAAATGTGTTATGCAGCAGACCGGGACCCGATGACCCGGAAGTGTGCATAGAACTCCAGTGAGCCAGAAGTGTATTGGAAGTGGGGACAATTTCTATATAAATAAATGAATGACATTAAGGTGAAGCTCAGGAGACTGTATAAAGGTCTACAAGCAGAAAAATATAACACTCTATGATCTCTCTAACAAAAATAAAGCATTTAAAGATTAAATGAAAACAGCACTCCTCTGCTGACAGTCCGGCAGAATATACCGCCCTGTCAGCCAGAGGAGCAAATCCTCAATAAGAAGACAAAAGGTGTTAAATAAAGCTGACCAATAGGCCGCTATGTATGAGCCAGCCTCTATCCCTGAACGCCCACATGACCAGTCTGTGTAGGAAATGATGTCACGTCTGTGGGCGTGTCTGACGTCTCCCTCTCACATGACTCCCTGGGCCAATCAGAGAGCAAACATCCCACTCAACTCTGCTGTACGTACAATCCGTACAACGCAGAGGGATGGGACTTAAATAAATACACGTAGCGTCCCAGCAATGCAATCCAGCAAGCAACGGACGCTGAATGAGACAAAACACCATCTCTATGGTGTCTGTGTAAAAAAGTGTGTTATGCAGCAGACCGAGACCCGATGACCCGGAAGTGTGCATAGAACTCCAGTGAACCCGAAGTGTATTGGAAGTGGGGACACATATAGTGAAATATAATGTGTTGGGAAATGACTAGCTGAGGTGGAATCGCATAAATGTGTAAAAAAATACTGGCGTGACATGTGTGAATGTCTCTTAAGGTCCATGTGTGTTAGGTGGGACTGAAATAAAAAATTAAAAAATTGAAAAATTATGTGAACACAAAATCTCCAAAACGCACATTGTAAAATGTGTTAAAATGAATCTATATGTGGAGGGAATGTGTAGATTTGTAAAGTGACCCAAATATCTGATAGTTATCCCTATGATCACTTGACTGTAAAGAATCATCAGCATAGACCGAATGGGTCAATTTGGATTGGACCAATTTCAATTGGGTGAATAGATAACCCTCTAAGGTGCACCATATATAAACTGTGTACCAGCTTGTGAATATAGGTGAAAAAAAGGGAGAGGGGGAGGGGGAAAAAATGTTGGAATAATGAAAATAAAAAAATATATAAAAATGTTAATAAAGAGAGGGAGGGACATGCATAGAGATGTGGAAGGAATTTAGGATTGGTTGATAAAGGAGTTGAGGTCCCACTCCACGTTTAAACCTAACGGGAAATAGGACCTCAACTCCCATATCCAATAAGTCTCGAGGCGTGACACTCCTCGGAGGCGGACTCACCTCTCCAATGTGGGACAAATTTGTCGATCACCTGGAATAAAGTCCCGGTAGGGTCTTTATTATGGTGTTCCAGATAATGCCGGGGTACTGTATGTTTGTCCTTGCCTTTCTTGATACCTGCCACATGTTCATTGACTCGTATAGAGAAAGTTCTGATGGTACGCCCAACATACTGTTTGTGGCAGGGGCAAGTAATGAGGTAGACAATGTATTGTGATGTACAAGTTGTGAAGTGTTTCATCTGGTAAGTGAGGGAGGTGACTGTGGATTGGAAAGTGGTACTTTTTTGTCTGCCTCGAATGTTGTGGAGGCAGACATTGCATCTACGGCAGGGGTAATAACCCTGACATTCCTGAAAAAATGAAACTCTTTTGGGGGGGTCTATTATATTCGGAGCAATCTGTCCTTGAATGGACCGTGCTCCCCTGAATACAACAGCCGCCCGTTCAGGAAGAACTGACCCCAGTAGATTATCATTTAAAAGTACCTTCCAGTGCTTTTTGAATATAGCTTTTACTTGTTTGGACTGAATGGAGTGAGTGGTAAAGAAAGCCCATTTGTGCATAGGTTCAGCTGTGGATTTGGGGCGTTCTGTCAAGGTGGATTCTCTATCAGTGGATAGTGCCCTATTGAGTTCCTCGTCTAGATGTCTGGGATCATAACCTTTTTCAATAAATCGATCTCTCAGAACTAGCGATTGTGACTGGAAATCAATAGCATTGGTACAGTTGCGTCGTAGTCTCAAAAATTGGCTACGGGGAACAGACTTGAGCCACTGCTCCTGATGGCAACTGTCAATGGGAATGAATCCGTTCCGGTCGGTGGCCTTGAAATACGTGCGGAACTCCAAATGTTTGTCCACCACAAATATTTCAAGGTCCAAAAAATGTACACTGGTAGAGCTGGCCTCATAGCTCAAAGATATTCCTCTATCATTAGAATTGAGACTAGTCATGAAACTGTCAAGTGATGTACGGTCACCATCCCATAGGAAGAGGATGTCGTCTATGTACCTGGCCCAGAGGATCAACTCGGATCTCTGGGCCGCATAGACGACATCCTCCTCCCACTGGGCCATGAAGAGGTTGGCGAGGCTGGGGGCAAACTTGGCCCCCATAGCCACGCCCCTCTTCTGTAGAAAAAATTGATTCTGGAACCAAAAATAATTGTGTTCCGTTGCAAATATGAGTAATTGCATAATAAAATTACGCTGAAGGGAAGGGAGCTTGTTGTCTCTAGATAGGTGTTTCTCCACCGCCTCAAAGCCCAAGTGATGTGGGATGCACGTATAAAGTGCCGCCACATCTGCTGTGACTAAAAGCATCCCTTCTGAAACTGAAACAGGTTCCAGTAATCTAATGGTGTCTCTAGTGTCCTTAAGATAGGACTGCGTGGAACGAACCAACGGTTGTAAATAAAAATCTACGTATTTACCAATACGGGCTGTGACTGAGTCAATCCCGCTGACAATAGGTCTGCCAGGGGGATTGACTGAGTCCTTATGGACTTTAGGAAGATAATAGATAGCTGGAATGCGTGGGACTTGTGGGACTAGAAAACTTTTTTCCTTTTTGTTTAAAATCCCTAGCGCATAACCTTCCTCAATAAGTTTGACCAGAGCCTTTTTGAAAGGTGTAGTGGGGTCCGTGGGAATAGGGCTGTAAGTGTTTGAATCGTTAAGGATTCTATACATCTCTTTAAGGTAATCGACCTTATCAAGAACTACAATCCCGCCCCCCTTATCCGCTGGGCGGATTATCAGGTTCTTTTTCTCACAAAGAGATCTGAGGCCGTTTTTTATGTCTGATTGAATATAGACACGTTTTTTCTGTTTGTTTAATTTGTCCAGATCTCCCAGAACAAGGTTTTTAAAAACCTGTATGGAGGGAGCCAGAGAGCCTGGGGGGTTAAATATAGATGGATTAGATAATCCTGAATGTGTAACTTGTACAAGTTACAACAAGTTAAACAAACAGAAAAAACGTGTCTACATTCAGCGTCCGTTGCTTGCTGGATTGCATTGCTGGGACGCTACGTGTATTTATTTAAGTCCCATCCCTCTGCGGTGTACGGATTGTACGTACAGCAGAGTTGAGTGGGATGTTTGCTCTCTGATTGGCCCAGGGAGTCATGTGAGAGGGAGACGTCAGACACGCCCACGGACGTGACATCATTTCCTACACAGACTGGTCATGTGGGCGTTCAGGGATAGAGGCTGGCTCATACATAGCGGCCTATTGGTCAGCTTTATTTAACACCTTTTGTCTTCTTATTGAGGATTTGCTCCTCTGGCTGACAGGGCGGTATATTCTGCCGGACTGTCAGCAGAGGAGTGCTGTTTTCATTTAATCTTTAAATGCTTTATTTTTGTTAGAGAGATCATAGAGTGTTATATTTTTCTGCTTGTAGACCTTTATACAGTCTCCTGAGCTTCACCTTAATGTCATTCATTTATTTATATAGAAATTGTCCCCACTTCCAATACACTTCTGGCTCACTGGAGTTCTATGCACACTTCCGGGTCATCGGGTCCCGGTCTGCTGCATAACACATTTTTTTACACAGACACCATAGAGATGCTGTTTTGTCTCATTCAGCGTCCGTTGCTTGCTGGATTGCATTGCCGGGACGCTAGGTGTATTCATTTAAGTCCCATCCCTCTGCGGTGTACGGATTGTACGTGCAGCAGAGTTGAGTGGGATGTTTGCTCTCTGATTGGCCCAGTGAGTCATGTGAGAGGGAGACGTCAGACACGCCCACGGACGTGACATCATTTCCTACACAGACTGGTCATGTGGGCGTTCAGGGATAGAGGCCGGCTCATACATAGGGGCCTATTGGTCAGCTTTATTTAACACCTTTTGTCTTCTTATTGAGGATTGGCTCCTCTGGCTGACAGGGCGGTACATTCTGCTGGACTATCAGCAGAGGAGTGCTGTTTTCATTTAATCTTTAAATGCTTCATTTTTGTTAGAGAGATCATAGAGTGATATATTTTTCTGCTTGTAGACCTTTATACAGTCTCCTGAGCTTCACCTTAATGTCATTCATTTATTTATATAGAAATTGTGTATGATCTTTATGTCTAGACATTCAAGCAAGTCATGTGATTGTATTCACCCAATCCAATCTCCTGTTTTTTCAGCCCTTGTGATTGGTCCTTCTCTAAATAATTTTATTATATATATTTGGCAACTTGGAGTGAGTGGTCTATGCCCCTGTTGAAGACCCCTAGGTCGAAACGCGTCGGGTACATACACCACTCTCTTTGTTGCCCATTTGTTTTTATCCACCGTGATCACGCTTTTATTTGTGTATGGTCGTTTTTGTCAATAAAAACACCCTTTTTTATCTGCACCATGTGGAGGCACATTCTTTTTGAGTCCACATTTACCGCATGAGATCCAGTCCCTCCAACTGCTCCTTTCGGGGGACCGTTTGTGAAACTTCTGATGCATGCTGGGACGGTTCGGTGTGAGGACGGTTCGTTGTGAGGACCCATCCGGTTGCCGGCCGAGATCCATACAGACCACAATCCAAGAGATTGGCGATTCCTGAGCTCCCATTCCACGTCATTTGTGACAAACTGCGCATGCGATTCCCTGTCGCTGACATGGGAATCCACAGGATCTGGTAAGAGGCTTTTTTTGCACTTTCTCTGAATGACCCATTGGGACCCGGTTTCTCGGTTGGGAAGTCGCTGTATGATGCCAGGTGTTTTCTGACAACCATCAGACCATCACCACCCCTTGGAGTACTTATACCTCCTGTGCGGTTGGACATTTACATCCATCTATGGACGTTTGTGTTTCAAGGCACCTGTGGTCAATTAGTTATTTCTTGACTGTTTCACCATTTTAAAGACCTATATTCATTTGTACATGCGCTGCATTTTTCCATATGCCTATTTTGTTGTTTTTGTCAAACTGTATGCAGCAGCTTCCATTCATTTTACTGGTTAGCGCGGTGTTTTCTATTTACCTCTAACAACATCTGTTAAACAACCTGTCTAATTTCTCGAGCGTTGGTCTGAGCAATAGCTTCATAATCATCAGTGTCCAATAACAAAACTTGCCCTGCGGTCCCATCAAATTTGTCACATAGGCCTCAAGCCGACAAGCTGGCTCAGAGACTACCAATGACCGCAGAGCCCCATTATCACTTCCCGGTTAACCTCCGTTAACCGGGAACCACCATCATGAGCCATATCAACGCTAGCTCCCAAAAAACTCTTACTTTTTGCCATCTTCTTTCTCTTGCCCAGACCAACGCCCGCCACAGCACCCGAGAATAACACCTTAGTCTCGTGTGCCCCTCCACACCCGAAGTGCTCGCTGTATGCCATCTTGTAAACCTAAGGCCCACAAGTCTATACCCACTTCGTTCAAGTGAACCCCATCCGCCCGTAAATACCTCCAGGTTTCAAACTCAAGTTCAAGGTGTCTCACCGCCAAACCACCATTATTGATCACGAACTTGCTCACTTCTCTGTTTATTTTTTTCCGTGCCCTGTTGACACCTTCTACTGACCTAGCCATCCTCCATGATGTCCGAGCCACCATGTCAGACCAGACAATCACCATCTTAGGGAAAGCTTCCTTCAACTGCCAAACGTCCAACTTTATGTCCCGTTTTATGTCTACCATGGCCCTAATGCCCAAGTCATTGCCGCCTACATGAATAACTAAGACGTCCGGCGGCCTGTCTCGTTGTGCATACCGATGAACCTCGGAAACCAACCTTCCCCACAACATGCCGGGGATCCCCAACCACTTGATACATGCCTCCCGTTTGCTGAAACCCAATTGCCTACCCTTCAAACGTGCGTCACCTCTCCGTGCCCCCCAGGACACGTAAGAATGCCCCATGATCCAGACCATCCCCGGCAACGAATCTGAAACAGAAGAAAAGAAAAAACAACCGAACTATAAAAAACCCCTATATTCCACAATCATTGTCATATATCCACTCTACCAGAAACTGTCCCATTCTGTTTTACAAACCTACCACCAGGTGGGGCCGAACATAAGACTGAAACCTATTCGATTCCCACCGCCCAATGCGTTTAACCGCATCCACATGCATACCATTTCTGGCTGCTTCCGTAGCTGCTCCTATCCTAAATGAATGAGATGAGAAATCCTTCTCATCCAGGCCCAGTCCCCGTATGCATTTCGTAAAGACTGCCACAAATTGAAATCTAGACAAAAATTCACCCCTTAAATGTATCAAAAAGGGGCCCGGTCGTACTGAACGACATTTTAAAAATTCCCGAACCGCCTCTACCGGGCATAACTGCGATCCCTGCACTGGGTAAACCTGTACCAGTCTGCCTTTTCCCAGCTGATCAGTCTTAGATTTACGTAACCACAACTTTAACCCCTCCTCCCCATACTGTACATCATGATAACCCAGCCCCCCTTCCACTTTCTTAGAAGGGCTGACTAATTCCCCGATCCTGAAAGCCCCAAAAAAAAACAACAAAAATGCCACTTTAAACAACATACTTTCATAGGTGGATAAGCATACCCCCTCCAACTGTGTTATAATACCTTGCAGTATCTCAAACGTCACCGGTCTTCTACCGTCCTTGCTAACCATCGACTTCCTATAGCCTTTCATCGCCTGCCTTACCCAAAAGTCTTTGGTAAAGTCAACCTGTCCTTGCAATTTAAACAAAAATGCCAAACCCGCTACCTTCTTATTTACCACCGACGCAGACACGCCTTCCTCCATTTTTCTGGCAATGTAGTAAATCAACAACAACCTCACTTCACGTCCCACCGGCTCCTCCCCAATTCCTTGTACAAACTCCATCCATTCCTTCCATACCTTAGAGTATGCTGCCCATGTCGACCCACTCACCGACTTCCTTATCCATCCAGCGATGAGGCCAATGCTATCCCCCACAGCCATTCGGGACAAGGTACCCCTTGCTGCTCCGCCTCCGGCGCCAACTCCCGAAACTTGTCCCACTGAAAGCGAGACAACGCATCAGCTATCACATTTTCCACCCCTGGTAAATGTACCGCATGAATGAAAACATTCAACTGCAGACAGCGCAATACTAAGTGTTGCAATAACCTGATCACTGGAGGAGATGATGCCGTAATCCTGTGAATTACTTGCACCACCCCCAAATTGTCCCCATGGAAACGCACCTTCAGATCCCTGAAAGATGCTCCCCACAGTTCCACCGCCAGCACTACCGGAAACAACTCCAGCAGCACCAGATTCTTTGTAAATCCTGCCTCAACCCATGCCTGGGGCCATGGCCCCGCACTCCACTGTCCCTGAAAAAATGCCCCAAAACCCGTGGAACCTGCGGCATCCGTGAATAGTTCCAGGTCAAAGTTGCTGACTGAACCAGACATCCAGATTGCCCTACCGTTAAAATTTTCCAAAAACGTATGCCACACTGTGCGTTTCTCTTAATCGCACAAAATGTCTCGGCGATTTGATTCCACTCGTGCTAGACGCAAGCCTGCGACTAAACACCCTCCCCATCGGTAATATGCGGCATGCAAAGTTAAGCTTGCCCAATACCGACTGTAGCGTCCTTAACTGCACTTTCTTTAATCCTAAAAGCCCTGCAATTTCTCTCTTCAGGTCTTCCAGCTTATCGTTCGGCAGCCTTCATTCCATTGCATCCGAATCTAGGACAATGCCCAAGAACTGGATGACCGTGCAAGGTCCCTCCGTCTTATCAGCAGCCAATGGAATGCCAAATCTATCTGCGATGTGCTCCAGCGTCGCTAGCAGCACCGCGCAGATCTTAGAGGCCCCCGGACCTATACAAAGAAAATCGTCTAGGTAATGAATAACAGAATTCACCCCCGACACATCCCGCACAACCCATTCCACAAAAGAGCTAAACTGCTCAAATATCGCACACGATATTGAGCAGCCCATGGGTAGGCACTTGTCCACGTAAAATTCGTTGTTCCAATGACACCCCAGTAGCCTAAAACTATCCGGGTGCACCGGCAGTAGTCTGAAAGCGGATTCCACATCCGCTTTTGCCATCAGGGCCCCCTTCCCGTAACGACGGATCTATCTCACTGCCGCATCGAAAGAAGTATAGGTCACGGAGCACGCCCCCTGATCTATAGCATCGTTCACTGACCCCCCTTTTGGGAAAGATAGATGATGAATTAGCCTGAATTTTCCCGGTTCCTTTTTTGGGACCACCCCCAGCGGCGAGACCACTAGGTCGTCAAACGGCGCAACTGGAAATGGGCCACCCATCCGCCCCAATGCAACCTCCTTCCTCAGCTTCTCCAAAACCACATCCGGATGTTGCATTGCTGACCGTAAATTGCGTGGAACCGGTGGGATCACCGTCAACTCGCATGGAATCCTAAAACCAACCGAAAAACCTGCCTCCAACAATTGAGCTGCTTCCTTATCCGGATACCTACCTAGAAACGGTCGCATCCTTTCCACCGTCACTGGGGTCCTCCCTTTTGTTTGCAGTTTCTCCTGTGCAAGCTTTTCCCTGTTTAAAACATCTGGACTCGGGGTGAGAGCCCCCGCATTCTGAACACTCGTGTTTATACTTACATGTGACTCCAAACCTGCATGTCCCGGTGTTGTATTGCCAACAAACCCCTTTTCTGTTTCCGACCGAATGTCCCTGGGTCGAAGGTCCACCGCCCCCCCCCGAAAAAACTGATTGGGGGCCCTCGCCGTCGTCATCAATTTCATCCAGAGGCTGATGTCTTTGTGATCCCAACGCAGAGCCGGCCTGACCGCCCTCCGTTGTCGGAACTGCTCATCATACCTCAGCCATGCTGTTCCCCCATAAACTCTGTACGCCTCACCAATAGCATCTTGATAACAAAACAGTGCCGAGCAATGCTCGGGTTGTTTTTCCCCTATCACACTTGCCATAATCGCAAACGCTTGCAACCAGTTAGCAAACGTTCTAGGGATCAAACGATATCTCCTCTTCTCCTCATCCTCCTTCTTAGAACCATCCGGCTTCACTCTATCCAGATTTAATTTTTCCAATGGTAGCAGTGAAAAAATTTCCACATACTCACCTTTCCACAGTTTTTCACGCACTTCTTGTTTTAAATGCGACCCTAACGGTCCCTCATAGCAAACATAGACTTCACATTTTGCCGCGTCGGCCAACCTTGTTATGTCCTGCCTGCCTTGCTGCCTCCGTTGTTTTTTCCGTCCCTTCCGCGGCCCCACTCGCTGTCGCCACTGGGCTGGGCAATGCGACTGCGGTCTGCACAACCGGCCCTCCACTGTTTACTGCTCCACCTGTTGCCTCTACAGCCCCTGCATCCACCAGCGGAACCCATGCTGATGCCGGGCCCGTGCGACCCTTTTCTGCCGCTTCAAAACGCTGCACTAGCTCTTTTATGCCTGCCAAGAAACCCCCTAAGCCAGAGGCCCCCCCGCTTGTTTCATTCACTCTGCCACCTTCACTCACTCCTGCAACCCCCAGCCCCCCACTACTCGGCAGACCTGCAACAGAAATAATGACATTAGACTCACCAGGCTGCACAGGCGTCACCTCATCAGCCGGACTTCTGTTCTCCACCGCTGCTGTCCTCCTGGAGGGGGGGCCGCCTCTTCCTCTGACCCGGACCGCTCATCTTCCCCATTGCACTCCCCTTCTTCCTCCTCTGCAGATGAAGGCCCACCCGGCCTGGACGCCAAGGTTGCCATTGAAGCTGCAGCCGTACGCCCCCGCCTTCGCGTATCCCCTCTGCCGGCTGCTTTTTGTTGTACCTTGCCCGGACCGGTGTTGGAAACCACAGTCCTGCCGTCAGGTATGAGCGCTGCTCTCCCAGGCCTCCTCTCTCACTCCTTCTGCGATCCCCTGCCGTGGAACCAGAAGGCCCAGGGATCTCTCCACGTGCACCGCTGCGCACCTCAGCCTCATTCGCTCTGGGGGCGGGGCTAGCACTTCTCTCCACTCTGGCTTGTCTAGGCCGCTGCGCCGCTCCTGATCCATCCCGCCGACCGCTGTTCGCTCCGCCATCCCTTCTCCTCCTTCCATCCAGCTCACTCGCCGCTCTTTTGGGCGGCGGGCCTGCCGAGGGACCGGCGTGCGTCCCGGGCTGCCGCTGTTCAGGGGAAAAACGCTCTGGAGGCCGCGACCGCCGTGTCCTAGTACCGCTCGTTCCCCCCCTGCTAGCTGTAGGTTCTGTCCCCCTCACCGCTGCCTCTATGGTGTCCTGGAGCCAGGCTGCCCCCCTCACCATTGCTTCTTCTCTCATCTGCTCCATCAGACGCTCCAGGTCAGCCATGCTGCTCTTCAGGGAACTTTCTACAGGAAACTGTTACTCCTCCCAGGGCGGCATAAACTTATAAAGACCCTCCTAGTACCTCCCCCTCGGTTAACTGATAAACACTCCCACATATATGTTAACTCCACTGCTTCCACAGTCATGTATTCCCTCCACCTATGCATTACATGCTGTGTTACGGGCCTTTCTGGAGGTCACTCGTTCCACATGATTTAGGAAAAAAATAGCTATAGATGGAATTCAGCGTTAACATATGTTACATGCTTAAAATATATACATGCTAGTACAATCTCATGGCAAGTTCTTTGTTGTCTGGTGAAAGGGTCTTTTTAAAATTTGGGTGGACTTAATCTCTAAATTTGGGCAGTAGAGCTAACCGTCATCTCTAAAAAAAAATTGAGCTCTAAACACCATTTCTGAATTTGTTTTGTAGATCTAGTTATCATCTATACATGTGGTTTGTAGATCTAGCCATCATCTATAAATGTGGTCTTTAGATCTAGCCATCATCTCCACAATTGGTCTGTAGATCTTGCCATCATCTATAAATTTGGTTTGTATATCTAGCTATCATCTCCAAATTTGGTCTGCAGATTTAGCCATCGTCTCTAAATTTGGTCTGCAGATCTAGCCATCATCTCTAAAGCTACATACTATACAATTTTCTGTAGATTTTTTTCCTTCAGATTTACCAAAACCATATAATATGATGTCAAACCTTAAGAGTTTAAATTTGTATGCAATCAGGCAGGCCCTTGCACTACATGGTTTTGGTAAATCTAAAAGAAATCAGACAGCAAACGTTGTATAGTGTGTATGGGGTCTTGATTTGTTCTGTAGAGCTAGCAATCATCTATAAATTTGGTTTGTAAATCTAGCCATCATCTCAAAATTTGGTCTGCAGATTTAGCCACTGTCTCTAAATTTGGTCTGCAGATTTAGCCATCATCTCTAAATTTGTTCTGGTAGATCTAGCCATCATCTCTAAATTTGGTCAGTAGATCTAACCATCATCTCTAAATTTGTTCTGCAAATCTACTCATCATCTCTAAATTTGTTCTCTAGATCTTGCCATTATCTCTAAATTTGGTCTGTAGATCTAGTCATTTTCTCTAAATTTGGTCCACAGATTTAGCCTTCATTCATCTATGAATTTGATTTGTAGATCTAGCCATCATCTCTAAATTTAGTCTGTAGATCTAGCCATCATCTATAAATGTGGTTTGTAGATCTAGCCTTCATCTCTAAATTTGGTCTACAGATTTAGCCATCATATTTAAATTTGGTCTGCAGATTTAGACATAATCTCTAAATTTGTTCTGGTAGATCTTGCCATCATCTACAAATTTGGTTTGTAAATCTAGCCATCATTTCTAAATTTGGTCTGCAGATTTAGACCATCATCTTTACATTTGTTCTGTAGATCTAACCATCATCTCTAAATTTGGCCTGTAGATCTAGCCATTGTTTCTAAATTTGGTCTGTAGATCTAGCCATCATCTCTAAATTTGGTCCACAGATTTAGCCTTCATCTCTAAATTTGGTTTGTAACTCTAGCCTTCACCCCTAAATTTGGTCTGAAAATGTAGCCATCATATCTAAATTAGTTCTGTAGATCTAAACATCATTTCTTAATTTGTTCTGTAGATCTAGCCATCATCTAAAATAAATCTGTAGATCAAGCATCATCTATAAATTTGGTTTGGAGATGTAGCCATCATCTCTAAATTTGTTCTGTAGATCTAGCCATCATCTATACATTTGGTTTGTAGATCTAACGATCATCTCTAAATTTGGTCTGCACATTTAGACATCATCTCTCAATTAGTTCTAAAGATCTAATCATCATCTCTAACTTTGGTCTGTAGATCTAGTCATCATCTCTAAATTTGGTCTACAGATTTAGCCTTCATCTCTAAATTTGGTTTGTAACACTAGCCATCATCTATAAATTAGTTCTGTAAATCTAGCCATCATCTTTAAATCTAGTTTGTAGATCTAGCCATCATCTCTAAATTTTGTCTGTAGATCTAGCCATCATCTCTAAATTTGGCCTTGAGATCTATCCATGATCTCTAGTTATGAACGGGTTAAACTTTTGGTTAGATTAAAGATGCACATTAAATTATAAATGACGTTGCTTGCTATCATCCTGTTATAAACCTTGGTACAATGGACTGGAAGGTGAAAGGGCAGCACCAGTAGCAATTAAAATGTGCTCCCAAGACATGTGCTGACAGTGAACATGCTGAAAGGAGGAGAGAGCAGAGGGAGGAGAGGGATGATTTCATCAGTGTTCTTCTACTCCTTCGTTGCCCATTCACAGGCTGTTTGCTTTTTTTTTTAACAAAAAAGTTTATTTAGGTTTTCCAAAACAAACAGTTTAAAATGAATTAGACAGATAAAGACATCTAACAAAGTTTTCTTACATTTCTTAACAAATGCAGGAGTAGTAGTCAAATCAACAATATGTTTACAAGAACATTGCTCCCATCCCAATTGGAGGTATAAGAGGTCAGATTGATTACCTTTAGTTCGTATATTTTAACCCCACACTCTCACAGATAGACACAAAAATCTATTTATGGGGACCAGTTTATATCAACCATCGTGAGCCTCGACCCGGGGGCCTCAATCAATAGTTAGATGTTTTGCCTTCACCCATGCTGCCCAAATCTTCCCAAACTTCTTGGGGCAGTTTCTTCCCATATATGTCATTTTATATAATGGTAATGCCCTATTTATCAAGGACTGCCAAAGCTGTCTGGTGGGTGGCTGGGACTGATTCCACTGTAATAGGATAGCCTTTCTAGCATACAGTGTGGCGTAGAAGATAAATAATTTCTTCCCCCATGAGACCTCCAGGAAGTCGCAAATACCTAACAAAAGAGGGATCGGGCTGTATGGAACCACCACTCTCTCAATAGAATTAATATCGGCAAGTATATTTTCCCAGAATTCCTTCACACCAGGGCAGGACCAGACTATATGGAAGAAGTCAGCGTCATCCGAACCACACCTAGCGCACCTCGCCGACCTATCAGGGTAAATTCTCGCTAAACGTACTGGAGAGTAATATGCACGGTGAATAAACTTCAGTTGCATGAACCTATCTCTAGCTGAGATTTTAAGAGGTAGATATTGCTGAATCCCCTCCTCCCAGTCCTCATCTGTCAGTTCCGGGATATCCCCCCGCCATAACTCACACAGCCGGGACACTCCAGATGTGTCGTGGGACGCAAATATGTTGTACAGTGTGGACAACGTTTTCCCTGTATCTGGGGGTTTAAGCGTATTTTCCACAGGCGACCCCTCCAAATTTAGCGGGCCAGGGAATTGGGACCGGAATGCATGGCGCAACTGAAGGAATCTGAAGAACATATGATTCGGGAGTTCCTTATCTCTTTTTAAGGCATCAAACGAGACTAGTCGGCCCTGTGCTACTATGTCTCCCAAAGTTTTGACCTCATATCTAGCCCACACGACCGGGTCAGGAATAGAGCGAAAGTGAGGCAGACGAGGGTTGCCCCACAAGGGAGTCGCAGGGGACCAGTCATTGGGTCCCATGAGTTGTTTTTGAACCGTGTCCCAAACCCTAAGGGTCGTCTTCATGGGAAGAGTCACCCGAAGATTGGATCTGGGGCCTCTATAAACCAAATTCCCCAACTCCGCAAATGAACCAATCAACGCCGCCTCCGTGGTGGAAGCGGGATTAGTCGGGTCCTCCGAGAACCACCACTTAACAGTCACCAGGACCGCCGCCCAGTAGTATTTCAGAAAACAGGGCAAAGCCAATCCCCCCAGCACACCTGGCAACTGCAGAGTTGATCTAGCTATTCTAGGGGCCTTCCCATTCCAAATAAATGAGGTAACAATACTGTCCAAGTGTTTAAAGAAGGTTATCGGTATAGAGATTGGAGTTTGACGGAATAAATAGGTAAACTTGGGTAATACCGACATCTTGATTAAGTTAACGCGGCCGACTGGTGTTAGAGGTAAGGATTTCCATGTGGCGCATCTTTGGGAAAGGTGACTAACCACTGGGTTTAGGTTAAGGGTTATATATTTTTTTAAATCCCGATGTATTTCTACACCTAAATATTTAAACTGAGAGACTCTACTAAGCTGCCCATCTGCCTGCAAGGGGGCAGAGCCAGCATGGAGAGGGAATAGGACCGACTTCCCCCAATTTATGCATATGCCCGAGAATTTGCCAAAGTTGTTAATTACTGAAAGGGCTGCTTGTAGGGAAGTACCATCATCCTTAAGATACAGCAAGGTGTCATCGGCATATAACGACACCTTTTCCTGTACTGAACCCCTTGTGATCCCTCGAATTTCCGGTGCAGCACGGAGGAGGGCAGCCATGGGCTCAATCGCCAGGGCGAAAAGTCCCGGCGAAAGAGGGCACCCCTGCCTGGTCCCCCTACCCAGGGGGAATGCCGGAGAGAGCACCGTACCCGTGCGTACCCTAGCCGTCGGGGCCCTGTAGACCATCTTGACCCAGGAGAGGAAGACCGGACCGAAACCGAACCTGCGAAGTACCTCCCAGAGATAGCCCCACTCAACAGAGTCGAAGGCCTTCTCTGCATCTAAAGAGGCCACAATCCCGTCCTCTTCACCCTCCTCTCCAGAGGCCAAGACCGCATACAACCTACGGATGTTTATATCTGTGCCCTTCCCCGGCATAAAGCCTGACTGGTCTTCGTGAATAAGAGTAAGTATTACTTCGTTCAGGCGTCTGGCTAGAATTTTAGTAAGTATTTTTGCATCGGCATTAAGCAGGGATATGGGTCGGTATGAAGGGCACAGTTGGGGGTCCTTCCCTGGTTTGGGTATAACCACTATAATGGCTTGTGCCATAGACAGTGGGAGCTCCCCAGTTCGTAGGGTCTCTGTAAGCATTGCATGCATCTTATGTGCTACCTCGCCAGTGTATAGTTTATAGAATTCGGGAGAGAGACCATCTATTCCCGGGGTCTTCCCCGTCTGCATAGAACCCAGGGCCTGTTGAACCTCCTCCAAAGCTATTGGGGCATCTAAACTTTCCCTTGCTGCGTCTGTGAGGACCGGAAGCGTTACCCTGTCTAAAAAGTCTGAGAGCTCGTCGAGAGAATAGTGCGTCTTAGAAGAGTACAGAGTCGAATAGTAGTCAGCAAAGCAAGCATTAATATTTACCGGGTCGGATACTAGAGTTCCGTCGCTCTTTCGAATACGGGCTATGGTGGAGATCGAGGATTGTTCCTTAGCCAGCCAGGCTAAAAGCCTGCCTGTTTTGTCCCCTTGTTCGAATATTCTCTGTGTCTGAGCCAATTGCCTTGGCCACTCTAAGTAGCATAACCTCCCGATAGGCCACCCTCATATCCTGTGCTATAATTGGGTTAGAGGTAAGGGCAAACCTAGTCTCTAACTCTTGGGCCTTAGCTTCCGCTTCCTCCAATAACATTGCGTCGTTTCTACGTTCCCTGGCTATGGATGACATATAGCAACCTCTAATGTAGGCTTTAAAGGCGTCCCATACAGTCCCTGGTGTGGCGGAATTGGCATTTGATAACCAGAATTGTTTGATCTCTTTGACCATCTCCACTTCTATAGTAGGATGCTCAATCCAGAACCGAGACAGACGCCAGATTCTATCCGCCTGTGGGGTAGCAGACTGCAGCGTACACAGCAGTGGGGAGTGGTCAGATATCCCTCTTGGGAGTATCTCAATATCTATAATTTTGGGAAGCATGGGTAAGCTGGCATAGAAAAGGTCAATACGAGATAATGTGTTATAGGAGGAGTGACATGTGTACATACGATCCGATGGGTGTTTCCATCGCCACACGTCTTCCAATCCCATTGTCTGGGACCAACGGGACAACGCCGAATCAGTGGCGGGGTCCGGGGACAATTTATCTAGAGAGGGGTTTGGAGGGATATTGAAATCCCCCGTTAGGATTACGTTATCCGTGGGGAACTGGGCAATCAGGGTAACTATTTTCTGTAAGAGGGAAATATTAGCCGGAGGCGGCAGATAAACGCCCACCACCACCACGGCTATTGTATCAATAACAGCATGTAACAGCACATATCTGCCTTCTGGATCTATGAGTACATCTAGGGGTTCAAAGTTAAGGGATCTATGGATCAAGATACTGACACCCCTGGCATAACTAGTGTGCGTAGCATGGTAATGGTGTCCCACCCATGCCCTCTTCAGTCCCACTACTCTACCTCCCACCAGGTGTGTCTCCTGGAGAATGCAGATATGTGGAGTATACTTTTTAAGGTAGTCAAAAACTAGAGATCGCTTGATTTTATGGTTAAGACCTCTAACATTCAAGGACAAGATCTTTAATGGAGCCATATCCCGGGAGGACAGATAAATTGAACGGGGAACCACATACCTCGGGGGCTCACGGGGTAACCCCCCCCCCCCACTCCACCCCACCCCTGTCAGTGGGCAAGCAGGGAGCCCGCAGGAAGGTATTAGGATAGGAGGCTTCCTAGCGCAACCTAATCCTCTAATGTTATAGAACCATCTGTAATGAAATGTATTCAAGCATGTAGGTATAAGAAAACCAAGAACAAATATAAAACAAAACAAACAAAAAAAACCAAACTTCCCTCCCAGCCCACCCCACACCCCTTTAATTGAACCTCGGGGTGTTCGAGTACCCATAACAACCTAAAAGGAAAAACCAACTTAAATGTAGGAGAAAGCTCCTATGGGGGCGGTGTGTAGCAATCGGCACACCCAGGACCTAATGGAGCGCAGGGACTCCACTACACGCATTACCTGTAGGCCATTGCTGATAAAAAGGAAAAACATGGTAGGGGAACAAAGAAACCCTTCAGCGTCTACAGAACAACTCACACTTAGATCACTCTAAGGGTACAATCTTACTTACACGAGCTATTCGCTCAACCTGTAGAAAAGAAACAAGGTTAAACCGTACATATTAAACAATTATGCTTCTCAATTGAGACTAAACCAAGGGGGATAAGCTTTCCACCCCTAACCTCTCAATCTGGTCGGCAGTTCCATAGGCTGATCGCAGTTCTGGTGGAGATACCTAAGTCACATTTAATCAGATGACTCTGACAGTAGGAGGCCCGGAGAAACAACTTCAGCCCCCCACTCATCTCAACCGCCCAGATGTAAGATCCATCCCTCACTTGTTAGCACTGGAAAAGGGGGTAAAAATTAAGAGTATGGACTCCAGTAGGACCGGCATCCAGGGGGGGGGGGGGGGTCCCAGGAGGGAGGGGGGGGGAACCAGCGGCAAAGAGGGTCAAACGCCACAGGTGAGTCAAAGGTGGCAGTCTCCCCCCAACCCCTAGCACCAGACCGTCCAGCGAAATATCGGTCACCTCCCATGTCAACACCAGACATTACATCCAGTTCACCTTCTAGATCTTGTCTCCAAGAAAGATAGATGCATCACTCCCTATGGTCTGCCAGGTTCAAATAAAGAGAAGGTTGCAAAAATGAAAAAACTACTTTCCTTACCACCAAACATCTCGGGTAGAGCAAAGGGGATATTCTTGGTGGTCTCCGTTTTACAAATCAATGATTGCGTGGCAAGGAGTCGAGCCATCTAGACGCCTCTTCCGGGGAAGTGAAGAATTTTGTAGTCTCACCGTCCACCACTCTAAGCCGCGCTGGGAATAGCATGCTGTATTTGAGTCCCCTGGTGCGCATTTGGGCTTTGACTTGATCGAATGTCCTGCGCTGTCTTTGCGTCTCGACCGAATAATCAGGGAACAGCATAATCTTTGCGTTTTCAGATCTCAGTTCCCCAGCTTTCCTGGCTTCTCTAAGGATTAAATCACGGTCTCTGAAGTTTAGCATGCGGAATATGAAAGTTCGTGGCGGTGCTCCCGGTGGACCCCGGGCCGATGGCATCCTATGGGCACGCTCCACCGCAAAATGGGCAGAGAACGAAGCCTGCGGAAGCAGGGTACGGAGCAGATGTTCTGCATAAGCCTCCGGATCTCTTCCCTCCACTCCCTCCGGAAGTCCCACCAGTCGCAGGTTGTTTCTGCGATTCCTGTTTTCCTGGTCTTCAGCACGGGATTCCAACGTTTTCATCTTAACTTGCAGTGTACGGATTGAGGCACTATGATCACGGATGACATCCTCATTATCTCCTACTCTCCGTTCAGCCTCCGTCAGCCTATCGCGGTATTTGTCCATATCACGTCTTATAAGGCCCATTTCGGATTGCATCTGTTCTATTTTCGTGGTAAGGGTGGTTTGGTATCCTGTTATCGCCTGCATTAGTGCTTGGAATTGGTCTGTGGCCAGTTGAGATGTTTCTGCACATGGTTCTGTGTGTTCCGTTTGGGACGCCATGTTTAGTCGCACCGCTGCACGTGTTTCTCTAGCCGGCGGTGGAGTTTTTTGGGCAGACTGCCTTTTCCTCTGTGCACCGGAGGTCCTCTTACGCATGCCCAGTTCCAGACCTAGCCCGGCAGGTAGGATGGTATGGTTATGTATCTCAAGGGGCCAAATTGAGGCAGCTGTGCAATGTAGAGCCCCTGTCCCTCGCCTCACAGCAGGATGCGCCACGTATGTATTCTCTGCAGTGGCGGCGTTTGCAATGTCGGGTGACACTGTCTGTATGCCCCAGATTATTGTAGTGGAGTAAGGAGGGTGACTGTAGGTCCTTAGAGGCAAATGTCGGCTTCAGGCAGGGCAGTGTATGATTATTAGTATGCAACAGGCAGAGCAGTGTATGATTATTAGTATACAACAGGCAGAGCAGTGTATGATTATTAGTATACAACAGGCAGAGCAGTGTATGATCATTAGTATGCAACAGGCAGAGCAGTGTATGATTATATCACAGGGAGCCAGAGTGAAGTGGCTGTACAGCATGCAGTGCCTGACTATCACTCTTCCCCAGGACGCTGCACACGTGTCTGCCTGGTGATGGAGGGGATCTATGAAGCAGGAAGCCACTGTCTGTGTGCCCCAGATTATGTCTCTCTCAAGCCTGTGAGAAATCCCCTTTTCAGTGGGGTAGGGAGGATGGCTCAGTCTCCCAACCAGGCAAGTACAAAGGGTGCCAGCCAGAACAGCCAGAGCGGTCTATGCCTGTAGCAGGGGACCGGAGCATGAGGCCTGTGCAGTGTGAAGCCCCTGTCTCTCCTGCACACCTGGGCGCTCCACGCGGTCCCGCCGGCAGCGGCGTTTGCTCGTCCGGTCCCGACGGCACTTCCTCCCAGGTTACCTCTCAGGAGAGCCTGTGTGTAGCGGCAGCTCTGGAGGACCAGCAGGGCTTCTGTGTGTCCCGATATAGCGGATAATAGAGCCTATTAGGTGCGGAGCTCTTGTCCCTCACGTCCTGCTAGGTCGCCATCTTGACCCCGCCCCCACAGGCTGTTTGCTTAACTGTATTTGGATTGCTCCATAAATCTCAGAATTGTCCAGGCAAAGATACAAATTCCTGCTTATATGTGTCAGTTGTAAATTAACCCTTTCACACCTAAGCCTATTTTTGACATTTGTTGCTTACAAGTTAAAATCTGTATTTTTTGCTAGAAAATTACTTGGAACACCCAAACATTTTATATATATATATATATATATATATATATATATATATATATATATGTATATTTTAGCAGAGACCCTAGAGAATTTAATGGCGATTGTTGCAATATTTTATGTAACACGATATTTGAGCAGCGGCCTTTCAACCGCAATTTTTTGGGAAAAAAGACTTTCATGAACTAAAAAAAAACTCGAAACAGTAAAGTTAGCCCAATTTTTTTGTATAATGTGAAAACTGATGTTATGCCGAGTAAATAGATACCTGACATGTCATGCTTTGAAATTGCGTACACTCGTGGAATGGCGACAAATTACAGTACCTAAAAATCTCCATAGGCGACGTTTTAAAAAAAGTAACGGTTACCAGGTTAGAGTTACAGAGGAGGCCTTTTGCTAGAATTATTGCTCTCACTCTTGTGATCGCGGCGATACCTCACATGTGTGATTTGAACACTGTTTACATTTGCGGGCGCGACTTACATATGTGTTTTCTTTGCTGCACACGGGGATAGGGGCGCTTTAAATATATATATATATATATATATATATATATATATATATATATATATATATATATATATATATTTTATTTTTTTTTTCTTATTTATTTAACTTTTGTTTTTGTTTTTTGTTTTTTACATTGTCCCTTTCAAAAAAAACATTCTAATCACTTTTATTGCTATCACAAGGAATGTAAACATCCCCTGTGACAGTAATAGGTGGTGACAGGCACTCTTTATGGAGGGATCGGGGGTCTAAAAGACCCCCCCCCCGATCCGTCCTTTGCACTTAAAAGTATTCAGCTTGCCAAAATCAGCGATTCTGAATACTGTAATTTTTTTTAAATCGGAAGTGAGTTCGCTTCCTGGGTTTTACATCGGAGACTCGATCAAAGCTGAATCCGGATTTGTTTGAGTTTTAGACTAGGCGGCGAACGTGCCGAGTGGTGGCTCGGGTCTCCCGGTGGCTCGTGTCTTCCGGTGAGACGGGAGGCCCGGGAAAATTGGCAGAAGGCGGCGGGGGGGGTGCCCCCTCCAGCTCCTTAGGATAACAGCCGAATGGCTTTTATTTGCATTGGTTGTTATGACTAAAAAGCCAACCGCCAACTCTAAAAAATGGTACCGGGGTGATGCCTGGGGTTAAAGTGTATGTAAAGCCAACATTTTTTTTTTTTTTTAGTTTTGGAAAAAACGTGGAAGTATTAGAAACCCTGTCTGTTTTTTTTATTACTCTCTGCATCACCCATGAGGAGATGTAACCTCTTTATTTGTCTTGGTGACCCCTGTCACTGGGACTGAAAAATTATGGGAAATACAACATTTTTTAACTGTCCTGAGCTGTCCCAGTAACAGGAGGGGAGATCTTCCACCTGTTCTGTTGAGATCTGTCTACAAGGGTACATCCCCTTGCTTTGGAGAAATCACCTCTTATGTCTTGCTGAGTCTCTGAGACAGGAAATGAAAGGAAATAACCACAATGGGGTACAGATAGAATAAAAAAATTCTGACATGGGGTCTGTCACGGAACGTCCCACGCTCCGCTTGAGTGCTTCCGTCATATACCGCTTCCTAAGTTCTGGAACACGAGTCCAATAGATCTGGCCATAGGAACCCCAAGAACTAGACAACACCAGTCTTGGAGTACATCAGAACTAACTTTTATTTGAGATCTCACACACATTTATACACCAGGATGACTCAAAGCTAACCTAATTAACATGAGCTCCAATAGGAGTCGTCCCGTCTCCTACATTGTATAGAGGACAATGTCATTAGCTCATTCAATTAACATAAACACAAGTTGACACCAGCATCTCCTCACATGATGTGTCCCAACAGAATGAATCAGTCTTATCAGCAGGGGGCTGCTGGAGGAACCCCCCCCTCCCTCTTCAGGGACACAGATCCACAGCAAGGAGTCCCCATACAATATATACATGACTGAGTCCGATTAATACAGTTCAGACTGGATTTCTCATTCACCTCAAATGCTAGGGCCCATAATCGGTGGGCAACAGGCCCGCACACAGTCCACTCCAACAGCCTCTGCTCCGGCCAGGTCCGTGACATTTCTCCCCTTTCGGCAGGAGACTAACATAGGAGGAGACCCCAGACGGGTTGACTCCGAAGTTAGTCAGTAGTTCCAGTCCTCTACTGCCTGTACCCACACAGTACCCCAAACAAACTACCCCAAACAGTGTATCACTCACCCAGCCATCCTCTGCCTCTCTCAGAGAACATATCTGCCGCTGGGGAGAGGCCCGGACTGGCCCTTCTCCCTGGAATCCTTTCTGCCACTGGAGAGAAGACAGGGGGACTGGGCTCACTCCATCCTGCTGTTGGGGATCTGGGCCCACTGCCCAGCATCCCTGGGGTATACAGGTGGGGACTGAAGCCCCATCAACCGACACCAGATCAAGCTGCAGTTGTGAGGTGATGACTGCATTCTCTCCTTGGATCCTGATCTGCAGCTCGCGATAGACTGCCACCTCCTCACCTTGGGCCTCCACAATTGCTGCAGGTGTGGGGCAGAGGTCTTGGACCCTCTGTCCGGTTGCCAGCACTTCTGCTGGGGGTTTGCCAGGTGGTTCCTCCTCTACAGAAACGTCTATTAAATCCCCAGTCTCTGGAATTGGTAAAAGTGTGGGACAGAGGTCTTGGACCCTCTGTTCAGTTACCAGATCTTCAGCTGGAGAAGTTTGTTTTAACTCCATAGAGGCTGCTGGCCGAAAATCACATGTCCCTGTCAGTGTTGTGGGAGAAAGGCCGACTACCTCTTCTCTCAGGAAGGCCGAAGCCACTGTTGGTGCTGGGCAGAACACAGTGAACTTTGACCCTGATAGCAGCTCTTCTGCTGGAGGCTCATCAGGTTGTTCTTCCTCAGCAGAAAAGTCTATCAAATCCCATGTCTCTGCAACTGATGTCTGGGAATAGAGGTTCACCATCTCCTGTCCATGGAACCCAGAAGATGCTATCATTTCTGGACAGAGGTTAGCAGAGCTCTGCCCTGTTGTCAGCACTTCAGGTTTGGGGATGGCAATCTCCGGATTTTCCACTGCCGATTCTCTGGCATGCTGCTGAACTTGTTCTAGCAGTTTCCTGTATGCCCTTTCCAGATGCTGTTCCTTCCTTAGCAAATGGTCCAGATCAGGTTTGAGCTCTGAGACCCCTGCAAGACCGAGCATAGACTCTCTATAGTCTCTCAGGTCCTCAAGGTCAGGTTCCCCTTCATCGCCAAACATAAAAAGATCTGAAAGGTTCTCCCACAGCAATCCAGGACCGCCAAAGTCATATCCCTCCGGAGAGCATTCTGTTGTCTCCCCTAAATATCCCTCCTCTGCGTGCCATTGCAGAGCCCGATAATGATTGCCCAGCTCTATCTCCTGCTGGACCAACCTGTCCAACTCAGTCACCCATTGCTCCTGGGGCTGCTCTCCCAGGAATGCCATCCGCAATGCCCGTTGGTCACTGGCCCGTTGCTCTTGGGTTGGAAAGCACTTGCCCTGTTTTATACCAGCGAGACGGAGGGCTGCAATCCAGAGCTCCACCCGAATCAGCTGTCTGAGCTCCAGGTATTCATCCTCCGACACAGTCCTGGTGTACGTTGAAAGGATGATCCGCAGCAGCCCCGGGAATTCTGATGCCAGGTCCATATCTCCGCTGGGGTGTCTGAAGTCTGCTATGCTGGTCTTGGATCCAGTTGGAGGTTTGGATGTCCCAGACTTCAGGAAGCTATCCCGCTGCTTGCCACCAATGTCACGGAACGTCCCACACTCCGCTTGAGTGCTTCCGTCATATACCGCTTCCTAAGTTCTGGAACACGAGTCCAATAGATCTGGCCATAGGAACCCCAAGAACTAGACAACACCAGTCTTGGAGTACATCAGAACTAACTTTTATTTGAGATCTCACACACATTTATACACCAGGATGACTCAAAGCTAACCTAATTAACATGAGCTCCAATAGGAGTCGTCCCGTCTCCTACATTGTATAGAGGACAATGTCATTAGCTCATTCAATTAACATAAACACAAGTTGACACCAGCATCTCCTCACATGATGTGTCCCAACAGAATGAATCAGTCTTATCAGCAGGGGGCTGCTGGAGGAACCCCCCCCTCCCTCTTCAGGGACACAGATCCACAGCAAGGAGTCCCCATACAATATATACATGACTGAGTCCGATTAATACAGTTCAGACTGGATTTCTCATTCACCTCAAATGCTAGGGCCCATAATCGGTGGGCAACAGGCCCGCACACAGTCCTCTCCAACAGCCTCTGCTCCGGCCAGGTCCGTGACAGGGTCTTAGAATATAATTGAAGGCAAAATCCCAAATTTTGGGTTGTCCGCAGAACAGTGATGAGAAATCTTCCAATGGGGGCTCTATCTTCGGTGATAGCCGAAGATTCCCTCACATTGGAGGGATTTCCTCTAAGTTCCTGTTTTGGTTATGAGGCAGGAAGGTAAGGGAAATCGCTTCAATGAGACACAGAAGGCAAAAAAACCCTGACAGGAGTTATAACCCTCCCTTAGTGTATGAAAAATTAACAAAAAAAAGTTTTGCCTTTAGTTTCTACTTATCCATTCCCTACTGTAACCAAAACAAAAGATGTTTTGGCTTTACATACACATTAGGCTAAGGTGACCAGATTTTTAAAATGAAATCCAGGGACATTTTTTTTTTTTGGCAAATGGTATTTTATAAGCATATTTCCTCAAATGATATATGCAGTGTATGTGTTTATTGAGTGATTGTATGATATATATGTTATTTCTCACATTTTGCCCATGAGATAAAGAAAAAAAAATACTTCTAATCATTTTTTGGGATACGACTACCAAATGTTAAGAAGGCAAGATGCATTTATTGATATTATATATTATTATATATTTCTCTATATACTGTATCTCCCTCTCTATCTGTATATACTGTACCCTCTCTCTCTGTACATACTGCATCTCCCCTCTCTCTCTGTACATACTGCATCTCCCCCCTCTTTCTGTATATAATGTACCCCCTCTCTCTCTCTCTCTGTATATACTGTATCTCCCCTCTGTGTATATACTGTATCCCCCTCTCTGTGTATATACTGTATCCCCCTCTCTGTGTATACTGTAACCCCCCTCTCTGTATACTGTATATACTGTATCTCCCTCTCTGTATATACTGCATCCCCCTCTGTGTTTATACTGTATCCCCCTCTCTCTGTATAGATTTTTGTATCCCCTGTCTCTATAAATACTACAACCCCCCTCTGTATACTGTAACCCCCCTCTATGTATACTGTAACACCCCCCTCTCTGTATACTGTAACCCCCATCTCTCTGTATATACTGTACCCCCTCCCCATCTCTCTGTATATACTGTATCCCTCTCTCTCTATACTGTAACCCTTGCCCTCTCTCTATACTGTAACCCTTGCCCTCTCTGTATATACTGGAACCCCCCTCCCTCTCTGTATGCTGTAACCCCCCTCTCTGTATACTGTACCCCCTCCCCATCTCTCTGTATTTACTGTATCCCTCCTCTCTCTCTATACTGTAACCCTTGCCCTCTCTCTATACTGTAACCCTTGCCCTCTCTGTATATACTGTAACCCCCCTCTCTGTATATACTGTAACCCCCCCTCCTCTCTGTATACTGTAACCCCCCTCTCCCTCTCTGTATACTGTAACCCCCCTCTCCCTCTCTGTATACTGTAACCCCCCCTCCCTCTGTATATTGTAACCCCCACTCCCTCTCTCTATACTGTAACCCCCCTCTCGGTATACTGTAACCCCCACCCTCTCCCTCTGTATACTGTAACCCCCCTCTCCCTCTCTGTATACTGTAACCCCCCCTCCCTCTGTATACTGTAACCCCACTCCCTCTCTGTATACTGTAACCCCCCTCTCTGTATACTGTAACCCCCCCTCTCCCTCTGTATACTGTAACCCCCCTCTCCCTCTGTATACTGTACCCCCCTCTCCCTCTGTATACTGTACCCCCCTCTCCCTCTGTATACTGTAACCCCCCTCCCTCTCTGTATACTGTAACCCCCCTCTCTGTATACTGTAACCCCCCCATTCCCTCTCTGTATACTGTAATCCCCCTCTCTGTATACTGTAACCCCCCTCTCTGTATACTGTAACCCCCCCTCTCCCTCTCTGTATACTGTAACCCCCCCTCTGTATACTGTAACCCCCCCTCTCCCTCTGTAAACTGTAACCCCCCTCTCTCTGTACCTCAACAGTTTGGTTCTGGCTGTCCATCACGTGTAGTCTGTCTGCAGGCTGCAGCCAATGGTCGGGTGTAGTGTGGCCTCTGATTGCTCCTCGTGTGTCAGTCTGGCCCCGCCCCCTCCCTTTCTCCTTCCTTCCATTCAGCAGAGCGGCCAGCACAGCTGTGTGTCTGTGTGCAATCAGCTGTGTGCCACTCAGTGTTGCCAACCGTCAGTATTTTTACTGGCAGCCAGTAAAAAAGAGGCAAATTCCCCCCTGCCAGTAAATGCCAGTAAAAGAAAAAGGTTGCCAGTAAAAAATATAACTGTGACACTCGGCTCAGTCTGGAGCCGGACGAGGCCAACCGAGTGCCTGCTACAGTGTGTTCAGGTGACTCTGGCAGAGGCGGTGCCTGAGCATGTGTGATGTCATAGTGCAAGGGAGCCAAGCAGAGCAGCCAGAGCCTTGTGTGCGGGACGGGAGCAAGGCAGGCCGGCAGCAGGACCGTCAGTGCTGTTTAGACTGGAGTGGACTGAAGGGACCACCTGGCTTGGAGAGAGACTGTCACTATAACTCAGGAGGGGACGTGTTGTGTCAGTGAGGTGTCATCATCATCTGTGCTGCTGCACACTGCTGTCAGTGTCACTTTGAGAGTAAAATTTCATGTGTGCGCCTGACCCATTCTAATTTCTTGCCCTCCTGCCCTTGTGCTACTTACAATATCGAAAATGAAATAAATATTTTTTTTTGCCTTATTATCTACCTTAAATTACATTGCTAATTGCATATTGTACTTGTTTGTAGCCTAAATACTTAAATTTGAATTTGAAACAGTAATTTTTTAACTTTTGGAAATGCCAGCAAAAACGTGGCTGTGCCAGTAAATTTTGGGTGTTGTGTCAGTAAATTTCAATCTGATAGGTTGGCAACACTGGCGCCGCTCGTGGGATCTGGGCTGGATCGGCATTGCAGGGGGAGAAAAGCAGTGACTGCAGCCCGGAGTTGGACCCGGCGGCCCCTGCCTGCAATCCGGGGACAAATCAGGGGACGGTCTTGCACCGGGGACCATGTCCTCAGTCCGGGGACTGTCCCCGGAAAGCGGGGAAGTCTGGTCACCGTACATTAGGCTAGCTGCCCAGAATTTAGCTGCAATGTACATATTCCTTAGACCCTGAAAACACCTTGGACATATCCATTCTAGATGTTAGGCCCAGAGTTAAAAGAAGAAAGCATGAACGTAAGGCCGACATGACAGGTTTAAAAGGGGTTGGCACAGGAGAAGGGCTTCTGGTCAGTTGGAAGCATTATTTAACAGAGTATTCATGTGATTGGTGGTGTTGGTGGGGGGGACTGTAGAAGGTGGGGCTGCAGTAAAGGGATCTGTAGGAAGGTCTTGGAAGTCATCAGTTGGCGAAGAGCGTGCTTGGGACAACGGCCCACCCTACCACCTTTATTGAGTTCCATGGCTTGCTGTATGCGGTTGGGACCAGGATTTTTGAGGTTTAGTCATGGCAGCCAGCGGGGTACAAGGTCCTGCTATGGGTTTTTGAATATGAAAAATATGTACATTTGTAGGGACCCGTCCTGGGTACGGCTCCCATTGTCATGGTTGGTGGTATGTACGTGTAGTTGTTTGTCTCCTAGTCAGTGTTTGTTGCAGCTGGAGGCCAAAAAATGTCAGTGATTACGCAGGTACAGGTAGTTGATGCCCGCAAGGACCTTGTGACTCTTATTTTGGCAGAATGTACTGGATTTTGATATGTTTATATGTGGATTTGTTTATAAGTTATTTATAATTGGTTAAATAACCACCCCCACCCGCCGTATAGTGAAATGACAGCCGAAAGTTGGCTCTTTTTTCTGAGATGAAGTCATATGACATTGTCCCACTCTCGCCGCACTTGCACGCTCATGGGGGCGCGCAGCTCGGCGATCGGTGGTGTCCTCCGTTCCAGGGACACAGGGCATCACTGATCTCGGTAAAAATCTGATGACGTGGTTCTTTACCCATGTAAACAGCTGTGTCCAATCACAGCTGATCACATGAAAACAAGGAGATGCTGGTTATCGGCATTCCTCTTCTCATACTGACAGCGTGTGAGGAGAGGAGAGCTGATCAGTGGCATTTCCTCACAGGGGAGATCTGCACAGATAATCAGGGCACTGATCATCAGTGCCTTGATATCACTGCAACCACAGTGCCAAGCAGTGATGCCAGTCAGTGCTCAGCAGTGATGTTACTCAGTGCCCATTAATGATGCCAGTCAGTGCTGCCTTTCAGTGCTTGCTCATCAGTGCCGCCCATCAGTGCTGCCTATCCATGCTGCCTATCAGTGCCCATAAGTTCCACCCATCAATGCCCATCAATGCCCATCAATGCCCATCAGTGCCACCTATCAGTGCTCCATATCAGTGACACCAATCAGTGCTCCATATCAGTGCCACCTATCAGTGCCCATCAGTGCTGTATATTAGTGCCTCCTCATCAGTCCTCTTCAGTGGCGTCTCATCAGTGCAACCTCCTCAGTACCCATCAGTGCAGCCTATCGGTGCCCATCAGTGCAGCCTCATCAGTCCCCTTCAGTGGTGTCCCATCCATGCCACCTCCTCAGTACCCATCAGTGCAGCCTATCGATGCCCATCAGTGCAGCCTCCTCAGCGCACAGCAATAAAGGAGAAAAATTACTTATTTACAAATTTATTTTTAAAACTAAGAAAAAAAAAATTGTTTCAAAATTGTCTGTCTTTTTTTGTTTTGTTTTTTAAACAAACAAATTAAAAAAACAGTGGTGATAAATGACCACAAAACAAAAGCTCAATCTGTCTAAAAAAATGATAAATATTTGTTGGTGTACAGCGTTGCATAACTGCTCAATTGTCATTCAAAGTGCGACAGTGCTAAAAGCTGAAAATTGGCCTTGGCAGGAAGAGGGTAAAAGTGCCTAGTAGTTAAAGGCTGCTACGGCAATTGTACTCCATCCTGAGTCTTATGTGGTTATTCTTGAAAAAAGGTTAGTGTAGGAGTGATGGTCAAGCAGTTCGGGAGAGCGAAGCATCTTTTATACCATAGTCAGTTAACTTCCTACTTGAGTAATGTCAGCTGAGAGATATGAGATCTGAGGAATTTTCTTTTTTTTTTTTCTTGTTCCAAGATTACACATAATGCCACCTACACTTTTGTATTGATTGTTAAGTGAGAAGATCTGCAGGCATGCTGGCACAAGCAAAGTCTGCCTTTCTGTTTACTGACGCTGTGTCCGCTGACTCTGCAAACATGAAAGAATGCATCACAGGGGAAATTTTCTATGTAAATCAAGTATTTTATTATGTAGCCAAGGTCTACTCATTGGCATTCAGTAGAAGCAGCTCCCTTTTATTACTCTTTTAAAAAAAAAAAAACAAACTTACAAATGTACATATATTACAGAAAAAAAGAGCAATGGAAATACGATTTGGAAGACTGCAGAGCTGAAAAGGAGATCCAGGTGGGAGAGGAAGAACAATATGAATACAGATACTACTTTCTTTTCCCGTTCTTTACAGTTTTCAAAAGAATAGTTGATGTGTACTAAGGGATTACAAAAAGCAATAATGATGTGCAGAGCAGAGTAACCCCCCAGCAACCAATCAGCAGCTTCTGTCTGCAGTAATAACTTAAAATAAGTCACATTACCCTTTTTTTATTATACATATGTATGTGATATTTTATTTTTTTATTATGTATGTTTTAGGGGGGAAGTGGGAATTCAGCCCTTTGCTGCGTAGAGAAAAAAAAGCTGTGTGATGTTTTTCCCCATAAAATGGGCAATACATTCAAAAGGAAAATGTTGTAGTTTTGTATATTTTATTTATTTATTAAAAACAGCATAAAGTAAATACATTTAAATGTTTTTTTTTTTTTTTAATCAGGTAAATAGGAAATATTGTGAATGAATATTGTTTATTCCTTTATCCAGGTGACAGGTGGAGCTTTAGGCTGCATTTCACATATTTTCTACTTTCCCCTTCCCCCTGTTGTTAAAAGCCTGTTTTTTACTGAGCTCAATAGCTCAAGCTGAATCTGACACACACAAACATGAATGACTTACAGCATTGACTCCACTTCCTTCTCTGCCTTCCATATGACTCCCTATGAGGTTTCATTTATTGGCAGACAGTCTGAAAGGAAACAGCTTATTATAAAACCCCAGCTGTTTAGAAATTCTTTGTTGTGTAGTATATGCATACAAAACTGTGTGTATGAATATTCGCAGGCAGAATTATTTTGTCCATACAACCAGAGCAAAAATAATTACCTACTTGTAAACTGTTGCTGCTGGTCTCTTTCTGAAAATGCTAGTTGTCTGTCTATATCTGAATTGTGTAGTTTTGAATCACAGATTCGGAGCGAGCGTTATTAGTGCCCAAAACTAAAAATGTAATACCTTACAGATTACCAATCATTTAGATGTGGTGGGTGCATCAGTTTTCTTTTCTTTGGCTCCCCCCCCCCCCCCCTCTGTTTTCACCTGGTGATCTGGCCAGTAACACATCTCTTGCATTAATGAGACACAACTCTGGAAGAATGAGCAGAGGAGGTACAGCAGACAGCAGCCTTGTCAGTCTGGAAGGGGGGTATTAGATGTATACTAGCAGATTTAGATACACTAACAAATTGAAGCCAAACTCCAGCTCAAACTGTTTTTTCCTTTCCGGCGGGGGAGACAAGAAAGGGAGGTTTGCCGCCACTCTGTGCAATTCCATTGCACAGAGCAGGTAAGTAAACATGTTTGTTATTATTATTATTTTTTTTTTTTTACCTTTGCAATCGCTTTAAAGTGGTTGTAAAGGCACAAGGTTTTTTACCTTCATGCATAAATAAAAAACCTTCTGTGTGCAGCAGCCCCCCCCCCCCCAATACTTACTTACCTGAGCCTCCTCTTGATCCAGCGATGTCCACGAGAGCCTTGCCTCTCCAGGGACCAACACTCCTAATTGTCTTTTGGCAGCAGCGGGAGCCCCTGTCAACCAGAGTCAGTGAGACAATCAGGAGACGGAGGGGGCGGGGCGGGGCGCAGCTGGGGCTCCGTGTGTGAATGGACACACAGAGCTGTGGCTCAGGAGTGCGCCTGCTTGGGCGCCCCATCAGCAAGTTGCTTGCTGTGGGGGCACCCAGCAGGGGGGAGAAGCCAGGAGCGCCGGCGTAGGACCGAGAAGAGAAGGATCCGGGCTGCTCTGTGCAAAACCACTGCACAGAGCAAGTAAGTATAACATGTTTGTTATTTAAAAAAAAAAAAACAAGACTTTAAGATCACTTAAAGTGGTTGTAAACCCTTTTGTCTTACTTTTATCTTTTAGGAGATATTTCCACTACCTATAGGTAAGCCTTATTCTAGGCTTACCTACAGGTAGTGGAAATATCTCCTAAGTGTGTGCCGTTTAGGAGATATTTCACTTGTAGTGCACCAATGTCGTCATTGGCGCATGCGCTGTGAAGAAACGGACCACCGCGCTGTTTCTTCCCCCAGCATGTGCCGTGACTGACAGGTCACGTCACTCGGCTCTGGCCAGTCACAGAGCCGGAGTCCGCGGCCCTAGAAGGAAGAGGAGTGAAGATGAACGTGGCCTGCACAGGGGACACCGCGGGCTTTGTTTGCAGGTAAGTGTCATATAATGGGCTAGTATGCAATGCATACTAGTCCATTATGCTTTTAATTTGCAGGCCTTGCGGGGAGCAAAAGAGGAAACAAAACCCATCAGGGTTTTACTTCCTCTTTAAAGCTTTGACAAAAAACCTGGAAGCTGATTGGTTTCTATGCACTGCCGCTCCAGACTTTGCACTCTCCAGTTTTAGTAAATCAACCCTGAGCCTCTTCCCAAAGCTAAAAAGGAAGTTTTAGCTGGAGTTGGGCTTGAAAAAGGGCTAAAACACATTACTAGACATACCAAGTATCTTTCAGTATGATGTTTCATGACCTGTGCTCAATCTTTGAGTTTTTCACCCCTAATTTACCACGAGAAAAAAAATTGTCATCATTCTTCAATCTGCTTGAGTTTTATTCCTGGCATTTCTTGGTTCCTCATTTACTGTAACAAATGGGAATGTTTCTTGTCCTGTCACTTTCTCTATCTCAGCCTGAACACTTGTGACCCTCTTGCTGTCTACTGATGAGTCATTTCTCTTGAGACCAAATTGTTCAGAACACATCTAAAAGAAAAATAACTGAAACAATGCTTTAAAGGTACACTTCTGTCAGAATTTAAATGTATACCTCTGGATGCTTACAGGGAGCAAAGCTCACCTGCTCAGTTCCTCAGGCTTTCATAAAGGCATTGCTGTGGTACACCAGTCCACTCTACTTTCTTTGTTAGTAATCTGATGATCTGCAAACCCTGCTTATAATTCAGGACAGGGATTCCCAAACACACCCATTGCAACCTTCTTGCCCTCTGTCTTACAGAATGTGTGACAAGTCTTCTCTTCTCTACCCGATCCATGCTGGTATCTGTCTGAAAGGAAAGAACTTGTGCCATGCTCTCTTTTTTAGAGAAACCTAGTTCTCTGTGAATCCTTTGTCATGGTTTATTTGCTTATTCATAGTAAGCAAGGTGAATCTCTACAGATTCAACCTACTTCTCACCTGGGTTCCGTCCTACCTCCCAACTGTCCCAGGATTTGATCTAAGTCCCGGCGTTCCGGCGAATCAAAGCTTTGTCCCAGAGTGGAGCCAAGTGCTGGTGCGAGTTCCAGCACTTGGCTCCAGTGAGTCTTGCCCACAAGCAGGCACTAGCATGGGCACCAACACCTGTCTTGGAAATTTTGCGGGGTGTCTCGGGTCTGCAATGCTGTGTATATGTGACAGGCAGCCAGCGGTGAGACATGCCGGCTGCTGCACTGCAGAGCCTCCTTGGCTGTGATGCAGACAGGAGGTGGGGAGGAGTGATATGTTCAAATCTGTGGGTGAGCATCCCCCTGCCTCCCCATGCCCTGGCCCAAGATTACACTTGTGCCCCCCCCCCCCCAGGCCACCCCCCCAATGGATAGCATACCTGGCTGCTGGGAGAAGTGACAGTGGCTGTGCTCTCTGTCTCCTCCCATTCGTGCGATCCTCCTTATGGCAGGTGACACCAGATTCATAGATTGGACTGTACACTGTATACCCTATTGACTCCTGTCCTCCATCCTGCTGATCCCTGTACCCTGCCCTATTGACTCCTGTCCTCTGTCCTGCTGACCCCCTGTACCCTTCCCTATTGACTCCTGTCCTGCTGACCCCCTGTACCTTGCCCCCTGTACCCTTCCCTATCGACTCCTGTCCTCTGTCCTGCTGACCCCCTGTACCCTTCCCTATTGACTCCTGTCCTCCGTCCTGCTGACCCCCTGTACCCTGCCCTATATACTCCTGTTCTCTGTCCTGCTAACCCCTGTACCCTGCCCTATTGAGCCCTGTCTTCCATCCTGCTGACCCCTGTACCCTGCTTTACTGACTCCTGTCCTCCATCCTGCTGACCCCTGTACCCTGCCCTACTGACTCCTGTCCTCCACTCTGCTGATTCCTGTCCTCTGCCCTCCTTCTCTGCTATACTGACCCCTGGGCCCTGCCCTGCTGAGCTCTGTAAAGGGTACAAGGAAGCCCAGGTTTTATTTAACTACACTCCTTAAGTCCCTCCCACTGTTAACAGTTTGGCCACACCCACACTTTGCAGTGTAGAGCGCCGCAGATCATTCCCGTCTGGTGTCCCTCATTCTGAACTTCAAAAGTTGGGAGATATGGTTCCAGGTCTGGGGTTGTTTCATCTTCCTACATGGAAAATAATTCTTCCCACCTTTGAATTTCTGTTGAGTTTTAAAATGCCACCTAGGCCTGCTTGTTTGTGTGCGTAGGCACTCTCCCTGCTGCTCTACATTGGGAAGTGTAGCTGTGCTCTTGCCCTGCTGTTGTGCTTGGGGAAACTATTGATATTTGCTCAGTGCAAATTAGAATGACCTGATCAAAGATCCTCTGTGATTTGATTGCTAGGTTCCAGTTCCATAACTTTGCTCCTGATTTCCAGTTTTAGTTTATGATTTCTGTTGACAACTTACATAGCTCCTAACTGTCCCTGATTTCGAGGGACTGTCCCTGATTTGAAACAAAGTCCCTCTGTCCCTGTTTCCTCCTCATTTGTCCCTCACTTTAGTCTGATCTATTTAGTTGTAAATAAAATGCACTACTTATCTTTCAAAAAATGTTTCACAGGGATAAACCTTGCATCCAATTTCTAAATTGCTGCATTTGTAAATGTCAAAAGCCAGTATAAAGCAATAATAGTGGTAAAAAAAAAGCACTTGTGGGTTTGAGTAATCTTCTTTTTTTAATTTTTTTATATATAATTCTCCTTTAAGGGGGCGTGGCAAGATGTGTGTCCTACGCCTACATACTTTTGCTAAAAAGTGTCCCTCGTAGTGCGCATGTGCGCGTCCGCGGGAACAGTCATGCTGTGACCAAGCTCCGTTCACCGCCGCTCGAACACAGTAATCCTTAGCACAGGAGGACTGGGAGATCACCCACAATGTGCCGCAGAAACACCGGGAGACTGTCATGCAGCGTCAGGCCTCGGGACAACCAAAAAAGGGGCAGTACAAGCTTAAGAATCGGCAAGGACAGGTGTGGCCTCCTCCCCCTGGGCAGACTGCTTCTCCCAAGATGTCGCTTGGTAAGTCGGACACACGAGGTGGCCAGAGCAGCAAGCAGCACCGCTCACAGCAGCCAGTGGATCCATCTCCCAGGTCAGAATTACAGGACCCCTTCTCTTCACAGTCATCGGGGGATCATGATGGGGACCTCAGGGATGAGTCCCTCTACCTGTCCTTGTCCCCTAGAGCGCTCCTGGAGCTACCAGAGCAGGCAGGCTCTCCAGGCTCCTCCATGGACAAAAATATGGCTGAGCTAGCCGAGTCCATATTCAGCCAATCTAGTCCTGCTCATGAGGACCCCTCATCCTCACCTCAACCTGCTCCGTATGCAGGGGACACAGTTCTGCTCTCCCGTTTTTCTACTGTGTTACAGCAGGACTTATCTAAAGCCTGCTCTATCATTACCCACGAAATCAAACAAGATATACAGAGTTTTGGGCTTAGACTGAACACAGTTGAAACAAAAGTGGAAGGAACGGTAGCCAGAGTGAACCAGAATGCCAGGGCTGTAACAGACCTTCGCGAGCATTTGGAAGAGGCCTACGCAAAAATTGAAGAAGTGGAAAACAGGTCTCGCCATTATAATGTGCGGGTCCGGGGCCTACCAGAAACTCACACTGTCACGTACCTGGTGGTTGAGCCCAGTATGCAGGGAGCGGCCTCTCGTATACCTCTCGTATACCTCTGACTCGAGAACCCCTGATAGAGCAGACAGGAGCTCGGGAGTGCAAAGGGGCACAAGTGCCTGACAGGTTAGCTGATGCAGGGGCTGGTCCGGACCTCCGATGCGACTTGAGAGGAGACTTACAGCAGGTGGAAGGCTGGAACAGTAGCCTGGCAGGAGGCGGGATCAGACTGGTAACTGGATACAGCAGACAGTAGGGAGTTGTTCTGTAGTTCAGAACACAAGCAGGTGCAGGCAGGCCGGGTCATACACTGGCAGGCGGGTCAGGTACTGGAACAGATGCCGAAGAGGAGTCAAGGTACTAGCCGGGTCGGTAACAGGCGGGCAACAAGCAGGCTGAAGGAGAAGCAGAAGCGAAGTCAGGACAAGCCGGAATCAGAGGCAGGCAGCAGGCAGGGGTAGTCAGGAACAAGCCGGTTCAACAGGAGTCAGATATGCAGAGTAGACAAGTAGCAGGCGTCTCAGGAAATGCTGTAGACCAGACAGCAAGGCAGCAAGGCGTCGGTCTCCTTTAAATAGCGCATCTTGGCGGCAAGTGCTGTCACGTAGCGCGTGCGTCCCCGTGCTGTGCCGTCATTCGCGCCATTGCGAGTGTGCCGAATGCCTTTTCTATTGGGAATCCTGCGCACGGGTATTCTTCTGTCACTCTGGTTGCTGGAAAGCCTTTCTTGACACACACAGATCTGGAGGATGCTATACATGTTCTCATGAAAGAACTGATTCCAGACAACTTGCCCTATCAGTTGGAGGTGGATAGGGTCCATAGGGCCCTGACAGCCATCAGGTCGGATGGCCTTCCACAGGACGTAATAGTAAAGCCGCACTACTACGGGATCAAAGAAAAATTAATGACGGCCTCCAGGAACCGCCAGGATCTGACGCTTTTTGAAACACCCATTCAGTTGTTTGCAGATCTCACCCCTTCAACAATGCAAAAGTGCTGCAATCTGAAGCCTCTGTAACAGCAGCTGCTGAATTTACCATGAAGGTGAAGAACTACTGCTGAGGCTTGGCATCCTACCCTGTTTCCCCGCAAATAAGACCTAGCGTGATTGTCAGTGATGGCTGCAATATAAGCCCTACCACCCAAATAAGCCCTACCCTGTTTCCCCGAAAATAAGCCCTACCCTGAAAATAAGACCTACAAGGACTTTAACTAGGGCTTATTTTGGGGGTAGGGCTTATATTGCAGCCATCACCGACAATCACGCTAGGTCTTATTTTCGGGGAAACAGGGTATTAAGAGATCGGGCAACCCCCTTCTCCATCTACCCAAACAAATCGTCCTTTGTCCCCAATCTGGTCTTCCCAACACTCCAGACAGAATAGGAGGACTATACCACACACCTGAGATGCCATTGATCCCCCCCTTCTTGGAAGGGGTTGATGTTTTTTTTCTTTCGCCATTTAGGTTTGCAAATGGAATCTCTTTCAGATGGGGTGTGTAATGTTCTTCAGTTGGGGGAGGACGGTCTCCTTTGTTCGGCAGACTTTACGATTCCAAGGTTCTGTCATATTACCAAAATTACGATTGACTGCCCTGCCGCCCTTTGGTTGCTGTTATAATGTTATATTTACTTTTAGGCCGGCTGAGTTGAATTAAAACACTGTTGGGGACCGGGTTGCCCGGCCCACCGCCATTGCCCCATAAAGTTCCAGGGGTGGGGGTGATCTGGGCATCTCCGTTGTGTAATTAACTGCACTAATAGTTAACGAATCATGTGCCCAACCTCCTGTTCATTTATAGTAAACATGGTTTTGAGTCGGGGTGGACTCGCAAGCCACTCTAGTGACCTTGCTCCTATGTTATGATGGGGGCAACCTCACGTTTGATTCCCCAGGATTATGATCAGGGGAGGGTTTTATCCCACTGTTTTCATTTTGAAGGTAACATGTTGCACACTGTGCAAGGTTATAGACCTTGCAATTCCTTTCACTCTCTAATTAATTTCTTTGCTTTTCTATTCTTTCCTTGGACTCTGACCTTGTGCTAGAGTTCCACCATGTTCCTGCAGACTCCTGGGCTGCTCCTCTTTTCAACTCATTGGAGCCTGGAACTTCTACTTCAGTGTCAAGGTGAGTGTGCTCTGCCAAGCCATGATGTCGGCTGCCTACCTGACTAAGCATTCTATTATTACACACAATGTGCAAGGATTCAATTCCCCTCCAAAGAGAGCGAAAGCTTTCCTCTACTATTACAAACAAAAAGCAGATATACCATAACTCCCAACTGTCCCTGATTTCGAGGGACTTTGCCTGATTTGGAACAATGTCCCTCTGTCCCTCATTCCTCCTCATTTGTCCCTCGTTTTGGTCTGATCTATATAGATGTATATAAAATGCACTTTTTAGCAATCAAAAAGTGTTTCCCAGCGCTAAACCTTTCATCTGATTTCTAAATTGCTGCATTGGTAAATTCCAAAAGCCAATATAAAGGAATAGTAGTGGTAAAAAAAAGCACTTGTGTGTTTAACCAATCTTGTTTTTTTTATACAATTCTCCTTTAAAGGGGCGTCGCAAGGGGTGTGTTCTATACCTGCATACTTTTGCTGATAGGTGTCCCTCATTCCCATCTCAAAAAGTTGGGAGGTATGGATATACTGATGCTGCAGGAGACCCACTTCTCAAAAACATTGACCCCAAGGTATCTCAGTGCCCGCTATCCACAGTTCTACTTATCTTCAGGTACTAAGTAAAAATGAGGCGTTGCCATATGTTTTTCCTGAAAGGTGCCCTTTACCCCCATCTCCATAGTGAAGGATAAACTGGGTAGGTACGTAATGGTGGTGGGTCGTAATAATGATGAATTGATCACGGGTATATCATACAATACTCCCAGGTCAGTTGGAGTTTTTTCATGACATGTTAGCAGTACTACTCGCAAAGGCGCAGGGACAGGTGATCCTGGGCAGGGACAGTAACTAACCATTAGACCATATGTTGGATAAATCGTCGCCTAATAAATCTCAATTAAAAAACGCGCCCAGAAACAGTAGTAAACTAGCATGGTTGCTACATATTAAATAATTTAATTGATGCTTGGCGGGAAGATAACCCTTCCACCAGAGATTATACTTACTACTCGCAAGCCCATGGTACGTATTCACGGATAGATCATATATTTATAGGTTCCTCATTAGTACCATACGTGACTTCTGTCAGGATCCTTGCTACCCCGTGATCGGATCACTACCCCATGGTGGGATCACGCTCTGTTCTGGTTATCTCCTTCAGACCTGTGGAAAAAAACATACCCCTCCCCGTGGCGTCTTAATGTGACTTTGTTAAATGACCCGGGAGTACTAACAGAGATAGAGGCGGAGATGCGCACATTTTTCCTGGAGAACTTGCCTTTGGACACGCCCCCTATTATAAATTGGGCAGCACATAAGGCCACTATTCGTGGTAAGCTGCTATAAATAGCGGCCAGAATCAAACGATCCAGCAAAAGCCCGGCCAAGGCAAAAGGGATGACTTTTTAGTAATATTTCTTTACCCAAATTGACACAAGACCACTCGGAACTCACGGATAGGGAATTTTCAGAAATGGAAATCGGACAAGCAATAAAAAGTTTGAATCTCTCCAAAGCACTGGGCCCTGACAGATTCTCAGGGCAATTCTATCGAACATTTCAAGAGATCTCTGTACATTCTTTAATGCAATCCGACGGGGCACGGATCTTCCGCTTCAGGAAAACACAGCGCATATACATGCTAAACCGAGGAAGGATCACAGGCTTTGCGCAAACTATCATCCAATTTCTTTGATAAACACTGATTTAAAAATTTATGACAAAAGTCTTGGCCGCTAGACTGAATTAATTTCTTGCGCAATATAAACACCCTTACCAGGCGGGGTTTGTTCCTGGTCTCCAAGCTACAGATCAGACCAGAAGAGACAAATTTGTTCCTTTATCAATATCCGAGGTATAGAATGCGGTAACAGTAAACATAAATGTGTCCTTTTTGCAGACAACATTTTGATGATGGTCTCGTCCCCTATCACCACTCATCCCAACTTATAAGCTATACTTAAACCATTCTCCATCATCTCGGGTCTTAACATAAATCATGACAAATCACAGGCCATGAATATCTCTCTAGAGGAAACCACACTCTCAACCCTTAAACAATCCTACAGTTTTATATGGCGCTCGGAGACCCTCCCATATTTAGGCAATAATCTCACTCCATTCCTGCACACTCTATACTCCAAAAACTATCCTGCACTATTCAAAGCGACTAACGGCCGACTTGGCCAGATGGCTGCTTCATCCACCATCATGGTTTGGCAGACTGCATTCTGTGAAGATGAATATTCTCCCAAAAGTATTGTATTTATTTCGCACGTTACCAGTGGCACTGGTTCTTTCTGGGGATAAGAGGCCTAGGATGAACAAGCGTACACTATTCACTCCCAAAAAGGGGGTTTGGGGACTCCGGATTTGCAAAAATATTATTATGCGGCACAGTTGGCCCAGCTAGCCAAATTTCACTCTACTCAGCCCCATCCAATTTGGATGCAGGTGGAGGCCTATGCATGTCGGGGACGGTCGATTTTTCATATCCTTTGGCTGCCACCTAGGGAACGACCCCCAATTTTATGCCCAGCACTCTCCATCACATTAAATATTTGGGATAACTAAAACTTATAAGTTTAAATCCCTGAATAACCCACTGGCTCCTATATTTGGAAATAGGAACTTCACCCCCAGGATGTTTGATTGGTGGACTAACAAAGGTCTACTACGTATAGCGGATTTATGTGATCATAAGGGAGTATTGACATGTAAGTTCCTAGAAGAGAAATATCAAATGCCGGTTTCAGAGTACTTCCGCTATACACAGAACTCTGATATAGCGACCATGTCCTCTATGGAATATTTGTGTCAGAAGTTCGATAAAATCAGGGGGCATATCTCTGAAATTTACACCATCTTGACTAGCTTCCCTATTAAACAGGCTACATGGAAAAATGGGAAGCGGACCTCCAGAAAAGTATGGAGCTGGACGAGTGGCACACTATAGCCCAGGGGTCACTCATAAATACTTCTATTATAGAAGCAAATTATAAAGTACTTCTGAGGTGGTACATGGTCCCAGCTAGGCTGGCAACATATGTACCAGATGCGTCTCCCTTGTGTTTCCGTGGATGCGGACAGGAGGGAACAATGTATCATGTATGGTGCTGATGCCCTAAGGTAAGGCGGTATTGGATTAGGGTGTATAACTTCATTTAGGCCCCTTTCACACGGACTGTCCGTTCAGGTCCGCCTGTCAGTTTTTTAGGCGGACCTGAACGGACCCTCCATAGATCTCTAAGGAGTGTCGGATGTCAGCGGTGACATGTCCGCTGAAATCCGACCCGCTCCGATCCAAAAAAGTGTAACGGAGGAAAAACCTACTTTTCCATCCGTTTTCGGATCGGATCGGGTGACGACGGACTCTACGGTCCGTCATCATCCGATCCCCCATAGGGGAGAGCGGCGCTCTGACAGTTCCGTTGCTGCACAGTGTGCAGAGACGGACCTGTCATCTGCCTGCTCAGCGGGGATCAGCGGAGCGATCCCCCGCTGAGCAGAGCAGGCTCCGTACACGGACACGTCCGTGTGAAGGAGCCCTTACACTCTCACCCAAGTAAACCTTGTCAAATCTCCTAGACAGGCGCTGCTAGACTGCAAGGTAGAAACAGTGTCAAAATCCCAGAGACATGTCATAATGTTTATATTTATATCGGCCAAAATTATAATCGCAAAATCTTGGAAATCCGTTGTATTGCCCTTCGAACAGCTTAAACATAAACTTTCCTGGATTATGCTTAATGAGCGCATCATCATCTTAAATGATAGAATGGAGATGTTCAAAAAAGTCTGGGACCCATGGGTCAGGTATCTGTTTGGAGATCATAGATCTATATCTGATTAGAGCGACCTCTGGGCTGTGGGACTCGGAGCACGGGGTCATTCCTTACTCTCTTCTTCCAACCTCTCTTCTCTCTCTCTTTCTCTAATCTCTCTCTCTTTTTAGTCTTCGTTGCAGTATAACGAGGGTTTTTAGGCCTAGTCCCTAACAATCCTAAATGGGGATTATCCCCATGTAGGATGGAGTCTGATTCGATGACGGAGGGGGTGCGCCCTCTAAGGAAATGTGGATACCCTCTTTCACACATATGGTGAATCATACATTCACCTACAATCTACTAAGAGTTGACATTTACTTTGACTTTGTTAAAGGTGGAGGTATTATCGCTGACGGTATATGAGGATTGAGATGCATTTTGGCATATTATATAATATTCTGCCTAAAAATGTTCGGATATCCATCCATTTAGCATATATTTTATACTGTACATGTTCTTTTTGAATACTTTTGTACACTTTTCTTGTAAAAATTTTGAACAAAAGTATTGAAAAGAAAAGTGTCCCTCGTTCCCATCTCAATTAGTTGAGAGGTATGAACTCAGCATGCCTCTGGCTACATTTTTTGTCTGTTACCTGCCCTGACCTTCTGCCTTTTTTAATTACAATATCCGTCTGCTGTGTGCACTGATTTTTCATTTGTCATTGACAAGAATCTAGAAAGATGTCCCTTTACTTCCTGTCTTTACACTGGAGAGATTTCCCTCACTTCCTGTCCTTACACTGGAGAAATTCCCCTCACTTCCAATCCTTACACTGGAGGAATTTCACCTCACTTACTGTCCTGGAAAGATTTACCCTCACTCAGGGTGGATTCACACGAGGTGCAGTTGGGCAGCTATTCCAGCGCAGTCCTAACGCAATCCCACCGTAAGAAAAGGCAAAATGCCGCCTCGCACCGTTCTGTGGCAAAGAGAACTTAATAAAATGTCTCTGTGTGACACCTAAATAAAGTTCATAAAACAAAAGAAAAAAGTAAACAGTGCGGCGATTGGCGCATCAGAACTGCTGTCATCCCACTGCACACCAGCCGCTGGAATGTACCCTTACTGTCCTTACACAGGAGAGATTTCCCCTCATTTCCTGTCTTTACACTGAAGAATATCCTGTCCTTACACTGGAGAGATTTTCCCTCACGTGCTGTCTTTAAACTGGAGAGATTTCCCTCACTTCCTGTCTTTACATCGGAGAAATGTCCCCTCACTTCCTGTCCTTACATTGGAGAGATTTCCCCTCACTTCCTCTCCTCACACTGGTGAGATTTCCCCTCGTTTCCTGTCTTTGCACTGAAGACATTTTCCCGCACTTCCAATCCTTACACTGGAGGAATTTCACCTCACTTACTGTCCTGGAAAAATTTACCTTCACTCAGGGTGGATTCACACGAGATGCAGTTGGGCAGCTATTCCAGCGCAGTCCTAACGCAATCCCACTGCACACCAGCCGCTGGAATGTACCCTTACTTTCTTTACACTGGAGAGATTTCCCCTCATTTCCTGTCTTTACACTGAAGAATTTCCTGTCCTTACACTGGAGAGATTTTCCCTCACATGCTGTCCTTAAACTGGAGAGATTTCCCTCACTTCCTTTCCTTACATTGGAGAGATTTCCCTCACTTCCTGTCCTTACATTGGAGAAATTTCCCCTCACTTCCTGTTCTTACACTGGAGAGATTTCCCCTCACTTCTTGTCATTACATTGGGGAGATTTCCCCCCACTTCCTGCCCTTACACGATGTAAGGGGACATGTCGCCAGTGGAATCACAGACATTATTAATTACCCAACAAGGATTCTTTCCCTTCCCAACTCACACCAAATTAATATTAAAATCTCCATTCCACTAGGGTTTGGGTAGGATTGAGTATCCAAATTCTTGCATTAGCCCAGTTATGACTGATCTTTTTTAAATTCAGATAATGCATTCAATTTGCATTTATACAACAGTGACCATACCAAACGAATGTATTTCTGCATTTCATGAAGAAATGAGCAGGTGACAATGTGAATAACAAATGACTTTGTTGTGGAATATTGTAGAATATATCTACGTGTTGTAAAGATTTATCTCAGTGCACGATCCTGGGATTATGTTATTACTGTACGTGTACGGACTAGTGATCCGGCTGACTAATATGAATTATGTCTAGTCACATATTCCGAGACCCACTACCTTCTCCTCTCCTCAGGGCAAAAGTCATTAGTGAAATGTTTTCAAGTTCTACTCTGATGCCGCGTACACACGAGCGGACTTTACGGCGGACTTTGCCCGGCGGATTTTTCGACGTACTTTACGACGGACTTTCTGAATGAACGGACTTGCCTACACACAATCCACCAAAGTCCGTCGAATTCGTACGTGATGACGTACGACCGGACTAAAACAAGGAAGTTCATAGCCAGTAGCCAATAGCTGCCCTAGCGTGGCTTTTTAGTCCGTCGAACTAGCATACAGACGGTGGACTTTTCGACCGGACTCGATTTCAACGGATAAATTTTAAACAAGTTTCAAATCTAAGTCCGTCCAACTTTTGAGAAAACAAAGTCCGCTGGAGCCCACACACATCGAATTGTCCGACGAAATCCAGTCCGCCGGGCAAAGTCCGCCGTAAAGTCCGCTCGTGTGTACGCGGCATGATACTCACTTCTGTTTATGCTGCTTAAATGTGACTTTTACTTTCATTGTATCATTCCCTACATGGCTGCTTTTCTATTTTGAAGGAAAAGGAAAATAGAGTGGTCTATTATCTTATGTTTTGCCCAAATCATGGGGCTGTCATTTTAGGATGTCAGATGTACAGACCTGAGGCAATTTGTACTCTGGTTGGCCAAGCTACCATAGATCTGTACATCTGATGTTTTAGGTGCCCCTTTGTCAGAACAAATGGTGCGCTTGAAGGGGAAAGCATGACAATGGCGGTGAAAGCTTGGCAGTGCCAACGCTGTAAGCAAGGATTTGGCTAGGCTTGCAGAAGAGATCTTATCAAGACTTGATCTGTGGCCATTTGTCCTCTGGTTGGCAAAGCCACCATAGATCTGTACATCTGATGTTATAGATGCCCCTTTGTCAAAACAAAAAAGCATGACAATGGCGACGAAAGCTTGGCAGTGCCAAAACTGTAAGCAAGTATTTAGATAGGCTGGCAGAAGAGATCTTATCAAGAAACACTTGATCTGCAGGTATTTGTTCTCTGTTTGGCTAAGCCACCAAAGATCTATACATATGATGTTATAGACGCCACCTTGTCACAACAATGGTGCGTGGGAAGAGGAAAGGATGACGATAGTGGTGAAAGCTTGGCAGTGCCAACGTTGTATGCAAGGATTTAGGTAGCCTGGCGTAAGATCTTATCAAGAAAGACTTGATGTGCCGCTGTTTGTGCTCTGGTTGGCCAAGCCACCAGAGATCTATACATATGATGTTATAGATGCCACCTTGTCACAACAAATGGTGCATAGGAAGAGGAAAGGATAACAATGGCGGTGAAAGCTTGTCAGTGCCAAGGCTGTAAGCAAGGATTTAGGTAGGCTGAGGGAAGAGATCTTCTCAATACTTGATCTGTGGCCATTTGTCCTCTGGTTGGCCAAGCCACCATAGATCTATACATGCAATGTTTTAGATGCCACCTTTTCAGGACAGATGGTGTGTGGGAAGAGGAAAGGATGACAATGGTGGTGAAAGACATTTGAAAGTCTGCTTAAAGTCTGCTTTTATTTATTTATATTTTTCTTTTAGGCATATGTAAGCTACTGTATCTTTAGTGGGATGTACTTGTGAAGACTGGAGATCTTGGCAAGTGGGAACATATCTTCCTTAAGTGCCGCTTCAGCAATCCTGAAGGTGCCAACTCACCCCCCCCCCCCCCCCACTCCCCAATGATATTAAATCTGAACTCCATGCAACATCGTTTTAAAGCACAAGTCCTAAATAGCTTTACAGGGCTTAGTAGCTGTTTACCTCTGCAGTGTTTGCTTTCTTAATTCAACATAGAAAGAGTGCTTTTAATTTCTCTAGATCAGCCTTTCTCAACCTTTTAAATATAGAGAAACCCTTGGAATAATTTTCATGTCTCAGGGAACCTCGCTAAATTTATACATATCTAACTTATGGCACATTTCTTTGGTCAGTAAATTGGCAAATGAGAAGGACCCCTTATATTATTGGTCAATGGAGGAAGGACACTTTTACATTGTTGACCAATGGAAAAACTGCCCTCCTATACACAGCTGAAAAGATAATTGATATTAATGTTTACTGAGAGTTAGAAACTCTTCATTGCACAAGGAACCCCTATCAACCTCTGGAGGAATCCCAGGGTACCACAGCACACTGATTGAGAAACATTGCTCTAGATCAGGGGTCTCAAACTGGCGGCCCTCCAGCTGTTGCGAAACTACAAGTCCCATCATGTTTCTACCTGTGGGAGTCATGCTTGTAACAGTCAGCCTTGCAATGCCTCATGGGACTTGTAGTTTCGCAACAGCTGGCGGGCCGCCAGTTTGAGACTCCTGCTCTAGATAGTACGGCTCCTGCCATACTTCTGCCCCAAGCAGTATCAATACTACAGGTATGGTGGACAGCGCCATCATTGTCATTTATACATCTCCATCGAGGTTTGGACACGTGGATTTTGCAGCTATTTGATTCTGATGTAGGAAGCTTAATAGGTATTACGAATGGCAATCTCCTGGTTTTACAGGCTGGTTAGTTATGGTTTGTGGCTGGCACTTTTTTGTGTGCGCGTTACAATCTGTTGGTCACAGACTGTGCTGCAGGTATGTAGACAATGGGTTATAGGTAACGTCTATGTACACTGCCTTGAAAAAGTATTCATACCCCTTGTCAGGTTACAACCAAAAACGTTAATGTATTTTATTGGAATTGTATGTGATAGACCAACACAAAGTGGCACATAATTGCGAAGTAGAAAGAAAATGATAAATGGTTTTCAAAATTTTTTACAAATATGTGAAAAGTGTGGCGTACATTTGTATTCAGCCCCCCTGAATAATACTTTGTAGAACCACATTTCACTGCAATTACAGCTGCAAGTCTTTTTGGGTATGTCTCTACCAGCTTTGCACATAAAATTTTGCTCATTCTTCTTTACAAAATAGCTCAAGCTCTGTCAGATGGGATGGAAGGTGTCTGTGAACAACAATTTTCTTGCCACAGATTCTCAATTGGATTTCCATTTTTTCACAAAAGTGAGTACACCCCTCACATTTTTGTAAATATTTTTTTATATCTTTTCATGTGAAAACACTGAAGAAATGACACTTTGCTACAATGTAAAGTAGTGAGTGTACAGCTTGTATAGCAGTGTAAATTTGCTGTCCCCTCAAAATAACTCAACACACATCCATTAATGACTAAACCGTTGGCAACAAAAGTGAGTACACCCCTAAGTGAAAATGTCCAAATTGGGCCCAAAGTGTCAATATTTTGTGTGGTCACCATTATTTTCCACCACTGCCTTAACCCTCTTGGGCATAGAGTTCACCAGAGCTTCATAGGTTGCCACTGAAGTCCTCGTCCACTCCTCCATGACAACATCACGGAGCTGGTGGATGTTAGAGACCTTGCGCTCCTCCACCTTCTGTTTGAGGATGCCCCACAGGTGCCCAATATGGTTTAGGTCTGAAGACATGCTTGGCCAGTCCATCACCTTTACCCTCAGCTTCTTTAGCAAGGCTGTGGTCTGCTTCAGTATGTCACAGTACATGTTGGCATTCATGGTTCTCTCAATGAACTGTAGCTCCCCAGTGCCGTCATTACTCATGCAGCCCCTGACCAAGACACTCCCACCACCATGCTTGACTGTATGTCAAGGTACTACTACAGTGAGCCCACAGGTGAGCAGGTGACATGGGATCCTCCAGGGTGTGGAGTCTGCCGGTATTCTGCCAGGAACCCCCTCACAATGGTTTGGGCTTAGCGGCGTGCTGAACCCAGGTCACGACCCCCAGGTTCACCCTGCTCGCTAGGGAGTACCAGAAGACACTGTCAGACACAGATGGATGGATGAAGCAAAGGAGAGCCGGATAGCGAGCCAAGGTCAGGGCGGGCAGGACACAACGTAGTCAGGAGAACTAGCTTAGTCGGTACACAAGAGATCAGTTCACGAGAGGTCAGGTTAAAGCAGGTTACACGAAGGGAGCTCAGAAACCAGTGTTGCTCAAGCAACCAGAAACTTGTCTGAGTGGAATTTAAAGAGAAGCACATGGGAGGCTGGACAGGAAGCAGCAGAAAGGAAGTATATAAAAGACAACAGGTGAAGCTGGCGAGACCCATAACTGCTGAGTGCAGCAAGAGCTGAACTCAAGCTGTGGAACAACAGGAACCAGCCGACCTACAGCAGTAACAGGTATAACACAGATCAGCACTGCAGCCAATCTGTGACACTGTAGGCAAGACACACTTGTCTTTGTATTCCTCACCTGGTTGCCGCCACATACGCTTGACACCATCTGAACCAAATGCATTTATCTTGGTATCATCAGACCACAGTAATAGACAAAAAAATGGGTAGTGGCGCTGCTAAATAGTATGAGATTTAATACATTAGTCCAGCAATAAGTCCTTGAAGTGAATACTCAGTATATGTGGAGGAGGAGAGATGAAGAGGGGAGACCTGTATAGATTATTTTAGCAGTCCAAAACAACCTTGGCAGCCTTTGAGGGGGGAGTTGAAAGCAGACTCCTGATATGCAAATGAGAAGAGAAACACAGGCGCCTCTAGGTTAGAACTGTGAACATTTTAATTTTAACGCGGTGCCAGGCGTGATGACGTCACTGGTGGGTTGCAACACTGTTGCAACCCACCAGTGACGTCATCATGCCCGGCACCGCGTTCCAGCCATCACCATCGGCCTGATCCGAGCCTCGTTTTCATTGCTGTGGTCCCAGAGATTCTGCTGGCTAGGATTTGTCCCCCCACAGGCAGGAAAATCAGCTGTTTAGAACGCCGCTCTGCAGTGAACGCCATGCCAGTGTGGATGGACTCGTGCCCTACTTCCTTAACCTCCATGTAAGTGGATAATGCACCTTTATCTCATTAAAATGTTCAAAATTCTAACCTAGAGGTGCCTGTTTTTCTCTTCTCATTTGCATGGTTCCAGTAATCCCTTATCAATCTGCTTGTCTTCAGCAAACTGTTTGCCGACTTTCTTGTGCATCATCTTTAGAAGAGGCTTCCTTCTGGGACAACAGCCATGCAGACCAATTTGATGCAGTGTGCAGCGTATGGTCTGAGCACTGACAGGCTGACCCCCCCACCCCTTCAACCTCTGCAGCAATTCTGGCAGCACTCATAGTCTATTTCCGAAAGACAACCTCTGGATATGAAGCTGAGCAAGTGCATTCAACCTCTTTGGTTGGCCATGGCGAGGCCTGTTCTGAGTGGAACCTGTCCTGTTAATCCACTGTATGGCCTTGGCCACCGTGTTGAAGCTCAGTTTCAGGGTCTTGGCAAACTTCTTAAAGCCTAGGCCATCTTTATTTAGAGCAACCATTCTTTTTTTCACATCCTCAGAGAGTTCTTTGTCATGAGGTGCCATGTTGGAATTTCCAGTGACCAGTATGAGAGAGTGAGAGCAATAACACCAAATTTAGCACACCTGCTCCCCATTCACACCTGAGACCTTGTAACACTAACGAGTCACATGACACCGGGAGGGAAAATGGCTAATTGGGCCCAATTTGGACATTTTTCACTTAGTGGTGTACTTACTTTTGTTGCCAGCGGTTTAGACATTAATGGCTGTGTGTTGAGTTATTTTGAGGGGACAGCAAATTTACACTGTTATACAAGCTGTACACTCACTACTTTACATTATAGCAAAGTGTCATTTCTTCAGTGTTATCACATGAAAAGATATAATAAATTATTTACAAAAATGTGAGGGGTGTACTCACTTTTTTGAGATACTGTAGGTCTGGACTTTGACTGGGCCATTCTAACACATGAATATGCTTTGATCTAAACCATTCAATTGTTGCTCTGGCTGTATGTTTAGGGTCGTTGTCCTGCTGGAAGGTGAACCTCCGCCCCAGTCTCAAGTCTTTTGCAGACTCTAATGCCGCGTACACACGAGCGGACTTTACGGCAGACTTTGCTCGGCGGACTTTTCGACAGACTTTACCACGGACTTTCTGAATGAACGGACTTGCCTACACACAATCCACCAAAGTCCGTCGAATTCGTACGTGATGACGTACGACCGGACTAAAACAAGGAAGTTCATAGCCAGTAGCCAACAGCTGCCCTAGCGTGGCTTTTTGTCCGTCGAACTAGTATACAGAGGAGCGGACTTTTCAACCGGACTCGATTTCGACGGATTGTCTTAAAACATGTTTCAAATCTAAGTCCGTCCAACTTTTGAGAAAACAAAGTCCGCTGGAGCCCACACACATAGAATTGTCTGGCGAAATCCTGTCCACCGGGCAAAGTCTGCCGTAAAGTCCGCTCGTGTGTACGCGGCATTACAGGTTTTCTTCTAAGATTGCCCTGTATTTGGTTTCATCCATCTTCCCATCAACTCTGATCAGCTTCCCTGTCCCTCCTGAAGAAAAGCATCCTCACAACATGATGCTGCCACCACCATGTTTCACAGTGGGGATGGTTTGTTCAGGGTGATGTGCAGTGTTAGTTTTCCGACACACATAGCATTTTACTTTTAGGCCAAAAAGTTCAATTTTGGTCTCATCTGACCAGAGCACCTTCTTCCACATGTTTGCTGTGTCCCAAACATGGCTTCGCGCAAATGGGACTTCTTATGGCTTTCTTTCAACAATGTCTTTCTTCTTGCCAATCTTCCATAAAGGCCAGATTTGTGGAGTGCACAACTAATAGTTGTCCTGTGGACAGATTCTCCCACCTGAGCTGTGGATCTCTGCAGCTCCTCCATTGTTACCATGGGCCTCTTGGCTGCTTCTCTGATTAATGCTCTCCTTGCTCGGCCTGTCAGTTTAGGTGGACGGCCATGTCTTGGTAGGTTTGCAGTTGTGCCATACTCTTTTCATTTTGGGATAATGGGTTCAATAGTTCTCCGTTAGATGTTTAAAGATTGGTATTTTTTTTATAACCTAACCCTGCTTTAAACTTCTCCACAACTTTATTCCAGACCTATCTGGTGTGTTCTTTGGCCTTTGTGATGCTGTTTGTTCGCTAAGGTTCTCTAACAAACCTCTGAGGGCTTCACAGAACAGCTCTATTTATACTGAGATTAAATTACACACAGGTGGACTCTAATTAGGTGACTTCTGAAGGCAATTGGTTCCACTAGATTTTAGTTAGGGGTATCAGAGTAAAAGGGGGCTGAATACAAATGCACACCACACCTTTCATAGTTACATAGTTACATAGTAGGTGAGGTTGAAAAAAGACACACGTCCATCAAGTCCAACCTTTCAGATATTTATTTGTAAAAAATGTTGAAAACCATTTATCATTTTCCTTCCACATCACAATTATGTGCCACTTTGTGTTGGTCTATCACATAAAATCTCAATAAAATAAATTTACGTTTTTGGTTGTAACATGACAAAATGTAGAAAATATCAAGGGGTATGAATACTTTTTCAAGGCACTGTAGTTTCAGACCTTTGTCTGGGAACTGAACGCATCTCTGTCCGTATGAGCTATCCTTTACTTACAAAGCACTTCCATCCAGTCCGATCCCAACACAATGCTCAAATTGTAAACCTTTGTAACCTTCAGTGCAGCTACTGTTGCAGCTTACAGTAAAAAGACATTGTACATAATCTGACTTTCTGTAGTTTTTTTTCCCCTGAATGTAATATTCTAATAAATAGAGCTGCAGTACAGCTTCATGTCTAATATTATGTCAGGCATATGGAGCTGGATACATTTCAACTTTTCTGGTTTTAATTAATCCAATTGACATCTGCTTATAGTGAATTATTTATAAAATGTTTTTTTTTTTTTTGTAATTTGCAGATTTCATTTGTTTTTAATGGCACACAACCGTCTCTGTACTTTCATTTGCATTAAAGGAAAACTCTGCTAAGTGATGTAGAATCTGGTAACGTAACCAAATTTCAGGAAAAAAAAATAACTTAAAAAAAAAAGTCATGTACATGGAGGAATTCTGAAACTTAGCACAGTGTGTGATCATTCCTCCTGCATAGGGTATCGTAGGCTCAGCGCTTATTCCCAGTGATCTCAAAGCTGGTTAGGTACAATAAACAAATTGTTCTGTGTGTCTGACTGGGGAGATTAGCTAGTTTGCATTCCTCTTGACTCATTCATTGATTCGGGGGGCTTCTCGGCCTTTTGGCTAAGATCAAGTGTAGTAGCTGTTCTTATCAGTTTCCAGAGGAGGCGCTGTACTACTCTCAAAGAGGAGAGCCAGCAAATCCAATGGTGTTATAGTGCCTGGAAGGGGGGTTTCAGCAGGGACTATGCCAAGCTGCCCGACAGATACTGGGGGCTGGCCGATGGTTGAGTCTGAGCCATCCATAAGGGTGCTCCTGGTGAGGATGGGTGCTGCATCTGGGTCTGACCAGAGGGTCGGGTCCCTCGCCTTCTGGCCTAGATTGTGGTAGCTCTAGCTATGGACAGTTTTTCGGGAGAGAACACTTAATCCTCCTTTGGGAGGGAGGGAAGTGGCTAGTATTTCCCGAATGTAATTAGGAAGGAGTGATGGGAGCAACGGTGGGGCCTGATGGTAAAGGGCTCTCACCAAGCTCCCTGAACTTCATGCCTTTCTGCCTGGAGTGGGGCTGCTGTGGTGTGGGTCGCTGGTCAGGGTTGGTCCTGAAAGCCCATGGAGTATGTGCCCCTGGAGTGGCAGTCCAGGGGTGCCAAAAAATAACTGTGAGTGAGGATCACTTTGATTTGAGGCACCACGGTCACTGCACCATATGACACGCTTTTTAGCACCTGCCTCTTGGGCCGGGCCTTTTTGCAAGGACCAGAGGAATTTTTTATTCCTGGCCGGAGGGCCTGGTCGTTTTACACAATGGCCACCTTTTCACTCTCCTCTCCACTTATTCCTTCCCCACTTTATTTATTGCCTATGTTTGCCACTTTTTGTATTTTTGTGTTGTACACGGTTTGTTGCACTGTGTGATGAGTAGGGTTGCAGGACCTCGGGCCTGCCCTGAAAGTCTTGGAAGGGGTGGACATGGCCTTTTGGCTTGGTTCGCCCTCTCTCATGGGGTCTCCCTTCGAGGGAGCCCCACCTAGTGCTTGGGTGGGTCTGTTTCGGCAGGCCCTCCAGAGAACGGGGTCCGTCTGGTGGACCAAGTGTAAGTACCCTTGTCCCCGTCTGGAGCCTAGCGCCCTGGGGGATTCAGGGCAAGCTCCTCTGATTTTAGAGGGCTTGTGTACCCGTTGCACTTTTTTGTGTTTCACTCTTTATGTGTGTGCACACTTTTTTGGCACCGGGTGACGTTTTTGGGTGTGTTTGCACACCATAGGCTTTCAAAAAAAAAAAAAAATTGATTCGGGGGCATTGCTAGGTCTACAAAAGATCTGGGGCTAGAGCCCATAGCAGCGAAGTAAAGAAGAAAGTCATCAGCTTGGGCGGGCATACACTTACATCAGGGTCCCCAGAGAGCCCCCCTTACATCAGGGCCCCATGAGAGCAGTCCCCACTTACATGAGAGTCCCCAGAGAGCCCCCCACTTACTTCAGGGTCCCTAGAGAGACGCTCCTTACATCAGGGCCACCAGAGAGAGGGCGGGCAGTGAGAGATGATGTAATCTCTCTGCTCTTCCGGCCGCCCGGCTCTCCCGGGCTGCCTGTCCACTCTCCGGTTCTGCCGTGCTGCCCACGGCACTACTGCAGAGAGGCCACGGCTCGGTAGTGGGCCGGGGGCCCTGTGGTAGGGGACCCCTGAGATTCGGGGCTATAGCCCTAAAAGCCACCCCCTAGTGACACCACTGCATTGATTATTCGTTTTATGAACCTTGAGATTAGCGCTGTTGCTAGTACAGTACAGTGAGAATTTGGCACAATGTCTCCAGGAGTAGGATACCATAAACATAATGTAGGATGTCTTATGGCCCGTACACACGATCCGAAAATCAGACGACAAATCGTCCGACTTTTTTCGCTTAATAGTCACAAGTAGAGATTGAATATGTTACTAAAGTCACGAAAATTCTAGTACGACAGAAAAAAAAAATCGGAAGTGATGTCATGCGTGGTTGTGTATTTGTATTATATTTTCGGATGACTACTGTACTGACTAAACGAAAATCGTACGATCTGGTATCGTACAAGGAAAATTTTCGTACTTGTCCGATCAAATAATATCGGATGAATTGTCGTGATTGACTCTCGAAAGCTCTGTACTAATAATCTGATTATCATACAATCGCGTCAAAAGCGGTATTTTTCGTCCGATTTTCGGATCGTGTGTACGGACCATGAGGGCCCACTCACACCATATGCATGAGGCTGTGTTGGGCATCCTTGCTGAATGTAGTCCTAGCACATAGACACCTATTGTGTCCTATGTGTTTAGTGTACACCACTGTGCTGCAGTGGCATGTACTGATACAGAGTAGGACGTGCTCTACTTTTATTTACCGCACAGTGTTGTGATGCACTACACAAGCATCGCAACAATCTGCTGTGAATAAAATTAATGAAATATCACTTTGTGACATTTCAATAAAGTTGTTAAAAAAAGAAAGTCAACCGCATTGGCACTGTTTTATTCTCAGCGCACACCAGCGCTTCCTTTGTGCCTGCTGGTGTGAATGACCTCTTAGGGATTAGTTTAGTTTTGGTGCATGGCTAATGCGAAGGCAAGAAGTTTGGGTAATTAGTGAACTTTTCCCTCAAACACCGAAAATCACTGGAGCATGAACTCCTGAGAACAGATCCCTAAAGATATATTACAGCGTATCATTAGATGTGGTGGCTTCCTTTTTTTAAAAAATTTAGGCTTTCCTTCTTCTATTTTTACCTAGTGAACCTGCCAGTAACACACCTCCTGTATTAGGGTGCCCCCACTCTGGATGAGGGAGCACAGGGGGCACCTTTGGACAGCAGCATTGTCAGCCTGGGGGGAGGAGAGTGTTAGATGTATTAGCAGATTTAAATACACTAACAAATTGAAGCTCCACTTCAGCTAATACTTTATAATCAGTTACAGCAACAGTTTTTTTTTCCCTTTTGGGATAAAGGTTTTGTATAAATACATAAATGCTGATCATTGTAAGCACTCCTGTCGGGGTTAAATAATTTTTTCAGACCTCTGACTGCTACCTCTGCAGGACAGCTTGTTCTGTTTAGAAAAAAACGACTTACTGGCTGGATCACAAGGTGACAATAAAGGAAGGAAGGAAGGCCTTAAACGAATGCAGCCAGCACATCTAAGAATTGGTAAGCTGCAGTATAATAAGTGCTTGCTTTTGGGTTTAATATGGCTTTATTATGACTTCCTGGTCTATAGAGGCACTGGTGATGTAGCCTGTGCCTTCCAGGGAAATCTCATAGGTAAAACTGTGTAGAAAACAAAAGAATGATTGGGCTCTTCCTGGGATCGTGCAAAATTTTGCAAAGGCTTCCAAGATCTCTGCAAAAAGCCTATTTATTTTTTTCTCTACCCAGATCTGGCGTTGACATCATTGGTGGGCCGGCAGCGAAAATGTGGATGAAAAATGTGACCACCAATGCTATTTATGAGTCAAGGTGTGGGCGTGGGTCTGGAGGGGAAGAGGCACATAAGAAGATGGCAGGTGATGTTCACTGATGAGTGTAGTTTTAATTTGCTCTTAAAGAAATTGTGGCAGAATAAAATCGGGAGGGGGGTTGGGGTCTGCTTTAATAGGTTCTGTTTAGCGATCTAAACATTGCTGTTTTATTAGAAAGTATGGAAAAGTTTTTGTTTGGACTGGAGTTCTTTAAAGCGTTTAAAGCGGAACTCCAGGCATTTTTTTCATCTTCCATCTATTAAATCTTCTGCCCTTGTTTTAACTTTGGATAGTAAAACATTTCTTTTCTGCCAGTAAATAGCTTATACAGCCCACTTCCTGTTTCTTGTCTGGTAAAAAGCCTAGGCTTATGACATCATCCACAGCTCTCACTCACTCTCGTGAGAGTTTGCCAGGAAGGGAGGGGGGCTGAGTCATAAGAGGGCCAATGAGAGCTGCAGAGCTGGAGGTGTGCCTCTGTGTGTCTGTGTAAATCCAGGAAGTGAACAGGCAGCAAGTTCAGCTGCCCACAGTTAAAATTATTTCAGCCAGACTCAGTAAGGGGAGATTTCTCCATCATATTTGGCAAGTACAGAATCACAGTATGTACAGTCAGGTCCATAAATATTGGGACATCGCCACAATTCTAATCTTTTTGGCTCTATACACCTCCACAATTTGAAATGAAACAAACAAGTTGTGCTTTAACTGCAGACTTTCAGCTTTAATTTTAGGGTATTTACATCCAAATCAGGTGAATAGTGTAGGAATTACAACAGTTTGTATATGTGCCTCCCACTTTTTAAGGGACATTTGGCTGCTCAGCTGTTTCATGACCAATTGTGTGTTATTCCCTCATTATCCCATTTACAAAGAGAAGATAAAAGGTCCGGAGTTCATTTCAAGTGTGCTATTTGCATTTGGAATCTGTTGCTGTCAACTCTCAATATGAGATCCAAAGAGCTGTCACTATCAGGGAAGCAAGCCATCATTAGGCTGAAAAAAAACAAAACAAACCCATCAGAGAGATAGCAAAAACATTAGGTGTGGCCAAATCAACTGTTTGGAACATCCTTAAAAAAAAAGAACGCACCGGTGAGCTCAGCAACACCAAAAGACCCGGAAGACCACGGAAAACAACTGTGGTGGATGACTGAAGAATTCTTTCCCTGGTGAAGAAAACATCCTTCACAACAGTTGGCCGCCAGATCAAGAACACTCTCCAGGAGGTAGGTGTATGTGTGTCAAAGTCAACAATCAAGAGAAGACTTCACCAGAGTGAATACAGAGGGTTCACCACAAGATATAAACCATTGGTGAGCCTCAAAAACAGGAAGGCCAGATTAGAGTTTGCCAAACAACATCTAAAATAGCCTTCACAGTTCTGGAACAACATCCTACGGACAGATGAGACCAAGATCAACTTGTACCAGAGTGATGGGAAGAGACTGACCTGAATCCGATTGAGCATGCATTTCACTTGCTGAAGACAAAACTGAAGGGAAAATGCCCCAAGAACAAGCAGGAACTGAAGACAGTTGCAGTAGAGGCCTGGCAGAGCATCACCAGGGATGAAACCCAGCGTCTGGTGATGTCTATGCGTTCCAGACTTCAGGCTGTAATTGACTGCAAAGGATTTGCAACCAAGTTTTGAAAAGTGAAAGTTTGATGGATGATTGTTAATCTGTCCCATTACTTTTGGTCCCTTAGAAAGTGGGAGGCACGTATACAAACTGTTGTAATTCCTACACCGTTCACTTGATTTGGATGTAAATACCCTCAAATTAAAGCTGAAAGTCTGCAGTTAAAGCACATCTTGTTTGTTTAATTTCAAATCCATTGTGGTGGTGTATAGAGCCAAAAAGATTAGAATTGTGTCGATGTCCCAATATTTATGGACCTGACTGTATAAAAAAAAATATGCAAAGTGGTTGGAGAGAAGCTCCAGAATGGCAAAGATGTTTTTATTACAAATTATGTGAGCATAATTCCTCTTTAACTTGGAAAAGATTAGAATGACAGTCTTCTGTTTTGACATGACATTAAACACAAATGTTTTAGACACTTTGATTGCTACAATGTTATTTCTGGAGAAAGCATTTTCTGTCTGCTAAATATTCCCCAGCCACCGCCACTGTCAACTTGTGTTGTTGCAATTTAAAAAATGATTTTTTTACATCCTATAAATACCACTCAAATTAAACCATAATTTGCATAATTAAAAGGCATGCATATCATTAATATGAGACTGCTCCCTAACATTAATTATAATGTGTTTAACCTCTTAACCAAAAAAACAGTATGGAAGTATTGTAGTGGTATTATAAAGAAGCCACAAAAGGATTTTTTTTTTCTACCCGGCATTTATTTTATCCAGTAGGTGGCGCCCAATTCCTGCTTTTCCAAACAGACTAGACCAGGGGTGTCAAACTAAATTTCATTGCAGGCCACATCAGCATTATGGTTACCTTCAAAGGGCCAGTTGTATCTGTAACAGGGCCGTCTTTAATATTGATTGGACCCTGGGCAAAACTTTTCTTGGGGGCCCCCGCCCCATGCAGTTTCGCTCTCCACCTGCTCTGAGACATACAATAAATAGCAGCTAGACTCAAAATCAGTTTACTGAATCAGATCAGGCAGCTATTGCGATTGCTTACCAGAGGTTACAGTGTATCATTACCGCTGACTGACTGGTTGCTAGAGGTTACATCACACATTACAGCTCACTGATTAGTTGCTAGAGGTTACAGCCTCTGATTTCTGCTTGTTGATTGGTTGCTAGAGATCACTGTGGATATGACCTCAGGGGGGCATGATATACATATGAATGCCGTTGGCCGTCACTATTTACATATGAATGCCACCGCTATTTACTTATGAATGTCATGTACATGTAAACACAGGGTCTGCAGGTGAGTCATCTGTACACAACAATAGGGTAGAGCTGGGCAGCATTAGTAGCAGCACTTCACACTGAGATATCAGGACACAGCACATGACTAAAACCTCAAGGGACAAAGGAATTTAAACCAGGATAGTTGGCAAGTATCAGGCAGCTGCTTTGGGCCCCACAACAATGACAGGGCCCAGGGCAGCTGCCCCTTTTGCCCTGCCTTAAAAACGGCCCTGATCTGTAAGACTATATCAATTTATCTGGGGCTTTTTTTTTTAGAGAGAATGGGTGCAGGAACTCAAACAAGCCTTCCCCTCACTGAACTGAATCAAATGGTGAGTGTGGCCAAATTGCAGCAGAAGGATCTTACAGGGACAGTAAATACCAGGAGTACATTATGTGCGGAGTTCAGGGATGCTCTATGTGCTGGGATGCGCAGAGTGCAGGGTTTAGGGGTGCCTTATGCACAGAGTGCAGGGTTGAAGAGTGTACTATATACAGAGTGCAGGGTTTAGGGGTGTGCTATGCACAGTGTGCAGTGTTCAATTCTCTTTCATAGGTGGCCCACATCTCACTTCCGCCTGCCTCGTCTCTGACCTCTACGTAACTCTCCCCCATCCCCCACCTCTGCCCAAATCTCCCTACCCAGCTCTCATTTCTTCCCCCCTCCCCAAAAGCTTACAGCTTCCTCGCATCTCACCTACCTGGCTTGACTTTGCCACTCTCTCACACTTGCAGGGAGATAATTGGTCAGCATCTGTGCACCAGGGCAGATGGGGATCACAGTGCAGCTTACCATGTGATGCCCCATCCCACACTGCACCTGCATCTCCCTTGTTCCTGCCATCAATGTATTGCAGGCAGGGCTCTGTGAGAGCCGCTGAGAGGAAAGCTGTTCTTGTAAACACAGAAGCCCTCTGTGTTTACAAGTGGCAGTTGTGAGTGGATGGTGAAAGCCAGAGGTGGCAGAACTGAGTTCCGCCACGTACACCGCTGAAAAAAAGCCCTGGGTGCGAGGGCCACATGAAATGGCCTGGTGGGCCGGATTCGGACAGCGGGCCTTGTGTTCGACACATGTGGACTAGAGCTTTGTAAAAGGCAATTCATTCACCTCTCTGATGAGCTACTATGGGTGATAAGGCCAATGGTAGACTGTGTGATGTTTAGAAGGGAGGTGGCCAGCTCAGATGTTGGCACTCCCATAGACTTACATTGCTGTGTCTACAGTAAATCTTTTGAAATAAAAAGAGTTGTACCTTGGAAAGAACAGCACAGAGGTCATTATAGGTTAAGTTCACCTTCAGAACATGTTGCATGTTCCACCCGTATTTATAATGGAACATGAAACATGTGCCACCTCTTCCCCCGAAAATCCCCACCCTGAGACAGGAGGCAGGGGTTCCTCTTCCTGCACCAGCTGTCACTTTTTAAAACGGCATGGGGAAAAGAACCCTGACCACATAGCCATGTTATTTATTCATAGGAGTCTGTGAATGAATGAACTACAAGTCCCATCTTCCACTGCAGCAGATGAATTTGTAGTTCCAATGGGCTGCAGGGGCACTGGTAAGCATGCTCGTAGTCCAATGACATGTCCTCCTGTCTTTCAAACAGGAAGCCCGTACACAGGTATGGGCTGAAAGCTGGAGGACATGTCTACAGGTGCCCACATTGCACCTCTGATTTACTGATTGATGGCATGAGAAGGAAAGAACTGGGGCATGGTCAGGTCATGGTCAGATCATAGATGGCATGAGAAGGAAAGAACTGGAGCATGGTCAGGTCATGATCAGATCATAGATGGCATGAGAAGGAAAGAACTGGGGCATGGTCAGATCATAGACTGAAATCATTGGAGCAAGCCCACCAAGAAAATGTCACCTTTACTGGGCCAATCATCGGCAGCCCTTGCATTCCCTGCCACAGATGATTGGCCAAGTCCAGGTGAGAGCTTTCTGGTGGGTTTGCTCACATGGGCTCAGACTAGGGTATAACCTCAAGCTTATTCCTATACAGGAGTAAAGAAAATGGCAGCTCAGGACCCAATGTGCAGCAATTGATCACAGAAGGACAACACTGGAACCCGGTGTTATCAGGGGACGGCTGTAAGAACCCCCGAAGAGATAGCCAGGCTCCTGATGGCATGCAATGGCGCATACGCTGTAGAGTACCCTGTGGCCTCCTAGAATTTGTGACGTCTGTATTCCCAGAATGTGCGGATGACTGGGACATCATTCTGGCTTAGGCAAGAATCCTGGAAGTGCAGAAGGGGACAAGAACAAAAATAAAAGAAAAAAAAATAATATTAAATAAATAAAAATGTAAATAAATGCCCAATTGTGAGATTGGTGTGGGTAGGAGTTCAGTGATGAAGAGTGGGTGGAAGGGGGGAGATTCGTTTTTGCACATTGCACTTAGCTTCTGAAGTCCTTTCTGAAGGTAATTCCTGAAGTTTTTTCTTTTTAAAAAGTATTGCTTATGGGATGATTGAAGTGAAACAATCTTCACTAGGCTAAGCAAGGATACTATCCTTTTTTATCCTAGTAAATCAACCCAACTGTCTCCCAGCTTAGAGCATTTATCTTCCCTCTGTCTTCCCTCGCAGCATTTCTTCAAATGATTAAAAATAAAAACCCTTCGTTAGCTGGAAAACTCTTCTCTTTTCTTTAACCACCTCACTGCTGGGGCAATTTTTTAATGTTTCATACACATGATAAAATCAGCATCAGAAAATTAAAGAGAAACTGCAGTCGGCTCACATAATTTGTAATAAAAACATCTTTGCCATTCTGAAACTTCCCTCCAAGCACTTTGCATATTATTTTTTATATACTGTGATTCTGTACTTGTCAAATATGCTGCAGAAATCTCCCTCCACTGAGTATGACTGCAACCATTTTAACTGTGGGCAGCTGAAGCTGCTGCCTGTTCACTTCCTGGATTTACACAGACACACAGAGACACACCTTCAGCTCTGCAGTTCTCATTGGCCCTCTTATGACTCATCCCCCCTCCTTTCCTGGCAAACTCTCACAAGAGTGAGAGAGAGAGCTGTGCATGATGTCATAAGCCTAGGCTTTTTTTCCAGACAAGAAACAGGAAGTGGGCTGTATAAGGTGTTTACTGGCAGAAAAAAAATGTTTTATCCAAAGTTAAAACAACAAGGGCAGAAGATTTAATAGATGGAAAGATGAAAAAATGACTGAAGTTCCGCTCTAAATAGCACTGCCAAACAATTTCATATTTTCTGAAATCAGAGGCCCTGGAGACTAAAATGGTGGCAGTTGCAATCTTTAAGTAGCTTGATATTTGTGCAGCACTTTTGAGGGCATTTAGGTTTTTTTTGCCTCTAAACTTCCCTCTATGTTAGCCTATGTGTCCATGTATATATACTGTAGGTGTGTACAGGTGTTTAGAGCCAGAAAAAAAACTCCATCATTTGCACATTCAGGAGATGAGCATTCTGGCCGAAAATTACGCCTGTAAACACATCTAAACACCCCTAAATGTTAGGTGCATTTAACGCTCGAGCGTTCATTTATTTCAGTGGCCAGATCAAAATAATATTTTGATGCCTACCTTCAGGTGCATTTTTAACTCTGTTTTTTTCTTGCCCAGAGAAAAAGTGTTCAGAAGAGCTGGGCAAACACCCAGTGTGCACAAGGCCCTAATCTTCGCCTGTGTTCCAGTTTAAGCGGGTGCCATGTCCACTGCCCCAGGTTTCCTATTTCAGGGTGGCTCCTTTCTCTTACAGCATTCTATGGAGTCACCCTTGCATGCAGGGGTGTTCAGCAATATAAACACACAGCCCTGTACCCTGATGCCGCGTACACACGACCGGTTTTGCCGTCAGAATAAACTCTGAAGGTTTCTCCGACGCTACTCCGACGGAATTCCATTCAAGCGGTCTTACCTACACACAGTCAATCCAAAGTCTGACCGTCCAGAGCGTGGTGACGTACAACACGTACGACGGGACTAGAAAAAGGAAGTTCAATAGCCAGTAGCCAATAGCTTCCGTCTCGTACTTCAGAGCATGCGTCGTTTTTGGTCCGTCGGAACAGCATACAGACGAGCGGTTCCGGATTTGTTCCGTAGGAAATAGAGCATGTTCTATTTCTAGGTCCGTCAGAATTTTCGAAAAGAAAGTCCGATGAGGCGCACACACGATCGGAATAGACGATGAAAAGCTTCTGTCGGACTTCTTCTGTCGGACATTCCGCTCGTGTGTACGCGGCTTAAGATGTCAGGGCACTCCCCAGCACGGGATGAGCAGGAGCCAGAAGCATTGAAAGTACGGTAGTAAACCACCAAGTGCTGGGGTAGTGCTGGGGTAAGACTTTTAACAAATAGCTTACTGGGAAATGTTTATTTGATTGTTATAAGTGTGTTTTCTTTGTTTCTTAACTTCTGTGTTTCTATTTCATCCAACCGTGTGGTCTCGAGCATTATATTGCATTACTATCCTATATAGCATGTAATATATATATATATATATTATTATATATAAAAATTTGTATTTTGAATGCCGCTCCTCGATAGCGCACAAGTGTAGTTTTGCTCTTCATCCCACTGAACTGCCATTGCAGCTTTATCCTATTTCCCCACTACAGACTTGTTTATGAGAATTCATTGTTGGGATGGTGCTTGCGGCGCCTGTTCCATATTAATGACATATATTTACACTGGGTGCTCTCAGCACATTAGAAGTTTCCTGTAACTCCTGCAGGTGAGGAGATGAATGACTGCTCATTCATCCACAGTGCAGAAAATGAACAGGAACACCGCACACCCATTATTCTTCCCATACTCGGCAGCTAGCTGATATTAACACTATTTTCATGTCTATTGAGGGGAAAACACAGTAAAATTATCTGTGGGAAGTGTGATCATTTTTTATGCATCTGGGTAGGATGCTGGTATAATGGGAATAAAAATAATAAAATACGACAGAGCTAATTATATCATGCAAACATAATGACTTAAAGTACATATTCTAGAATGGACTGAGAGGGCTTAAGTATTTGAGTCCGAACAGCATTGGTATGTGGCCGCCGCCTTCCAGCTTTTTTGTTACAAAAAAAAAAAAAAAGGGGGGGGGGGTCACTTTAAGGAAAATTTATTTTACTCTTAGACCCCTTTCACACGGGGGCAGTGCGGGCGTTAGCGGTAAAGCGCCGCTAGTTTTAGCAGCGCTTTACCGCTGTTATAGCGGCATTTTTCGGCCACTAGCAGGGTGCTTTTATCCTGTATACACCACTCCCACACTGCCCCAAAGATGCTATTTGCAGGACTTTTTTTCCCGTCCCGCAAGCGGACCACCCGAGTGTGAAAGCACTCAGGCTTTCACACTGGGGTGTCGGCGGACGCACTATTAACCCCCAGCACTGGTGTAAGCGGACGCACTATTAACCTCAGCCCTGGTGTAAGTGGACGCACTATTAACCCCCAGCATTGGTGTTAGCAGACGCACTATTAACCCCCAGCATTGGTGTCAGCAGACGCACTATTAACCTCAGCCCTGGTGTCAGCGGATGCACTATTAACCCCCAGGATTGATGTCAGCGGACGCACTATTAACCTCAGCCCTGGTGTCAGCGGACGCACTATTAACCCCCAGGATTGATGTCAGCGGACGCACTATTAACCTCAGCCCTGGTGTCAGCGGACGCACTATTAACCTCAGCCCTGGTGTCAGCGGACGCACTATTAACCTCAGCCCTGGTGTCAGCGGACCCACTATTAACCCTCAGCACTACCCCCTACATTCCACAAATAAATAACCCCCCCGCCCCCCACACTTCACAAATACCCCCCCAACACTTCACAAATACCCCCTGTTCACAAATTTCAACCCCAGTCACCCCATTAAGGGCTTTGCTCGGCCTCAGTGTGGTGGCTCACTTACCTGGCAGTTAGCTGGTGGCCTGATCTTCTGCCTCCCAAGTCCTCTCCTCCTGTCAGGTCCTGGCTCAACACAGGCCTAGTGGCAGGGCACCCCGTAAACGCCATGATCTTCTTCCCTGAGGTGGCAGCAGAACCCTGGATCCGGGCACAGCTTCCGAGGGAGCACAGCTCTAAACGATCATCAGAGCCTAGGTGGGCGGGGCGATGGGCGGATCCTCCCTCCGCTCTGTTTTCTCTGCTCTCCTGTGCTGTGTCTGTTTCCTTTGCTCTGCACGCTGGGCTGCAGCAGCATGCAGGGGAGAGGACACAGGAGAGAGAGAAAGCTCCCAGCCGCTGCGTGGTGCACCCCACACACCTGCCCAGGATCGGCCCTGCCTGCGAGCCATTTGTAACCGGTCCACGGGCCGTATATGGCCAAGCGGGCCAGTACTTTGAGACCCCTGTTTTAAAGGCTAAATGTTTTTTTCTTTTTTTTTTTCTTTTACTTTAATTTATTCTCTGCATTAAGGTAAAAAAAACTTTTCCTTGCAGCTCCCCCTCTGCTCCCCCTAAATACTTACCTGTGCCCAATTTTGATCCAGCGCTGTGCACAAGAGCAGTGGCACTGCTCTCTTGTTCCCTCCTCACTGGACTCATGGAGGCAGGGGAAGCCATTGGCTTCTGCTGCTGTCAATCAAATCCAGTAACATGGGACAGGACCAGGCCGCACTGTTTGTGTTAATGGGTGCACACGGAAAGGCTTGCTATGGGGCACACGGTAGGCAAGGAGGATCCAGGATCACCGGCAGGGACCCTAGAAGATGAGGATAAGCGCTGCTCTGTGTAAAACCATTACACAGAGCAGGTAAGTATAACATGCTTGTTATTTTAAAGCAGGGTTTAAAGTGAGGTCAGAGCCTGAGCAGGATTTACAAACATGACAGTTAGGGATGCACCGATACATATCGGTGCCCATACCGAGTATTTTTTTAACGAGTACTCGTGAAAATGCTCCCGATACCGAAACCAATACTTTGTGGTGCAATTTGCGTCCATACAAAATGAATGGGTCGCTATGACAAGCCTGGGTTCACAAAGAAGCAGTGGGGAAACTGCATGCGATTCGGACAGGAACTGCACCGTATTCCTGTTCAAATTGCATGCAATTCTTTGCAGTGAGATTTGCGCCCATTCATTTTGTATGGATGCACATAGCACCGCAAAGTATCGGTACTCAGTATCGGCGAATACTTGACAGAAAGTATAGGGGCTCATCCTCGCTGATAAAAAAACGGTATCAATGAAACCCTAATGACAGGTATCCTCACACAGACCAAATAAACTGTTCTGTTCTGTCGGGATATGTCCAGCTGGACAAGGTAAAGCAAAATCACAGTGGTTTAGAGTAAACTTATTTGTTTATGTTTTTGAACTGCTGTTTTAGTTTTATATATCATTATAATAGTCTTTGTTTTACAAATAAAACATGCAATACAGGGTGCACCCTTATCACAGAAGTTCAAGCCCACTAGCTTGTTCACACATGCCTTGTTCTGTGAAAAGAAGCTGGCAGTGGATCGCTTTTCATAGACCAGTGCAGCCACGTTTGAGAGGGATTCAGGAGGTGAAATTGCCACCTCCTGATTGTTTGTTTGTTTGTTTTTTTGTTATTGTTTTAACAGTCGAATGGGCTGTTTCAAAGGTAATATCTTGGCATAACCGTGAACCTGGCGCTTGATTAAGGAAGAGCAGTAAAAACGTGACTCAGTTGCTTCTTTTTACCCCCCAACTGCAAGTGTAGACTAAGCTGAAGGGTGTTCTAAAGACACAACAGAGCCTTCGGACACTATCCCTCTGACACTAGCCCCATTCACACCTGAGCGTTTTGTAGCTTGAAGCCTGAGGCTACAAAAGGCTGGAGGGGAAAAAATCCATTATTCTCTATGGAGATGGTTCACATCTTTACTCCAAAATGCCTGAAGCCAGAAGCTCCAAAATGCATGAAGCTCGAACAAGCTCTGGAACATTTTTTAGGCAGATTTGAGCGTTTTTATGCTTTTTACATTGGTGACCTTTTGACCTGTACAAAATTAAGGCAAAAACGCGGTAAAAATGCAGCAAAATCGTGCAACTTTCTGCCTGAAAACGCTACGCTCAGGTGTGAATGGGGCCAGTTGGGCCCTGTGCACAAGCAGGTGGAGAGAGGGAAGAAGGAGTCACTGCTCTTATTCAGTTATGTGTTTGCAAATTTCAGATTGATCTATTGAGCTCTTGAAACAACAGGCTTATTTTTCAGCAAGGCAGAAGGATAGACCTGAAAATACATGAAAAGGAGCCTAAAGCTCCACCTGCTGGCTAATGTTGGAAATGTAAAAAATATATGCAGTATTTTATAATTAGCTGACGGAAAGATTTTTTTTTTTTTCTGATCAAAATAAATTTAAAAAATCAAAACTGAAATACATTCACTTAACAAAGTGTAAAATTGTAGTTCTTATAGACGCTTTGTATCATCCCATGACTCATGACTCCCATCTTCCATACCTAGAAATCATAATAATAAATACCATCTAGATTAGAAATTTTGCAGCACAACAATGATGTTCTGGGACTTGAATCAAGAAATAACATTGTCTCTTCTCTGTAGTGTTTTTATTGATTCATGCCGTTTTCTTCCAGTGTTCAGCTCTTCACCTATAACTTTTTATTGAGCAGATAAAAGATGACTGTCATTTACAGTATTGGATTGTACATTACGGGATTCACCGCACATGGGCTATGTGCTATATGATAGATCAGTGCACCTCAGTGTAAAATGGATACTGATGCTAAGAGCCCTTGTCTTTGAATTAAAGGACGGGTGCTGTTATACTGCGAAACTAGTAGTTATATTCCACTTAAACCTGACCTCAGCTATCTTTTCTTCTGCAATTTCTGCCTGATGCTGTACTGTAATTGTTGACATCACAGAAAACAGTTCTGGAAACAACTGCATGATACATGGCTGCATACATTTTCTATATAGTACAGTGATTTGCAAAACATTTATACCTTTAACAATCCCTCCCTAGACTCCCTTCACATTTGTGCAACTTATCACGCAACTTTGGACATCAACCCTCGCATGACAAGTCATTCCCCATGTTTTCCAATGATAACCATTCATATATGTGCGAATTAAAGTTGCAGCGACTTCAAAGTAGTTCATAAACTACTTTGGTCTGACTTTCATGCAACTTGAGGGCCATAGACTTCAATGTTAACCCTCAAAAGTTGCACGAAAGTCGTACCTGAATGTTATACAATGCAACAGTTGTCCATTATAACTGGTCAAAGCCAAAGTGGTATCCAAGTTGCACCTATCCAAAGTTGCGTCAAAGTTGCACCAAAATTGCACTCCAAATTCAGCGCAACATTGGAGTCATACAGTTGTGAATGCAGCCTTAAAGCCTTAAAATATTAAAAGCCAGCACCTACAAATACTGCAGCTGCTGACTTTTAATACATGGCCACTTACCTGTCCCAGAGTCCAGCGATGTCGGCAGGCAACGCCGAGAACCCGCTCAGTTCTCGGCAGCTGCCGCCGCCATCCTAGGTGAGGGAATCAGGAAGTGAAGCGTTGCGGCTTCACTTCCCGGTTCCCTACTGCGCATGCGCGAGTCGCACTGTGCGTCCCAACTGGTCCCCGCTATCTCCTGGGAGCTGTGTGTTTCCCAGGAGACAGCGCGGAGGGACAGGAAGAGGCATAGACTCCCATGGGAGTCTATGCCGGAAGTGGGTGCAAATACCTGTCTTAGACAGGTATCTGCACCCCCCTCCCCCCTAAAAGGTGCCAAATGTGACACCGGAGGGGGGGAGGGTTCAGAAAAGCGGAAGTTCCATTTTTGTGTGGAACTCCGCTTTAATAGTCTATGATATCTTCACTTTAGAGTATATGTAAAGTTTTTTTAAAGTTTTTTTAGTTTTGGGTGACGTAAGGCAGGGTTAGGAAGTCTGTCACATTTATTGCTGCCTCTGCCCCAGAGGGAGGATTTTTCCTCTCTAAGTCTTGGTGATCATTGTCACTTGAAAAAAATGTGATAGGAAATTTCTCTTCTCTTCTCTGAAATTCCTCTTCTCTTCTCCTACCTCGTTCACCCACCCCACACCCTACCTCCATCCAATCTGCCAAACCCCACCACAAGCTCTATATCAGGGGTTTCCAACCTGTGGCCCAAGTCGGCTATGAATACGGCCCAACACAAAATCATAAACTTGTTTACAAATGTTGATTTTTTTTGTAATTCTTTTGTAAAAATGCATTTACACTTAGCGAACACATGCTGCCAAAGAAAAATTTAACAGTGTGTCTTAACTGGGCTTTTATAAGTTTTATCTTCCTAAAGAAAAATGTCCCACTCTTCACAATCTTGCCTTATTCATGCCATAAGTTTTCGGCAGCACCTATATTTTTCAGCAAATATTTTCAAGGACGAAGCACACAAAGGGCAAAACTAGAACCAATATATCTGATGAGCACCTTGAGATTTCATTGAGAATTGCTACTACATTCATCCAACCAGATAATGATGCGTTAGTTTATCAACAACAGTGTCAAATATGAGATACTGTATCACGGATCAGCCAGAACATCATAACATGACCACCCACCTAATATTGAGTAAGTTCCCCTTTTGCTGCCAAAACAGTCCTGACCCATCGAGGCATGGACCCCACTAGACCTCTGAAGGTATGCCGTTTCTGGCAATAAGCCGTCAGTAGCAGATCACTACTGCCACCAGCTTGCCTTCTTCCCAATGTACATCCTGGTGGCATCTCTTCCTCTGGTAAGTGATGCACATGCACCCGGCTATCCACATGATGTAAAAGAAAACCTGATTCATCAGGCCAGGCCACCTGCTTCCATTGCTCTGTGGTCCAGTTCTGAGGTTCACATGTCCATTGTAGGCGCTTTTGGCTGTAGACACAGGTCAGCACGAACACCCTGATGCAGTCCCAAACACAACAAACTGCAATGCAATGTGTGTTCTGACAACTTTTGGAACCAGCATTAAAGTGGATGTAAACCCGAATTTTTTTTTTTATGTCATAATGTAGAATATAAGATTTCCTATCATTTGAGCCCAGTCTTACCACAAAGAGTTAATCCAGCTCTGAGCAATCCTCTTTTATTCAGTGAGATAAATATTGACAAACAGAGAAAAACTTTGTCAAATCCTCCCCCTTGCTGTGAGTGACAGGTGATTTACATCTCGTGCACTAGCCTAAGACATGCATTATTTTTTAATTCCCACCCCCACTCCTTTCTTCAGCAGCTCTGCAAGGATTGGCTGTTCCACACCTCAGCATGATTTGGCATGCTGAAGTCATGTGGTTACTTTCCTGTCTTTTCACTGGATGTTAGAGATCATAGCAGAAGTTCAGTGTAAGAAATACACAGGAGAAAATGCATATTGACAAGGGGAGTGTAGAGGGGGCGGGGAGTCTACTGACATCACGACTCCACCCACCGAGCTCCAGACAACAGACCCACCCACAGAATCTGCAGTTTTCGGGTCTAATAACAGACAGAGGGGAGACATTTGACAGGTAAAGATACATGCAGGAAGCGTGTATATCCTTATAGATAACCCCTATGGCAGTAGTTTAGAAAGGATGACATTGGGTTTACATCCACTTTAACTTTTTCACCAATTTTGAGCTACAGTTGCTCTTCTATTGGATTGGACTACACTGGCCAGCCTTAGCTCCCCATGTGCATTATTGAATATTGGCCGCCCGTGACCTTGTTGCCGGGTTTCCTTCCTTCGACCACTTTTGTTAGGTCCTGATTACTGCAAGCCAGGAACATCCCAGAGCTGCAGTTTTGGAGGTGCTCCTACCCAGTCGTCTAGCCATTACAATTTGGCCCTCGTCAAAGTTGCTTAAAGCCTTACGTTTACCCATTTTTTCTGCTTTCAACACACCAACTTCCGGGACAAAATGTTCACTTGCTGCCTAATATATTCCACCCACTTTCAGGTGAAACTGTAACAAGATAATCAATGGTATTCACTTTACCTGTCAGTGGTCATAATGTTATAGGTGGTTGGTGTACAGTGAAAATGGCAGAGACGGCGATCGTTCAGTATTTCTCCCCATCTACTTGGTAGTCCCATTTTAGATTAAACATGTTTACTTTCTATTCCAGCCAAAATCATTAAAGGCAGAGCTCTAAATGCTCAGCAATATCATAGCACCACATCCAGCGTGAGAACATTTGACTAGAAAGAATTCATTTCTTGTTATGTTCATTCCAGTGAGCATGAAAGGCATTCCTTCCACGTTCCCGTTTTGCGGTTCTGACCAATGTTTTGTGGAGGGCATGTGACTGGGAGCAATGTGTTTTGTTGGAGCTGGATGTGGCAGAGAAAGTAACAGTTGCTGGCCAGTAGCCAGAAGCATGTCTATAGTCTTTTATTTCACTACAATCGTGTCGCTGCATGTATTACAAAATGTGCATCTACCTTTTTAGTTTGACAGTTTGGGTAAAAAACAAAAGATTATTAAAGGTCATTCCATCAAAAGCTGATATTTCAGCATTAATAGATGCTGGCGAGGTAATTCTTCTAGCAGTTTTACATGGATTCGCAGTGCTACTAGCTTAAAGCATTAATTTCTGCTAACCTCCTACAGCCATTATTACTGCTTGCGTGATGAGTAGTTTCCCTGTGTTTAACATGCATTGGAAGCACACATCAAAGGCACGTCAGCAGGGCCGGCGCTCCCACTAGGCGAACTAGGCAGTCGCCTAGGGCACACTGCCGCCTAGGGGCACAGCCACAGCCGCTGGGTCCCCTCCAGAGGATCGGTTCCCCCCTGGCGGGTGGTGGCTGGTGCAGAGTGTAGCGGGAGGTGCTCCATATGGCTGGCTGCAGAGTCGCTGGGCGGTGAGAAGGAGCAGGCAGATCTCCCCCTTCCCTAACTATGGCAGGGGCGACCATGCTGATGTCCAGCAGCCGTGGGTGTCAGCTCTCTGCCCGCCCCGCCTCCCTCCCTGGGTGATGTGCAGCCATTGGAGGAGCAGGGCAGGCGGCATTGTGCAAGACAGCCAGGATGGATCAACCCAGACACGGACTGGCCACAGGACACATGCTGGGCCGAGGCCGCCGGGCCACTTGTCCTGGAGGAGCCAAAAGCAAAGCTGCTCCTGCAGCTTATCCAGCCTCTCCGCGGCCAGCCCCTGGAGCCCGGGGGGGGGGGGGGACTGAATGATCAGCTGAACGGGGGTGGAGCTGGAGGAGGTCTCCCGTGTGTGACTGGTAACAGACTGCCGCCCGCTGCCTGAGGGAGCTGGAAAGAAGTGCCCGAAGGTTAGAACTTGTCAGGTGGTGGGGGGAAGCGCTGGGGATGAAGGCTTCCAGTCAGACCTTATCATTGGTGTGTGACCCCCCTCAACTTGGCTGCACCCGTCCTCCTTTCCACCTTGCTCCATCCCTCCACCTTGCTCCATCACCTTGCTCCATTCCTCCGCCTTGCTCTATCCCTCCACCCTGCACCATCCCTCCACCTGGCTACCCCCTCTCCTGTCCACTTTGCTATATCCTCCCTCCACCTGGCTGCACCTCCTCTCTCCTGTCCACCTGACTCCATCCCTCCACCTGGCTGCACCCTCCTGTCCACCTGGCTATATCCTCCCTCCACCTGGCTGCACCCCCCCTCCTGTCCACCTGGCTCCATCCCTCCACCTGGCTGTACCCACCTCTCTTGTCCACCTGACTCCATCCCTCCACCTGGCTGCACCCCCCCTCTCCTGTCCACCTGGCTATATCCTCCCTCCACCTGGCTGCAGTTCTGATGCTAAAGTTATTTAATTAATTTAGATTTTTTTTGCGGGGGGGGGGGCTCCATTCCTCCACCTTGCTCCATCCCTCCACCTTGCTCCATCCCTCCGCCTTGCAAGTAGCTGGTCTCGCCTAGGGTGCAAAATAGTCTAGCACCGGCCCTGCACGTCAGAACATTACCATTTATAATATATGTATATATATATATATATATATTTTTACTTAGGTGTATGGTTTGCTTTGGGCCCATACAAAATGCTGCACAAAGATCAGTTAACTTGCACTGCCTTCAGATCCATAAAAACAAACAAGATAAGTCTTCTTCCATGGCCCTGTGTATAGACCAGCCTTTCTCAGCGAGGGTTCTGTGGACCCCTAGGGTACCTTCTGAGGATGCTAGGACTTCCTTGAGCAGTAAGCAAGGCAAACTGATCTCCACTTTACATTGATTACCAACACAAGGAGGTCATTTTCCACTTGCCACCAATGTAAGGGGCACTCGCCTACGCCAGTCACTAATGTTGGGGGACACTACAATTTTTACTGTCTTGGTGTCAGGGCTGGGCTCAGCCCTTCCTTCTCTGAGCTGGCCGCTCAGCTGTCGGCTAATTGCCAGCTCCCATCTCTCTCCACAGTTACTCAGCTGTTGATGATCCTGCTCATCAGTCCTGCCTACTTAAGCCGTCCAGTCCAGAGGAGCTTTGCCTTCGCCTTGGTCACATCACTCGAAACTATCTCCTGCATTCCTGTTTAAAGACTGGCTTTGCTGACATCCCTTCTGGCTCCAGATCCTGCTTGCTGTTCCACTACTTTGATCCCTGACTTCTGGCTTGGCTGACTAACGGAGTAACCATTCTGGTTACTGAACTTTGGCTATGTTTTGAAAACGTTTGTTCTTTTTACTTTTGTTATTAAACAAGTGTGATTTAACTGCGCTTCTGTCTTGCTCTGTTTCATGGTTTCTGACAGTAGGCGAAGATGAATTCCGAATATACAGTCACAATCGTTGCAAACGCACCTGAGTCGCACGGCTCACCTGGAATCTCCCACTGTGGCTGCTCCGATACAACCTGAGTTTCAGGCCGTCCCTGCTGCTGCGCCAGTCTCTGTGCAGGCACCGCCTTGGCTCCGCTTCTGCTGCCAAGTGCCTCATGTCCATCAAACAGAGTATGAGAACTGTTGCCGACTACGCCATTGAATTCCGTACTCTGGCAGCAGAGGTTGCTTGGAACAATGAAGCCCTCGTGGCTGCTTTTTCTCATGGTCTCTCGTATTCCATCAAGGATGAGATAGCAGCCCGAGATATACCCACTGAGCTGGAGAAGTTGATCACGTTTGCCATCCTCATTGACTCCAGACTCAGAGAAAGACTCTTTTTTAAGGAACGCTTGCAGAAGCCCCCTGTACGTTTGCCTCCAAGCTTTGCAGTTCCACCCATGCCTCCCTCACCTCCCATGCCTCCTGGTACCAAGTCGGTCAGTGACTCGGTACCAGGAGGCATGGGAGGTGAGGGAGGCATGGGTGGTCGGTCAGTCCCAGAAGGGCACGATGGGCTCTTTTCTTGTCAAGTTTCAATTACACTGTCTCATTCTTACCCAGTTCTAAGAATGTAAGGGCTGATGCCTTGTCACAACAATTTTCCTCCACTTCCAAGTTGGAGTCGGTTCCGGTTCCTGTGATTCCTCCTGATCGTATTTTGGCTACGGTTCGCACCAGTCTCACTTCACCTTTGGGTGACAAAATTCTTGCTGCTCAGGTCTATGCTCCTCCTGAGAAACCTTGTGACCGCTGCTTTATCTCAGAGAGTCTCCGTACTGCCGTGCTCCAGACTTACCATTCTCCCAAGGCAGCTGGCCACCCTGGTAGGAATCAACTCGTTTGGGCCATTTCCCAACAATTCTGGTGGCCTAGTCTACGTGCTCATGTAACTGCCTTCATAGCTGCCTGTTCTGTGTGTGCTCAGAGTAAGACTCCACGACACCTTCCAGTGGGCCTCCTACAACCCATACCCAATGGAGAGAGGCCCTGGATCCACTTGTCTTTGGATTTCATTGTGGAGTTACCCAACTCCCAAGGCAACACTGTTATCCTTATGGTGGTTGACCAGTTTTGAAAGATGTCATTGTATTCCACTTAAGAAGTTGCCCGCTTCTAAGGAACTGGCTTCCGTTTTTCCTTGGGAGATCTTTCGCTTACATGGGTTACCCAAGGTGATTGTCTCGGACAGGGTAGTCAGTTTGTGTCCCGGTTCTGGCGAGCCTTTTGTGCACAGTTGGGAATTTAGCTTGCTTTCTCCTCTGCGTATCACCCGCAGTCTAATGGGGCAACAGAACAAGCCAATCAGGCTTTGGAGCAATTCCTACACTGCTATATTTCTAACAACTGGTCAGACCTATTACCGTGGGCAGAGTTTGCACACAACAGTGCCTTGAATTCTGCTTACCGATTGTCACCGTTTATGGCGAATTATGGTTTCCAACCTTCCATGTTGCCTGACTCGTTTGTTCCGCAGAGTATTTCTGCATTAGAGGAGCATCTCCGTGGTCTTTGTTCCACTTGGGCACAAGTCCAGAAGGCCAGACGCCTGCCTGCGCCTTCCTACCAGGTTGGGGACAGGGTCTGGCTGTCATCTCGCAACCTCTGACTTCGTGTTCCCTCACTGAAGTTCGCACCTCGGTTTATTGGGCCTTTCCGTATTCTTTGCAGGAATAACCCAGTGGCTTACGCATTAGACCTTCCTTCTAATATGCGTATTTCAAATGTATTTCATGTCTCCTTATTAAAACCTTTGGTCTGCAACCGCTTTACCACCTCGGTGCCACGTCCTCATCCTGTACAGGTTGAGAACCATGAGGAGTATGAAGTACAGTCCATTGTTGACTCCCGTAGGTTGCCACCAATGTAAGGGGCACTCGCCTACGCCAGTCACTAATGTTGGGGGACACTGCAATTTTTACTGTCTTGGTGTCAGGGCTGGGCTCAGCCCTTCCTTCTCTGAGCTGGCCGCTCAGCTGTCGGCTAATTGCCAGCTCCCATCTCTCTCCACAGCTACTCAGCTGTTGATGATCTTGCTCGTCAGTACTGCCTATTAAAGCTGTCCAGTCCAGAGGAGCTCTGCCTTCGCCTTGGTCACATCACAAGAAACTATCTTCTGCGTTCCTGTTTAAAGACTGGTTTTGTTGACATCCTTTCTAGCTCCAGATCCTGCTTGCTGTTCAACTACTTTGATCCCTGACTTTGATTATGCTAATATTCTATGAGCTGTATGTATGTTCATTTTTAGCAAGGGTTCCTCAGCACCTGAAAAATGTTTCAAGGGTTACTCTAGGGCAGGGATATACAATTAACGGACCTCCAGCTGTTGCAGAACTACAAATCCCATGAGGCATAGCAAGACTCTGACAGCCACAAGCATGACACCCAGAAGCAGATGGGACTTGTAGTTTTGCAACAGCTGGAGGTCCACTAATTGCATATCCCTGCTCTAGGGTAAAAAGGTTAAGAGGCTGTTTTTATGCTGTATATGTGTAAAAAATGTGTGCTAATGCTCACAATCATACAGGGAAAATTGTGCTCTACTGGAGTACAAAAGCCGCCTGCACCCTAGCAAGGAAAGATGCTAGGCAGTAATAGCCAATTGCGTCCTAGCAGCAAAGGGCTTTTCAATTGAAGTTTTTTAAGCCTGAGGGGTATTGGCAGAGCTACACACAGCTTGAATGGTCAGCTTAATGAAGGGGTGAATCTCCTCAACGGAGACAAAAGCTAGCAATAAAAACCTGGCAAAGTTCCTTTTTTTCCATTTATAGTTTTTATTTCGATCTTTAGCAAAACAGATGGTAATACAACAAAAAAATAGCCTGCATAACAGGTGGAATAGTGACTTAACACATATCATGCAACAGTGAGAACGAAGGAAAATTAGGTTCACATCAAAAACAGAGTCTTTCTCTTAGGACATTAGAAATCTGACCACATGGAAGACAGTAGTGCAAATAAAACCCCTAAAATGCAATATTACTAAACATGTAGAACTGGTATGTAGGCGGAGGTCCAGTAAAGTAAGGCTTAAGCCAAAGGAGTGTTTTTTTTACAGGATATATACATACCCTGTTTCCCCTAAAATAAGACCTAGCGTGACTGTCGGTGATGGCTGCAATATAAGCCCTACCCCCCAAATAAGCCCTAGTTAAAGTCCTTGTAGGTCTTATTTTCAGGGTAGGGCTTATTTTCGGAGAAACAGGGTAGGGCTTACTAGGGGGGTAGGGCTTATATTGCAGCCATCACCGACAATCACGCTAGGTCTTATTTTCGGGGAAACAGGGTATATTGGGTGTACGAAATGGGCCCCGATGAATGAGCAAGAAATAAGGAAGAAGACATATATACTGTATATACACATATATACAGGTGCATCTCATAAAAATTAGAATATCATCAAAAAGTTAATTTTATTTCAGTAATTCAATTCAAAAAGTGAAACGCCTAAATTTTATATAGATGCATTACACACAGAGTGATATATTTCAAGCATTCCTTTCTTTTAATTTTGAGGATTCTGGCTTACAGCTAATGAAAACCCCAAATTCTGTATCGCAGAAAAATAAATATTACATAAGGCCAATAAAAAAAAGGATTTTTAATACAGAAATGTTGGCTTACTGAAAAGTGTGTCCATGTACAGTATCGTGTGCACTCAATACTTGATTGGGGCTCCTTTTGCATGAATTACTGCATCAATGCAGCGTGGCATGGGGGCAATCAGCCTGTGACACTGTTGAGGTGTTATGGAAGCCTTGGTTGCTTTGATAGTGGCCTTCAGCTCGTCTGCATTGTTGGGTCTGGTGTCTCTCATCTTCCTCTTGACAATTCCCCACAGATTCTCTATGGGGTCTAGATCAGGTGAGTCTGCTGGCCAATCAAGCACAGTGATACCATGATCATTAAACCAGGTATTGGTACTTTTGGCAGTGTGGACAGGTGCCAAGTCCTGCTGGAGAATGAAATAAGCATCTCCATAAAGATGGTCAGCAGAGGGAATTATGAAGTGCTCAGAAATTTCCTGGTAGAGGCCTGCACTGACTTTGGACTTGATAAAACACAGTGGACCAACACCAGCAGATGACATGGCTCACAAATCATCACTGACTGTGGAAAATGTTGCATTTCATTTGGAAATCAAGGTCCCAGAGTTTGGAGGAAGAGTGAAGAGGCACAGAATCCAAGTTGCATGAGGTCCAGTGTAAAGTTTCCATAACGTGCCAGGTTCTTGTTGGCAATGGCAGCATATTGGAAATACAATATAGTGGGATAGATCTTATGAAGAAGTGCAGGAGTCCCATACCAATGTATGAACAGTTTAAATCCCACTTCCTAATACCTGCTGGAGAGGGAGGATCGGTGAGCAAAGTAAAGGATATGGTCTCTCTAGATCATTTGCATAGATTAATTGTTGATCAATGCATAGGAGGTCAGTAGGGGGTAACACATTGTTGAAGTTTGTGAGCAAAGTTGTTGGAATGGGGAAACCCAACCCCGATTTACTCTAATCAGCCTGATGGTGGTAATACAAAGTTGCTAACCCTTGCCCACTCTTTGCAAAACTTTAAAATAAATGTTTTTGCCTTTGCATACACTTTATTATGCTGCGTACACACGATCGGAAATTCCGCCAGAAAAAGTCCGATGTGAGCTTTTGGTCGGAAATGCCGACCGCGTTTATGCTCCATCGGACTTTTGCTGGCGGAATTTCCGTCAGCAAAAAATTGAGAGTAGGTTCTCTATTTTTCCATCGGAAATCCTGTTCGTCTGTATGCAGTTCCGTACGATACGGAAGCGTTCAGTCTGCTAAAACTAGCGTTCGTAATGGAGATAGCACATTCGTCACGCTGTAAATTTTTGGATCTTTTAATGCTGCGCATTCTTTTGTTCTTTCTAATCCTAGAAGAATGAAGTTGTTTTGCTGCTGATATTCACAGAGTTCTGACAAACTTATTTCTTTATTTCTTGTCATCTCCTTAATAATATTTTTATTTTTTAAAGCCAGATCTCCATAATAATGTTTAGAATTATTTTTTATAGTGATTTTTTTCCCTTTTTTATTTAAATCAAGATCTCCTTTTTTTTGATTATTTTAAAATTATTTTCTAATGATCTTCATCATTTTTTTTTGTGTGTGTCAAGTTACCACAACAACATTATTATCTTGTATTTTTTAACCTCAAGGAGGTTGGTGTCCCTTGTTAATTTGGCATTGTATTTTTGAAATGTACCTGCCTACTCACAAACAAACTATCCTTTTTTAATAAAAACACATAGGCAAGTATTTGCTGAAAACAAAATTACCATTTATTCTGGGTCATAACAAAAGAAAGAGGGAAGGCAACGCTGGAGAAACTGCAGATATTTGCAAAGCCTTTGGACCCCAGGGCACACATCAACTATTTGAAAAAGAAAATTGGTAGCCTGAGGAGTACAGACGATAGGGAGCACAATCTGGTCCTGGACTCTGAGAGATCAGGAACAGCAGCAGATCACATATATGTCCCCAGGCTGTGGTACTACAACAGCCTGCATCTTCTGTCAGACCAGACTGAACCCAGGTCATCACACTCTTGTCTTGCACGCTTCCCTGCACGCTGTGGCTTTGTTCGTCGAGTTGTGGCAGGAGGTGGAGGTGGAGGAGAAGGAGGAGGAGGAGGAGGAGGTGGAGGAGGAGGATGGATAAACAAACTCAGAAAGGTGTGTATTTTATGTCAGTTGGCCACTCAACCCCACTAAACCCCTTAGTTAGGGTCTGTAAAATGATGTTCTCACACTAATGAGGCATTGGCCCTCCTCCATCTCCTGCATTTTCGGTGCTACTATGCAGCCATAGCCCTCTATTGCTGGGGGCAGTTTTTCAGGGTCGCATGAGCATCCCGAATGAGGGCAAGTGCTGCCTCCTCCACGTTCCTCCCCTTCCTGGGCCTTTTGGGTGGAAGGCAGAGGGGAAGGACCTGGGATTGGGTCAGTTCACTTGGCCTGGCCACCTCATGGCTGCCACTTCCCCCTGCCACCTCCTGGCTGCCACATTCTAGACCCTCATCCTGGCTGAGGGCTTTCCTGTGTCTAAAAAAGGGACATAGTTTTAGTTTTTGCTTCATCACACACAATTTTCAGCTCATGACTGTTGCAAATTGAATTTTAATAAATAGAAAAGACTATCATTCTGACCCCAGCAATTTTAATTCTTGTCCCAATCATTTTTGGCCACTACTGTCTATTGACGTGTAAAACACTTTTTTGTTCAATCATTCATTTCTTATCAATAATAACATCAAGTTAACATCATTCATTTTAGGACAAGAAATGTGTAGAAAAATACTAGACCTGCCTCAAGCTGGGTTCCTCCACTTCTTCCTGGATGAAAGGCCCAGGTTGGTCCTCGGAAGCCTCAGCTGGGGGGGAAGGAAGTGTGTAAAGTGATGACCTCACTTCAGTCTGGTTTTCCAGAAAACGCATTTTGTTGTAGTACCACAGACTGGGTACATAAACGTCCTCTGCTGCTGCTCCTGACCTCTGGGATACCAGGACCCTATTACACTCCTTCTTGTATGTGCTCCTCGAGCTACCAATTTTCCTTTCCAATAAATTGCTGTCTGCGTTGGGGACCTCCGTCTTCACAAATTCCAGCAGTTTCTCCAGCGCTGCCTTCCTAGCTGGTCTGTTATTATATAAATTATGTTTGACTTGCCACAAACTGGGCAGCTCTCTGTACCTATCGATAAACTCAGGTTTTTTGAACGGATTCATTATTTCGGCAAGACAAAAAACAAGAGAAAAATACTAATTTCAGGCTAAACTCTCATAATCTTATCACAATATAGGCCTCAATCTAGAAGCAGTATAGGCCACTGATGCCCCAAGTTAAAATGTTACCTTCGTACTCACGATCGGCACTTCCTCCACTCACAGATCGTACGTCCGACGCACGCGCCTTACGCTTTATATACACTGTGCGAATGCGTGAAACTCCACCGGCGCTGCCCGCCCCTGACGTTCTTTGTAGAATATTCCGCGCCCCTTCTCTTTCGGCGCAGTGGGAGAGGACATGGCGGAGACACAGCAGGTGCATACTTCCAGTAACGATGAGGAAAGCCCGGAGCCAGAAACGTCCTGATCCCAGAGGAGATATAAGGCCTCAAATATGTCCTTTGTAGAGATGGTGGACATCTTGAAGAGGGCCGACGGGAAGTATGGACCTTACCTGAACCCAAATGTGAGAAAGGCAAAGATCATGTCTAAATATGTGAGAAGTCTGCACAGGAATTTTGGGGTACGGCGATCCAAGGAGCTATTGAGGAAACGCTGGTCAGACCTGAAATTGAGGGAGCAGGATCAGTACAGAAGGATCAAGAAACTGCTTCTAAAAAGTAAGTATTTGTTCTGTGTTCCTATTATTATTATTACTTGCATGCTGCTCCATGTGCTTTTCTTTACTTTTGTACAGTTTTAAATGGCAACTTTTATGCTCGTGGGCACAGTAATCGGTCGTAGTAAACATTGTTCGTTTGCCCACTAATAATACGATGTTTTTTTTCAGAAACAGGGTAAACTACATTTGGTCATGTCTATTTGTATTAAAATAAGTTTAGTACATTGTTGTCTAGATGTGTTTGTAACTAGAATGAAATGCAAACTTGATTTAGTGTAATGTAAGGAGAGGACACTCAGCAGCTGTTCACACATCTGGACTCAGGAGCACCAGTGTGGGACACCAGAACAAACTTTTTAGGGTGTCCCACACAGGTGCTCCAGGGGATACTAGGGGTGTCTCCATGTGTGAATATTGTCCAAAAAAGGTAAGTATTCCAGCTTTGGTAAGGGAAAAAATCATGTATTCAGCTTGGAACTCTGCCAAAACAGACAATTGTACGACACTTCCAAGCAATGTTTCATATTCCTATTTCTGGCCTCAAATATCTGTGTGCTAAGTATACCTTTTGTTCAATTCTCATAGGGGAGAAAAGACTCGGGACGTCTGAGGACACCAGGAACCCCCAACCTCATAAAGAAGGGGAACTCAGCACACCACAACCTGAGGATGTGGAGGAAGGAGAGGTGGATGACGTGGTTGAAATAGTGGCCCTAACAGGTGAGTGTCTGAGACCACAGCTTCAGGTAATAGATGTATGCCTGCATATTTATAATACATGGTGTGTTTTTTGATTTTAGGTGATGTGCATGTTGTTGGAGAACAATCTCCTCATTTCACCAGTGCAAGTGCACAAATGCTAATCCAGGGCATAATGGTGTGTAGTCGGAATTTAGACTTAAAGCAAAAACAAATGATGGTGAACAAAAAATGAAGAACATGATTGATGTATTAAGGAGAATCTAAATAACAAAATGACACCATTTTAGAAGTCTGGAGAAATTTCCTAAAGTTTTAACACATTTTAAAAGCCAAATTTTGAAGATTCACACAGTGTGTCAACATGTGCTATCTGCCATCATGGGATATCAATGTACGTGTTTTGTGGGTGCAACCCCTTCCTTGCAACTCAAGTAGGTGAGAGGAAGGGGTTGCACCCCCAAAACACGTCCTTTGATCCCCCATGATGGGAGCTAGCACATGTTGACATTAGGCATGGGATCAGGAGGGAAATCCCCATTTTGAATCCCAATTTTTGTGCATCTTCAAAATTTGGCTTTTACAGGGGTGACATCACCTCATCTGATAAAGGCAAGATCAACACCGTTTTGACATACTCATGTCTGATATTGCCTTCACTTTTTGTACGTTGAACTTTGTAAGTTCCAGAGCTGTGTTTGTTATGGTTTGAAACATGCCTGTTAAAGCAAAATATAAAACTAAAAATGTCAAACTTAATTAAACAAAGATGTATTTTTGGTGGAAAAATGTTTTACAACACATATGTGAATGTACACGGAGTAAAAGTTTTTATACTCAACAATGTGTGGCTTCTTCTTTCAATGCTCAATACCAGTTTTTGTATTAAGTTGGTGTTTACAGTGACAATGAGGGTTATTTAATAAAGCTAAAATAACGAAGGAGTGGCTTCACAACAACTCCGTGACTGTTCTTGAATGGCCCAGCCAGAGCCCTGACCTAAACCCAATTGAGCATCTCTGGAGAGACCTAAAAATGGCTGTCCACCAACGTTTACCATCCAACCTGACAGAACTGGAGAGGATCTGCAAGCAGGAATGGCAGAGGATCCCCAAATCCAGGTGTGAAAAACTTGTTGCATCTTTCCCAAAAAGACTCATGGATGTATTAGAACAAAAGGGTGCTTCTACAAAATACTGAGCAAAGGGTCTGAATACTTAGGACCATGTGATCTTTCAGTTTTTCTTTTTTTAAAAATCTGCAAAAATGTCAACAATTCTTTTTGTTTGTCAATATGGGGTGCTGTGTGTACATTATTGAGGAAAAAAAAAATCAACTTAAATGATTTTAGCAAATGGCTGCAATATAACAAAGAGTGAAAAATTTAAGGGGGTCTGAATACTTTCCGTCCCCACTGTATAAAGTGTTGGTGAACTTAAACTCCATCGCTATGCTGTGATTTCTGTAGGCTTGGCGTGCGTGCGGGGGGGAGTTGGGGGGGCCTCCATGTCCATTTTGCTTGGGGCCCCCAAATTCCTTCAAACGGCCCTGTTGATTGGTTATCATGCAAATTTGCTTTAGATTCTGTCTGCTCCAGTTTTAGGAAACTCTTCCTGGTAGTGTTTGTGAATGAAGGGGTTTGAGGATCGGATCAATGACATTATCAAGTGCAAGAGCTGTCTGATGGTGCTTTATTCAGTACCGATTATCCATGGCACTGGGTAGATAACAGTCCACCATTTGACTGTTTTTAGATGTACTGTGGTATAAAACTGATTAACTCCATTCCACCTGCCTTGGCATCACTTTAACTGAGCTTGTACATGGGGAGGGGGTCCTGCCTAATCATATGACCGCGGTGATTGGCTGTCACAGTGGTCACATGATTGGGAGTCGGTCCCATCAGTTCCTGATTATTAGTACAGACCGAATGCTGACTTTAACAGCTCGGTCTCTGTGCTGGGAGCACGCTCGCTCTCAGCAAAGAAGCCTCTGCCAGTGCCGGGACAAGGTCATCTAGAGCCTAGGGCGAACATGCTAAATAGCACCTCTCCCCAAGATGTATTAGCGTTATGTGTCAGCAAAAATACCCCCCCCCCCCTCAAAAAAAAAAAATAAATAAAATTGAGCACTAATCTTCATGCTCACCCTCTAAGCATAAATCCCCCCTTCTCCCAGTACAAATCCACCCCCTACTGAAATCCCCCTTCCTAGCACAAATCTTTGCCCCCGTCACCCCCCCTCCAAAACGAGCCCCCCTCCTAGCACAGATCCTCTACCCTTCAAATTTCCCCACCTAGCACAAATCCCCCCCCACACACACACAAATTTCCCCTCCTAGCACAGATCCTCTACCCTTCAAATTTCCCCACCTAGCACAAATCCCCCCACACACACACACAAATTTCCCCTCCTAGCACAAATATCCCCCCCCAATCATCCCTACAAGCACAAAAAAAATTCCCCTTTACCACATTACTCTGATAGCAGAAACCCCCCGAATCCCCCTCCTAGCAAAAATCCTCTTCCCCCATACCCCCTCCCAACACAAATCCCACCCCAAAATCACCATTCCTAGCACACCTTCCCAAATTTTCCCTCCTAGAACAATGCTGCCCCCCTGCTCCCCCCCCAAATTCCCCTTCTCAACACAAATCCCCCCCAATCTCCTTGTTGTGCCCCCCCAGCTTACATGATACCACAGTGCCCAGGGCAGCCGCCCTTCCCTTGTCCTGGCCCTGTCCTCTGACACCCATAAACGTAGCCCAACCTCTTTGCCGCCACACATACATGGACAGCAGGAGGTTAATGCAATGCATGTTGACACATGACATAATGTGCATCAAATCTATGTTGGATACGTAACAGTGGTGTGTTAGCTGTATGATAGCTATATATTAACTGTGTACTCTCATAAATGTGCACTAAAAAATGTGAACTAAAAAATGCACTTGTTCAAAAATAAATATTGTAAAGTGTATATGTGCCCAATGGGATTAATATCCCGTGCCAAAGGGTGCAAGCAATATATTCTTACTATATACACAGGTATATCAAAAAAATCTGTGCTAGATAGTAAGTGTTGCAGTACACACCCCCCTAATAATGTATAAGGGGTTAACCATATAATAACCAAATTGTCCTTCCAGCTGTTGCATTGGCTGGTAATGAGTCTGTGGTCAGTCCACAGCCAGTGCCATATACTGGTTGAGTGTTAACACTTTATCTCCACTGTGCACAAATAACATATCATGCTGGTGAAACAATCACAGCCCCCTTCTTCACCATGGAAAGAGGCAATAGTAATAGGGACCAAGTGTAAAAGTGACAAAAAAATATGAAAAATATACAAAATGCCTTTGACAACGTCGATGACGAAACGCGTAAGGCGGAGCTACGTACCTACGTCACACGCGGAAGTCAGAGAGAGTGTGGAACGCAGCTGAGGCGCACGCCGCTCAGCTGATAGTTTACATCCACGAGCTCTTCTCCGGGCTTGATCTCCCTTACGCTGTGTGATACTCTCAGAATATATTGCTTGCACCCTTTGGCACGGGATATTAATCCCATTGGGCACATATACACTTTACAATATTTATTTTTGAACAAGTGCATTTTTTAGTTCACATTTTTTAGTGCACATTTATGAGAGTACACAGTTAATATATAGCTATCATACAGCTAACACACCACTGTGACGTATCCAACATAAGTAGCGCCACTTGCCCCTATTCACATATATCTTGGCTACTTATCTCACCCCTTTGGGGGTGAGTAAGGGGAGGCTGCAAGCCTTGGTCTGTGAGCGCGGAAATCTCTTTTATTTCTATAATGTGCATCAAAGCAAAGCATAATGCGCTGCACCAGAGACGGGCCCTAGGGAGCCTCACTCTCCCAGTTGGACATGTAGGATGCAGTAGCAAAAACACATGAAGGTGAATGAGAACACTAAAATCTTCAAGGTGACTGAGATCAGAATAAGGCACTATGACGGTGAGATCTTACTGCCGGAATGGCTGAATCCGGAGGGAGAAGGGGGTTGGGGGGCAAGTATTAGGCTGGTAGACTATGGCTCCTTCGCAATGTTCATGCCAGCTTAAATTTTAATCAGGAAATTTCATTAGACATCATTAAAAAAAGAGACGTCTCAGCAGCCGATTGCATGTTACAGTAAGCTGACTCATTGTATAATAAAGCAGCACTTCTTACCCAACCTTAGTTACTGAGATTCTGTCCATCCCGGCAACCAGTAATCACGGCGTATAAATATGATGATTCCGATACCTTAAATGTCATCAGATTAAAGAGACTATATGATAAGGTAAGCACTATTCCAGGAAGAGCACAATAGGATGTAAAATCGCTGGAAATGTCTCTTCGTTTAACATTTTGTCGCAGTCACGGAAGGGGTGTTCAGCTTGACATTTCCCACTCTTTAGCAGGTCCAATTATATCGTTTAATTGTGCACACCGACTCCAACATTACATGAAATGATCTGCGCTATGTGTTTATGAGAATAAGTACAGTCATAGGAGAGGAAAAGGGTTCAAGGATAGGATTTGAAAAGAAACGGTAGAAGGGGATATGAGGGACCAGAAGTATTAAAGGGAAAGAGTAGAACATTTTGGTAAGCATTATTTTTTGGAACGTGTACCTTAGGTTTATGTAGGGTTGCCAATGCCACGTCATCCCTTTGAACCCGAACACGTATAAATTAGACCCCATACACACAATTAAATTTTCTGCAGATTTTTGTCTTCAGATTTTCCAAAACCATATAATATAAGGTCAAACCTTAAAGGAGTTGTAAAAGTTTGTTTTGTATTAAGGTGAAAAAACACCTGGCAGTCACCGCCTCCTTCCCCCCCCCCCGTTTTACTTACCTGAACACCTTCATTCAGTCGGCGGGGACGTGCTGTCTCTCTCTTTACGGGCTCCCGGCTCTTAATTGGATAGTTTGATAGCAGCGCAGCCATTGGCTCCCGCTGCTGTCAATCAAATCCAATGACACGGGCACCGGGGGGCAGGACAGAGTCCTGCATTCGGCCTCTATGGACCCGCAAGTTAATCCCCCGGGGGAGCGCTTCTCACAGGGGGTTATCTGATGTGGGGAGGAGCCGTGAGAGCCGCCGAGGGACCCCAGAAGAGCAGGTTCGGGGGCCACTCTGTGCAAAATGAGCTGCACAGTGGAGGTAAGTATGATATGTTTGTTATTTAAAACAAACAAAAAAAAATTACCCTTACAATCACTTTAATGCCCCGTACACACGGTCGGACTTTGTTCGAACATTCCGACAACAAAATCCTAGGATTTTTTCCGACGGATGTTGGCTCAAACTTGTCTTGCATACACACGGTCACACAAAGTTGTCGGAAAATCCAAACATTCTGAACGCAGTGACGTAAAACACGTACTTCGGGACTATAAACGGGGCAGTGGCCAATAGTTTTCATCTCTTTATTTATTCTGAGCATGCGTGGCACTTTGTCCGTCGGATTTGTGTACACACGATCGGAATTTCCGACAACGGATTTTGTTGTCGGAAAATTTTATATCCTGCTCTCAAACTTTGTGTGTCGGAAAATCCGATGGAAAATGTCCGATGGAGCCCACACACGGTCGGAATTTCCGACAACACGCTCCGATCGGACATTTTCCATCGGAAAATCCGACCGTGTGTACGGGGCATAGTAGTTTCAATTTGTATAAAATCAGGCAGGCCCTTGCACTTCATGGTTTTGGTAAATCTGAAGACAAAAATCTGCAGAAAATCTAATAGTGTGTATGGGGTCTAAAGGCCAATCTGAAGATAATCTTTGTCCGATGAACGATCTGCCGATCGTTAGTATGCTGCTTTTGACAGCCGATTACGAATTTTCGGCAGACAAATACTGGATTTGCAGGCTTATGCCGCGTACACACGGTCGGACTTTCCGGCATACTTGGTCCGGCGGACCAGAGTGTGCCGGACAATCCGCCCGTGTGTAGGCTCCGGCGGACTTTTCCGGCTGACTTTTTCCCAAAAGCCCGCCGGACCAAGATTTGAAACAAGTTTTAAATCTTTCCGTCGGGCGGAAAGTCCGCTCGTCTGTGTGCTGGTCAGACGGAAAGCCCGCTCGTGTGTATGCTGGTCCGACGGACCAGATACGACGCGAGGGCAGGGTATTGCATTTCGCGCTCGCTGCAATAGGAAAAACAAATTTTCCTATTGCGGCGAGCGCGGGTCATGCCAGGCCCTTGGGTCTGGTATGGATTATAAAGGGAAACCCCTACGCAGAAAAACCGGCGTGGGGTCCCCCCTAAAATCCATACCAGACCCCGATCCGAGCACGCAGCCTGGCCGGTCAGGAAAGGGGGTGGGGACGAGCGAGCGCCCCCCCCCTTCTGAACCGTACCAGGCCGCATGCCCTCAACATGGGGGGGTGGGTGCTTTGGGGGAGGGGGGCGCCCTGCGGGCCCCCCCACCCCAAAGCACCTTGTCCCCATGTTGATGAGGACAAGGGCCTCTTCCCGACAACCCTGGCCGTTGGTTGTCGGGGTCTGCGGGCGGGGGGCTTATCGGAATCTGGGAGCCCCCTTTAATAAGGGGGCCCCCAGATCCCGGCCCCCCACCCTATGTGAATGAGTATGGGGTACATGGTACCCCTACCCATTCACCTAGGGAAAAAGTGTAAATAATAAGAGAGCGTCGTGTCAACATCTGGAGAAGAGAAGACCAGAAGCCCAGAAGCCAAGAAGCCCAGAAGTCCGGAACTCCGCTGGCAAGAGAGCTACCTAAAGACAGCGGAGGAGCCGGCCGAAGAACTGGAACACCGGGAGAAGAGAGCGGAGAAGAACCAACCGGACGCCGGGAGAAGATGAACCGGAGGGACCCCCGAAGCCGGAAGAAGACCCCCGAAGCCGGAGGAAGATCCCCCCGGAGCTGTTTAATAAAATATTTTAAAAACCTGTGTAGTGTTTTATTATTTCCACTTTTTCCCTAGGTGAATGGGTAGGGGTACCATGTACCCCATACACATTCACATAGGGTGGGAGGCCGGGATCTGGGGGCCCCCTTATTAAAGGGGGCTCCCAGATTCCGATAAGCCCCCCGCCCGCAGACCCCGACAACCAAACGCCAGGGTTGTCGGGAAGAGGCCCTTGTCCTCATCAACATGGGGACAAGGTGCTTTGGGGTGGGGGGGCCCGCAGGGCGCCCCCCTCCCCCAAAGCACCCACCCCCCATGTTGAGGGCATGCGGCCTGGTACGGTTCAGGAGGGGGGGGCGCTCGCTCGTCCCCACCCCCTTTCCTGACCGGCCAGGCTGTGTGCTCGGATCGGGGTCTGGTATGGATTTTAGGGGGGACCCCACGCCGTTTTTTCGGCGTAGGGGCTTCCCTTTATAATCCATACCAGACCTAAGGGCCTGGTATGACCCGCGACGGGGCTCACAAGGTGTCAATCTCGCCGATAAAAGCGGCAAGATTGACATCCTTTGCTAGTCCCGTCGCACCTGAGTCACGTTCAAAATGAACGGACTTGTCCGTGTGTGGGCAAGTCCGTTAATTCTGAAAGTCCGCCGTAACTCCGGCAAAAGTCCGTCGGAAAGATCGGCGGACTTAGCCCGCCGCAAAGTCCGGTCGTGTGTGGGCAAGTCCGTCCGTTTTAAAGTCTGGCGCAAAGTCCGTCAGAAAGTGTGCCGGACCAAGTAGGATAGAAAGTCTGACCTTGTGTACGCGGCATTAAAAATTTTTGTCTGATGTGACCACAACGTAAGATTTTCTTTCAATAGTACGGTTTTCTGACAAAAAAATCTGAAGAGCAAGACTAGGCATGCTCAGAAATGAAAGAACACATACAAAACAATTCAACACATTACGTCACTTCTGACGAATTCTGTCGTCAGAAAATTTTCTGATGGTGAGTACCCTCTTCTTTTTCGATACCCTCTTCACTTTTGATTTGAGACTAGTACCAAAAAAAAAACTGACGAAAATTCATCCAATATTCTGACTGTGTGTACAAGGCTTAACACGGGTTCTGGGGCTGATTAAGGGATAATTAAACTCACTTAGTGCCTTACCTGCATTAAATTGGCCTCAGAACCTGCGTAATTAATATGTGCTCGGGTTTAAAGGGATAAGGTGGCAACCCTAGGTCTATGGCACACTTGCAATCCTGTTGCTGGCGAGTTGATGCTTAAAAGCACAGAGAAAATACTCACTTGCTACATAGCATTGCTCTTGCACTGCCTGGATAAGCGAGGCGGCACTGCCAGCATCATAGGATGGCACCCAGCAGCAATAGAGTGATGACCTCCCTCATCCAACTAGCAGAGGGAGCGATACATAGAAGAAGTATTAGTAGCACAGTAGTAGAAGAGTATTTCTCTTCCATGTATGCCATTCATGCATGGCTAAGCTGTAACCTGGCCATACAGTAGTAGATTCTCGATTGAACATTAGTATGAAAAATCTCAATGCATTTGATGACTTGACAAATGTTGTTCAAAATTTTGTTTACTTTTGAAGTGGAAGTAAAGTCAGGATTATTCACCTCTACTCCAACGGTACGATGCCCATGGGGTTCTTCACCGGTGCTAGCTTCATACCGGTGTCACGTCACATTCGGCTACCCATCACATTTTGCTACCCGCTGGAGTGCGTATGCGCGACGCCGCCTTATGCGTTCCAACACTGTTGTAAGACCACTTTGCCACAGGGCCCCTCGCCACGCTTCGGGTCACGGCCTCGCTTCGCTCAGCATAATTATAATCTGACTCTATGTCCACTTGGATGGTGGGGCTTGAACCTGGACTCAGAGGTGTGGCCACAAAATTCTGAGCAAGCACAGATTGCCACAGTGTTGGAATGCATATGGCAGCGTCGTGCATGCGCAGTCCAGCAGGTAGACAAATGTGATGGGTCGCCATATGTGACGCTACACCGGCACAATGCCGGAAATGTAAACTGAGCTGCACATTCTGCTGAATACTGCGAGCAGGCAGGTGAGTTTATTTTGTTATCTGCAGTAAAGAGCCTGCCTGTTTGTTGTTTCCTTTTTTCATAACTTTAGTTCCACTTTAACATTAAACTTTAATGAATGGACTTTCCCTAATAAACACCAAATAGATTTCGTACACATTTTATTTTGAATTCTTCAAAACTTTAGTTTATCATGAAATAGCAGATTCACCCAGAATGAAAAAGGGGGCACAATATGGGTCCACTTTCTTGGGGTTGTGGCCTCCCCACCACAGTTAGGTCATTTAAGTTAGCAGCATTAAAGTTATAGGTAGTTTAGGGCGGCTGCCCCTTTAAGGAAGTTGCGCTGAGGTATCTGGGAGGAACCAATCAGAGCGCAGGGAAAATGCTGGAATGAGGGGATAGGCTATAAAAAGGTTAGCAGAAGAGAGGCTTTTCCTCTTTCCCACTGGACCAAGCAAGAAGATTGAAGCTCCCTCCCGCCTCAGTCGCAAACACCTGTTATGTGGTAGGGTCACCCCGGATTCTGGGGGGGGGACTGTTGTTTATATTTAAATTCTGCTACTGCTCGAGTTCTAATAACTGAGCAGATAGGAATCTGTTTAGTGGATTTATGAAGTTATGATATAATAAAAGAGTTATGAAATATTACATTGTTTAAAACCAATAAAGGTGTTGCGGCCAATTTTTTGCCAAGAAAAGGATGTTTGTGTTATTATTTAGTTAAATTGTATCTGGGGAAAGTTGCTGTCGGTGGGTGTGGCCTACAATCTCATATAATTTTTCAAACTTTAGAGCAAAACTCTTTTTCTACCTGTGGCTCAACTGTCAAAATTTTAACTACCTAAATATATTTATATATTTGTAGGAAATTCTTCAATAAGATGAATAAGAGCCAGGTTCACACTGGTGCAATGTCAGAGATCGGATGCGAGTTTAGCCGTAAAGATCGTATGGCTGAATTCGCATCAAACTCGCACAGGACCCTTTTTATTGTCCGCAGCAGAATCGGACCGCATGGGTGTTCACACACACATAATTTGCAGATCGCAATGCTATATGCGAACTGATTTGGGGGTGTCATTAACTTTTACCTGACACTCCCAGCAGTTTGCATAAGGCAGTGTGAACTGCCCCCGGGAAACATGCGATGCGGGAACTCGCAGTAGATTCGCAGGGTTCCGGCATCACAGCAGTGTGTACCTGCCCTAATACAGTATCCTGTTTTTCACACTCTATTAAATTCCTTAAGGCTGGGTTCACACCTATGCTAATTGGATGCGGGTTTTACTCGCATTCAATTCGCATAGCAGATGAATGTGACCGGCTCTCTATGGAGTCGGTTCACATGGCTCCGGGGCGGCTGCGGAGCGCACTGTGCGTCTTTTGCCTCCATTTTAGGCCCGAATTCAGGCAAAGATTCCGCCCTGATTCGTCCCTGAAAACGGAGAACGGGGATGGACAGCGTTGCTGTGCGATCCACGCCTGGTTTAGTTGTGAACTGAGCCTTAAGGAATAAAGAAATCATTTTCTCCTACCAGTGTTAACAGTAAATTGGCTAAAACATCAAACTTCATCTGTCATAGCTATAATGAAATCTCTCATCAGGGGTCCCAGGCAGCAGTCAAGCCCTGGTAGAGCATGAACCGTGCCCCACTCCACCCAGAACGAGTAATCCTTTTTGGGCGGATTTGCTTTCTTGACTATGTGAATCTGTTAATCATGTTCAGCTGTGGCAGTAGATAAACCTCTCTAATTACTTGCAGAGAAAGAGCTGAGGTTGCTAGGAGCACAATCAATGCATTGCAGCTACTGAAACTGCTGACACGCCATCAAAGAATGACAGCTAAAACAGTCTGTAACAATCCATCGGGCGATGTTACCGGGGTCACCTTTTCCGGGATGTTTCATGACAGCAAGAGATTGATGTTGTCCACGAACTTCTTTTTTAAGAATATTTCTTTTGTTCTTTCAGTTTAAGGCTCAGCATACTGTGCTGTTTATAGCTACCCTTCTTATTAAATCTTTTTGTATCTATAGCAGCCCTGTACTTACTGTAAGGCACATGTGAGGCAGCCTACGTGGGTAAGAGTGGTGCAGAAGTTACCCGTATGTCGCGTACACACGATCGGAATTTCCGTCAGAAAAAACTTGGATGGTTTTTCCGACGGAATTCCGCTCAAGCTTGTCTTGCATACACACGGTTACACACAAGTTCTCTGAACTTTCGACCGTCAAGAACGCGGTGACGTACAACACTACGACGAGCTGAGAAAATGAAGTTCAATGCTTCCGAGCATGCGTCAAATTGATGATTTTTTGAGTGTCCGAATTGCATTTTCAGATAGGAACTTTTCCCAACTGAAAAATAGAGAACATGCTCTCAATCCTTTGCTGGCTGGAATTCCACCAGCAAAAGACCGATGGAGCATACACACGGTCGCATTTTCCGACAAAAAGCTCTCATCGGAGTTTTGCTGGCGGCATTTCCGATCGTGTGTACGCGGCATTAGTGAAAATGGTGCATCATAGAGAATCAGTAGATCAGGGGATATAGACAGCTGAAGTTTAGTAGAAACCTCAACTAGTTAAAATCAACCTCCCACTTACCTCCCAGTCCTTCCTATAGTTTAGTGAGGCTGCTTATTATATTAAATCCCACATTTTTTAATAGTTCCCCCTGGATGCATAAAGAAAATCAGCTCTGACTACTATACTCACCTTCAATCTGGAGCTGTCAGCTGCAGTACTTCGTCTTCACCACAAGATGTCCTCAGTCATCCAGGTTGAATGATACTCAGCTCTACAGCTCACAAGACCTTTGCGTGAATATCAAATTGTGAATATAAGAACAAATAGAAGAATAATTAATGTGGCATACTTAGTGTATTTGACGCCAATGGCTTTTTTAATAAAACAAAATAATTTTTAATAATGAAATGAATAATAATAATAATGAATAATAAGACCCATTTTACACTGGGGCGCTTTGCAGGTGCTACAGGGCTAGAAATAGCGCCTGCAAAGCGCCCTGAATGTGCCGCTGCTTTGTCTCCAATGTAAAAGCCCCGAGGGCTTTCACATTGGAGCAGTGCGGTAGCAGGATGGGAAAAAAAAGTCCTGCTAGCAGCATCTTTGGAGCGGTAAAGGAGCCGTTTGTATACCGCTCCTTCACCGTTCCTGCCCATTGAAATCAATGGGGCACCGCGGCTATACCGCCGACAAAGCACCTCTGTAGAGGCGCTTTGCGGTGGTTTTTAACTCTTTCTCGGCCGCTAGCGGGGGTAAAACCGCCCCGCTAGCGGCCGAATACCGCCGCTAAAAATAGCAGCGCTTTACCACCGACGCCGCCCCCACCCCAGTGTGAAAGGGGCCTAATAATAATATCCAGAAAATAAAACTATAGCTTTACTTTAAAGGTATAGTGCACTTTCAATTGTTCTTGTTGTTTTATCTAATCATTAATGTAGTTATATTCCCTGTGTGGTTTGTTTGGCTTACCTTGTAATGGTGGGCTCACATGTTGTCGCAGCTTTTAGTGTCATGGCTGATCGATTCCCCTCTGTCCATGTATTCATTCACCTAACTTGTCCCTATTTACCAAAGGGACAGGCAGCTTCTTGTTCTGAGTCATGCAGCACCCAATCAATGGCTCACTATTTCCTCTGTGTTGTATCACAAAAGTTAGATTTCTTATGTGATAAAAACACATCTTCCCTTCAGTACTCTGCGTGCTTGTGTCTGTGTCAGATCTAATAACTGTATCACATACCTGGTCGGAGGCCGAAATGATGAGAGGGCTCCCCTTTGCGGCTGAGTGTAGAGCACCCCTGAAGGTGGTGGTAGGGAGTGTGCGCCCAAAGAAGCCCAGGTTGCCAGCTGTGTAGTTGCCTAAAGATCTGATTTGATAAAGCACCAAATGGAGACAGGACCAGACAGGAGTGTCAACAGGGCAGGTGACACCAAAGGTGTGCAGGCAAATCTTGACAGCTGAGCAGAACAGGAGGCAGAAGCCAGGACCAGGGTCATACTCAGGAGGTCAGTCAGAAACAAGGACAGGAGCATGGGTCATGCACAGGAATAGTGAATTCCATGAGAGCAAGTCGAGGTCACAGCCAGAAGAGAAGCCAAGGTCAAGGTGGCAAGCCGAGTCAGTAATGGGTAATCCAAGAAAACACAGGAGCACAGGATACCGTGGGCTGACAATCATCCAGCAACTTGTGAGCAAGCTGTGCTTATAAAGGCCACTGGGCGCCAGAACCTGTCGTGCATTACGTGCACGAGTGCGTGCGCCCAGGCATCCACACACAATGTATCTTTGCGCAAATTAGCGCAACCACGTTGGGTATTGACAAATATGTCAGTTCTACTTTGATTAGTTCCCTGACAAACTGCACCAGCACTGGGCAATGAGCCTCAGGGATTGTGGGATATGTAGTTTCTTCACAGGAAGTGTCAGTTCTTGGACTTCAGACAGAGGTCATGCTTTAACCTGTGCAGTGCCAGGCCACATGCCTCATGTTTGAACACAAACAGAAACTTCTGACACAGGAATGTGAAGATTTCCTCCACTCTAGGCTGTGCAAACAGGGCAACAAAATGACACCATGAAACTACAAGATCAATGAACATCTTATGTAGGTGAAAAACACACGTTGCAGGTAGGAAGTTTTATAATGCTTTTAAATTGGTGGTCAGTAGAAAAATGCCCCTCGCATTGGTGGTCAATAGAAAAGTACCCCTTACATTGGTAGTCAGTGAGGTTCTTTATTACATTGGTGATCAGTGGAGAAGGGCCTGTGGTTCTCAACCTCAGTCCTTAAGTGCCCCCAACGGGCCATGTTTTGGGAACTTCCCTTAGATAAAATAGCTGTTATTAATACCATGTCATTGATATTGATTTACAGCAGCTGTGCAAAGTAAAGGAAAACCTGAAAACATGGCCCGTTGGGGGTACATGAGGACTGAGGTCGAGATAGGGTTGCCACCTTTTCATCAAGCCAAACCCGAACACTTTAGCGGCCTGGGACACCTTTGGATGCCCCAAGGAGAGCAGTATTGTGGTGCGCAAAGCGTGCTGCAACGAACAGTGGGTGTGGCCAAATTGGTCTTGCTGACATCATCACCCTGCACCCCAGTGATGCCGAACCTGCCCCCAGACAGCCGCCCGCAGCTCCCGGACGGCAACAGATTTGCGCCCCATTCCCCAAGATATCTTGGTTACTTGGGGAATGGGGAGCCACTGCCCAGTCTGAATAATGTGTCCGGGTTTCAGTCTGCCTGAAACCCGGACACATGATTCAAAACCCAGGCTGTCCGGGTGAATCCTGGGCAGGTGGCAAGCCTAGGTTGAGAACCACTGGTCTAAGATAAGAATCCTCCATTGCAGATGGCTGAAAGGTTCAGTGGTGTTAGTGCTCTTTGATCAAGAACCCCTAGAAACCTCTGGAGGAACCTTGCATGAGAATGGCTGGTCTATACACTCAGCCTTCTCCTTCATATAGGAATAAACCCACACACTTGGCCTAGTCATATCTTCACATTTATGGAAGGGTCACTTGAGACACATGCTTGATGGAAGTCACATATAATGTCCAACCACCCTTTTATCTTATGGCCTCCCTAAAAGAGCCTAGTCTATTCCTGCCTGCAGCAGGAAGTATACCCCCTACACCCACAGTGCAGGGCCCATTTAAATGAATAGTGCTGCTCTGAGCACGCCCGGCATACATGCACACATTTGTGGCACGCTAGTGTGGGGTTCAAAGGGTTCAAACAGGCAGTGAAGAGGTGATACAATGCCTCCTCACTGCCTGTCAAATGTTAGGAGCGATGCAAAATAAAAATCGCCCTTCAGACATCAAAGTGTGTGAATGAGCCCTTAGCAGAGATAACTGCATAGTACACCAAGGCTTCATAGCCTGCATTTTGTGAATGGGCTGTAAAATACAGGCCACAATGTGGAGTAACTCATTGGAGTATAGCAGGGAATGGATACTGATAGCCACTCCTCAGAACAAATCTATACATTGCAGTCTGACAAGCGAGTATAATTTGTGAGCATATTTTATTATTTGCATCTTGATCTGATGGAACCAATATTAGAAGCTGTGAAATTGAAAACGACCTAATTAAACAGCTTGCGTGATTGCCGTGTCACTTTGTCTTTATGGTAATTTAAAAAGCAGAAAAAGATTAAAAGTCTGAAGGAGACAACAAAGAGAACTCCAGAGCTTCCTTGCCAATATTTGCTAAATCTTTTACTGAAATGCCATCTTGTGAATGTGCTTTAATGTTTGTCATGAGCAAGTTTTAAAAAACTGGAATGCCAGTACGCTTGTCTATCTCTTTCATTGATACCTTCAAAGGAAACTCTGGGCAACAAGTTAAATCAATCCATGGACTGTGTATGCCATCCAGAAAGCACTGCAGCTGTGCTAAAGTCAGACAGCCATTTAATGCGCACATAAACCCAAAACCAAAAATGTAATTCACTACAGCTTAACAGTCCTTGGTGTGGTCGCTGCATTACTTTTCTTTTTTCAAGCTTCTTTCTGCTTTGTTTTCACCTGCTAGTCCTTTGAACAACACTTCCTGTCCCTGAGTGGCTATGTAACCCCTCCACTGTATCTATGGAGAGCCATGGTTGTTACTCTCAGCTGCTCTTCTGATATGGACAGACATGTCCATCGATCATAATCTCCATTACAAGGAGGGCAGGGAAATGGTTAATTTATAGATGACAGCTTGGAAGGAGGATAACCTGCAGTGCAGCTCATAAGAAGTGCCAACGACATGGCATTTCTGGTAACCGTAACAGATATTTTCTGTTCTTGGTGAAAAATTTTCGGAGCTTAAAGCGTTTGTTAACCCAAAAAAAATGGTTCCTGCTTCTTTAAAACATTTTATACAGCACAGTGCTTGTGCTGTGCCATTTGCCCTCCCCTCTGTAAACTGACCACGGTGTATTATGGCTGCTGAGCCCTGACACCGTGGTCAGTTTATGTGCGTCCGTCATCCGCAGCCCTGCTGTCTCTCATCTGTCCTCCCCCCCCCCCCCCTGCCTGTCGGTTCCTGTGTCAGGGCTCGCCCCCGCCCCCCAAATAATAACATATCTTACTTTAAAAATTCTGTTCTTTCTTCTAAGGATGTGTACCCCTGTGTGTGTGTTGTATATAAAAAAAAAAAGGTATATTCCTTATTTGTGAGCACTGATCAGCGGTCACGTGATACGCCGGCTCTCTCTTCCTCCCCTCCAGACTGATGTCAGCGGGGGGAATCTCGGCCCCTCCCGCTGCATCTGTCAGATGGGGAGAGTGGAGATGTGGCAGGTCACGTGACTGCTGATAGCGCTCACAAATAAGGTATATACAGCTTTTTTTTTTTTTATATACAACATACACACAGGGAAGACCAAGCAGATTATATAAAGTAAGACAGGTGGGTTAACAAACCCTTTAAAAAAGGAAACTACGACATCCACCACATCTATAGACTTACTTACAGATTAAGCAACTTCTTTATCTTTTAATCCTTCTCTTTATTCCAATTTAACTTTGTACCATGGCCACTGCTCCAGGTTTCCTGTAACAGGGTGGCTCATTTCTCTAGCAACATCCCTTGGAGCCACAATGCATGCAGGGACTGGAGTTGTATCTTTATACACTGTGTGCATCGGTAGAAACACACAGCCCTGTAGCCTAGGATAGCAAGCCCCTGACCCTCCCTTCCCTTCTCTCTCCCTTCTCCAAGATAACAAACTGACTAGAGACTGCACTACCCACGGTTAACCCTTCCCGTTGAAGCAAGGAAGTTCAGGGAAGTGCCATTGAGGGAGCAGGAGCCAGCACCAATGAAAGTTGTAAACTACATGTGCTGGGGTAAGTATTTTAACAAAAAGTTTACTGGGGATTGTTTTTTTTTTTTTATGTTTTTTTTGTTCAATGTGTAAAGCTAAAAACCCTGAGGGTTTAATACTACTTTAAAGTGGTTGTAAACCCTCACATATACCCAGTGAAGTAACTGGCCTCAGAGATTAAACAAATCCTCCTACATTAGTTGTACATGTTTATCTGCAACCCTTTCTTCTCTACAGCCATTAAAAAGTGTTGAATTCAAAAGCTTGTCTGAGAGTTCAGAAAAAAGGGGGTGGAGAGCTGAAATTACACTCTGCATTGCTCAGTGAGGAAAGCTCTGACAGCTGATTGGAGAGAAGGAACACCCCCCCCCCCCCTTCACACAGGAACAGAGCTGAGGCTGTTAGTCTTCTGGAGATCCGTCCCTTGTCACCATTTTTCTCTTAGTGTCAGGAAAACTTGTCAGAAGTGACTCCTACTGATAGCAGAGGAATGAAGCAGCAGACAGAAATGACACTTAGTGCTCTGAATAGAGACAAGTACACATTATAGGAGGATTTGCTTTTTTCATATTTTAAGTGTGAGGTTTACAACCACTTTAAGTAACACACTTAGGTCATCTCCCTGCCTCCAGCCTTTGATTGGACAGAAGTAACATACTGATACTGAGCGCTTCTCTCTGCTTTCTCCTCCTGTCTGCATTCTTCTTATCGGCACATGTAATATCGGGACACTTGATTGGCCCCAACTACTGCCCCTCCTTCTCCTACAATGCTGCTGTACAGAGGCTGATATCATATGTTAAATTAAGGTGCTTATATTAGTTTAATTTGCAATACATTTAATTTTAAAAGCAGAGCATAATGATAACATCACGACTGTCATTGAACGCAGAGAACTGGCGACATCTAGCGGCAGAAGAGACTTACTGCGAGGTACAGCCTTGGATTGAAGGTAAGTACTGATGCAAAAGCGGCTTATTTATTTTGTTATTTTAATGAGATATTTAATTTTAATATTAAATATATACTGTAACTGCATACATTGGCGATTTTTTTATATCTGTTCGGAGTAAATCTTCTCTGTCAACCGCAATCTCACTATTTCTCTAAGCAATTTAGGCCGTTCACGGCGCCATTGACAGGAATGGGTGCATCAAAGCATGTCAGGCACTGCTGATCGGAGAATCCAGGAAAGTGGATGCTTCCCTAAACACTTGCATTAGGTCACTTGGTCATTATACGGTTTCGTTTAGTCCTGGGTGTTTGGGGAATGCTCAGATGCTATTGGAAACACGTGATGAGCGACCCGTTTTGACACCCGTGTACACTTAGCCTTCCATAAACGACTTCATGAAAAATACATGGGTTATGTTCATGGCTTTTTAACACCAACAATTGTGCCGCGCCTTTCCAAGTATGAAACTCAAAATGAAGTCAACCAAAGCAAATCTGCGGAAAACTGTGCTTGTATGTCCATTAACGTCAAAAGAGATAATCCTAATTTGTATCAACTACTCTCGAAAAGCTCATTGTGTTTCTAAAGCTACAGTGATCTTCGTCCTGCTTAATCAGCAGTCCATCAAAGTGCATATTGATGAGTCCTACCGCAGAAGTCTGCTCTGCTGGGACTTGGCTTCGGTGTTGTCCCTGGCGTAGAACAGGTTATTATTCAGGCTAATAGTCCTTCATGGAGGATAAAGGAGAATTAAGTGACTTTCCTTTTTTTTAAAGCCCAAATCTTGGCTGAAATTCAGTGTTTTTTTTCTTTTTTCGGAATGGTCCCCCATTCGTTTTTTAAAATATATATTCCAGCTCTGGATGAAATACTCTCTGGTCTAGCTCCCCGCAGTAATGCCTTTTGCCACTAGATGTCCTTAGTCTTCTGGTTTGAATGACGCCCAGCATCATTGAACATGGAGGAATGAGGACTTCCAATGAGTGCAGAGCACCATGGATCTGCTACCTGGGGAGGAGAGGTTGTGGCTGCATTTCCACAGTGTCCTCCACTTACAGTGTGAGGATACAGAGTGCAGCAGTAACATCATCCCACCAGTGCTGTCCTCTGCATCATTTAGGAGCATCTGGAGAAGATCCAAAGAGGCTCCTGTATGTCACATGACCGGCCTGAAAATGTCTGCAAAATGTAAGTATTAAAAAAAGCATAAAATACAAACCGAGGGGGCCTCTTGAGGGGCAGTTGACTGGTGTGTTTGTGTGTGTTGGGGGGGGGGGGGGATAAGGTTGGGCTTGAAGCCCTTTCTGTTGGCTGCTATAAAGGTACTTTTATGGAATGATATCATCACTTAGAGCATTGTTTCTCAACTTTTATTTAGTCATGGCACCCTTTTAAAATTATGGCCAATCTTGAGGCACCCTTTACAAATTATGGATAGTCTTGAGGCACCCTTTAAAAATTATGGCCAATCTTGAGGCACCCTTTACAAATTATGGATAGTCTTGAGGCACCCTTTAAAAATGATGGCCAATCTTGAGGCACCCTTTAAAAATTATGGACAGTCTCGAGGCACCCTTTAAAAATTATGGCCAATCTTGAGGCACCCTTTACAAATTATGGATAGTCTTGAGGCACCCTTTAAAAATGATGGCCAATCTTGAGGCACCCTTTACAAATTATGGACAGCCTCCAGGCACCCCATTCTAAAATGTAAAAGCTATTCTAAAAGTTTCACATAATGCAGAAACATCCACCAAGTCCAAGTAGGACACCCAACGTTGGAGGTCATTTATTCTTCCAAAGCAAATACTTTTGCAAACTGGTACTGACTAGTATGCCAATGTTTCTCTTCTCCCTCAGTTTTTCTCCATCACTCAGCTAATGTGACCCTAACCCTGATGGTGAGGGGCATGGGAGGGTCAAACAACCTTGATATAGAGGAAGATGTCATTCCCCTGCTATGCAGGTGACTGACATCCTCCTTATCAACTGCTGATACCATTAGTCGTTAGGACGCCGGCTGCTAGAAGGTTGTAATGGTGCACAATGAAAACCTGTGACTTAGTGTAACTAAAAAGGCAACCTTCATCCACACGCCGGCTTGTATACAATTTAAGGCACCCCAGGGTGCCTGGGTACCCTGGTTGAAAAAGGCTGACTTAGAGATACTACTCCCATCCTAGAGGGAACCATTCTCTGACTTTCTCAAATTGCCCCAGACCTAGCATGGCCAAGAAATGTGGAAAACTTCATCTGGATGAAAGCCATGACTTTCCAGGCTGTGGCTTTCCTGACACGATCCCTTAAAGGTAACCAGACATTATTTATGGACTGGGTAGCATTCATCAGATCTAAAGCTGATACAACCAAAACTGCCTGTATTCAGTCAGGCAGGCCCTTGCACTACATAGTGTCCTGTCCAGCCCCATCTAGCCTCTCGGCTGAATGGAAATCCTGTGTCCTCCACCCACAGCCAGATGACAGAGCCCCATGCACTTGGGCTAAACGCCCAGTGTGCATTGGGCCTTTCAAGGAGGCAATAAGTGGACATGGCTGAGCCCAGAATTCAGAGAGGTCATCATCCCAATCATCAGAGGGATGCACAGAGGAGGTTTTTCTATCTAAAAGGTATCTTGTGTAGGATTTAAAGCAACATTAAAGTCTTGTTTTTTTATTTTTTTTAAAATAACAAACATGTTATACCTACATGCTCTGTGTAGTGGTTTTGCACAGAGCAGCCCAGATCATCCCCCTCTTGGGTCCCATGCCAGCGTTCCTGGCTCCTCCCTCCTTCCAGGTGCCCTCACAGCAAGCAGCTTTCTGTGGGAGGACCCAAGCAGGCATGTGTCCATTCACACATGGAGCCACAGATCGGCCCCACCCCCTCCTTCTCCTGATTGGCTCACTAGCTGTGATTGACAGCAGCAGGAGCCAGTGGCTCTTGCTGCTGCTAAAAGGCAATCAGGAGCGTAAGTCCCCAGAGAGGCAAGGCTATCATGGACATTGCTGCATCAAAAGGGGGCTCAGGTAAGTATTAAGGGGGCGGAGGGGGACAGTTGCACACAGAATGTTTTTTAACTTCATGCATAGAATGCATGAAGGTGAAAAACCTTGTGCCTTTACAACCACTTTAAGGGCCTGTTCACACCACATGCAGTGCAGTGTTTTTTTATGCATCAAAAACGCATGGAAAGTTGGTTATATGGGTTCCAATGGCGTAGTTCACACCAGTGCAGTGTGTTTCCTATGCTTTTCAGTTCCAGAAAAAAGTACAACAAGCTGCTTTCTTTCCTGCACCGAACTGTATAGGAATGCTGTAAAAAAGCATCAAAAATGCATCAAAAACACACCGGACCCCAGTACAGTGAAAAAAAAAAAACACAATAAAAAAAGCATCTGGAATGCATCTGTAAACGCATCAAAAACACGTTAAAAATGAACATGCAGAAACGCATCCGAAACAGATCTGGAGGACGTTTTTGTGGCGTGAACGAGCACTAAAATGTATTAAATTGCCTGTTTTGCTGGAACACAATAATCTGCTTTTCAATCACATCAGAGTTTTTACACTTCTGACAGCTTACCTATTGATTTATAAATTTGGAATCTTCATAAGGGAGGATTTACATGTTAAGTTGTCTTCCAAAATTAATTAAAGAGCATTAGCACAGTGCTCGTGGTTGTTGGCAGATGAGGTAAAGGAGACTGTAAAATCGATCGATGTGTATGAAATGTGCCCAGTGCATCTGAAATAATTATATTCCTGAGTTTGAGCTGTCCTACAAACTCGGACAGTAATTACACTGTTGAATAGTGACTATAAATCTTTAATCATTTTAATGGAAACATTATTATCAGTTTCACAGTGGCGTAAAGAGAAGGTACAGCCAGGAAAGCAGCGTTCTATCTGAACAATTGTGTGGTTACATAATATACAGGTGACAAGGACACAAGCATAGGTGTGCGCAGCCCATTGCATTAGGGTGTGCATCCCCAAGCTCAAACACACATGCTTGTGTCTACATATATATAGCCCTGGCACATTGATCTCTCCACTGCCGCGATAATGCTGCTAATGCGCACTAGGTGATTAGGGTGTGCCCAGGCACACCTGGCACACCCTGTGCGCACATCTATGGACACAAGCATCCAAAAATGTGTTCTTGTATGCTGTCAGAAGTAATATCTTTATCAAATAGTAGTAGGCAAAGGGACCGTTTACCACCCCCACCCCCCATGATGTCCTTCATGTCCTACATCTGCTTTCTTGACATGGGATGGAGACATCATGATAGTCTGTCTTCAGGGCTTACACCATATCTCCCAAATTTCTGAAATGGAAAAACAAACACCTTTGTGCACCAAAATTTGTATCCAAAGCTCCTTTGTCACATTACTGGCCATACTTCTCTGATAAGTAAAAGAAACACGTATATTCATGAACTTACATACACCTACCTTGGTCATCATCAACAAAAATTCCTTTGTACTAAACACAGATCATTGAAAAACTTTACCAATGTGTATCTAAGCCCAAACCCCAAAATTTAATATATTGCAGATTACTAGTGCTTGGTGTGCTGGCTGCATTTGTTTTCTTTTTTCAGATGTCTTTGCTTTATTTTTACCTGGTAATCCTGCAAATATCACACTTCCTGTCCCTGGTTGGCTGTGTCACTCCCCCGCTAATCTATGGGGGTCATGGTCATCGTCCTAGGCTGCTCCCCTGGTATGGAGTCCAAGTACGTCAGTATCCTTTCACCTCCAATACATAGAGGGTGCACCAATTGGTATTTTACATAAGATAGGAAGAAAGGTATAATCTAAAGAGCAGCCAGGTGCATCTGCTTATTCTATTAGGAAAGAGCATCAGCATTCAGTTTGGCATATTGTTTGCTATCAGTTCAGCTGGTCCGTTTATCCCATGGGAGGACAGCAAAGTGACTTTTGGCAGCCAGAAAATTAGCAAGTCTTTAGTTTACACTCTAGTTACCGTTCCAGACATCCTACCTTCCTATCCCTATCCAAGTTCATCCCCTAATAAACCAAAAACCGAACAAAGCTCTCTGGACTGGTTCTAGACTACTCATTGAATGCCAGAAAATTCCTGTTGCCTTACTGCCGGTTAACACAGGGGCAACACGACTTGTAGGCCGACTCACAGAGGCGACCTGCACACGACTTCAGCGGCGACTTGCAAAACGACTTCTGTATAGAAGTCAATGCAAGTCGCCTGAAGTCGCCCCAAAAGTAGTACAGGAACTTTTTTCTACTTGTTCTAGTACAGAACGCGGCGCAACTTGTCAGGCGGCTAAGTCGCCCCTGTGTGAACCGGGGCTTACTGTGCATGTGAAGGGGACCCAAAAATCCAGCTGCCCTTAAGGGGGTTAGCGCTATATTAAAATATTTGTTTTCATCTTTTTTATTTTATTCTCCTGCAGCTGTTTCCTGTCTACATGCACTCCAGCAATGGCTGCATGGCACTTTTCAGGGAAGTTTTCCTGCTGGTAACAACCATGGACCAAGCCTGTGTAATGCATGTTGAAACTGTCGCTTGTAGTATCCACCGGAAGCCTGTGCAACAATCCATGCGCATAATTGGGAGACAGAATGTTGTCCCCTATAACGGGAAGTGGCTGAACATGAAACTTATGACAGGGTCACCAAAGCTTAGAAGAATGCCAGTGGCAGTAAGAAAAACAGAGGGATTTGGATGAAAAGACTCAAAACATGAATAAAAGCACAGTAGAAAAAGTAAATATCTAGGGCAGCCATTGTAATCCAGGGTTCTGTAAAACTCTGGGGTTCCTCCAGAGGTTGCTAGGGGTAGGAGTTCCTTGAGTTCACCTATCACTTGATGCTGCTTGTAGGTTCCAAGGCCAGCACCACTGGGCAGAGCCAGCAGCACAACACCAGAGATCTTTTCAGCTGTCTATAAGGCCTGGTTCACACTAGTTTGATTTGTGATGAGACTTGAGAATCGCATGAGAAGGGAAAACTCAGTGTTTTCAATGGTGCCTGTTCTAATCAATGCAACTCAGGACGGTGCGATTTTGGAAAAGGTTCCTGCACTACTTTGGTTCGATTTACAAGGTGTATTGCCACATAGAAGATATAAAGTCACATAAAAGTTGCACGACATAATCGCAGTGTAAATTCCATCAAAGCCACATTGCAATAGTATGAATCAAGCCTAAGGGGGGGGGGGGGGGGGGGGTCAATCTTCCCACTGACTTACAAATTAATTGGTTTTAGCAGGGGTTCCCTGAGACCTGAAAATAATTTTAAGGGTTCCTCTGGGGTAAAAAGGTTGAGAAAGGCTGATCTAGGGAATAGGAGAAATTTAATTTTTACTACAGAGTGTACATGTTTTATATTTTGCTAATTATTCTTAAGCCCCATACACACGATAGGACTTTGTACAAACTTTCCCTTGGATTTTTGTGCAAAGGGCGTTGCTCAAAAGTTTGTCTTGCATACAGACGACAGGACTTTTCCAGCCAACTTTCACCATATCACGTGGTTTTTCAGCTCTTTACCACCACCCTTTGGTCAACTTGTGTATTGTCTGATATTGTGTCAATCTCGCCACTTTTATTGGCGAGATTGACACCTTGCGAGCCGGGTTGACACTGGTGCGGAGATCCGACTTGGATCCCCGCCAATGCCAGGCACTGCGTTTGGTATGAGTCTTGAGGGGGAACTCCACGCCAAATTGTAAACAAAAAACCGGCATGGGTTCCCCTCCAGGGGAGGTCTGGTATGGATATTAAGAGGAACACCCTACGCCGAAAAAACGGCGTGGGGTCCCCCCCAAATCCATACCAGACACTTATCCGAGCACGCAGCCCGGCCGGTCAGGAAAGGGGGTGGGGACGAGCGAGCGCCCCCCCCCCCTCCTGAGCCGTACCAGGCCGCATGCCCTCAACATGGGGGGTGGGTGCTTTGGGGGAAGGGGGCGTGGTCATAGGATGACATGACCACGCCCCCTTATGACCTCACAGTCCCAGCATGCCCCAGCCTGTGATGTCATAGGGGGCGGGGTCACCGCCTATATAAGTCCGTTGCGGAGCGCACAGAGAGCATTCCGGCTGGAGAGAGCGTCATGTCAACATCTCTGGAAGAGAAGAGGGAAGACGACGATCCAGAAGTCCGGACCACCACTGGCAAAAGAGCGCCAGAAGATAGCGGTGGAGCCGGCAGAAGATGCGGACACCGGGAGAAGACGCTGGAGAGACCCCCGAAGTCCGAAGAGGACCCCCGAAGTTGGAAGAAGACCCCTGAAGTCCTAAGAGGACCCCCGAAGTCAGAAGAAGACCCCGGAGCTGCCTAATAAATTACTTTAAAAACCTGTGTACTGTGTTTTTTATTGACACTTTTTTCCCTAGGTGAATGGGTAGGGGTACGATGTACCCCATACTCATTCACATAGGGTGGGGGGCCGGGATCTGGGGGCCCCCTTATTAAAGGGGGCTCCCGGATTCTGATAAGCACCCCGCCCGCAGACCCCGACAACCAACGGCCAGGGTTGTCGGGAAGAGGCCCTTGTCCTCATCAACATGGGGACAAGGTGCTTCTGGGTGGGGGGGCCCACAGGGTGCCCCCTCCCCCAAAGCACCCACCCCCATGTTGAGGGCATGCGGCCTGGTACGGCTCAGGAGGGGGGCGCTCGCTCGTCCCCACCCCATTTCCTGACCGGCCAGGCTGCGTGCTCGGAAAAGGGTCTGGTATGGATTTTGGGGGGACCCCCACGCTGTTTTTTCGGCGTAGGGGCTTCTCCTTAAAATCCATACTAGACTGAAGGGCCTGGTATTCCCCAGAGGGGAATTCCCTCTCGCGCCCGCCGCAGTAGGAAAATGTGTTTTTCCTATTGCAGCTAGCGCGAGATATACAGTATCCTGCCGCCGAGAACCAGTGCGATCCGATCGCGCTGGAAACATTCTCGCGGCTGCGTACTGCAGTTTGTACAAAAGTCCGATGCCTTTGTGTACACACGATTGGACTTTGCTCCATCGGACTTTTGTTGCAGGAAAGTTTGTCCGTTCGCACAGCCAACAAAAGTCCGATGGAAACTGAAAAAGTTTGTCCGATGGAGCGTACACACGGTCGGATGTTGCTCCAAAACAGCTAATTTGCATGTTTGTTGTCAAAAAGTCCGATCGTGTGTACGGCCCTTTAGTTATATATTTATAATATGTCCTAAATAAAGGCATACATTCTACCTGTGATCGTCCCACTTTTTTATCCCTATGACATCACCTTCATTTTATTCTTCATGAGTTTGGAAAGGTTTTTTATTTTTTTCTGGTAACAGAATCACAGTAAAATCTAATGATCCTTGAAGCTTGTCAGCAAGTGTGAATTATATGGAGACACAGTGTCTTTTCTACGGTTAAATCAAGTATTCAGGTTTCTGTTAGAATTGCAGGTCAGGTCATGCTCAGAAAACCATCAAATAATAAGAAGGGAAATTACATTGGAGCGTTGCCCAGATTCAAGAAGTTAGAGAGTACTTACTGGGCTTATTTAAGAAATCTTAATCTGTCCAATGACAGAGGATGGAATACTTAATGTAATTTGGAGCATCCTACAAACTTGGGTTCATAATGATAATGAAAGTCCACTTCTCCAAAAACCTCATCATACGTTTTCGAGGATCACTTTGTCATGGTCATTTGTTATATGGTTTGTCACATGCTACATTGTCACTGCTTTAGCAGAAAAAATTCAAATTTGACATTAAAGTGAATCTGTACTCTATTTAAAGTGGAACTCTGGTATAAGTATACCTAATATTTGAAGGGTGCTATCCAGTGATATTAAAGGTCCCCACTTCCTCCCCGTTGCAATGAGTAAACTTTAGTCAAAGCCAAAGTTCTGTTCTGCAGTACTGTGCTGCTTAGGCTGCATGAGGTCGATAGCCCGCGGGGGGTGTTCATGACAGCCTAGACTTGCCCTGGCGTCAGTCAACCTGGAAGACTGCTGACATCTAGTGGCAGAAAAGAATTACTGTGGGGGATTCCTCCAGAATGAAGGCAAGTGTTGCAGCTTTTTTTTTCTTTTACATATACTTGGCTAGGGATTTTTTTTTAAACTACAATTCTGTTTCAATATTTTAAAAGCAAAAGTCCCATGTATGAGAAAGGATTAATTTGTGCTCCTCTCTGATTTGTTATTGGGCTCCCTTTCAATGATAAAGCTTCATCAACTGCCACCCACTGTCCAGTAAGTATACCTTTGGTGACTACTATGGTAGCCTCATTGGGCAGACAAATGACAGCTGGCAGGCCTTAGCCCTAATGCCACAGATAATCAAGCCCCCATGAATTAAAACTAAATCAAAAAGAGGCACGGACAAAGCTTTTCTGGCTGATAAAGGAATAGTAGACATCTTGAGGACAGAGCACGTATTTTTAAAGCTAAACTACAGGTTAGGTGAAACATTGGTCTAAAAGTGAAGTCTCACTGGTCCGCTCCCTCTCCGCAGCCTGTAACCAAGTTACAGATTTTTATCAGTACCCGCTCCCACTTCTGCAGTCTTTGCGTAGGCAAGGATGGCGTCCCCTGCTCCGCCCCCTCCCGCAGCTTTACTGGGGCACATCACATGTCCCAGGAGGCTGCAGAACTATTCATAAAGCACTGTGTGTGGGGGAACGGCTGTGGTTCCTCAGGTAGCCACAGCCAGCACCAAGATGGTGGGCCTTGGGGACCCGCAGAGGTATGGAGCTGCTATGGGAAGACAGCACCGGAGCCCAGGCACTTGTAGGTATGTGATTTTTAAAATTCATCCGCTACTATACAATTTAAAAAAAAAATATAGCTGAAGTTCCTCTTTAATTGTAAAGGCACAATAGCCACCAATCAGATTCTATCCTGTTCTGGAGAAAGACAGCTGGTGCAAAAAGTTTTTTGTTTGGTTGTTAAAGTGAATCTCTAGCAATAACCTTTTTTTTGGTTTTAGATAGAGTGGTTAGGGGTTAAGACCTTGAAGAACCAGAAGAGATGCCCCTGTTAGCAGATTTCTTTTCCAGTGACAACTGTAATATTTTGGATTTCCCATCACTTCCTGTGTAATTAACAATGGTCATTAGGACATATAGAGAGGGTAAATGTTCTCAATGACGATGCAGATAAAAACTGCAAAAAAAACTGATAGGTTTCTAATTTTGGTCCAATCTACCCAAAGCTAAAAAATATAAGTTTTAGCTAGAGATTCACATTATAGAGAAGTACAGATGGTTCTTGATTCAGACATTTGGAAAATGTCGCCTGTTGGGTTTATTCCGAAATCTCATCATCATCTGTAGATGCTTGTGAACAGAACAAAATTTTGGGTCTTTTTTCAGAAGAGATAAAGCGGGAAAACATGATTTTTTTCATGCATTTATCAATCTCACTTCATTTAATCTTAAATAAAAATATGAAAAAAATGGGAATGATATAGTTAAACTTTAAAATCCCGTATGCTAGGGCAAGTGGTCAGAATGTCAGAATGGCTCCAGTATAATCACTCCTCACTGGTGCCTTTACCCGTGACCTTGAGAACTAAATATATGACTTCCAAATGTTCTGTATCGTGTTTCCGCTCTTCAAATCAGATCTTCAAATGGAATACTTATGCCGCGTACACACGGTCGTACTTTTCGTCTACAAAAGTCCAACGGACGCTGACGGACTAAAGCTGGCTGGTAATCCGATCGTGTGTGGGCTTCTCCGGACTTTCAACTTACTTTTTTAGCCTCAAATCCGACGTACTTTAGATTTGAAACATGCTTCAAATCTTTACTTCGTAACTACGACGGACACCGAAGTCCGCTCGTCTGAATGCTAGTCCGACGGACAAAAAAACGACGCATGCTCATAAGCAAAAACTAAACGGAAGCACTCGGTCTAGTAAAACTAGTGTTCGTATTGTAGGTAGCACATTCATCACGCTGCAAAATCTGTGATCGTTGAATGCAGCGCATTTTATTTCTTCATTACGAATGCTATAAAGAACGAAGGTGTTTTGCTGTTCATATTCAGAGTTCTCCCAAACTGATTTCTGGATTCTTTTTCTCTTTGATCTCATGAATGATATAGTATGCTTTTTAAAAACAATGTTTCCATACTAATATAATACTTTTTACCTTTTTTTTTTTTTGGTTTTTTTGTGTGGAATCATATTTTCTTGTAATTTTTATCCAGATATTTATTTTATGATTGGTGTTGAACTTTTTTATATGTTTATCTCTAGATTTTTATTTTTCATTTTTTGGTGTTTGTAAAGTTACCACAAATAACCCATTTGTATTTTTTTTTTTTTAATTTTTTTTTAGATTTTTTAGGTTTGTAAAGTTACCACAAAGAACCCATTGTAATTGTTTTTTTTTTTCTAGTGATTATTTTTTATTTTTAAGATAAAGTTAACCCAAAGCACCGTTTTTGGTTATGTATATTTTTGTTCTTTCCCAGACTTACCACTCGAACATTATTAACATTAGTAATGTATTTTTGGTGTGTTTTTGCAAACTCAATGAGATTGTTGTCCCTTGATAATTTAACATTGTGTGTAAAATCAATGATTTAAAAGAAAACACATAAAGTCTTTTGCTAAACTCAAAAAAAGATCCATTTATTCATGGTCAAAATAAAATAAAGAGGAAGTCAACGCTGGAAAAAGTCTGTGTACCAGAAAATTGGGATCTTGAGGAGTCCATATAAGAGGGAGCACAATCTGGTCCAAGAATCCCAGAGATCAACAGCACCAGCAGATGATATAGATGTCCCCAGACTGTGGTACTACAACAGCCTGCGTCTTCTGTCAGACCAGACTGAACCCAGGTCATCACTTTCTTCTCTTCCCTGCAGCCTTCCCTCCACGCTGCCCTGCACCCTTCCCTGCAGCCTTCCCTGTAGCCTTCTTTGGAGGCTGTGGCTGTGGTGTTTCAGTTGTGGCAGGAGGAGGAGGAGGAGGAGGAGGAGGAGGAGGGGGGGCTGCCTCATGTAGTTGTGTGTTTCGGGTTAGCGTGCCCTGCAGCCCCTTCTGGATAGTTTCCCCAAATAGGCGCTCGCAAATGAGACGCTGCTCCCAGTCCATTTGAAGAAGCCTGCTGGCTAAGTAGCAGCCATAGGCCTCTTCTGCTTCGGGGGGGCTCCTCAAAAAACGTGTGGCCTCTTGCATGAGGCACAGGGATGCCTCCTGTGTGACGGCCCCCTTCCTGGCCCTTTTTTTGGGAAGGTGGAGGGGAGGCACTTGTGATTGGGTCATGCTCCTACTGGGCCCAGCCACCTCACTGGGACCAGCCACCTCACTTGGCCCAGCCACCTCACTGGGACCAGCCACCTCCTGCCTGACACTGGGCCCAGCCTCCTCCAGGATGATGGGGAATCCGGCCTCCTCCAGGCTGTCCATGGGCCCGGTCTCCTCCTGCCTGCCACTTTCCACACATTCCTCCTGGATGGACTCATCCTGTAAATAAAAAAAGGACATAGTTTTAGTATATTTTTTGGGGTTCATCAATGACACACAATTTGCTTCTCATGACTAGCAAATTCAATGTGAATACATCTCTTTAATAAAAGAGTCTAATCAGACACCCTAATTTTTTCTAGCAGGTGCCAAACATATTTAGCTACTCCTGTCAATTGATATGTCTACACAATTTTGAGTGCAAAAATCTGGGAGAAAATTATAACATCCAGTTAACCTCATTAATATTAGTACAGTAAATATTGTTTAAACTAATTTACCTGACTCCAGATGGTCATATCCGGTTCATCCAGGATGGAAGACCCAGCTTGCTCCTCATCAGCCTCTGCTGGGGTGGAGGGAAGGGTGGAGGGAAGGGTGGAGGGAAGGGTGGAGGGAAGGGTTGAAAGTGATGCCCTGGCTTCAGTCTGGTCATCAAGAAAACGTAGTTGATTGTAGTACCACAGCCTGGGTACATAAACATCATCTGCTGATGCTCCTGATCTCATTGATTCCTGGATCTTCCTATGCTCCCTCTTATACATATTCCTCAAGACCCCAATTTTCTTGAGCAATGTCTCCATTGTTGCGTCCGGGATGGTCGCCTGGACAAAGGACAGAAGTCTCTCCAGCGTTGACTTCCTCACATGCTTAGCATAATACTGAGGGTGTTTTACCTCCCACAAATTCCTCATCTCTCGATATTTCGTAATGAAAGCTGTAAGGAACTCTGGATCCTTAAATAGGGGATTCATTATATCTGGAAAAGATAAAGTCACAAGACAAAAAACACTTATTAGGTTTCTGCTAACCCCTCATCATCTTCTCCCTATGTAGGCCTCATCAATCTATCAAGCCATATAGGCTACAAAGTCATGACCATAAAAAAACCAAAAAAAAAAAATAAAATTTTAAATTACCTTCGTTTAGTAACGTCCCGGTCCACTATCACCTACGCACAGAACGTACGTACGACACGTGCACAAGGCCCCTCTTTATACACTACGCATGTGTGAAACTCCGCCTGCGTCGCCCGCCCCTGACGTTCGATTTTAACTCATGTTCTCCGCGCCCTAATTCGACGCACAGAACGTATGTACGACACGTGCACAAGGCCCCTCTTTATACACTACGCATGTGTGAAACTCCGCCTGCGTCGCCCGCCCCTGACGTTCGATTTTAACTCATGTTCTCCGCCCATTTTTAATTACGGCGCGTAGTGGGGTGAATAATGGCGGAGACACATGACATGTTAACTACCTCAGGTAGCGAAAAAAGCCCGGAGGCTGGAACGTCAACAAGATCTGTGAAGCCTAGATTTAAGGCCTCCAATATGAGTTTTGAAGAGATGGTGGAGATGGTGGCCATTCTTCGAAAAAAGGACTATGATGGGAAGTATGGGCCGTACGCCCGGCCAAATTTGCGCAAGGCCAAAATAATGGCGAAGGTGGTGGACACTTTACAGGCTTCTTTTGGGGTCCAGCGCTCCAAGGATCAGATTCGAAAAAGATGGTCTGACCTCAAGCTCAGGGAGCCGGATCAGTACAGACGGATCCGTAAAGTGCTTAAAAAAAGTAAGTACTTGTGGTGTTTTTCTCTTGTGTTTATTACCTTGTATACTGCTCCATGTGCTTTTCATTCCTATGCGATTTTTGTTTTCTCGTCGTTTCAAACGATCTTTTTAATAAACATCGTTACATATCTATATATGTATATGTATGTATATATATATGTATGTATATATATATGTATATATATATATATATATATGTATATATATATATATATATATATATATATATATATATATATATATATATATATGTATATATATATATATATATATATGTGTATATGTATATATATATATATATATATATATATAGAGAGAGAGAGAGAGAGAGAGAGAGAGAGATAGATATAGGTAGATAGATAGATCGATATAGATAGATATAGAAATGTAAAACATTCTTTTGGAATAATTTAAGTTATGTTTTTTTTTTTTTTTACATTTATTTAGATATTTATATTTTGCTACAGATATAGAGAGAGAGAGAGAGATTAAAAGATTATTAACTATATTTCGAGATATTGATATCTATCTATCCGATATGTATTTTTCATTTTTAATATTGAGGTAAAATAGGAACTCTACACAAACAGAACATTTGTACACCACTTCACTACAAAGGTAGGAAAATTACTATGTACTAAAATATCTGTGTGCTAAGTAGATTAATTTTTTGTTTCACATAGGGGAAAAATCACTCAGCCAACAAGAACACAGTCCACCCCAAGCCAAACAACATACTTGGGAAATCAGCCCAAGCCCCACTGAGGATGTGGATGAAGGAGAGGTGGGCGACATGGGCACCCCACCAGGTGAGTGTCTGACACACCAGCTTACGGAAATCTATGCATGGCTGCCTTTTCTTATATGTAATTATTCTACTCTATTTTAGGTGATCTGGTTGTGCTTGAGTCAAGCAACAGCCCCACCCCCGAGGATGTGGAGGAATTATGCGACATGGGCACCCCAGCAGGTCAGTGTCTGAGACAACAGCTTTATTATGGTAAGGTAAACTATGTATGTGTGCATATTTCTAAACACATTATTTGTTTTCATTCCACTTTAGGTACAAGAACTGAATATTTCACCTCAGACAGTGCCCAACGGCTAATTGGTCAAATAATGGCCTGGAATGGGGAGATCGATCAAATGCAGAATCGGCTGGATTGTATGCAGCAGGAAATGAAGGACATGATTGATGTTTTGGGTCGAATCTAAATTCCCTTTTTGAAACCCCAAAACATCCATCATGTCCTTCATTTCCTGTTTTGCTGACCCCATTCTGGGCCTTCTCTTTATTATTTTTGCATTACGTATATGGCTGTTTAACAAAATTTAAAAAAGGAGGGCTGTTTATAGAAACTACATTAAAAAAAAAAAAACAAAAAACTTGATTTTAACAAAAAAAAAAAAAAAATAAAAAAAATTGATTTTAATAAAAACACAAATAAAAATAAAAAAAATTATTTATAAAAAAAAATAAATAAAAAGAATTTTAAAAAATTTCAAAAAAAAAAAAAAAAAAAGGATTTTAAAAAAGCCCAAAAATTTTTTTTAGGGATTATGTACAAATCTTCAGATATAATTATATTTTTCATAATTATTAAGATATCATTATATTTTTGGCTAGGAACATTTTATAATAAATGCATAACTGAATGCATAACAACGATTAATAAAAAAATCTCCTTATAGGAATTCAAGAAATGTGTGGTTTGTTATTTCTATGCTCAGTATCAGTTTGGTTATAATTGTCAACAAGTTGTTTACAGTGGCAATGGAGCTTATTTAGACATTTAAAAGGAAAATACAGTTGGCACTACAACTGATCGACCATAACCTTAGGAGAAAGCCCAAAAGAAAGGCAAGCAATAAATCTAATTCAAGATTTCATCAAAATTTTTTTTATTTTAAAAAATTAAATATCCTGGCCCATTGCAATGGCCCCCCTACCCATAAAATAATTCACATATTGCTGTCTAACTTGACGGGCACTTTGGGGGGCCAAGCCAGTACGGACAGTATCCAGGCCCGTAAGGTGGTCATCTAGAAGTACGGCCTCAGGCCCAACTGTTCCGATATAATTTTGCGAATGTTTTTGTAAAAAGTTGTGCAGAATGCAGCAGGATAAAATGATAAAATTAAGTTTGTATTCCGCCAAATTAATCGATGTTTGAAACAGGCGGAACCGGCTGGCCAGAATCCCAAACGCATTCTCAACCACTCTTCTAGCTCTGGCCAGCTGGTAATTAAAAACCCTCCTCTCCGGTGTGAGGGTTCTTTGGGGGAATGGCCTCATGAGGTGCTTGCTCAGAGCGAAGGCTTCATCGGCAATGAAGACAAAGGGGAGTCCTTCCACGTTATCCGCATCAGGTGGCAATCCCAGGCCACCACTCTGGAGACGCTGGCAGAACTCCGTCTGGGCAAATACTCCTCCATCCGACATCCGGCCATTCTTCCCCACGTCCACATATAAAAATTCATAGTGTGCCGACACCACCGCCATTAAAACAATACTGTGGAACCCCTTATAATTAAAATAATATGACCCCGAATGGGGTGGTGGCACGATGTGGACATGTTTCCCATCTATAGCCCCTCCACAATTGGGAAAGTCCCAACGGCTGGCAAAATGGGATGCCACAGTCTGCCATTCCTGTGGCGTTGAAGGAAACTGGGGAATCAAACAAGAAAACCAAAATCATTAATTTGGAAGGTAACATTGCAAGAAAATTATACAATTAAAAACATTATTCCCCAGCATCAGTATAACATTAAATAATTTAAATCTTCTGTAATATCTAATATGGAAAGGCACACTTATCAGATTGCTCACCCCCTCTGATGGAACATTGATTACATTTTAGGGGGTTGTGAAATCCATAAAAAAGATTACTTTTAGGACACGCAGGAATTTAGGGACTAAAAAGGCTACAAGACTGCAGTTGTCGCACTCTGCAAGTGCAGTTGCTAACCAGCTTACAGTAAATGAGGGAAGGTAAAAAGGCAGTCATGTTGCAAGGAGTACACAATCACATGCAAGGGCAATTAATGAAAACACTTTGTGGCTTGCATATGATTTGATGATGGAAATCAGCAGAGCTTCTGCTCATTTACTAAAGCACTGGAACAAATGCACTTGTAGAGTGCACATGCATTTTGCAAAGTGCAACATATATTTGCTTTAGACAAATCAACAACACAGAACATTCAAGCCAATTTTTACGAGGGTGGGGGGGGGGGGGGAATCAAGCTAATTGCTAATTAGCAGCACACTATTTGGAGTGAGTTTAGGTGGGGGGGGGGGGGTTGGGAAATCAAGCTAATTGCTAATTAGCAGCACACTATTTGGAGTGAGTTTAGGTGGGGGGTGGGGGGTTGGGAAATCAAGCTAATTGCTAATTAGCAGCACACTATTTGGAGTGAGTTTAGGTGGGGGTGGGGGGTTGGGAAATCAAGCTAATTGCTAATTAGCAGAACACTATTTGGAGTGAGTTTAGGTGGGGGGTGGGGGGTTGGGAAATCAAGCTAATTGCTAATTAGCAGCACACTATTTGGAGTGAGTTTAGGTGGGGGGTGGGGGGTTGGGAAATCAAGCTAATTGCTAATTAGCAGCACACTATTTGGAGGGAGTTTAGGTGGGGGGTGGGGGGTTGGGAAATCAAGCTAATTGCTAATTAGCAGCACACTAAATACACTCAAACAAAATACATTCAAAATGAGTAGACTAGGTGGATATGTTCCCATCATTGCATGTTGGGGAGGTTATTGAAGGAAAATATACATGCATGACAAAAAAGAACAGGAAAAAAATGCAGCATGTGTGAGGATAAAAAGGGGACATTCACACTATATTGCAATGATGGTAAGTAGTGTTTGAAGCAAGAAATACATTACATTATCAAAGATTACATAAAAGAACATGTGATGCTAATCAAAGAAAAATATCTTACCTTAATATAGTCCTTCTGCAGGACCTGGATGATGGCAGAACTGCCTGCTGATATAGGGGGTCAGCAAAGCCACCAAACGGTCAAAAACGGGGTCCGTCATCCGGAGAAAGTTCCTGAAATCCTCAGGATTATTCTCACGGATCTCACGGAGCAATGGCATGTGACAGAACTGGTCACGCTGGAGCAACCAATTCTTGGTCCATGAACTCCTCCTCGCCCTGTTCATGGACTGGTCTTGGTCTGAAGAATAAACTACAGCACCAAACACATACAATGCACGAGCTCGACGACGAGTACGTACAGGTAACATGGTTACAAAACGGTCGGCTGGTCAGAACGCACTAAACAGAACGCACTGAAGAACAGCAAGGCCTGTGAAGAGCGACCTGAAAATCAGGAACGAGCGGACAATAAAACAAAGATTTCTCAATGCCAACTGACCAAACGCACTGAAAAGCAGATACAAACCTCACAAGCACAGACTGAACAACAGTTAAAACGAACTGAAAAATACGAGTCTCACAAGCGCGAATCGTCTCTCACCAAACTTCTACTAACACGAGATAAACACGAGATTAGCAGAAGGAGCCCAAAGGGTGTCGTACGGGCTATTGAACTTCCGTTTTATAGTCTCGCCGGACTTGGTGTACGTCACCGCGTACTATGCTGTCGAACTTTTGTGTGGTCGTGTGTAGGCAAGTCCGTTCGTTAGAAAGTCTGCCGCAAGTCCGCCGAAAGTACGCCGGAAGTATGTCGGACAGGCTGTCTGACTTTTGTAGCTGAAAAGTCCGACCGTGTGTACGCGGCATTAGTGCTCTGTTTTCAACAAGCTTAAGAAGATCTCACTAATTATTACTCCCATAAATTACAGCTAATGTCATTTTCATTATATGCAGTCAGAGAAATCTTCAGTTAATCACTGGTTATGTTATTGGATTTTATGGGTCTGCGGTATATTAGGGTAATAATTATACAGCAATACAATAAATATGAGACATTTTCTGTACGAGTTTAATAGTGGCACCAAGAAGCATTGAGAGCTTTTGACTTCTGGCTGCCATCTTTTACAATTAGAGCAATTGGAATTTTACTCTTGACTTGCAATTAGAGCTGGAATTATTCTTCTTGGTCCCTCAAGCCAACAATCATGTGCGATCCCCCTTCTTACCCCAATTGGCTCGCTAACCTTAGTTTCACACTGCCAGATGAGACAATACCTTGGCAAACATTTTGAGAGCCAAAATTGAAGCTTGATCCCAAGCCAGCTGTTGGTCCAGTTGACTACTTATGCCGTGTATACACGACTGGACTTTCCGGCAGAAAAGGTCCAACGGAATCATTCGGTCGTACATTCCAATCGTATGTGGGCTTCATCTGACTTTTTCTTTCTGAAATACTGACGGACCTAGAAATAGAACATGTTTCAAATCTTTCCGACGGACTCAATTCCGGGAAATTTCAGGAAAACCGTTTGTCTGTATGCTAGTCAGATGGACCAAAAACGAAGCAAGGGCAGTTATTGGCCACTGGCTATTGAACTTCCTTTTTCTAGTCCCGTCATACGACATCGCGTTCTAAACGAACGGACTTTGGTGTGATTGTGTGTAGGCAAGTCCGTTTCAGCGGAACTCCGTCGGAAAGACCGTCAAAGTCTACTCTGACGGAAAGTCTGGTCGTGTGTACGTGGCATTAGTTTGCAGACAACTGCTTCCTGCGGAACTTCAGCAGCTTTCTGACATTTACAGCACTTCACATCTCAGTCAACTCTGCTTCTAAAAAGCCTTTTCAGCCCTGATGAAGGAGGTATTTTAAAGACCCAAAATGCATTGGGGGATTCCAGAAAATGCAACTTCCGGACACTTTGGAGTTGATTTACTAAAAACAAATACAATGTGCACTTTGCAAAGTGCAGTTACACTCTGCAAGGCTAGAGATTAGTAAATGAGCAGCTCTGCTGACTTCCATAATTCAATCATGTGCTAGCAAAAATGCAATTTTATTATATTCCTTGCACATGATTGGGTACTCTTTGCAAAGTGAAGCTTTACTCTATTTACTTAGCTCTGAAGCAACTGCTCTTGTAGAGTGAAACTGCACAGTGCACAATCTATTTGCCTTTAGTAAATCAACCCCTCTCTCTCTGCTACAAGGCAGCTTATACCCTCCTTCTGGAAAACCTTCATAGTACACTCACTAATACAGTGGGTTAATGTTGCCAATGATATCATGCAAATGGTAGAAATCCAAGCAGTTAATTCTGATACCAAGGACACATTCAATGGCCATGGATCAATATGGGTCCATTTCTCCTCCTCTGAACCCCAAAAAATCCCTTTTTTCTAAGCCCCCACAATCAATAATTGACACTTCTAACCCAGATAACTTGGCAGATCCCCCCACAAGACACATCTCTTTTCAAAATTATACACCAGGTCAAGGCCTCTCTGTCTTTGCCTCCGGAACCTGCCTTCTCTTTTCCTGATCTTCGTTTCTCCTATTCTCAGTACCTTTTCCTTCCTTGCACCCTGTGTTTACAAGTACCATTTTCTCTGTTACTCAATTTTTTGGGAAAAAATACAATTTAATGACTAAAAAAAACCCAAAATACAATATTTACCCCACTTTTTTTGTATAATGTGAAAGATGATGTTACTCAGAGTAAATAGATACCTAACATGTCATGCTTTAAATTTGGGCACGCTCGTGGAATGGCGACAAACTACGGTAAATCTCCATAAGTGATGTTTTTTTTTTTTTTAACAACAAGGTTGGTCTTTATTGAAAAAGAAATGGTATACAAAATAGAGTAAATCAGAACAGTGAGTGGCCACAAGATAATGCACACATGGCTTACAGAAAGAAACGATTACATACATATCATAAGCAATTTGACTGGTTCCTATCAGTGAAGATAAGAAAAAAACAAAAAAAGGGGGAGCGGGGAGGTGGAGAAGGGGGAGGGAGGGAAAGGTGGGGGGGGAGTGGAAGGAAGGGAAACCTAAGGGGGGGGGGGGAGAGGGAGACCAGCGATACCACCATACTACGTGTAGCAGTGAAACAGTAACACCATAAGTGATGTTTGAATGCCTTTACAGGTTATCTGCTTAGAGTTACAGAGGAGGTCTAGTGCTAGAATTATTGCTCTCGCTCTAACGTTTGCAGCAATACCTCACATGTGTGGTGCGAATACCGTTTACGTGGGCGTGCGCACGAGCATTGAGAGATGCGGGCGCTTTATGTTTTTCAAAAAGACCCCAAATCTCTTTAGCTTTTAAAAGCAAAAGATCAATAAAAATCTAAAAATGGCAAAATGGTGGATATGGTATGCCTGAGAAGCACCAGCGAGCAGCGGAAGGGGGTGGAGGTCCCCTCGCGCCGCCTTGGAAACTGTTCCAACTACTCATGAGCCGATCCGAACTGTTTCATCAGAAAGCCAGCCCCTGGCTTCAAAAAACAATATCAGGGTTATGGATGATAGCTTCAGCCATAATCCCGGTAAACGACTTGCAAACTGCAATGTGTATATACGTATTGCGGTCATCAAATGGTTAACCAGGATTACTACACAGTCTGATCTAAAAAACAATATCAATACACCTAGAACGATGGCTAGAAGAAAAGGGCAATCTACTAATCATATGTCTGTGCTCCTAGCAATTCAGTTCTAAGTTTGAAGAGCCAGAGTGGGCGAGATGTAGCAAAAATGTACAAACTGTGCAGGGAAAGCAATAATTAGGACATGAACAGATTGTCCTGGCAAGTTTGTTATACATGGGAATCTGTTATTGGCTGAACAGGTACATGTGTGCCTCCCCTGGCAACCTTGCTGTCCATGGCCTGTATTGGCTAAGCAGAAATATGACCCAGCAAATAGTTAGGATTCATTTTCCAAGTGAAACAAGGAGTCTGGTTCACTTCACTTTTTCCCCAGCTTTTATAAATCCCCGTAACAATTCACCCCCAGGAGCACTTAGGTTGCAGATTGCCTAAGGTCAGAGTATATAAGAAAGTTTAAGTTGTTTAATTGCTCTAATGTCGCGTACACACCAGCGGACTTTACGGCAGACTTTGCCCGGCGGATGGGATTTCGTCGGACTATTCGATGGTGTGTGGGCTCCAGCGGACTTTGTTTGCTCAAAAGTTGGACGGACTTAGATTTGAAACATGTTTTAAATCTATCCGTCAAACTCGAGTCCGGTCGAAAAGTTCGCTCGTCTGTATGCTAGTTCGACGGACAAAAACCCACGCTAAGGCAGCTATTGGCTACTGGCTATGAACTTCCTTGTTTTAGTCCGGTGTACGTCATCACGTACGAATTCGATGGACTTTGGTGGATTGTGTGTAGGCAAGTCCGTTCATTCAGAAAGTCCGTCATAAAGTCCGGCGTAAAGTCCGCCGAGGAAAGTCTGCCGTAAACTCCGCTCGTGTGTACGCGGCATAACACATCATCTATAAGCAGTTTCTGGCATTTCAATACTGATGGGCCACACTGTAGCCTGCACACCTGACTCTCTTTAGGCACCTTCAAAAGGAACTCTCACCCTGTGCTTGATTAACAGAGCCTTTCTGACTGCACCTTTGTGGCTACAATGCAGTTGTGTTTCTTCCTGGATTTTCAACTTCAGCCTGTGTTTTGGATCCTGATTTTATCTGTCACCTGCTTCAAACATTTGCTTGTCTGAACACTCTGTTTTTCAATTTGGTACAGTGCCTGGTTGCCTTCTAATCAGCTGTATCACTGAACTTCTGCAAGTTTCGCCCTGGGGTTTTAGCAGTGTAACATCTACATCACTGGCAGTACTGGTGAGGATTTGATGACCCAGGGTTGTGCTTTGCAGGGAGTCTGATTCTTTTGTGAGACAGAAGATTTACTGACTGTGACCTTTTGTGGGTATCTCTTGTGAAAAGGCCGCGTGCTGTTTAAGTTTTGATGCGAAGCACAGCATCATAGCTGCGGCATGTGTGTAGCCACGACCGGCTGTATGTCAGTGTTTAGGCTAGTAGTTGGGGGGGAGGGGGGATGTAAAACAGCGGCGCAACTGCCTGGTTTAATTTTCCTGCAATCCCACCATCGCAAGTGCAAATGAATCTTTAACCACTTGCCAACTGGGCCATAGCCAAATGATGGCTACAGCGCGGTCAGCTAATTCTGGGAGGACGTAAATGGAACAATAGGGCGCGCAGCCCAGGAACGTCCGTTACCGCCGGGTCCTCCGGATCTGGCCTGTCATGGAACGGGGTAAAGGGCCAATGACAGCAGCCATTTACCACGTGATTGGACGGAGCGATAAATTGTCAACAAACTGGAGCATGTCCGGTTCAGCTCCTCTCCTTACACCGATCGGTACAGTGTGTGAGGAGAGGAGGGATCCGGTGCAGCCGCGCTTGTGGACTGGATCTGAAGTGCCCACAGTGCTGAACTTTGCCCATCCATGGCTCATCTGTGCCTCATATATGCCCATCCATGCTCATACATGCCCATCCATGGCTCATTCATGGCTCATTCATGTCCATTTATGGCTCATTCATGCTCATCCATGGCTCATCCATGCTCATCCGTGCCCACCCATGCCTCATTCATGCACATCCATGCCACATAAGTGCTCATCCGTGCTCATCCATGCCACATCATTGCCCATCCATGCCACATCTGTGCTCTCCATGCCACATCTGTGCTCATCCGTGCCACATCCATGCCACATCAGTGCTCATCCATTCCACATCAGTGTTCATCCGTGCCACATCAGTGTTCATCTGTGCCACATCCATGCCACATCTGTGCCCCATCCATGCCACATCAGTGCTCATCCGTGCCACACCAGTTCAAATTCGTGCCATATCCATGCCACATCAGTACTCATCCATACCACATCAATGCCACATCAGTGCTTATCCATGCCACATCAGTTCTCATCTGTACCACATCCATGCCACATCAGTGCTCATCCGTGCCACATCCATGCCACTACAGTGACCATCAGTGCCTCACAAAAGTGTAATAGGTAGTCAAATTAGATTTGAAATGTATGCCCTTAGAACATCTGATGGTACTCCCTGCATGTTGGGCTCGCTCATGCTCAACCATGACTCATCCGTGCCCACCCATACCTCATTCATGTTCATCCATGCCACATCAGTGCTCATCCATGCCCATCCACGCTACATCTGTGCTCATCCATGCCACATCAGTGATCATCATCCGTGCCATATCTATGCCACATCAGTGCTCATCCATGACACATCAGTGCTCATCCATGCCACATCTATGCCACATCAGTGCTCATCCATGCCACATCAGTGCTAATCCCTGCCACATCAGTTCTCATCCATGCCACATCTATGCCACATCAGTGCTCATCCAAGCCACATCAGTTCTCATCCGTGCCACATCAGAGCTCATCCGTGCCACATCAGAGCTCATCCGTGCCACATCAGAACTCATCCATGCCACATCCATGCCACATCAGTGCTCATCCAAGCCACATCAGTTTTCATACGTGCCACATCAGTGCTCATCCGTGCCACATCAGTGCTCATCAGTGCCACATCCATGTCACTACAGTGCCCATCAGTGACTCACCAAATTGTAATAGGTAGTCAAATTAGATTTGAAATGTATGCCCTTAGAACACCTGGTGGTGCTTCCTGCATGTTGGGCTCATCCCTGCCCACCCATGCCTCATTCATGCTCATCCATGCCACATCAGTGCGCAGCAATGCCCATCCATGCCACATCAGTGCCCATACATGCCACATCAGTGCTCATCTATGCCACATCTGTGCTCATACGTGCCACCTCAGTGATCATCTTCCGTGCCACATCTATGCCACATCAGTGCTCATCCGTGCCACATCAGTTCTCATCCGCGCCACATCAGTGCTCATCCATGCCACATCAGTTCTCATTTGTGCCACATCCATGCCACATCAGTACTCATCCATGCCACATCCATGCCACATTAGTGCTCATCCATACATCAGTTCTCATCCGTGCCACATCCATGCCGCTACAGTGCCTCACAAAAGTGTAATAGGTAGTCAAATTAGATTTGAAATGTGTGCCCTTAGAACACCTGATGGTGCTCCATGCATGTTGGGCCTTTGTATGTGGCCAGGCTGTGGAAAAGTCTCACACATGTGGTATCGTCATACTCAGGAGGAGTAGCGGAATATATTTTGGGGTCTAATTTTTGGTATGTACATGCTATGTGTTAGAAATATCTTGTACTGTACATGGACAACTTTGTGTAAAAAAAATGCATTTTCATTTTCTTTCCACATTTTTCAAAAACTTTTGGAAAAAATGACATGTTCAAAGGACTCATTATGCCTTATAGATTATACATTGGGGTGGGGGTTTACTTTGCAAAATTGGGTCTTTTTTGGGCGTTTCCATTGTCCTCGTGATTCAGGGCCTTCAAAAGTGTAAGAGGTAGTCAATAAATTAAATGTGTAATTTATGTCCCTAGAACACCTTATGGTGCTCCCTGCATTTTGGGCCTCTGTATGTGGCTAGGCTGTTAAAATGTCAAAGAATGTGTTTTAAGGTGTAGTTGCAAGTATGCATATGCTGTGTATAAGAAATAACCTGTTAATATGACAATTTTGTGAAAAAAAAAAAAATCTTAATTTTGCAAAGAATTGTGGGAAAAAATTACAACTTGAAAAAAACTCACCATGCCTCTTACTAAATACCTTGGAATGTCTACTTTCCAAAAAGGGGTCATTTGAGGGGTATGTGTACTTTCCTGGCTTGTTAGTGTCTCAAGAAATGAGGTCATCAGTTCATCAGATGTGATCAATTTTCAATGAATGGCACCATAGCTTGGAGACTCTATAACTTTCACACAGACCAAATAATATACACTGATTTTGATTATTTTTACCAAAGATATGTAGCAGTATAAATTTTGGTCAAAATTTATGAAGAGAAATGACTAATTTGCTAAATTTTGTAACCAAAACAAAGAAAATGCATTTTTTCACAAAAATTTCGGTCTTTTTTTAATTTATAGTGCAAAAAAATAAAAAAAAACAGTGGTGAATAAATACCACCAAAAGAAATCTCTATTTGTTTTTAAAAAAGGACAAAAATTTCATATGGGAACAGTGTTGCATGATTGTAATTGTCACGAGAGCTACGTACCTGATGTGAGACCGAAGTAGTGGAGAGGCCTCCCTTGCACCTCGGGTCCTTGAAGCCTCTGGAGATGGAGACAGAGACTTGGTGGACACCGAGTGGCACGGGTGCCAGGGGTGTGGAGCACCGTGCAAGCCTTAGTCCGAGATCCGAGCCGAGGTCAAGTCCAGTTGGGCAACAAAGTATAAAAGGGGTAATCGGAAGAAGAATGGTCGAGATCCAAGCCGGGGTCGGTTCCAATCTGGCAGCTGAGTACAAAAGGGGCAAAGAAGTAGAATGGTTAAAGTACAAATCCGAGGTCAATGGCAAGAAGTAATCAAGAGTAGTCAAATAGGTTTCCAGGTCACAACAAGTTCAGACAGATCACACACTAGCACAGGAACAAGGGGGGGCTGAAGATAATCCAGCAATTTGGCAGTGTCTGGGCTTATATAGGGAAGTTTGAGGTCACTTCCTGTGCACCTCCTGGGTATTTTCCCGCCTATTTCCATCAGGTTGAAGTCACTTCCTGTACGTGTCCTGGGCATTTTCCTGCCTTTTTCCATTAAGTCTTCTGCGCAGGTGCTGTTTAGCGCACTGAGGCGTCTTTGGCGCATGCTCAGTTGGCACGGATTTCCTCCTGCGGCAACGCACCATTGGTGCATGCGTAGTAAGCCCTGGACTCTTACAGTAGTTGTCATTCAAAATGTGAGAGCACCGAAAGTTGAAAATTGGTCTGATTAGGAAGGGGGTTTAAGTGGCAAGTGGTTAAAGCGGAGTCTATCAAAAAGAAGAAGTTCCACTTTAAGCCCTCCTCTCCCCCTCCTTCCCTAAATGGCGTGGGGATTTTTGGGGGGGGGGTGCGGGTACCTGGTTTTGACAGGTACCTGCTTCCACTTCTCCTCGGATCGCCTAGTTGATCCGACCAGAAGTTCTCCTCTCCCCCTCCCTCCTCGCAGTCACCTGAGACATGCCACACGTCCCAGAAGACTGCGGGACCATTCACAATGTGTCGCTCATGCATGCGCATTGGGCCCCCGCCTGTGAAGCCCAAGTTGTCACAGACAGGTGCCCACAGTTGAGATGGCGGCACCAGGAACACAAGACGAAGGGAAGGGATGGCTCAGGTGAGCACATCTCTGGATTCTGGGACAGGTGAGTGTCTGTTCATTAAAAGTCAGCAGCTACAGTTTCTGTAACTTCTGACTTTTAATAAACAAAAATGACTGGAGTTCCCCATTAAAAAGATTACATTACACTGCCAAGTCCCATTGTTGTCACCATCAGAAAATTGCTTAAGATACACGGTCCTTTAGGAAACTAAATTTCATTAAATTAGGGTTTAGATCTACTCTTTGTTGCTTACCCTCTAAGCTAATATTTCCAAATCTTATTTAGAGACGATTATGGACAGAATCTAGAGACAGAGTATTGCATCCACATCCCTAGTAAGTAGTAAATGGAAGAAGTTTAAAGGGAACAGATAAGAACCTGTCCCTTAGTAATAGTTGGGATTTTTAAAAATGCATATGTCTGTCGACAGACATATACATCTTTAAAAGTCCCAACTATTACTAAGGGACAGGTTCTTATCTGTTCCCTTTAAACTTCTTCCATTTATTTCCAAATTGTATTGTCTTTTATATTCCTAAAAACAAAAAAAATCTAACCCAGTCCCACTCCTACCTGTAATTCATTGCAGCTGTGTGGATTGGCGGAGTCCCTCTTGTAAAGTTTTTGATCAGTTGTTCTTTGGAGTCCGCTTTACAGCTGACTGATGCTCTGAAATCGCATTACAATTGGACTGAAACGCACTGAAGAAGAGTTAATTTAATAGGGAACATTTCCGACTCAAACACGCTCTGTCTCGTCCAATATTACCTTGCCACTTTGATTCTAAAAACAGATATATTTTATCATTAGTAGGACACGCGTCTGCGAGACTTGAGCATTCCGGGGGATGAATGTACTCAATTAAATTGCTTTTGTTGAATCTCTGACATTTCAGCTGAGCAAAAAGCATAATATAGCCTCCTCAAATATCTGATAAATAATGGACTGCCTTTCTTTAAGAGCACCAAAACTTTTTTTTTCTTTTTACCTCGAACGTTCTGGCGATTTAGTGGCATTTTACGAAATGTTTGTACCTTATCTCTTCTAAGACTTTGAAGCTGCCAATTGGATCTGATTTGTCTGATCAAAGGAAAACACAGCTGCTCATCAAGACTGAGCATCTCGTTTAAAAGGAGACTTTAGGAATTATTATTTCTACTGCTGGATAGGCATTACAGTCTGCATTTCATGTGCACTCAATAGCAGAATGTCAGTCGCAAAAAAAGGCAGTATTTTTATTTTTTTTCAACTGAGATGACTAAATCTAAACAGTTAAGGTGGAATTAAACCCTCCTATCTGTTACATCCAGGGTGTTTTTCTCAGAGAATAGGTGCAGGAACCATAGCTCCTAACTGTCCCTGATTTCAAGGGACTATCCCTGAGTTGGAACAATGTCCCTTTGTCCCTCTTTCCCCCTCATTTGTCCCTCATTGTGCTCTGATCTATATAGTTGTATATAAAATGCACTTTTTATCTTTCAAAAAGTGTTTCCCAGTGCTAAACTTTGCATCCAATTCTAAATGGCTGCATTTGTCATTTTTGAAAGCCAATATAAAGGAATATTGGTGGTAAAAAAAAACTTGTGGATTTAATTAACCCTTTTTTTTAATATGTCCCCTTTAAGGGGCGTGGAAGGGGGCGTGTCCTATGCCCACACACGTTTGTTTGTAGGTGTCCCTCATTCCCATCTAAAAATGTTGGGAGGTATGCAGGAACTCCCCACTTCTGAATCACCCTTCGTCTCTGCCCCCTACCCTTCTCGTAGCACTGTCTCTTGGCTCCACCCCCTGCCCACCTCCCAGTACTGCCCCTTTTATCGAATACAGATCCAAGTATCATTTTGTGCTACTAAGTAATTTGCATGGAATTTGATAGATCCCACCCCAGCAAAAAATAGACCCCCCCAGCAACAACAGACCCCACCACAGCAACTATAGCTCCCCCACACAAGAACAGACCCCCCCCCTGCAACAATGGACCCCCTGCAATAAAATACCACCCCAGCAACAATGGACCCCCGCAACAAAATACCACCCCAGCAACACTAGACCCCCAGCAGCAACAGCAGATTTCCCAGCAGCCAGCATCAAAAGACCCTCAAGCAGCCAGCAACAATAGACCTCTCCCTCAACAGTAGATCCCTCCCAGCAACAATTGACCTCCTAGCAACATAGGACCCCCCAGCCAACAACAATAGACCTATCTAGCAACAATAGACCCCTACAAAAAAATAAAATCCCAACCAGCGACAATAGATCCTTCAGCAGCCAACACAAATAGAACCTCCAGCACACCTTGCCATAAAATACATTGTTGGAGGTGCCGGAATTGTGTTCCCTGCTTAAAACCAAGGAAGCTGCCATCTTAGCCTCTGTTTGATATGCAGCTTCCATGATGCTGCACATGTGATCATAAATATTTTTGTATTCACTTATATACAGCTGGAGCTGCTGAGCAGTATTTTCCCTGAAGAAACCTTGTGTAGGCGAAACATGTTGGAAAATAAGATCATTGCTGCTGCTTAAAAAGGACGATACAGAGACTTTTTTGTGAATATGTATTCACAAAAAATATATATATTCACATATATTCAAAATTATGTTCTTTTGAAAGTAAAATGAATACAATTGTATACAACTTTTTATATATTGAATGTTGCTTCTTGCACCTTTAAAATCTCATAGTCTTTTGCATCTATTGTAATGTATAACAAGGGATGTGGTGCATATTCAATACCCTTATACCCAGTTTTAATATAGAAAGGCAGTTCCTGACAAACTTACGAACTTTCCCTCTATTACATTATGCTGACTAATAGCACAGCTTATGCAGGATCACAGCAGGGAAAGCTCAGTGAAGTGGCTGACAGTGGGCAGCTACCTACATAAGAAGACATCATCAGTGACCTCCTCCATACTTCCTCTGTACAGCTTATCCACTTGACCCCTTGGCCAATTCTGACATTTCTCACATACATGTAAAGTCAGCATTTTTTACTAGAAAATTACAACCCCAATTCCAAAAAAAAAATTAGGACGCTGTGTAAAATCTACATAAAACAAAATGCAATGATTTGCAAATCTTATAAACCTATATTTTATTCACAATAGGAAATATAAAATATATGAAATGTTTAACCACTTCAGCCCCGGAAGATTTAACCCCCTTCCTGATCACTTTTTGCGATTCGGCACTGCATCGCTTTAACCGACAATTGCACGGTCGCGCGATGTTGCACCCAAACAAAATTGATGTCATTTTGTTCCCACAAATAGAGCTTTCTTTTGGTGGTATTTGATCACCTCTGCGTTTTTTATTTTTTGCGCTATGAACAAAAAAAGAGCGACAATTTTGAAAAAAAGCGCAATATTTTTTACTTTTTGCTATAATAAATAATTAAAAAAACAATTTTTTTCCCCACTTTAGGCCGATATGTATTCTTCTACATATTTTTGGTAAAAATAAATCGCAATAAGCGTATATTTATTGATTGGTTTGCGCAAAAGTTTTAGCGTCTATAAAATAGTGGATAGTTTTATGGCACTTTTATTATTATTTTTTTACTAGTAATGGCGGCGAGCTGTGATTTTTATCGGGACTGCGAGATTATGGCAGACACATCGGGACACATCGGACATTTTTGACACATTTTTGGGACCACTGGCATTTATACAGCGATCAGTGCTATAAAAATGCACTGATTACTGTCAATGGTGTCCCTAGGGGGGCCAAAGGGGGCCCTGACCCCCCCCCCCAACATTATGCTGTGCCCCACCATGTGCCCCCCCCCCCCCCCATTAAAAGAAATGTTTTAAATTTTTTTACAAAAAGGTAATGTCTAAGAGGGAGAGAGTCCCCAGTCAGCTCCTGCGGGTGATTCCTCCCCCCTCCCTCTGCTCGCTGACACTGCATAATGCGAGCGCTCACACAACCACGGCCGGCTGATCTGCTCCTTCCCCTGCATCCTCATTGGCAGGGAGAGGAGCGAGTTGCAGGAAGGACTCCACCAGGACTCTCAGTTACTGAAAAAACAGACTGATTTCTCCCATCCTTAGGACAGGAGAACCAGCCTGTAAATTCCAAGAGATGCCAGACCAGCGCTGTCAATAGCAGGGGCAGGACAGCAAGAGGAGGCTGGGGAACCCCACAGTGGCAGAACACCAGGGCCCGGTGGCAAGACAACCTTTGCAACCCTGATAGTTCTCCCACTGCTTTGGACCCTTATATTTTCTGGTGACATATATCTCTGGTGACATATATCTCTTGTTTTCTGCCACCCTGGGGGACCCCAATACAGTAGGCAGGGAGCTCACTGCAGAACATGTGAAAGGGCCCTTGTGGGGTTGTAGTAAAGGGCCCCAGGATATATATATATATATATATATATATATATATATATATATATATATATATATATAATTGCATTTTATAGTTGCCCCCCTACTTTTGTCCCTGTCCCCCCATGTGCCCTCCCTTAAATATGAAAGCTGGAGACGCCACTGATTACTGTAAAAATGTCACTGGCCGTAAAGGGGTTAACCACTGGGGGCGATGAAGGGGTTAAATGTGTTTCCTCTCTGTGTTCTAACTGAAGGGGGAGGGGACTGTGTAGGGGAGATGACAGATCGCTGTTCATACTTTGTATGAACAGACGATGTGTCTTTTTTCCCCTCAGATAACCAGAAACTGTGTGTTTACACACACAGATCCCAGTTCTCGGTGTGTAACCAGAGATCGCGGGAACCCGGCGGTGATCGCGACCATCGGGCACTCGCATCAGCTCCAGCGGCGTGTGCACCGCTCCTACACCGCTCCTCCACCGCTCCTGCCCATTGAAAACAATGCAGCTGCATTTTGAGGGGCGGATTTAACCCCTTTTCGGCCGCTAGCGGGGGGCTAAAAATAGCGCCGCTTTACCGCTGACGCCCGGGGCGGCTCAGTGTGAAAGGGGTCTTAATTATTGTTTGGGAACTGAGGAGACCAGTTGCTAGGGTTTTGGGAGAGAATCGTTGTCCCATTCTTGACTGATATAGGATTCTAACTGCTCAACAGTTCTAGGTCTTCTCTGTCATGTTTTTCATCTCAAGATGCGCCAAATATTTTCATTTGGTTTGTAAATTAACCTCTTCAGCCCCTGAAGGTTTACTCCCTTTCATGACCAGGCCATTTTGTGTGATACAACACTGCGTTACTTTAACAGACAATTGCACGGTCGCTATAAACAAAAATAAAACGCACATTTTGAAAAAAAAACAATATTTTTTACTTATTTTCTAAACTATAACACTGGCAGGCAGTCCTGGTGCAAGGATTTTTGACACTCTAGAGTCTAGACGAAACCTCATTTTGCTGCCCACCACTGGCTCCGCCCCTGATTCCACCCCTTTGCCCTGCCCATGTATACGGTGGAGGTGGTGGGGTGGAGAGAACACAGACCTACATGATTCTTACACTCACCCACCTGACCACTACGCAGACCCACCTGACCACTACACTGACCCACCTAACCACGACACTGACCCACCTGATTCCTACTTACTCTGACGCTCATATTGGCTCCACCCCTGACCCCACCCCTTTGCCCTGTGTATGTATATGGTGGAGGTGGTGGGGTGGAGAGTGCACTGACCTACCTGATTCCTACAGTCACCTACCTGACCATCACACTGGCCTACCTGACCACTACGCAGACCCACCTGACCACTACACTGACCCACCTAACCACTACACTGACCTACCTGATTCTTACACTGACCCACCTGACCACTAAATAGGCCCACCTGACCACTACATTGACCCACCTGATTCCTACTAACTCTGGCTGGAAAGTCCTGTACATCTCCAGCCCTCAGTACAGACCTGTACTGCTTACAGAACACCCCACCCACCTTCCCCAGGACAATGTACAATCAGTGGATTCTCCTCACCTCTCCATGGACTCCAGGCTCCATCATCAGGCTCTCCGCAGCACCAGACACACAGAGTATTTCTTTGGGGTCCCACCACCCAGCCGCTCCTCGGTATCCCCTGCTGGTTCGTCAACAGCCGCTGTACTTCTGCGCATCTGCACCGTGCACCGCCTCTCCCCATCCACCGTTCTCACACAACAGGCTGCACCAAGAGGATTCCTGAGACAGGGGGGAGGGGCAATAGGCTGCTGCGGAGGTAAGCACCTCTTTGGAGGAGGGGCAAATGGCCACAGCACAGCACACTTGGATCGGCGCGGAGAGGCCAGGTGAGTGGCACTGGCTCAAGGAGAAGCCCAGCTGCCTTGGGCCCACACAAATACCTGCCCAGTCCACCCCGGCCAGCGCCGCCCCCGACTGAAGGGCACTCTAGGCCGGCGCCTACCTCTCCTATGGGTAGCACCTGCCCTGCTGGCAGGGAAGGGGTTAACATCAGGGGAGATCAAAGGGTAAAATGTGCTCTTAGGGAGTGCTTTCTAACTGTGTGGGGGAGGTGCTTTGACTGGGGGAAGACAGAGATCTGTGTTCCTGCTTAGCATCTCTATCTTCCCCTCTCACAGAACGGCAATCTGCCTTGTTTTTCTCCTGAAAATGATTGCATGGTGCTGGCAAACATCGGGTTGCTGATTGGCTTCCACTGTGTCCAATCACAGCGGAAGTGGATCACCGGCAGCACCTGCCCAAGACCCCTGTGCATGAAATTACAAACAGGCACGTGATTTCGCACAGGAGGGCTGCCCTGCTGCAGTATATCTGCGTGGGGCGGTCCAGAAGGGGTCAACAAACCTAAACTGGAAGTAAAGAAATCCTCGTTGCTCCTGGTATCTGACATCAAAGAGGGGCAGGAATAATGTAAATTCCTCTCACTCTGTGCAGTGTAGCTGATGCCGCCAGTCGGATTGGCCCAGGAAAATGCGGCAGTGGCAGGAGGGGGGGATCTCCTTCCAGCACCTGTAAAAGTGATCGGATCACTTTTACAAGATAGGGAATCAGCTGATGAAAAAAAACAGTACCAGGACTATGGTGGTAGCCTCAACCATAATCACGGTATAACAACCTCAATATGAGGATATATATATGTATATATATATATATATATATATTCACTTGTGGAGGAGAACCGCACTCTGCTTACAATTTAGTGCCAGCAATCAGGTCTTCCCACTGACCTTGTATATAGAAAAAGAGTCCAAGAGGTTGCTGCACTTAAAAATTTCTTTGCTTTATTTCACAATATCTTCAGTAGGGGTTTACAAAGCAAGTATAATGCAAAATCACAGGCACAAAATGCCTACACAGTTTCAAACACAAGTAGGTTCAGATATGGATGGATGGATGGATTTACGTCTCGGGCTAGTCAGCTTACGCCCTTCCTAAGATCCATTGAAGCACATCTGAGGGTTTCAATCCAATCATTCATTTAAATACAGGTTTAGTGAAGTACTTCACATATGGAATCAATATGGCTAATTAGTTCAAATCGCATACCATTTAACATCTATATATGCATATATTTATCTATAACATGCCATTAGAGCAAGGATAAGCAACAGGTGTCAAATCTCTCATTCTCTTCACTCGCATTATAGAATATTTGGAATACCTATAAAAACGCAGGGAAATATTGCATTCATGAGTAAAAATAAAAAAGAAAATAGAAAAAAGATAAAAGATATCCCCATCATGAAGTTATTTTATCTGGCTACTTTTAAATGCTTATTCCAACAGTTAAACAAATAAATAAAGATCCAAATCAACATTTAAGCCATATGGAGCAATTGTATTCAAAAAATGTATCCAGTATACTTCTCTTTTTCTTAGAATCAATTCACGGTTGCCCCCTCTCCTATTTTTTTCAATACCTTCTAGGACCATATACTTTAGTTGTGATACATTGTGGCCAAATTCCACAAAGTGTCTCGCCAGCGGTAATTGGGTTAATTTATCTCGTATTGAGTATTTGTGTCTCGCTATCCTATCTTTAATTTTTTGTGTAGTCTCCCCTACATAAACTAAACCGCACGGGCACTTTATGGCATAGATTACATATGAAGATTGGCATGTGTAGTAACCCCGTATGGGGATGTTGAAACCCCTATGTGGATGTGTAAAGTATTTACCTTTAATCATAGAGTTACATTGTATGCATGACAAGCAGGGATACGATCCCAGATTTTTAGGTCCCAGAAAGGTTAGTTTGGCTGCTACAGCCACAGGTTGGTCAGATTTAATCAATCGATCTCGCATCGTTCTACCTTTTCTATAGGAGGACATGGGTGGATTCCAGAATTCCTGTACCATGGGGTAACTGGATCTTAAAAGATTCCAATGTCTTTTGATAATTTGGTTGATTTTGTTGGAGAAGGGATGATACTGCATAATAAAGGGGATTCTCTTGTTTTCTTTTCGGGATGATCGATTACAATCCGTATTTGAATAATCGATATTAACTAAAGCTTGCGGGTATCTTCTACTAATAAGTTTGTTTTTTATTTCATTAAGTCTCTGATCACGGCACAGTGGGTCACTCACGATCCGCTGTACCCTCATCATCTGACTTTTTGGGATGGATGAAAAAACGTTTGGGGGATGAAAGCTATTAAAATGTAGCAATTGGTTACGATCTGTGGATTTCACATATAAGTCAGTAGTAATCTGCACATTGTTCAATTTAAGAAGAGTATCAAGAAAGGAGATCTCATTTTTACCAATTTCAATGTTAAACTTTAATCCAGGTACTAAATAGTTAATGTATTTATCAAATAAGTATAGGCTTTCCATGTTGCCATCCCATATAGCGAAAATATCGTCCACAAATCTGTACCAACATTGGCAATGTTTTAAAAATAAATCATTGACATAAATAAAGGACGTCTCTATCATATTCATAAATGCGTTCGCATATGGGGGTGCAACATTTGAACCCATCGCTGCTCCGTTCAGTTGCAAGAAATGAGTATCCCTGAAAAGAAAATAGTTCTCTTCAAGAGTAATTTTCAAAAGGTCAAGCAGAAATGAAATCTGTTCGGTTTTATAGATGCCTGATTGAATTAACAATCGCTGACATGCTTCTATTCCTAAATCATGTGGAATGATAGTAAATAAACTAGAGACGTCCCATGATATCAGGATGGAATCTGATGACAAGTTAATATCTTGAATTTTTGACAAAAAGTCAGTAGTATCTCTTATAAATGATTTAGTGTTTAACCACTTGCTTACTGGGCACTTAAACCCCCCTCCTGCCCAGACCAATTTTGAGCTTCCAGCGCTGTCGCACTTTGAATGACAATTGCGCGGTCATACAACACGGTACCCAAATGAAATTTTTATCATTTTTTTCCCACAAATAGAGCTTTCTTTTGGTGGTATTTAATCACAGCTGGGGTTTTTATTTTTTGCTAAACAAACAAAAAAAGATGGAAAATTTTGAAAAAAAAAAAATCATGTTTAATAGTTTGTTATAAAATTTTGCAAACAGGTAATTTTTCTCCTTCATTGATATGCGCTGATGAGGCGGCACTGGTGGGCACTGATAGGCTGCACTGATGGGCACAGATAGGCACAGATAAGGCGGCACAGATAGGCACAGATAAGGCGGCACTGATAGGCACAGTTAAGGCGGCACTGATAGGCACAGTTAAGGCGGCACTGATGGGGACAGATAAGGCGGTACTGATGGGCACAGATAAGGCGGCACTGATGGGCGGCACGGATAGGTGGCACGGATAGGTGGCACAGATAGGTGGCACAGATAGGTGGCACTGATGGGGGGGCACTGATGGGGGGGCACTGATGGGGGGCACTGATGGGGGGCACTGATGGGCAGTGATGGGCGGCACTGATGGGCAGTGATGGGCGGCACTGATGGGCATTTATGGGCACTGGTAGGTGACACTGATGGGCACTGATAGGTTGCACTGATGTGGGTGCTGATGGGTGGCACTGATGTGGGTGCTGATGGGTGGCACTGATGGGTGGCACTGTGGGCACTGATGGATGGCACTGTGGGCACTGATGGGTGGCACTGTGGGCACTGATGGGTGGTGCTGATTGATGGCACTGTGGGCACTGATGGGTTAATCTGGTGGGCACTGGTAGGCAGCACTGCTGCCTATTGCTGTGTGACAGATGATTGCCGTGATCGGGACTGATGTCCCGATCACGGCCGCCGGTGATCGGGTTTTTTTTTCCTCCTCACGCTGTCAGCGCGAGGAGGAAAAATAGCCGATTACCGGCTCTGTTTACATCACATGATCAGCTGTCATTGGCTGACAGCTGATCATGTGGTAAGGGGTTGGGACCAACCCCTTACTCTGATCTGTGATCAGGCGAGTCTCATAGACTCGCTGATCACCGAGCGCGCCGCGCGCGCCCTGCAGGGGGCGCGCAGGCCGCTCGTGCACGGGACGACGTCAATGGACGTAGTCCCGGCAATTTAGATCCGCGCTGTTGCCGTCATTTGGCAATGGCCCGGATCTGAAGCAGTTAATAACAATGGTGTCAAACACTTATCCAGGTATTGTGCTAGATGTGTTGTCACAGATTCCATCCCTGATACAATGGGACGTCCCGGGGGATTTTTATGGTCTTTATGGATTTTTGGTAACATATACAGTACCGGTGTAACCGGATATTCACATATCAAAAACTCCATAGTTTCATCATCAATGATTTTTTGTTTAACTGCCTTAGTTAGAGTTGTTTTTATCCTTTTTTGTACTTTAAAAACAGGACAGCAATCAAGTCTTTTATAAGTAAGGGTATCACTAAGATGTTTCATTATTTCATTTTCATACATGGATGTGTCCATAACCACAATAGCTCCCCCCTTGTCAGCCGGCTTGATAGTGATATCATGCCGGACTGACAAGGAGTTTAACGCTGCAATCTCATCTCTGTTTAGATTGTGAGGTATATGGTCTCTCTTATCTCTGTCACACAAAAAACGTTTTATATCATTATCCACTTTCTCTATATATACCTCTACAGCAGCACATGAAGTGGGTGGTACTTTAGTGCTTTTTGGTTTTAAACCCATGTTTTTGATTGATAATATTGATAATTCCTTAGTTGTGGCAGTGGCCACACCAGAATAGTATGCTTTAAATCTTAATTGTCTAAAAAATCTATATAAATCCTGTTTAAGTACAAAATCATTCATTTTTTCTTTAGGGCAAAAGCCCAAACCCTTATTCAAAACACTTAGTTCAGTTTTAGACAAAACAATAGAAGAAATGTTATGTACCAGGTTTTCATCTAATGTCTCTGGCGGTTCTGGCGTCTGGTGGTTACACCCCCTGCTGTGTCTTTTCTTTGTTCGCCGGCCGCCCCTCCTGGTCCGGATTCGGTCAGGTTCCCTGGTAAAAAAGGAGTAGTTGATACACTGGTGGATGATCCAGTAGATGTCATAGAGGAGTTTGAACTAGCCAGATTTTTTCTTGCTTTGTAAACCCCTACTGAAGATATTGTGAAATAAAGCAAAGAAATTTTTAAGTGCAGCAACCTCTTGGACTCTTTTTCTATATATATATATATATATATATATATATATATATATATATATATATATATATATATTAGGGCTGTTACTGATTAAAATTTTTTGTTTGATTAATCGATTTTTTTAATCGATTAATCGACTAATTTCGATTAAATATAACGCACATACAGATCCATCAACTTTTAGCTGATGTCATGCGTAGCCCCTCCCCCTGTACGCGTTATGTTCAATCAGAACTTCCTCAGCGGGGCGGGGCTACGGCGTCACCCTACAGTTTGTTTAAATAGCACCGTAGTGCATCAGGGGGACCCATGGATAGTCAGAGACATCCATCACCTGCTGAGACAGCAAAGTGTCAGCTCTTTGGAAAAAAGTGCCCTCATCATAAATGTTTCTTGATTGCTGGATAACCAATCAATGTCAGTTCATCGTCAAACTGACTTACAGCCAGGAAAGCCCTCAGATATGTTGATTTTCATAGCCAAGTCCAGGATTTAAATAGATGTTTATCTGAATACTTTGACCAGTGAGATCAATCAAATCGTTAGGATCTGTCTTCCTCAATTAATGATTTCACGGACATTGACGTCACCGGACTCCTCCCCCCATCCCTTCGTTAGCAGACGGAGGCACTTGGGGAAGGGGGGAGGAGTCCGGTGACGTTGATGTCCGTGACGTCACCGGATCTCCGACGGAACTTCCTGAAGAACCGGAAGCCGGCGGAGAGGTGAGTATTTTGATTGATCAAAAAAATTAACGATTAATTGAGGAATTAATCTTTAATTTTCCCAGCCCTAATATATATATATATATATATATATATATATATATATATATATATATATATATATATATATATATATATATATATATATGTGTGTATATATATATATATATATATATATATATATATATATATATATATATATATATATATATACATATACGGTGGCATTGGGGTGGTTAAATTATATGTCCAGTCAATACTTTTTTTGAAGAAGAACTTCAGCCAATTATCCCTAGATAACAATGAATAGGCAATTAAAAGATAGAATAACAAAACCAGCACTTGCTGTAATATTTCCCTTCAATTCAAATGTTTCCTACGCAGTCATTTTTTTCTTCCACTGCTTCCTCCACCATTCTTGGTCTGATGGCCAGCAGTAGTTAGCCCCCTTCGTCTGAGCCAAGATTGTCCTTTACCAAACCCAACCCAACCTGTGATTGGACAGTGAAAGTAGAAACAGTGCAGTCAGGAGCTCAGCTCAGTCACTCTGCTCTCCTTTTCTCCAGCCCTGTTGTATAGGCACTGCAAAAGGCTGATACCAGGTCAAATGTAGGTACTTAAATGTACTAAATTGCAGGTTTTACAGCGTGTTTGCACTTTTCAGACACATTTGAGCCCCCCCCCCCCCCCCCCCCACTATATGTTTGTTATGCATTCCCATTTACAAAGCATACCTAAAAATAATTGTAGCATCCAACCCTTGCTAGCACAGTACAGGCAGGGTTATTTATGGTTAACAATTCCCTAGCCCCTTTACTAACATTACCTTGAAGAGGAAAACGGAAAATTCCTATCATAATACTTACCGTAATTTTCCTTTCCTGATGGACTCCATGGCAGCAACGTGTGGGTTAAGTCCCGCCTCTACTACCCTATAGGACACTACTCCCATAAATCTTTGCTCCCTGCCCCCGGCCGTGTTCGGTAACTAACCTACTTCAGCCATTCGGGGGGGAACTCCTGCTGCCATGGAGTCCATCAGGAAAGGAAAATTACGGTAAGTATTATGATAGGAATTTTCCGTTTTCCTGACAGACTCCATGGCAGCAACGTGTGGGAAATAACTCGCCAAACACACCCGGGTGGGCTAAATGCTGAACAAAAGATTTATTTAACACTGTCAGCCGGCAGCACTTTTAAACCAAAATTAACAGAAGATAAGGTTGCTGGCTCAACACAATAATGGGTCATGAAGGTATGAATCGAAGACCAAGAAGCTGCTCTACAGATCACATCAGGAGCAACGTGACGTGAGGCCGCCCAGGACGTCGAAAGACTTCTCGTAGAGTGAGCTGTAACCGCCTCAGGAGGAGCCAAGCCTTTCTCTCTGTAAGCCCATTGGATGGCTTGAACCACCCAAGCTGCGATGGATCTGACCGAAGCCTTAGAGCCCCTGTTTTTCCCATGGAACAGAACAAAAAGAGATTCAGACTGACGAAAAGATGCCGTAACTTCCAGGTATTGATTGAGAGTAGCTCCAACATCGAGAGGGTGTGGATCAGGACCTCCAGTGGATTTGAAGGTAGGGAGTGTAATATCCTGGTTCTCGTGAAAGACCGAGGTAACTTTGGGATTTGACCCAAGCATTGGTATTAGGACCACTCTGTCCGGAAAAAAGGTGATGAATGGTTCCTTGGACCCCAGGGATTGAATTTCCGAGACTCTCTTCGCCGAAGTTATAGCTATCAGGAACGAAGTCTTGAGGGTTAATTCCCTGACTGAGAGAGATCTGTCAAGTTGAGCAAAGAAATCCAAGACTAACGGAAGATCCCATTTGGGGAATCTAGGTTTCCTCTGTGGCCTAAGTCTGACTGCTCCTTTGAAAAATTGCTGGACCAGAGGGTGCTTGGCCCATGCGACTCCGGAGAAAGCTGATATTGTGGAAACCTGGACACGCAGAGAACTGATGGATAGTGAGATGTCCAGACCCGTCTGCAGAAAACTTAGAACGTCCTGAATCGCCAGATTATCACAGGAGTTGGACCTGGAAGACATATGGCTGCTAAATTTCGCCCAGATCCTCTCATACACTCGGTTAGTACTATTTCTTCTTGAGCTAAGGAGAGTGGGAATTACTTCATCCGGGCAGCCTAGCGCCTCCAACCTTCCCCTTTCAAAAGCCAAGCCCTTAGGCGTAGGTGATCCGGGCAAGGGTGTAGCCTCGACCCCTGAGACAGGAGGTCTGGTCTGGATGGAAGAGGGATCGGATCTCGGACACTGAGGAGTGTCAGGAGAGGGAACCAGGGCCTGTTGGGCCAATAAGGAATTATTGCTAACACCTCTGCTGTCTCTGCCCTGAGCCTCTTCAGGAACTGGAGGATGATCGGAGTTGGCGGAAAGGCATAGGCTCTGTTGAACCACCATTTCTCCGTCAGGGCGTCCACCCCATACGCTTGAGGGTCCCTGTACCTTGAATAGTATCTTGCCATCTTTTTGTTGCAGGGGGAGGCGAACAGGTCGACTTCCGGAAGGAACCCCAACGAAAGAATCCACTTGAATACCTCTTCGTGGAGAGACCACTCGTTGTTGTCTAGGAGCCTCCGAGAAAGGAAGTCTGCCTGAACATTCTGAACCCCTGGAACATATGTCGCTGTCAGATCCTTCAGGTTTTTCTGGGCCCAGGACATAATTGGCTCTACCTCTTGTAGTAAGGAGAGACTTCGAGTCCCTCCTTGCCTTCTTATGTATGCCACTGCTGTGGTATTGTCCAGTCTGAGTAGGACCGAGGAGCCTTGAATGAGATGCCGAAACGCTAGAAGTGCCTGGAAGGCTGCTCTCAGCTCCAGGATGTTTGACACCAGCCTTCTGGAGGGGAATTCCCAAGTGCCCTGAGCCACTTCCGCCAGACAGTGGGCACCCCAGCCCCTGTTGCTGGCGTCTGTTGTTATAGTCACCCAAGAAATGGGAAGGATGGAATGGCAATTGGAGAGGTTCTCCCGTTGGAGCCACCATAGGAGAGAGTGCCTCATGGAAGCAGTAATCCGGATCAGCTGGGTCTTGCTGCCCTTCCACTGATGAAGGAAGCCCTTCTGAAAAGGCCTCATTCTCCATTGGGCCCACCTCACCATCGGAATCGTCGCCACCATAGTGCCAATGATCCTCAGGCATTGGAGAGCGTGAAGATGAGGAGTAGAAAGAGCTGGGTGGATCCTGTCTCTGACTGTCGAGATCTTCTCTTCCGGTAACGAAATGGTGCCTCTGACCGTGTCGAAGAGGGCACCCAAAAACACCAGGGACTGAGATGGGTCTAACTGGCTCTTCTCCTGGTTCAGAATCCACCCGAATTCCTGTAGTGTGGAAATCACTTGCCCTCTGTGTGCTATGAGTTGCACCCTGTCCTGTGCCAGGAGAAGCAGGTCGTCCAGGTAGTGATGTAGACGAATCCCCCTGGTTCTCAGGAGAGCTACTATTGCCAACAGCACCTTTGAGAAAACCCGAGGAGAAGTTGATAACCCGAAGGGAAGGCATGTAAATTGTAAGTGAAGCTTGCCCACGGAGAAGCGGAGAAATTGTTGGAAGTTTTCCGCGATGGGGACGTGGAAATAGGCGTCCTTGAGGTCTATGGACACCATCCAGTCCCCTTGTTGAACCGACTGTTGAATTGTGGAGAGTGTTTCCATCTTGAACCTCTCCTTTTTGATGAAGCGATTTAGATGGGTTAGGTCTATGACCGGCCTCCAGGCCCCACTCTTCTTTTGAACCAGAAAGAGGGGAGAATACATTCCCATGCCTTGCTGGCTGACTGGGACTGGGATGACAGCTCCTTGGGCCAACAAAGATTCTATGTAGGTTAAAAGTATTGTCCTTTTTTCTTCTGGTGCCGGAAGAGTAGTGGGTACCCACCTGAGTCTGGGAGGGTCGGCAAAGGTCCAGGCATGACCAGAGGAGACTGTCTTGATTGTCCAGAAGTCGTGAATTGAAGCCGCCCAGACATGCCGAAAGTGGAGAAGACGGGCCCCCACACGGTCTGCCTGAGCGGGCCCACTTTCAAAAGGATTTGGAAGGTTGCCTCTCCCCTTTCGACTCACTACCTGCAGCCTTCTTAAAGGACGATTGCCTTGACTTCCAGGACCTGGAGAATTCCCGGCCTGGCTTGTAAGTACGAGCCTCTCTGGAACGATCTTGATATTGCCTCTTCGGGAAGGATCTTCTTTGGCCTTGCAGGCGCCTATCCTGAGGTAGGAACCCCGACTTCCCGCCGGTAGCCCGTGTAATGGCCTCATCCAGCTTGTTGCCAAAAAGAGAAGAGCCCCCGTAGGGAATTCGGCACCATACCTGCTTAGAGGCTGGGTCAGCCAGCCAAGGGCGGAGCCAAAGCGCCCGCTTGGCGGTGACCGATGAGAGCATTACTCGGGCCGCCAGACGAATGATATCAATCGAGGCCTCACCCAGAAAGGCCGATGCTAGCCTTAATTCTTGAATAGGTGAGTTCTTCGCTGTGTCATCTGAAATATTCCTTAGCGTATCTTGAACACTATCCGTCCACACCTCCATAGCTTTGGACAGGGCTGCCAGGGCTAAGGCTGGTTTGCAAGCCATGCCTGCTGTAAGGTACACTCTCCTCAGATCAGCATCAATCCGTCTGTCCAGAACGTCTTTGAAGGACACTGTGTCTTCCAAGGGGAGTGTCACGTGTTTCACCAGCCTCATCACAGCTGCGTCCACCAATGGAGCTGATTCCAGATGCTTCACTTCTTCCTCCTTAAAGGGATAAAGCTTTGAAACTTTAGTAAGCATGGAGTTTTTCTTCTCCACCTTGCTCCATTCATCTGTGATGATCTCGCCCAACTCAGAAAAGAAAGGAAAGTTAACTCGCTCCTTCTTTAGTTGTTTAAAGAATTTTCTCTGTTTGGGAGGGACAGCCGTCGGATCCTCCCAATTTAAAGTTTCTCTGATAGCCTTGACCAAGGGAGGTAGCAGAGCGAAGTCAAAACCCACACAGGTATTATCTTCATCCGAGTCACTGTCAGAGTTGACCACTGAAGGGTGACTAGGTACAGAGGACTCCCAGGTGTCCTGCAACTGAGTTTCCCTCACTGGGGAACTTGGTGGTTCTGCCTGAGGGGTAACAGGCCGGACTGCCTCAATACCCTTAAGTGATTCCTTCACAACCCTCTCAACTAGGGCTTTAAGTTGTTGGTCCGAATCACCTCTTTCCCCGGAAGCTTTGGCGAAGCAGGAATCGCACAGCGATTTACCGACAGGTACTCGTGATCTGCATCCCCAGCAGACACTTGATGAGTGGCTGGAGTGGGCCACTGAGGAGTGCGAGCGCTCCTCACTACGGTGTCCTGTTTTTGAGGAGGAGCCGTAATGCTTAGATTTGGAAGAGGATTGCCGGTGATGCGACTTTGATGAATCACTTCCTTTGTGCGAGCTGCGACGCTGTTCTGACCTGGAAGGGCTAAAGCAAAAGACAGAGAACCACAAACAAAACAGAGCAGTTAGAAAGAACGATCACCTGCGGAAATACACCCCCCCCCACCCGCCTAAGGACCCCCGGTAATGGGACCTGTCCCTGTACCTTGTGAGAGGAGGCTGGCCAGAGGCAGGCGGTGGAGAGCTCATGTCTTCAGAAATATCCATCTGACTGCAAGTTAATGTAAAGCAAACAAATTAACTTGGCTATGAGCCAGGGAGCGACAGCCCTCCTGTATGTAGAGCTACTTACCAGTAGCTGATTCACTGGAGCGTGGAGAAGAGCCAAAAGCAGACTGCAGGCATTCCCAGGGTCTGCAGACTAACTTCCCAGTTTAAATAGGGCGCCCCAGTGACGTCACCGCCCGTGACGAGCGAACGCCAGTGCGCATGCGCGATTAGCGGCGAATTGCCGCTATCGCGCATGCGCGAAAAACCAAGCCTCGGTTTTGTGCCGTCCGCGCATGCGCGGTACGGCTGGACACAAAGTGAAAGTAAAAACGGCGGCTGGAACGCAGGAAGAACCAGCCGCCATGCCTGCAACCACATAAACAGTAATACGAAGGGGAAAGACACACAAGGGAGAGAAAACAACAAAGAATTCCAACAGAAACTGCTGCCATGATAGCAAGGAAACATCTCACCAATCCCTCCACGATCATCAGGCCGAAGGTAAACACCGGACTTTCCAGGGGCAACAAGGGGTCACCTGCTAATAGCTGGCTATCCAACCCATGCGCGGCCTCGCCTGCCAGTGGCCAGGGAAAACGGCTTCTTCCTGCGCCTCTTCCAACGCCCCACTCCATACCCTGATAATAGCTAGGGCTTAGCGGAGTAATGCGACTATCCCGATCCAAGTCGCAGCTCGGCCAACCTTGATCGTGGGGATAAACATCTTCAGGTAGGAAGACCAACACTAGGTCTTGCGAGGAGGACAAAAAAAGAACACGGCCGGGGGCAGGGAGCAAAGATTTATGGGAGTAGTGTCCTATAGGGTAGTAGAGGCGGGACTTAACCCACACGTTGCTGCCATGGAGTCTGTCAGGAAAGCTTGGAATGATTTTCAAGCAAGTAAAAAAAGGCGGTAGAAAATTTTAAATTTTTTTTTTTTCTTTAATTATGCTATGTGAATGGAAACATTTAACAAATATAAAGCAGGCTTTATCTCAATCTGGCAGCAAAAGTAGGGCAGTACCAAATGCCCTGTTGTCTTTAGTTGTTTTGCTGTCTGCCCCATTGAGAGTTTTACCTTCAACTCTTGTGCCAGAGACACTACAGAAAGTAAGAAGAAAACTTTACAAAGCAAAGGGGGAATTAGGCACTCATCATAAGAACAGTTGTCTCCATTGGAAGACTTCCTCTCCCCTTTTTTTCTGGTGACCATGCTAAAACAGTCACCAAGACAAATTGAGAAGGTGAACACAGACAGCCAGTGGTTCTTGTTTTTTCCTAACCTAACAAAAACATAAAAAGGTTTTGGCTATACAGTATTTCCACTTTTAAGCTCACCTCTCCAGTCAATTTATTTTTAGTATAAATAGGCATAAGGCATGATAAAAACAGAAATGCAGTACTTTTTTGCAACAAGATGTGCTCAAGTCTTCCATGTGAAGGACACCCAGTTTCATTCAAGGTAGAAGACTGAGGACATACTGTGAATGAATGGGCTTCATGGCCCCATCCCCTAAGGGGGCATCACCACAGCACCCATCATTTATAGTGTATTAAAACAGAGTAAAAAAAACTAATAAATACACCTGTGCACACCAATATGCAAACTGTATGATTAACCAAATAGGGTGCTGCTGCTGCTAAATCTAAGAGTGTACCGCTCACTCACAAGTGTTAAAATATTCAAAAACAATAGTGATTCAGCGCTGCACCTGCATACAAATACCCAAATAAATACATATATATAAATTTACAAATATATCAAGTGCATGATAAGATCATCATATAATTTTACAATTCCAAAAAGCAAAAGACAAAAAGTGCAAAAATAAAATATGAACTAAATAAAATAGAAATAAATAAAAATACAAATAAAAAGTCTATGTGAATGTGCTTCTCCCACCAGCAACCAAAATCCTCTAAAGCATGTATATTCCTAAATATTCTTCACACCATGTGTAACCACCACCACTGACCGCTCCCCTCCTATAATCCTCCTATCTCCTCCTGGTCTGTTTCCACCATACAATGACGCTTAACAATATCACAATCGGAAGATCAGAAATAAACATATTGGACCATCATAGCGCTTTCCATAAAAAGCCTGGCTATGTGATGTCAGATCTTTCCAAGGCTATGTAACTATGTTAGAGTGACCCACCGATGGACATCCTACATTGCCTGCTCTGCCCCCTCACGCGTTACGCCATGGGCATGGCTTCTTCAGAGGGGCTCTGGCTTCGCTTGGAGAGGTACCTTGTAGCCTGAAGGGGACAGCTACCGACTTTCTATCCTCAAGCTGCAGCCTTCAGCAGTGTTACTCTGCTTAGTTGTTTCATAACACACATTCAATTTGTCTGTAGTGCACCGGCCTCCGGTGCACTCTTAAAGGTGAGTTTATATATTTAGTCCCTTTAATAAATACGGTTGTTTTTATGGAAAGCGCTTTGATGGTCCAATATGTTTTATTTCTGAGCTTCCGATATTATTGTTATATTGTTAAGCGTCATTGTACAGTGGAAACAGACCAGGAGGAGATAAGAGGAGGATCAGACCAAATCCAAATATTGCCCTTAAAGTGACAAGCATTCTAGACCTATTACCAATGAGTCAATATAGGAGGTGAGTGGCCAATGGTGGTGGTTACACATGGTGTGAAGAATATTTATATATATTTATATTAAATATATTATATTTAATATAAACACGATTTAGAGGATTTTGGTTGCTGGTGGAGAAGGACATTCATGTGGACTTTTTATTTGTAATTTTATTTATTTCTATTTTATTTAGTTCTTATTTTATTTTTGCACGTTTTGTCTTTTGCTTTTTGGAATTGGGAAATTAAATGATGATCTTATCATAGACTTGATAGATTTGTAAATTTACACATAAGTATTTATTTGGGTATTTGTATGAAGATGTAGCGCTGAATCACTATTGTTTTTGAATATTTTAAAACAGAAAGAGGGCTGCTGACATCATCTTGTCAGTGCCACTCTTTGCATCAGCAGAGGACCTCCCATGGCCGGTAAAGAGGCAAAAAGATAACATGCCCCTGAACATCAAAGGACCGGTCTCAAGACTTCTGAAAAAAACAGAGCGGGGGCACTCGGGGAGAAGAATGTGATTTGGGGGCAGGAGAGCTGCACCAGAGGTTGTTGTGCTTTAATAGAGGCAGTGGTCAGGAAACATGCTTGAGATTTTTATTTTTTCTATATAAAAAAAAAAAGGAAAATAGTCTACCTTTGACCTCATGCACACAGGGCGTTAAAAAAATGAGCTGCAAAGCCAGTACTGATGCCAGTAAAAAGTGGTTGTAAAAACGCGCTTTTAGAAGCGTTTTGCATTTGCTTTAATGCGCGTTTAGCCTTTAGCAGTGTTTCTCTGCCCTCTTCTATTTTCCACTCCCAAATCTAATTACTACAGCTTAAAAACGACACCGCTTGACTCCGTATACAGAGTTAACGCGCGTTTAACCGTCTTAAGCCGCTTCAGGCTTTTTTACAGCTGTAACACTTTTGCTCCAGAACGCGCTGGCCCTGGGAATTTTTTGCAGCTTGAAAACGCCTGTGCCACTTACAGCTCTTAAAAGCCTATGTGTGCACATGCGAACACATAGAATAACATGGAGAGGTGTTTTTAAGCTGTAAAAAAAAATGCCTGATGTTTCTAAAAGCGGCAGGAAAAATGCCCTGTGTGCTTGAGGCCTTAGACACTTAGAACACTTTATCCAGCAGCATGATCGGGAAAGCTCTTAACCTGCCAGCATTTATCCCATATCAAACTTTAGCATGACAAGTATATTCTTTCCTTTTGAGACATATAAATACATGAGATCTTTTTGATGTGATTTCGCGGTTCACAGAATCAACTTGAAGGACAGGAAGGTGTTAGTGGGTGCTGTACTCTTAGTTCCAGCAGATGTTCCAGGCCCCCAACATTCCTATTCAAGCTTTGAATGGTCGGTTACAGACATCGGTTTAAGCGTCCCTCTGAATGACACTAATTGGCATGCCAGCTGACAGCGGAGGATCACAAGTTAGGGGCGAGCGTAGAGCTATGCTTTTATGTGATATCCTGAGAGGAGCCCAGCACACATATTGTTTAATAACGGCTTCATCAGCCCAGCTGTTATCAGACTTATGGTATGAACGGGGACATTGGTTCTCTACTGGACTCTGGATTTACTTTAAAGGCTTCTGGTAAAATTAGTGAAACAGGATACAAAAGATCCAAAGTCAATGAAATGGAATGAATGTTTGCACCTGTTTATTGGGTTTTGGATGGGAAATTGACACAGTGATCATGTGGGCTTTTCCAAGACTCTCAGTATTCAAAAGTCAAAGCTTTTTTTTGGATAGAGTATGGAACAGTTTAGGCTTCGGTCACACTGAATCCAACTTTGAAATCGACTTGAAGTCACACGATTTCAAAGTCGCATGTCAGTGCAACTTCAGGTGCAACTTGGGAAACATCTGTGTGACTTCATGCACAGATGTCTCTGAAAGTCACATCTGAACTTCAGCAGCACTAAAAAATTAACAGGGATTCTAACCCTTTCCCACTCTATCCAGAACTGAAAAAAAATGATTTAATGGGTAGCACAGTGGCTTAGTGGGTAGCACTTTTGCGTCACAGCACGGAGGTCATTGGTTTGAATTCTGGCCAGGATGCTACCTGCGTGGCAGTTGCATGTTCTCAATGTGCTTGTGTGGGCTTCCTCCAGGTACTCCGGTTTCCTCCCACACTCCAAAGACATGTTAATTGGCTTATGTCTAAATTGGCCAAAGTATGCGTGCGCGCAGTGACAGCTGGCGCTCCATTTTTTTTTTGGGGGGGTGGCAAACAAACCCTAGTGATGTGGAGTGATGGGACTCAGAGGTGGTGAGCATTTTTAAATGAGATCACATTACTCTGAACTGGGTTTTTAAAGGCCTGGCAGCCCACTTTTATTGAAAAAAGGCAAAAGTAAAGTTCACACAGCAGTATAGTTGTCCTGACTTTCCCAGTCCTATGGGCAAGAAGTCCACTCAACATGGCGTCTCTTCTCTCGAGTAGGGCACCCCTCTTGGCTGAAGCACACCACTATCTTCTCTCCAAGGCTGTGTCTCTGAATAGAAGAAACTGCCCTGAGTTATCATCAGACCTGACTTTTAACAAATCTGGACTCCTGTGCACTCACACAGGCTGCAGGCGTCCAGCAAAGCCCAGACACAAGTTTGAAGGTTCTATCCCACCCAAAACACTTTTGAACTTTCAAGCTCCAGACCCCAACCTGGAATTACCAAACCTGGAGAAAACTTAGAGCACAGCTTTCTCCACTCAGAATAATCGTAACTTTGAGGATCCTGTGTCCTGTCCATATATCTTTCCTAATGTCTCACTGCGGCAGGGCCTCACACTGTCACAGACCTAAAACTAAAGTCTGCAATACTTAAACCTGCTCCAATGGTCCAGTGTCTATAAGGTCCTTCCCATCTTCTACCAGGTGTTGGGTCTTCAACTATATTGATTGGCCAGCTTGGGGTGACATATCAAGTAAATATGAAAATTTGCATACTTATTTTTATCACTTATGAGCTGCTGTGCTAAAAATAGAACAAAATATTCTTCTACCATGGTACACAGACTGCCTAATAAAGACAGTATGCTTTGCAAACTGAATGTAATTGAAGCACCCTGCCATATTTGTTTATTTGTAAAAAAAAAAAAAATGCAATAAAAACGATTGTAGCCAAGGTCAGCTATTATGCTTCTAAGTTAGAGACACTTTCTGTGTTGTTAATGTGGGGTTGGCTCCCTCTAGTGTTTGTCTGAACTCTATGTGGGAATTTTCTCTCTTCCTGTGTGAGGATGTACAACAAAGCATCATGGGACGTGTAGTTCAGAATGCTAAAGTGACTCTGCCAGCAGGACTGATCTGAACTACAAGGAACAGAATGCTGGGTGCACAGAACAGACTGTTGGGAGAGGATACAAAAAGGGCTGGCGCAGCCTAGATCAGCCTCTCTGGACGCCGTTTTGACTCTGCCAGCAGGAGGTCTGTGTGACAGGGCGTTTGCTGACGATTTGTGGCCTACACTGCGGGGAGTCGGACAGCTATACCCCAGAGGGATCTCTACGAACAGCATCGCTTCTTCAGTGTAGTGGTCCAGCGGGTGTTTCAGGTCATCCAGAGGCACCTGCAATTCAGATTCCAGTGAGCTGCAGCGTGGCGTGGCGAGTCTTCTCATCATCTGCACCGTTATCTAATCCATCTGAGATTTGGAGTAGTGAGCGGGCATAGCCCATGTTATAGTTAAGGACACTGCTGTTAAACAACACCCACACAGTTTAGCTGATGGTCAACGCTGTATCCTGGCCTAGGCACTTTGCAGGGGGGCGGCAGGGACACTGTTAGTGTAGCGCCAGTCTATTGGGGCGGACTGGGCTGAGAGGCAAATTAGTCTAGCGCCCCTATAAAGCGGCCGCACTGCTTCCCGGTATGCGGGTGGCCGGCATTACACAACTGTGGGGGGGGGGGGGGCGCTTCTAATTTTGACTGTCCTATCATCCTGGACCACAAACCTTCCTCACTGTGCTTTCTGTTGCACCATTGGCATGGTTATATCTTCTTAGTCCTTCTTAGTCCTCTCCATAAAATTATCAGAAATTTGTGCTTAAAGTAGAACTATAGGCAACACTTTTTTTTTCCATTTTGGATAGAATAAGGGAGCCCCTGTCAGTTTATTTTTTACCATCCCTGTCCCATTGCAGAGATTTCCCTTCACTTCCTGCCCCATAGCCAAACAGGAAGTGAGAGGAAATCTATGCAAATTAAGGGAATCCATCCCCCCCAGGCCCTCAGAACTAGTGTCCCCACTCGAAAATTTCAGAGCGGGTCTTAAACAGCGAGGGGTGTGGCCTTGACGGGAAGGGGTGGGTATATTTAAATTACGGGATGCACGAGTTTAGTCAGGCCTAGGGAAGCACAAAACCTAAATACACTACTGCTGGTGGTACTTGTAGTCCCACAGAAGTTAAACCCTCTATTATAACGGACACACCAAGCAGATGCCTATGCTCAGTACACATTACTGATTTCAGTAGCCATATCAGATGACATCTTTAGGATTATAAAAGAAGGAAGTTATACTACTACCAGGATAAATCACTGCTTTGACAACTTTGCTACACCTTGCCATTTTGGATTACTTTATTTACAACATAAAAGAGGCTAGCTGAAGACATCTGGATTTCAAGGAATACCCTTTCTCACTTTTTTTATAATTTTTTCTCCTCATCTGCTCTAATTGCATCGAACTGCTAAAGGGACCCATCCTATTGAATATGATATTGTTTATACTGTTTTCCATATTGTGCAGGATTTGCTGGCCTGTGAGTTGAGGAGGCAGAAGGGAGAGATCTGACACATAAGATATTGTGCCAGGTGTCTACTCTCCTGTTAACCTGTTCAGATAGGTCCCTGTATTGAGTTAATATTTGTGTTCGTTCACAATTAAGGGAACTTTACACCAATATAATATCTTTACTAGATAAGCTTGAGATAGAGGGCAGTGGATACAGGAGTGTTTCCATTATTGACAAAGTTGATATATATATATATATATATGTATCTTGTGTTTTGATACTAAAGTAAACATATTTGAATTGTTTTTTTTAATATTGTCTCTATTTACTACCACAGCTGGTGACATGATGGAACCCAGGGTGTCAGAGGTAAGGGAGGATTTGCACAGTCGGGGTAATCAGTGGGGTACAGAGTCTATTAGCAGCCCTTATGGGGGTACCGCTACACTATTAAAATACTATATGAAACATCATCATATAAACTTAAAAAAGAAAAGCAAAGCAAATTTCAATATACGCTCTCTTTTAAAAAAGAGGAAATATAGATACATTTAAAGATGTAGCAGAATCTGGCACAGTATTTCTATGAATCTTAATGTAATTCGTGTTTTCAGAAATAAATGTCAGTGAAAGATCTGTTGATGGTTCAGAGACAGATGGCAATGCTGAAAATAAATACCTGCATGAATTGCTGAGATTATACAAAGGAAATGGGAAAAGGAAGAAGAGGAAGATGTCTGAGTGAGTGGAGGAAATTTGGAGACAGATAGTATATGGCATTGTTTACTTTATCATTGTACAAAACAAACAAGCGCCGATCTTACAAAAATATTCAAAATGAAGACGAGGAGTCACCATGGAATTCACCAAAGAACTTTAGTAGCAGATAAGAAGTGGACCTGTCATTGAGGTCTCTGTAGCGATGAATATGAACAGCCAAAGGAGCCTATATACAGTGGGGCAAAAAAGTATTTAGTCAGCCACCAATTGTTCTCCCACTTAAAAAGATAAGAGAGGCCTGTAATTGTTATCATAGGTATACCTCAACTATGAGAGACAAAATGTGGAAACAAATCCAGACAATCACATTGTCTGATTTTTGAAAGAATTTATTTGCAAATTATGGTGGAAAATAAGTTGGTCACCTACAAACAAGCAAGATTTCTGGCTCTCACAGACCTGTATCTTCTTCTTTAAGAGGCTCCTCTGTCCTCCACTCATTACCTGTATTAATGGCACCTGTTTGAACTTGTTATCAGTATAAAAGACACCTGTCCACAACCTCAAACAGTCACACTCCAAACTCCACTATGGTGAAGACCAAAGAGCTGTCGAAGGACACCAGAAACAAAATTGTAGACCTGCACCAGGCTGGGAAGACTGAATCTGCAATAGGCAAGCAGCTTGGTGCGAAGAAATCAACTGTGGGAGCAATAATTAGAAAATGGAAGACATACAAGACCACTGATAATCTCCCTCCATCTGGGGCTCCACGCAAGATCTCACCCTGTGGGGTCAAAATGATCACAAGAACGGTGAGCAAAAATCCCAGAACCACACGGGGGGACCTAGTGAATGACCTGCAGAGAGCTGGGACCAACGTAACAAAGGGTACCATCAGTAACACACTACGCCACCAGGGACTCAGATCCTGCAGTGCCAGACATGTCCCCCTGTTTAAGCCAGTACATGTCCGGCCCCGTCTGAGGTTTGCTAGAGAGCATTTGGATGATCCAGAAGAGGATTTGGAGAATGTCATATGGTCAGATGAAACCAAAGTAAAACTGTTTGGTAGAAACACAACTCGTCGTGTTTGGTGGAGAGAGAATGCTGAGTTGCAACCAAAGAACACCATACCTACTGTGAAGCATGGGGGTGGCAACATCATGCTTTGGGGTTGTTTCTCTGCAAAAGGAACAGGACGACTGATCCGTGTACATGAAAGAATGAATGGGGCCATGTATCGTGAGATTTTGAGTGCAAACCTCCTCCCATCAGCAAGGACATTGAAACGTGGCTGGGTCTTTCAGCATGACAATGATCCCAAACACACCGCCCGGGCAACGAAGGAGTGGCTTCATAAGAAGCATTTCAAGGTCCTGGAGTGGCCTAGCCAGTCTCCAGATCTCAACCCCATAGAAAACCTTTGGAGGGAGTTGAAAGTCCGTGTTGCCCAGCGACAGACCCAAAACGTCACTGCTCTAGAGGAGATCTGCATGGAGGAATGGGCCAACATACCAGCAACAGTGTGTGACAACCTTGTGAAGACTTACAGAAAACGTTTGACCTCTGTCATTGCCAACAAAGGATATATAACAAAGTATTGAGATGAACTTTTGATAATGACCAAATACTTATTTTCCACCATAATTTGCAAATAAATTCTTTCAAAATTCAGACAATGTGATTGTCTGGATTTGTTTCCACATTTTGCCTCTCATAGTTGAGGTATACCTATGATGACAATTACAGGCCTCTCTCATCTTTTTAAGTGGGAGAACTTGCACAATTGGTGGCTGACTAAATACTTTTTTGCCCCACTGTATTAGTAATTTTTTTTTCATTCAACCAGCAAAATTTGGCTGATTCCCACTGAACTGGCCGAATTTCAATCTACCTGTGCCAACTTAAGTGTGTACCTCCCTGACGTCTCTTACTGGTGCCCACTGAACAATGTGCCTTACAAAGAACTGGTCTTGTCGCAGTCTGTGGTCAGGCTCGAAGACCAGTAGATATAGCAGTAGGGGGACTCCCACCAACCAGCAGGCTTGGTTTACAAGCAGGACACCCTGACAAATAATGCAGGCTCACCTGTGTACTAGCCAGTGTTTACCACAACTCCTGATGGTAGAGATGGGTTTAGCTGTGTGTTAGCATCAGGTCATGGACCTCAGGATCGCCCCACCAGGAAGTGAGCAAGCCGGGGTCCAGTAGTGGATATAGCAGGTAAGGATCAAACAGAAGCGTAGTCAGTAAACAAGCCAAAGGCCAATAACAAGTAGTTGCAAGTTGGGATCAAGCTGAAGCATAATCAAGGAACAAGCCAAGGGTCGGTAACGAGTGGTAGCAAAGATATGGACGGCAGCAGGAAAGACATAAGCGAGATACTGGCTGGAAAGCACAATAATCTAACAAACAGGAAGTGCAGAGAAATGGCTTAAATCAGGAAGTTCATGGGAGGAGCAAAGAGTTTAAGATTCAAGACAAACAAGGTTTAAGGCAGGATAATTCAAGGAATTCTCCAGGAAACTGCCCAGCATTCCAGGTGGCTCAGCAAGAAGACACATTGCCTGACACTGCAGAGGTTCCGGGTTGAAATTCAGGCCCTGACAGGTCTGGCAAGCAGCAAAAGCAGTATTAAAGTGGTTTTAAGCCCTTACATATACCCAGTGAAATGACTATCCTATTAAAGTCCAGAATTTACACAACATTTCTGAGCTTCCCAGAGGTAAGGGGTGATGATTTGACATCACTGCACAGCATAGAGGAGAGAGTTAAGTGTAATCCCAGACCTGAGTGGAGGGATTGGACACACACTCCCTCTACACAAGAAACATGCACAGCTGAGGCTGTCAATCACAGGCTGTGTACTGGAGGCCTCCTCCCCCATCCCTCTTCATTACTTGGAGTTGGCATTACCAGCCAAAAGTGAATCATCGAAGGATATGTTTTGTTAATTTTTCATTTCAGAGGTTTACAACCACTTTAACCACTTGCTTACAGGGCACTTAAACCCTCCTCCTATCCAGACCAATTTTCAGCTTTCAGCGCTGACGCAATTTGAATGACAATTGCGCAGTCATACAACACTGTACCCAAATGAAATTTTTATAATTTTTCACCACAAATAGAGCTTTCTTTTGGTGGTATTTGATCACCTCTGTGGTTTTTACTTTTTGTTAAAAAAATTTAAAAATCTGAATTTTTTTAAAAAAAATTTTTATATTTTTTTATATTTTGTTTTAAAAAATTTAAAACAGGTAATTTTTCTCCTTCATTGATGTACGCTTATGAGACGGCAGTGATGGGCACTGATAAGCGGCAGTGATGGGCACTGATGGGTGGCAGTGATGGGCACTGATGGGTGGCACTGATTGGCACTACAGGTGGGCATTGATAGGTGGTACTTGTGGGCATTGATAGGTGGCACTTGTTTGCATTGATAGGTGGCACTTGTGGGCACTGTTAGGTGGCACTGTGGGCACTGTTAGGTGGCACTGTGGGCATTGTTAGGTGGCACTTTTAGTGGGCACTGATGAGGCAGATGTGCCTCTTTCACTTCGGGACCGATGTCCCTGAAATGTGAGCCGGTGATCGGCTTTTTTTTCTACTCGCGCTGTCAGCGTGAGTAAAAAAAAAAAATGATTACCGATGTTTTGTTTACATCATGTGATCATCTGTCATTGGCTGACAGCTGATCACATGGTAAGGGGCCGGGACCAGCCCCTTACACGGATCAGTGATCAGCCGAGTCTCATAGACTTGGTGATCACAGCGCGCCCGGCGCGCGCAGGGAGCATGCACAGGGAAGGCCGTCATATGATGGCCTCCTGGGAATGTAGGTCCGCGCTGTGGCCGTCATTCGGCCATAGCACGGATGTCTAGTGGTTAAGCTGGCAATACACTAGTAGAATTTTGGCCATTTTTTTTTTTATTTTAGGAATATGCGTTGTATTTTCTAACCAATATTAGCAGTCATGGCAGCTACCATCAAACACCAGCTTAAAACAGGAACATAGGCAAGGTTTAAATAGATAAAGACACTGCATACTCAGTTAACGATTAAATCATCTGCTGAAAGTGCTTAAAAAGCTGAGGGTTTTATATCACTTTAAGTTCTGCCTCTTACTCTGAAGTAGGATGTCGATGAAGCTTTTGCGTAGGTCAGACAAGCAGTGACCAAAAACGAAAGAAGAAAAGGTCTAGAAAAGCCTAGTCTTTATTAATATTTTATTGAAATCATTTTCTTTCATGACACAGTCATCTGTATGCAGCAGAGCTGAAATAATTAATTGCTTTTTGCCTGCTAACTTTTAAATATTGGTTAAATTCTGCAGTGCTTAAAAAGTAATCAGTGGCGGACAAAATTACATGGAATCTGCTTGGCCAGTTCCACTCCTATAATTCATAAATATAATTCTGAAATGAAAGGTTATTGAATTAGCAGCCTTTCCAGGCTTTAACGTTGGTGTTCTAAAAATGAAAATTTGATTTTACATTATGAGACAAATAGCAGAAGAGAGATGCAACGGTGGCCGATCGGGCTCAATTCGAGGTTTTTCTTTTTAGCCACATGGCTGTTATTTTTCCGGTTGGCTCCCATTTCTGAAAATACCGGCCAAAATTAAGAATCATCATCACCAAAGGTTAATGAATTGAGCCAAATAATGTGTTTTGCCAAACGCCAGCTTTATATTTTAGCAGGGATATTCTGTTTAAGTATACTGTATGTGAAAAAAGAGTGTTATTAGACCCTCTGTAAAAAAAAAAAAAACCCTGCTGGGGAGATTTATCCTGTTTGTCCTGGGGACCATTGCTTCCAGTATAGATAGTATAGATAGTGAGGAGATATCTAAAATTTCAAGGCAAGGTGTGAGGGTGAATCGTCCAATGAAGACACATGTCCCAGTAACAACTGTTTAAGAAGGGAATTCTCCTCAATTTAGGGAGAGGTTCTCTAATTTTCTGTAGTGTCTCCCAAGCAGGACGCAAACAGCAAAAAATAGTCAGATATGGGTCTTTACTCTTCACTACTCTATTCGAAACTTGAAAAAAACTTTTGCCTTTACTTAAACTTTAATAGAAGTAAAGGAACTCATAAAGTCACAATATCAAAATGAAGGTCTACAAAAAATACAGATTTTGGGGCCTAAATACAATTTTTATTGCATTCGATGAATGGACTTTTTAAAATGTAATGCTTTCAAAGTGATAAACACAGCTTGTGGTCAGTATATACTGTATTTTTAAGTTCTATAGTCTATAAATATAAATGTCTAATTTCGGAGTGATGCAAAACCGTGTGATGCCCACTAATGTTCATGACTATAGACATTTCAGTCTTCACAATGACTCATCCTGGTTTCCTACTGATCAACCTCCCATTAAGAACTTCATAATAAGTGATCACATGTCATCCATCTTCAGTGTTGTATCCAACAAGACCATTTTCGGCCTTCGAGTGAGTCTAATAAAACAATTCTTGTTGAGAGCTTGATGACTTGGAGCCTTAAGCTGGCTACACATTATACAATTTTCTTGCTTGATTTCCTTTAGATTTACCTTCAACTATGTAGTGCAAGTCGCTGCCTGAGTGCATACAATTTGAAAGTGTTAAAGTTTGACCTCATATTATACAGGTGCATCTCCAAAAATTTGAATATTATCAAAACGTTAATTTATTTTGGTAGTTCAATTCAAAAGTGAAACTCATATATTATATAGATTCATTACACACAGAGTGATATATTTCAAGCATTTTTCTTTTAATTTGGATGATTATAGCTTACAGCTAGTGAAAACCCAAAATTCAGTATCTCAAAAAATTAGACTATTACATAAGACCAATAAAAAAAAAGATTTTTAATACAGAAATGTTTGCTTACTGAAAAGTATGTCCATGTAAAGTATAGTATGCTTGATACTTGGTCGGAACTCCTTTTGCATAAATTACTGCATCAATGCGGCATGGCATTCGGGCGATCAGCCTGTGGCATTGCTGAGATGTTATAGAAGCCCAGGTTGCAGGGGTGTACCTAGAGAATTTGGCAACCGGGGCAGATTCTTTATCTGGCACCCCCCCTCACTGATCATGCCTGTACGCATTCAGCCCCCTGATACCTGTACGCACTCAGCCCCCTGATACCTGTATGCACTCAGCCCCCCGATACTTGTACGCACTCAGCCCCCTCATACCTGTACGCACTCAGCCCCCTTCATACCTGTACGCATTCAGCCCCCCCACACACACACACCTGTAGACACTCAGCTGCCCCACCCCCAGCCCCCCCACACACAAATCTATGAACATGCAGCCTCCTCCCTTGTACTCACAGCCTCCACTATTAAGGTGGTCTTCCTTGTCCCAGGTCTTGATTCCACCAATCCCTGTGAAGATACATTACTAGCAGTAACACAAGGGGCACACATATATGAAGCAGCCAGAGGTGGTAGTATAGAGCCCAATGTGAGCTCAATGACACTGAACAACACAAGCTGCCGACACTGAACAACACAAGCTGCCGACACTGAACACCACAAGCTGCCCTGGGTGTGTGGCACCCGGGGCAGTGGCCCCCCCGTAGGTGCGCCACTGCCAGATTGCTTTGATGGCGGCCATCAACTTGTCTGCATTGTTGGGTTTGGTGTCTCTCATGTTCCTCTTGACAATACCCCACAGTTTCTCTATGGGGTTTAGGTCAGACGAGTTTGCTGGCCAATCAAGCACAGTGAAACCATGATCATTAAACCAGGTATTGGTACTTTTGGCAGTGTGGGCAGGTGCCAAGTCCTGCTGGAAAATTAAATCCTCATCTCCATAAAGCTGGTCAGCAGAGGGAAGCATGAAGTGCTCTAGAATTTCCTGGTAGAGGGCTGCAATGATTTTGGACTTGATAAAACACAGTGGACCAATACCAGCAGATAACATGTCTCCCCAAATCATCACTGACTGTGGAAACTTCACACTGGACCTCATGCAACTTGGATTCAGTACCTCTCCACTCTTCCCCCAGATTCTGGGACCTTGACTTCAGAATGAAATGCAAAATTGACTTTCATCCAAAAAAGAGGACTTTGGACCACTAAGCAATAGTTCAGTCCCTTTTCTCCTTAGCCCAGGTAAGACGCTTCTGATGTTGTCTCTGGTTCAGAAGTGGGTTGACACAAGGAATGTGACAGTTGTAGCCCATGTCCTGGATATGTCTGTGTGTAGTGGCTCTTGAAGCACTGACACCAGCCATAGTCCACTCCTTGTGAATCTCTCCCAAATTCTTAAATTGCCTTTGCTTCACAATCCTCTCAAGGCTGCGGTTATCCATGTTGCTTGTGCACCTTTTTCTACCAAACTTTTTCCTTCCACTCAACTTTCCATTAATACAGTATACTTGGATACAGCACTCTGTGAACAGCCAGCTTCTTTAGCAATGTCCTTTTATGACTTACTCTCCTTGTGGAGGGTGTCTTCTGGACAGCTGTCAAGTGAGCAGTCTTCTCCATAAATGTGTAACCTACTGAACCAAACCGAGAGACAATTTAAAGGCTCAGGAAACCTTTACAGGTGTTTTGAGTTAATTAGCTGAATAGAGTGTGACACCATGAGTCTACAATATTGAACATTTTCATAATATTCAGATTTTTTAGAAATACAGAATTTGGGGTTTTCACAAGCTGTGAGCCATAATAATCAAAACTAAAATAAAGACATGCTTGAAATATATCACTCTGTGTGTAATGAATCCATATAATATATGAGTTTCACTTTTTGAATTAAATTATTGAAATAAATTAACTTGATGCTATTCTATTTTTTTTTAGATGTACCTGTATGGTTTTGGTAAACCTAAAGGAAAATTTTACACGAAAATTGTATAATGTGTAGCCAGCTTTAGCTGACCTGGGTAGTTGCCTCACCAATAAAGCAGCTTTGGACAAGCTGGTCAATCAGCAATCAATCAGAAACTTTATTTCAGATCTGCTCTAGAAGAATGTGTGCTAAACCTGATTGTTAAGAGCAAAATTAAAAAAACATTACCTGGGAGGTCACAGCTCCAAAAATGTGTATATATTTTTTTGATAGACAATCAGTGAAGCCTCAGCCCAGGGTAGCAATCACGGAATCTTTATGCTGAGTAGACAAAGACCCTGTGTGTTACAAGATCGGTTCCCAAATTTCAGATGTTAAGTTCCAACCAAAGTTCAGTGTTTGTTTGGTGGTTTGAGTTTCCAAAAGGCTTTGGGAGACGGGGACCAAAGGCTGCTTCAAAAGCTGTTTCTGCGATAGAGCTGACAATGTATTCTACTGCTATTGCCTGAGCATCCTTACCTTGACTGCTAGTGCTGCCAGGTCGCACCCCATTATTTGGCTATCCTCAGTAGCATATTTGAAGTAGCTCAGACTGTTTTTGACTCTATCATCTTGTCTGGCTATGGCACTAAATTGCTTGCGGAGTGGAGGAGAACATACTGCGTATACAGAGGGAGATATGGAAGTTGGGGAGGTAGTCATTGTGAAACCAGGGTTGTGAGAATGTTAAATACAGAAGCTTATGTGCTGGCAATGTTGGCTACATAGAGATTGGGGGATTTTAAATAATTGGCAGTGGGTACAAGATTGAAATTCAGGGGCCCAGCGCCCAGGACCATTAAGCAAGTTCCACTACCAAAAAGTGAGACTATACAAGTTAATATGGACTGGCCCTTTAAATTTTGACATTACCATCATATAATCATACTTGCAGCCAAGTTAATTAAACTTTGGTTTGCAGTCACTTAAAGTTTAGAGAACACGCTCAGATTGTGATGTCTCTAAGTTTTAGCAAGATGAAAATTTGCATGGCCATCTGCTCAAGGGAAATTGTACTAATTGAGTTCATGCTGCGAGACAAATTAGAGGGTGCACACTACTTCATATTACTGGTTAAATTAATTGCATTGAATAATGCTTATTTTCTGAGAAACAGAACAAATTACTCAAAGTGTTTTGTGGAACATGTGAAACATTCTATGTTGTGTCCTTTGGTATGTGCCACATTGTCTATTTATATGGCCTGGCCTTGTGGAAACCATTTGCCTACTGTGGAAAAAAAAATCCAGAAAGGTTGTCAGAATGACCCTTGATTTTTTCATTAATCAAATTTCTTTCTTAAAGTGTCACTAAACCCACATCTTAAAAAACTGCTCTCTATCTCCAACATCTGTTCATGTCCCACTAACCAGCTAATGAGGGCAGGATATTACATGATTACTACATTAGATTAATGGAGGCTTCACCTCCCTCTTATTCTAAGACACAGGCTGGAGGGGCGTGACACAGCTCGTGATTGCCAGAAATCAGCCCACACCAAGTTATTACCAAAAAATAATAAAGAAGTAATTTCATATATATATATATATATATATATATATATATATATATATATATTTATATTTATAAATATGTGTGTGTGTGTATATATATATATATATATATATATATATATATATATATATATATATATTTATTTATTTTTTATGTTTTTATTTTTTTTTATTTAACCACTTCAGCCCCGAAAGAATTTGCCCCTTTAATGACCAGAGCATTTTTTGTGATATGGCACTGCGTCACTTTAACTGACAAATGCATGGTCATGCAACGTTGCACCCAAACAAAATTGATGTCCTTTTTTCCCCACAAATAGAGATTTTGGTGGTATTTGATCACCTCTGCATTTTTTATTTTTTGCGCTATAAACAAAAAAAGACTGATCATTTTGAAAAAAAGCAATATTTTTTACTTTTTACTATAATAAATATCCCCCAAAAATTTATAAAGAAACAAATTTCTTCCTCAGTTTAGGCCGATATGTATTCTACATATTTTTGGTAAAAAAAAAATCGCAGTAAGTGTATATTGATTGGTTTGTGCAAAAGTTATAGCGTCTAAAAAATAGTAGACAGCTACATTTTAAAAAAAATACAATGTAAAATTGACAAGGGACACCAACATAGTTGTATCTTTGATCTTAAAAACTACAGGATAATGGTGTTGTGGTAACTTGCCCAAATAAAAAATAAAAAAAGCATAATAATATTCTTGATATCACTAGAAAAAAAAAGTCTTTGAAAATCTGTTTGCAATAACTCCATCAGTATCACCAGCAAAGCAGCTTCATTATTATCACATTAAAGAAGAAGAGAATTGTGCGCTACATTTCGAGATTTCATAATCTGCCACGTCACGAATGTTAATTCTCCATTACGACCGCTAGTTTACAAGACCGACTGCTTCTGGCTTGTCCTTGCTTCCGACCATGCGTGTTTGTACTGTGGACTTTTGTCCGACTGACTTGTGTACACACGCTCAGAAAATCCGACAACAGACATTTGTCCGCAGAAAATTTTAAAACCTGCTATACAACATTTGTCCGTGGAAAATCTGACAACAATTGTCTGATGGAACATACAAACGAGCCTGTCATCACACATTTCCCGTCGGAAAATGCAATTGTGTGTACGAGGCTTTAAAGTAAACGTACCATTATAATTATAGACTGATCATTTCTTTGTCAATGGGCAAATGTACAAAATCAGCAAGGGATCAAATACTTTTTTTCCCTCACTGTATGGCTGGCTTTAATTAAAACTTTTCTTTTAAAGAAGCAGTAAAAGTTCTACCTCTGAATACTGCAAAGCGATAACTGCACCTGCAAAAATTACACATGAGACAATTATAGGATTGCATATGTTTTTTTCAGGTTTAATTCCAGTTTAAATGAAAAAAAAAACTTTAGCACAAAAAAAATCCTTAAGTTTATATTATTTTGTAATTAATAGTAAAAAAGAAGCCACAAACCCTCTTAAACTGGGAACTTATTAATTTCATTCTGTAGCAGCAGTATAAAGAAATTAGTATGGTAAATCTCAGCGTAAGCATGGCTTTAAAGAATGGCTCATTATGTACGGCGGTGTCAGCGGTGTATATCAGCTGTGTAATATTTCAAAAAGTGGAGCAGATTAAAAGAAGCTATGAGACATCATTTGGTAATTTAAAGGCAAGAATAAATTGCAAAACTGAAAGATATTCATGCAGAGACGTACAGTGTGTACTCTGTGAGCATTTATAGTATTAATATTTGCAGAAAGATCCATTTTTATTGCTAGAGAAGCAATACGATCCTGCTGCAGGTTTCAGGTGAAAAGAAATTGTTAATTGTGTTCTAAGTAGAAAACAGGGCCAAAACCATGGCTGCTGTTTCTGCTCTAGTACGGGTAGATAAGCATCTCGGGCCTGTACTAGTGCTTCCGATAGGGAAAGACAAGAAGGGAAGTAAAACAATTGGGTGCATATCAATTGGTTGTGATTTGATATTACATTTAAAAATACATTTTATCAAATTCAAGACGGTGTGGGGCTCCCAACGAAGAGAACATTTGGGAGTTCTGCACCCTAAAATAACAAAATTGCTTCAACATGCTTTTATGATGAAGCGTCGGTGATGCTCTTTTTAAGCTTTGTTGATTCTTGACAGATGCCCTGTGTGTGTGTTATCTCATACCTGCAATTTCTCCAAATCAAAGCGAAGCTAAAGCTGAATTAAACCCTCTCAAAAGCTGCAGGAGCTTCAAGCGAGCTTTGTCTTAGAGTTCTATGGAGGCCTGGAAGATGCTTCGACGTACCACTACATGGGGTATAATTTTTGAAGCAAAGCAAACACAGGTATGTAAGTTTACCATTTTATTTAGTGACAGGGGCTTTGGCTGGCATTCAGAGAGCTTTAATAAAGCCTGTCCGAAGCCATGTTTTGAAGCAAGTGTAAACTAGCTCTAATGCCGCGTACACACGAGCGGACTTTTAGACCGGACTGGTCCAATGGACCGAGCCCGGCGGACAATACGACCGTGTGTGGGCTTCATCGGACCTGCAGCAGACTTTTTTGGTCGAAAATCTGACGGACTTTAGATTTGGAACATGTTTCAAATCCTTACTTCGGAACTCCGCCGGACCCAGTTCCTATAGAAAAGTCCGCTCGTCTGTATGCTAGTCCGACGGACGAAAACCGACGCTAGGGCAGTTATTGGCTACTGGCTATCAACTTCCTTATTTGAGTCCAGTATTACGTCATCACGTACGAATCTGTCGGACTTTGGTGTGATCGTGTGTAGGCAAGTCCGTTTGTTCGGATAGTCCGTCGGAAGTCCGCCGAAAGTCCGTCGGATCAACCGTCGGACCAGTCCGGTCGAAAAGTCCACTCATGTGTACGGGGCATAAGAAATCACTCAATTTCCTCATCCACACTAAACAGCATAAATGATCAAATCTCTCCTGCTGGCTATTGTATTCTGAAAGCCAGTGTCCTTGCCCATTATGAAATGGCCACACTTTTGCTATTCTACTTTAAAGGGATTGTAAAGTCAGAAGGTTTTTTTATCTTAATGCATTAAGATAAAACCTTCTGTGTGTAGCAGTCCCTCTCAGCCTTCCTAATACTTACCTGAGCCCCATCTCTTGTCCACGAGTGTCTCGACCACTCTCCCTCCTGATTGGCTGAGACACAGCAGTGGCTCCATTGGCGCCCACTGCTGTCAAAAGTCAGTTAGCCAATCAGGAGAGAGGGGAGGTGGGGCCGAACCACAGCTCCGTGTCTGAATGGACATACAAAGCTGTGACGCTGTGACACTGTTTGGGTGCCCCCATAGCAAGCTGCTTGCTGTGGGGGCACTCAACAGGAGGGAGGGGCCAGGAGCACCGAAGAGGGACCCGAGAAGAGAAGGATCCGGGCTGCTCTGTGCAAATCCACTGCACAGAGGAGGTAAATATAATATGTTTGTTATTTTTATAGAAAAAAAAATGTGACTTTAGAATCGCTTTAAGTATCCCCTTAACACTTAAAGTGGTTGTTAAGCCACTGTACTACAAACATCCCATCCCCTCTGTTAGCTATCATTATCTATCCTAGTGCCTGTGCTGAAAACAAAAATGCAGATTATACCTTATATAAGCGAGTCAACCGGCGCTCACATGACTCCTCGGCTCTTTCCTCTGCCAGGCTGACAGCTATAGCAGGCAGGGCTAAGCACTGCCGCTGACGTCAGCTGGGGAGGAGGGGAAGAAGGATAAGAGAGAGAGGCAAGGAGTCATGTAAGCGCCAGGAGATGCACGGTTATAAGTAGGGATGAGCCAGATGTTCAAGTCGAACGTAAGTTTGACTCGAACAATGGGTGTTCGCCTGTTCGCCGAACAGCGAACATTATGCAATGTTCGCGGCAAATTCGAAAAGCAATGGAATAACATTAAAGTCTATGGGACACTAACATGAAAAAGCAAAAGTGCTAATTTTAAAGGCTTATATACAAGTTATTGTCATAAAAAGTGTTTGGGGACTCGGGTCCTGCCCCAGGGGACATGTATCAATACAAAAAAAAGTTTTAAAAACGGAAGTTTTTTTGGGAGCAGTGATTTTAATAATGCTTAAGATGAAACAATAAAAATGAAATATTCCTTTAAATATCATGCCTGGGGGGGTGTCTATAGTATGCCTGTAAAGTGGCGCAGTTTTCCTGTGTTTAGAACAGTACCACAGCAAAATGAAATTTCTAAAGGAAAAAAAGGTCTGGCATTGATTTTGGGGGGGACCTCTATGCCATTTTTAAAAAATAAATTGACGCAAGGTTCCCCTTAATATCCATATAAGACCCTGCAGGTTTGGTATGGATTTTAGGGGGACCCCTACGCCATTTAAAAAAATTGGCGCAGGGTTTCCCTTAATATCCATACCAGACCTGAAGGGCCTGGAATGGATTTTGGGGGGACCCCCATGCAATTAAAAAAAAAAAATTTGTTCGGGGTTCCCCTTAATATTCATACCAGACCCAAAGGGCCGTTTTTTTCAATTACTTTTATCTACATTGCCGAGACCCGATAATTCATTACAACTGCGATCGATTTTAAATGACTTTTTTTTCTTTAGAAATGTCATTTTGCTGTGGTACTGTTCTAAACACAGGAAAACTGCGCCACTTTACGGCATATTATAGACATCCCCCAGGCATGATTTTTAAAGGAATATTTCATTTGCATTGTTTCACTTTAAGCATTATTAAAATCACTGCTCCCGAAAAAACTGCCGTTTTTAAAACTATTTTTTGGCACGATATTTAAAGGAATATTTCATTTTTATTGTTTCATTTTAAGCATTAGTAAAATCACTGCTCCCGAAAAAACTGCCATTTTTTTGGGCTTGACTTTCTGCTTCCCACATTACTTTTATCCTGTGATCACATTTTTTATCCTATTGATGTATGTTTTTTTTCAATAAAACCCACTCTTTTTGACCTTCACCATATGGAAGCATTTTTCTTTTTTATATTCCTTCGGATGAGAGTTTCTGGCTTTCCAGTTTGGCGGTCTAACATCTAAGTTCCAACCTTGCCATCATTGGTACGATTTCCTGGATCTATCCTTGGAGTTCCCCTGGATTTCCTGGATCGTTTTGGCCATTTATCAATTCGGCTATCCTTGCCTTGTTGACTCGTTGTCTCTGACATTCAAGTCCACCTGTTCTGTTAAGAGTATACATCCCTTACCTTGGGTGGAGGACACACTATCCCTGAACTTTTACATGCTTGCTGAGGCCTCTGTATCCCACTTCTGATCAACCATTTTCTGCGGGGGACTTTTTGTATGTTTTCCACAAGATTTTTTCACCTTTGGGACTACCGTATATACTCGAGTATAAGTCGATCCGAGTATAAGTCGAGGCCCCTAATTTACCACAAAAAAACTGGGAAAAACGTATTGACCCGAGTATAAGACGAGGGTGAGAAATGCAGAGGGTCAACAATGCCCATCTGCAGCTGCATGCCTCCCTGTGTCCTGTGCAGCCTACCTGTATCCTGTGCATGTGTCCTGTGTCCTGTACATGTGCATGTGTCCTGTGTCCTGTACATATGTATGTGTCCTGTACATGTGTCCTGTACATGTCCTGTGTGCATGTGTCCTGTGTGCATGTGCAGCCTACCTGTGTCCTGTGCAGCCTCCCTGTGGCGATCTCCATCCTCAGACGGCGGCCGGCGTGTGATGATACTGTTCGGCGGCCATTCCACTGTTCAAAAGCCGCGCATCCTCCTCATCTGTGATAGGCAGTCAGCGGTCAGCCTATCACGGACATTCTCTCATTCTCATACCACGGACGAGGATGAGAGAATGTCCGTGATAGGCTGTACACTGACAGCTGTTCAGCCTATCACAGACGAGCAGGAGGCGCGGCTTTTGAAAGCTGGAATAGCCTCCGAACAGTATCATCACACGCCGGCCGCCGTCTGCCTGCATGACACGCTGATCATGCAGACAGATGGTGGTGATTCGAGTATAAGTCGAAAGGGGCACTTTCAGCCCAAAAAAAGGGCTGAAAAATTCGACTTATACACGAGTATATACGGTACCTTATTTCTGTTTTCACACATTTTTCATATGCTTTGTTGTACTTATTTTTGGGACTGATATTCACTATTTAGTTCTGATCACTTTTATACATTATATGGTCACATTATTTAATGTCTATGGTTTAGCGCTACATTTATACCATCCTTTGTTTTTGAATTTTTGTCATATTTCTATGTAGCAGCTGTTTATCTTTCATCACTATATTGAGTTAGCGCAGTAACATTCTCCACCTTATATGACAATAACTTGCATATAAGCCTTTAAAATGAGCACTTTTGATTTTTCATGTTCGTGTCCCATAGACTTTAACTGTGTTCGTCCAAATTTTTTTCCTGTTCGCAAGTTCTGGTGCGAATTGAACCGGGGGGTGTTCGGCTCATCCTTAGTTATAAGGTATAATCTGCATTGTTTTTTTTTTTTGCAGCACAGGCACTATGACAGGTAATGTTAGCTAACAGAAGGGATGGGATGTTTGTTGTACAGTTATGATAGCAGCAGGAAGGGAAAGGGGCAGGGGAACATAGTGGCACAGACTAGCTGACAGGCAGGGCGGGGGGGGGGAGAGGACAGAGCAGGGCTGCGGATGACAGAGACACATAAACTCACCACAGTGTTAGGGCTCAGCAGCCATGATAAACCATGGTCAGTTTACGGGGGGGGGGGGGGGGGGGTATTGCCAGCCAGGATCAGCCAGGTTTTTTTAGGTGACGGAAGGGGCCAAATTACACAGCACAGGCACTGTGCTGTTATTCATGCTTTAAGGGAACAGGATCAATTTATTTCTTTTGGGGTTACAAACGCTTTAACCCTCTCCTACTCAAACACTTAACTTCCCTACTTCATTATCCCTTAAGGCCAACTTAAAGTCGAACTTTACCCATAACAACTTGATAAAAAATTAAACATACATTCGACATATGAATAATTATGCTACCAAAATTAGTGTGTGCTGTAAACTGCCTTCAGCATTTCTTCGGTTTTTTTCTTGCTGGAGGCTGTAATTTTGCTGAAACTCAGAGCCTCTGAGCAGCAGTAAATCTTTAGACTGTCAGCAGATCGGCCTCTACATTTCTAAAGATGTAGCGATTTTATTGTTAGTTTGGACTTATACTTTAAAGTAGGCTACGTTTATATTTGTACACGGACATTTGTTTCATTATATATTTCTAGGTTTTCCATTCTATTTAGTTAGGCCTTTTTCTATAAAAAGGGTCCAGGTGATCTTTGATCTCTTTCATGCTGTTCAGGTAGATCTCTACCTCTTAAAGTATAAGCCCAGCCTAACACTAAAATAGCTACATCTATAGACATCCACGATCTAACACCTATCTAGTCCTGTAAAGAAGACATCAGTATACATACCTTTTCTGAAGCCGATCCGACCCGATACCACGCTGAGCCGCCAGCTGCGGCTTTGCTGTGTAAGCGGGTGCAGAGGAGGCAACCGATAACGGAAGCCCCATAATAAGTCGGTGACGTCACTTCCCATTCATTTCACAGCCGTCGGTTGTGTCCTCAGAAGAGCTTCCGCCGCTGAAGACCAGGCCAGAGCAGCTTCAAAATAGGTATGTATACTGATTTCTTCTTTACAGGGCTAGATAGGTTAGTGTTAGATCATGGATGTCAGTAGATGTAGCGATTTTAGTGTTAGGTTGGACTTTCACTTTGAAGGTTGCCTACCCCTGCTCTACCCTGTACATTTTATGGTAGCCCAATAAGTATTCTATCGACCAGATTTTGAAATTGTTTCCTCGAAAATGATTAAACGTGAGCACACAGCACATTTCTTTGTGAAACATCTTTCGCTATCCTCTGTGGTTTGTTCTGGGCTGCTACATTCGTTTCCAGAATCTTCTTATATAATTTATCTTAATTATAAATCGCCAGGGTGTATTCAGCCAGCCAGATCTCTTAATTGGCTGAATCCTTCTCCACTGCTACTTCTAATAGAATCATTCAGTTCAGTGGAATGTCAGCTTGCGCTTTCAGTTGTGCCTCAATGGAGGCAATTGTTTTAATATTATATTTCCATTAGGATTATCTAATGTCACTGTAGCACTAGAACTTCCTTTATGAGTATTTATTAGTGTTATTTGCTGCTGTTCCATGGGTGATCATAATATATTCTTGTTTGGTTGGGTTGTTAGGCTGCGGTGGGAAGGCATGGTCAGTCACTAATAAAATATTGCAGCGGGTAGTTCCAGTACGGTGGTTTCTCAAGAGCAGACTGTAACCTTCAGCTCAAAGGAGGTATTAGGATGAAATTGCAACTGAATTAAAAGATTCTGGTATGTGACGGGGCGCAGCGTAACATTCTCTAACAATCGTGTTTAACCATCTGTGGATGATCAGTAAATTAAGGATTGAAAAAAAGTACTTATAGCCCATCTTTAGAATAGAAAAACTCATGTCTATTGAGTTTAACCAAAAGACAAAAATAAATTAAATGAAAAACCTGCATCCTCAGAACCCTAAAGCAGTGGTTGATCCAGAAGAAGACAGAAAGCCCTCAGAAAGCATGGTGCAATTTGCTCAAAGGAGGAATTGAGGTTTAGATTGGAATTAACCCCCTCGCAAAAAAAAAATTAATTGGGCCGCAGGAGCTTTTAGCCATAATGTGCTAGAATGTGGTAGTATTTACAGTATATTAGCACATTATAGCAGACTTCCCTGTCAAGCATTCCCCTCCAGTGTTGGGCTGTTAGCTTTCCTGTTGATTATGGGCGCTTCCATCATCTCCCAGTCTTCCTTCCAGGTTCCAACTCTTCAGCTGTTTAGTTGGCTACCACCTCCCTAAAGCACTCTCATGCCGTGTACATACCGTCTGACTTTTCGTCTACAAAAGTCCGACGGACGCCGTCGGACCAAATACGGCGGACAATCCGATCGTGTGTGGGCTTCCCTGGACTTTCAGCGGACTTTTCCAGCCGCAAATCTGTCGGACTTTAGACTTGAAACATGCTTCAAATCTTTACGTTGTAACTCCGCTGGACCCAGAAATCCGCTTGTCTGTATGTTAGTCTGACGGACAAAAACCCACGCTAGGGCAGCTATTGGCTACTGGCTATCAACTGCCTTATTTTAGTCCGGTGTACGTCATCACGTACGAATCCATCAGACTTTTGTGTGATCGTATGTAGGCAAGTCCGCTCGTTAGAAAGTCTGCCGCAAGTCCGCCAAAAGTCCGTCGAAAGTCTGTCGGACAGGCTGTCGGACTTTTGTAGCCGAAAAGTCCGACCGTGTGTACGCGGCATCAGCCTCAGCCACATATTCACCTCCTCCATGTACAATGTAGGGTTAGTAGCCCCTCACTGTATGTGATGTTCCAGAGGGACCGTCCACAGCATGGAGCGCCAGGGAAAAGGCAGAGCAGGGTATCAGATAAGTAATACTGTCTCTTCCAAAACTCCTAGAAATACGAGCATTTAACCCTGGCAGTATGGGGGCCCAGATAACAAACAATTGTGTTGCAAGTTTTGAAAATGACTTGCCAAGCTATGGCTAGACTTGCCAGGATTCACAAGTTTGTTGCACAATTGCAGTCCACATTCCATGACTCCAAATCAACATTCTTTGCAAACATTCTGCAAGTCTGCTGCAAGTTCTGGTTCAGTTATGTTGTGCAATAGTCATCCCACCACAGGGGTCACTGTGGCTGAATTCTAATGCTGTAGACTTACAGAGCTCTTGCTGTAGACCAGGCATGTCCAAAGTCTAGCCCGAAGGCCAATTGCGGCCCGTGTTCCAGTTTAATGTGGCCCCCTGGTAATTTGGATATATAGGGCCACAAAAGATATATACTCTATTTATCCGCGCTGCCTTGGAGGGGACAGGGAGGGGGCGAGACAAGCGCCATCAGATTACATACAGGATAATCTCCTGTTTACTCAGCGGCATCTGTAATAGGAAGTCCCGCATGTTCACTTCATCAAATCTGGCCCTCTTTGAAAAAAGTTTGGACACCTCTGCTGTAGACTCACCACTGCAACTTTGCTCTTGCTAGGAGGGGGCGGGGGGGGGGGGGGGGGGCACTGGTAAAAAAAAATCTGGTAAAACACTGTCTCACCCTGCTTTGCACATGCTGAGTTGCTCTCAGTTTTTAGGCATTGTACTGACTTTGTAAATGCCAATCTGCAGACATCCAAAAGATTTACTGCTCTTCAGGGGCTCTGGGCTTCAGCAAAAGGGCAGCCTCTGGCAAGAAGGTACAGTGACAATGCTGGAGGCAGTTTACAGCAAATACTAATTTTGGCAGCATAATTATAATGTTGAATGTATGTTCCTTGCTAAAGAACAATATTTTTATTAAGTTGTTATGAATAAAGTTCCACTTTAAATGTCACATTTTATTAAACTTCTGGAAAAAAAAATTCTCTCTCCATTCTGTATACAAAACCCATACTCTAAGAAAGCAATACAAATGTTTAAGCACACTCTGTAAGGCGCTGTGGAATGTGGGCCATAAATAAATAAAAGACATAAAGCACAAACCTATCTCTTTTAAACTAGATAATCAATAATTGCACACTTCCAAAATGATACTTTCATGAAAGGTCACAAGGCTCGAAACCCCTACAAGAGAATTTTCATTCTTTTATGTTGTTTGTGTGTATTTCAGGGGAATATATCAAACGGTAAAAAAAAGACATTTTACAGCTTTTACCAGCTTGCCGTGGATGAACTGTAAGCCGGTGATAATAAAAGCTTTCTTGATATTGCTATTATAAAGGCACCAATTCTATTCCCTGTTTATTATGACTGCATTGTAAATACAAGTCTTTCTTCTGCCATGTTGAAAGATGGTGGGCTTCCTGAATGTCAGGCACAATGAAAGCAATGAATGTGTTTTTGTCCCGAATTCACTCATACATTTAAGGCCATAATTCAGTTCTTTGTATCTTAAGGCCACTTTGACAGGGTCACCACCAATGGCCATGGATCTTTGTGGCTGCCTGGTTTTGTGTTATTTTTGTCATTTATTTTTATATTCAGAATCTGGTTACAGGAATTCAGAGTCTGGTAAATCAAGAATCTGATTAATGGCCAATACATACCTGCAGATTTTATTGATGTTTTAACATATGATCATGCATAAATAGTTCTTTACCACATATTTCAAAGAGATTTTTCATATCTATGCACTTTAGCATTCTGCTTACTGTTCAAAATGCTTTTACAAGAATGGGCATTACATATGGGGATGGATGGTATTGTCAAGAAATTGCACGTGAAACATCCTATGCTTAGGTTTTACATACATTTTATTGGCTAGAGCTATTCCGGTTCCGGATTCCAGCACAATTGAATAGTATTGTTCCTGAATACAATTCATAGGCAAAAACGTAGGGTTTTTGTTAGCATTATAACAGTATTGTAATAGCCCTTAATTCCTTCCAATCCTACTTTTGAAGACTGGATTGGGGAATACTTGGAGTCTTTTGATTTTTCACGATCTCTTTGTGGGAAACCTCTAGAGCAGGTGTGTCAAACTCAATTTCATAGCCGCATCAGCATTATGGTTGCCCTCAAAGCGTTGGTTGTATCTGTAAGACTATGTATGTATCTGCTATTTATCTTATTAAAAAATTGCCTCTGCATTCGAACTTATGATACCAGTGGTGTGCCACTCCCCTTTTCAACTGGCATAGAATAGTATTATTCTCATAATAACAACAAGCAAATGTTCAGAGCACCCCACCCTCCCTTACATCAGATGTCAAGAGTCCTCCACCCTTCCTTACATCAGATGTCAAGAGTCCCCCACCCTCCCTTACATCACAGTGCAAGCCCCCCCACCACCACCACCACCACTAAATTGTGCTCCTGACGGAGGAGCTGGGAAGCAGAAAGTGCAATGTCTGGAGGAGGGTCAAAAGGGGGCTGGAGTCAGCTAAATGCTGCGAACAGAGAAGGCGGAGACAAGGGGGTACTGTGGCTGCACAGAGACACACAGGATCTGTAGGAGTTCTATCCTCCTCTCTGCTGCTGACTGCTGAGACAAGGTGGGGCAGAGATGAAGGGGGGGGGGGTGCAGAAGAGTTGCAAGGGCCACATGAAATGGCCTGGTGAGCCAGGTTTGGCCCACGGGCCTTGTGTTTGACACATGCACTCTAGAGAGAGTGTGGAAGTCACCATCACTGTTCTCCTCAGATTTCCTGATCCAATGGTTGCTGGGTAACATAGATACCCCCCCCCCCCATCTATAAACTGGATCATCCAAGGAATATCATGTACACCTGTGCTCCTATGAACATTATAAACTATTTACATAGTTTAAACAAACTACAAAGAGTTTTACAACAATCCTTACTCACCTCTCTAGCTGCTTGTACTGTTAAGTAAATAATTGTCAAAGACATTGACAAAGACCCTGAAGTTGGGTTTCAGTCAGTTTCGAACAGCTCAGAAACATTTGCTGTTTGTTTAGAAAAAAAATCTAATATTTCAGTACCTCTGTTGTGAAATTTAAAAATGAATTTCTTCACAATGCCTATAGCTACAAGGATGAATGAGGTTTTATTTTAAAGTGATTTTACTGTGTGTTCAGAATATATATATATAAAAAAAAAAGTGTGCATGATCTGGGCACAGGTGCACTTTGACTTCACTCAACATTTTGCTGGTATCTTTGCTTTTTTTCAAGGAAATATATGCATAAGCTATCAAAAGCTGCCTGGGGTTTTAATGTTCTTCCTGTGCTGCATGGATTTCCTCCGGGGACACCGGTTTCCTCCCACACTCCAAAGACATGCTGGTAGGTTAATTGGTTCCTGTCTAAATTGGCCCTAGCATGTGTATGCATAAATGTGAGTTAAGAACCTTAGATTGTAAGGCCCTTGAGGGCAGGGACTGATGTGAATGTACATTACATATGTAAAATGCTGCATAAATTGACGGCACTCTATACGTACCTAAATAAATAAAAATAAATATATAAATAAAATAAGCTGAGATATAAAAATATACACAATCTGAGTTTCTTTTTTTAGCCATTGTGCATAAATGTGTGAACTGTCTATAAACAATAAATAAAAAAGTGTAGCGCTGGACTGATAAAGCGCATATATTACTATATGCGAGTGGACTGAAAAAACGCATATATTACTATATGCAGGTGAACAGTACCTATATGTGTAAAACGAAGCAAATAATAAATAAAGACCATATAATATTTGATCTAAAATGGTCCAGTGTCCATGTGCGTGTATAGTAACACTAGAAATTAGTCAAGTGCACCAACATATACTAAAAACGGAATATTGATATGAAAATAAATATAAAAATAAGTGGACTACAAATGAATGAGAGTGAACCAATGTGACAGCAAAAAATGGGTGAAGGTTAACAACATCAACAGCAAACTTATAATCACTAATAATACTGATTAATCCTGGTGTTTAGTGATTCCAATGAAAAGGAAACTGAAATAAGTCAATAAACAGTCCCAAAAACCAATTATGGAAACAAGTCCCAAAACGTAGTGACACTCCAGCACAGAATTTGGTTCCACCGCAGTTGTTGCCCACCACCAAGGGATAAAAGTTGGAGGCTTACCAGACAGCCTGCGACCACCCTTATTCAGGGGGGTCAAAACAGGCTCAGTAGAACTGTGTGGATCCAGAGGATGTCTTCACCAGTGGTCTCCAGGCGCTCTCCAGGTGTCTTTATGGCAAGCCAAGAGGGGCTTCCAAGTGGGGTGCAGCTCGGACGATGGTCTCCAGATGTTCTCCAGGTATCTTTATGGCAAACCAAGTCGGGCTTCCAAATGGGGTACAGCTAGGTCGCTCAGGGAGTGACGTATTCCGGCAGCAGCAGCAGCCGCCAGGCTGGGAGACGCAGAGACCACAGCGGGGAGGGCGATGCAATAAGCAAAGTAAACAGAGAGCGGAGGCAGCGCTGCCGAGTCCCGAGCCCTCTGCACTTGGATTGGGAACACGGAAGCCTGCCTGTCCCCTACACCTGCAAAGTATGACCGATCTCCGAGACACCCCCTGAGCGACCTAGCTGTACCCCATTTGGAAGCCCGACTTGGTTTGCCATAAAGATACCTGGAGAAAATCTGGAGACCATCGTCCGAGCTGCACCCCACTTGGAAGCCCCTCTTGGCTTGCCATAAAGACACTTGGAGAGCGCCTGGAGACCACTGGTGAGGACATCCTCTGGATCCACACAGTTCTACTGAGCCTGTTTTGACCCCCCTGAATAAGGGTGGTCGCAGGCTGTCTGGTAAGCCTCCAACTTTTATCCCTTGGTGGTGGGCAACAACTGCGGTGGCACCAAATTCTGTGCTGGAGTGTCACTACGTTTTGGGACTTGTTTCCATAATTGGTTTTTGGGACTGTTTATTGACTTATTTCAGTTTCCTTTTCATTGGATTCACTAAACACCAGGATTAATCAGTATTATTAGTGATTATAAGTTTGCTGTTGATGTTGTTAACCTTCACCCATTTTTTGCTGTCACATTGGTTCACTCTCATTCATTTGTAGTCCACTTATTTTTATATTTATTTTCATATCAATATTCCGTTTTTAGTATATGTTGGTGCACTTGACTAATTTCTACTGTTACTATACACGCACATGGACACTGGACCATTTTAGATCAAATATTATATGGTCTTTATTTATTATTTGCTTTGTTTTACACATATAGGTACTGTTCACCTGCATATAGTAATATATGCGTTTTTTCAGTCCACTCGCATATAGTAATATATGCGCTTTATCAGTCCAGCGCTACACTTTTTTATTTTTTGTTCATTTTGTGTGCCCTTGTATTGGGGTTATTGTGTTTAGCTGCAGGACTTACTTCACGTTTTCTTTAGTCTTTAAATTTAACACCGAGCGCAATTTCTTTCCCTTCCCCTTTCCTTTTGTCTATAAACAATACCGACAAACTTTGGTTCTCTGAAGTCTCTGGAAAAATAAATACCGTATATGGACAACTGGAAATGATTTTGTTGTGTTAGGAAAGAGGATCTCTACACATTGCATAGGTCTCTATATTGTAAGGTCAACCAAGCCAGGGCTTGCTACAGCCACCCACGGCACATACTGTACAATATCTAAACTTCAGGAAAATGGGTAAATTGTTAAAATGGGTACAAACTTAAACCTCCACTACATGTTTTACCTGCCAAAATCATTGTATTTCTGTCCATCCAGCCCTGAGATTTACACAACTCACCAAACAGCACAACCTGGCTGGTGACATTAATTTTCTCTTCTACAGTCAAGAAATATTGCTGGAAAACTGTCCTGCCCCAGTCCTGATTGGAACCTTTGCTCTCTGATTGGTTCCTTGTGCATCCCTTCCATCTCTCAAAGATAGACTTAATAAATCAAATTAATACATATCTACATTAATTGGTGCTTAACGTCTGAAATTGCCTGGAGTGTAGTTTGATAAGGTCCTGTTTAGGTGAGCTTTGGGCCTATGACAATGTCATCAGTTTGAGACACAACTGAGAACAATTGGAATTCATTAACATGTGCATTTGGCCTGCAGGTGGCCATCTTCTACTTTAATGCCATGTACACACAGGCGGACTTTTTGACCGGACTGGTCCGACTGAACGAATCCGTTGGATAATCCGACCGTGTGTGGGCTTCATCGGACCTGCAGCGGATTTTTTCGGTCGAAAATCAGACGGACTTTAGATTTGGAACATGTTTCAATCTTTGAAATCTTTCAGACTGACTCGAGTCCAGTCGAAAAATCCGCTCGTCTGTATGCTAGTCCGACGGACAAAAACCAACGCTAGGGCAGCTATTGGCTACTGGATATCAACTTCCTTTTTTTTAGTCCGGTCGTACGTCATCATGTACGAATCTGACGGACTTTGGTGTGATCGCGTTTAGGCAAGTCCGTTCATTCGAAAGTCCGTCAAAAGTCAGTCGGAAAGAATGTCGGACCTTTGATGCCGAAAAGTCTGCCTGTATGTACATGGCATAAGGGGGCGCCCATGTGGAAAGTTTTTGGGTTGTGGGTTGTTTAGCTCAGTGTAGAGCTTACCAGTGTGCAGAGTCCTTGCCAGATATGCCGTTTAAGGGCTTGTTGGCTCACTTTTATTAATAAGAAAGAAAATGTCCAAAAACTAGGTTTCCCACGCAGGGGTTTCCACCATTGATGAAAAACAAAAGAAAGATTCAGCCTTCTGGCTCTTTTAAGCAGCACCGCTGCTCAGGTTTTATGCCCCAGTCTTCTTGACCATGTAACAGGATTCCTGTATTCACGTGCAAACACTGTACTTCATTAGCACTCTTCCTTCCACAGCTTTACTGGTGCGCCAGCCCACAGGCTTGGGCCATTTGTTCCATGACAGACTGCACCATGCAGCCCTCTGGCTTCTCTCTTGCACACCTGGACTCCTGGGGGGGGGGGGGGGGGGGCAGAACCCTGGTCCTGGCTCTGCTATTAGCCCAGATCCCACCTGCACAATCAATCTCCTGGCTATTCCCGAAACGTGGTCCCAGGATTGGATATTTCATCCCACCCAAATCATTACAAAATCTCTAGACTTCAGGTCCCAAACCGGATTCTACCAACCACAAACGAAACAGAAAAATCAGTTTCCTCATCCTGGAGCCCCTTAACCTGCCTAGCTGAGAATCATTGGCCATATAAAACATGAAAGGGAACTGTGCTGTCACAAATGTTACAGTGTAGCAGTCCGCAATAACAGAGGGAATCTGGGACTTTAAATAAAGTGTGTGTGGCTGTTAAAATACTGTTTTTCTGGTATTTACATCAATATTCTGTAAATTATATTGATGAGGAAAGTTCCAAGAAAGTCTGTTCAGTTCTTATGTAAAAACTCAAAAATTGATTTAATAATAAAATAGCAAAACATTACAAGAACAAAATCAAAATGTAGAATGTAAAAATAACATCAGTAATGTATTATTTCTTAAAGCGGTAGTAAACCCGCTGACTTTTTTTTTTTCCCCACACCTGTAAGGGAAAAGGCATAATGAGCTAGTACCTACCGCATACTAGCTCATTATGAGATACTTACCTTAGAACGAGGCGCCGGCATTTCACTCGGTCCACGCCATGCATGCGGGAGACTTTTTTCCGGCAAAGTCCAGCGGCTGCCGGGCTCTCAGCCGAGAATCCCCTGTGCGCATGCACCACTGCAGTCAGCGGCTCATTGCGAGGGGAATATCTCCTAAACCGTACAGGTTTAGAAGATTTTTTTTTTTACCTACAGGTAAGCCTTATTATAGGCTTACCTGTAGGTAAAAGTTTAAAAAATAGGTATACAACCGCTTTAAGATAAAGACTGCATCAGATATCTTTGTGTGTGTGTAAAGCTGAGGCAGCTTCCTTCAATGTCTCATGGTGTCTGCGTCTGAAGCAAATCTTTTGTTCAAAAGCTTCTACTCCACGAATCAAACCCATGAAAATAGCCCCCACCTTCCTAAAAAGGGTTGGTTTGTCTTATAGTTCCACAGACTTAGTGGCAAATGGTTTTCTAACTTTCAGTCTAACGCCAGATGTTAAAATACAACACCATCTCTATTCACGACATTCCATGGGAATAGGCAAGAAGAGCTATGTGTAAAGTTTAACCACCTCAATACAGTGCATTTTCGCCCCCTTCCTGCCCAAGCCATTTTTCAGCTTTCAGCGCTGTCGCATTTTGAATGACAATTGCGCGGTCATACAACACTGTACCCAAATGAAATTGTTTTGATTTTTTCCCCCCAAATAGAGCTTTTTTTTGTGGTATTTGATCACCTCTGCGGTTTTTATTTTTTGCGCTATAAACAAAAGAAGAGTGACAAGTTTTAAAAAAAACACAATCATTTTTACCTTTTGCGATAATAAATATCCAATTTTTTTTTCTTTAAAACAAATTTTTCCTCAGTTTAGGCCGATATGTATTCTTGTACATATTTTTGGTAAAAAAAATCGCAATAAGCGTATATAGATTGGTTTGCGCAAAAGTTATAGCGTCTACAAAATAGGGGATAGTTTTATAACATTTTTATTTTTTTATTTTTTTTTACTAGTAATGGCGGCGATCTGCGATTTTTATCGTGACTGCGATATTGCGGCGGACACATCGGACACTTTTGACACATATTTGAGACCATTCACATTTATACAGCGATCCGTGCTATAAAAATGCATTGATTACTGTATAAATGTGACAGGCAGGGAAGGGGTTAACACTAGGTGGTGATTGATGGGTTAACTGTGTTGCTAGGGAGGAATTCTAACTGTAGGGGGCGGGGACTCGCTAGGGGAGGAGACCGATCGGTGTTCCTCTGTGCTGGGAACACACCATCAGTCTCCTCTCCTCTGACAGGACCGTGGATCTGTGTGTTTACACACACAGATCCACGGTCCTGCTGTGTTACCGGCAATCGCGGGTGACCGGCGGACATCGCGGCCGCCGGGCACGCGCACCGGGTGCCTAGTGACACGACGGGCACGCCCCCTGGTGGCCTAGGAAAGCGAGGACGTCATATGATGCCCGCCCGCCACGAGAGCTGCACCACCTGGCCGTCAATTGACGGCCGGCGGTCGGCAAGCAGTTAAATATAAGGAAAAAGGATATAACTTATTTTACCTCTAAATCAAATACTACATAAATCAGTATGTATATTATATTCATTGAAAACATATGAATATAATAGGTATATTAAAACATAGGTGGCGCTGGTTGGCACTGGTAGGTGGCACAGAAGCCTCTGCAGAGGCTCTCCTCGATCGGGACTGATGTCCCTCTCACAGCCGCCGGTGATCGCCTTTTTTCTTTCTCCTCACACTAGCAGTGTGAGGAGAAAAAATAGCCAATCTGTTTACAGATCACGTGGTAAGGGGTTGGGATCGACCCCTTACTCTGATCTGTGATCAGCCGAGTCTCACAAACTCGCTTATCACAGAGCGCGCCCTGCAGGGGGGCGCACAGGCTGCTCGAGCCCGGGAGGACATCTATGGACGCCCTCCTGGCTAATCAGGTCCGCACTGCAGCCGTCTTGCGGCTATAGCGTGGACGGGAAGTGGTTAAGGTCAAACATTGAATGATGATGGTCCCTAGCCACATAACACACCTCCATCCCTAGAGGCTTGCCATTGGGGGGACTTGGCAGGGGGGAGGAGCCAGGATCACCGGCGGGGGACCCAAAAAAAAAAAGAGGATTAGTGCTGCTCTGCGAAAAACCATTACACAGAGCAGGTAAGTATAACATGTTTGTTATTTCATTTTTTGGAAGTTACAACCTTTACAATGACTTTAAAGGTCCACTTTAACTTTTTACAGCACAGTTTCATAAATACGTAACATTTTCCCCAATAAAAATGTGAAGCATCAACCTTCATGTTTTATGAACAAGCCCACAAACCCTCTCGCCTCATACATGAAAGATACAAAATGACAACATGTTATCACATGGGATCTGATGAAATTCTCATCACAACTGGATAAAACATAATCTTATTTTGTTATTCTCTTGTCTCCATGGACCAGCTAGCGGTGCTCTATTGCCTGAAGCTTTTAATCACGAGCAAATCACGACAAGTCTACTTAATGATCCGTCAGTTTAAAGCATACCTCTCGTTCTACAATTTCCTGTAGTGTGTTTATACGGCTGATGATGTTATGATAATTACTGCTCGCTCAAGGCCTGCCAGTGCCGCTTTTTGAAAGCTGTTACTTGATTGCTAGGTGACAAGTGGGGCCACTTAAAAGTCATTAGGCTTTTTTTTTTAATTTTTCATCTGAAATGTGAAGCAGTAATCAAAATATTTCCCCTGGCATATTCAGTCTTTATTTCATGTTAACTTGAGCAGAAAATTGGCATTTGTGGGGTTTATTTTTACCAAGTGCTGCACATTTGTACTTTGAAGAGCGATGGAATTTTCTGATGAACATTTGTTTCAATCATGGACTCAATTCATATTTTTTGATCTGATAAGGAATTGCGTAACCCATAGAAGGCTAATGCTTATCAGATGTGCTTCTAAAAGGAATCTCTTGAAAAAAATATTGTATGATTGGGTGATGATTATTTTTTTTTAACTCTAACTTTTATCTGCAATTATTGCATTTTAGGGTACAAATAGTTAGACTAGATGTATATGTGGTGGTAGTCACGCTAAACTGGACTTTTTCTCTAATGCTGAAGACATTTTGGAAGGGATTTACTAAAGCTGATACACCCAGAATCTGGGGCAGCTTCTAGGTTTTAGCCCCCATTCACATTTGTCCGATTTGACATGCGATTTGACAGGTCAAATTGCATGTCAAATCACAGCCTAATGCCGTCAATGGGAGCGTCCCAATCGGTGCGACGCCGACTTTGCGGCACCGCACCAATTTGCAAAAGTAGTTCCTGCACTACTTTTGGCGACCTCGGAGGTGATTTCAATAGACTTCTGTGCATGAACCCCACACAGATGTCTTTCAATTTACCCCCAAAGTCAGACTGAAATGCTGCTTTGAAATTGTGCGAGTTCAGATGAATTTGCGTGATTTCAAAGCCGCATTGATGTGAACGAGGGCTTATTGTCAAAGCTTAAAGTGGCTGAAAAGGCACAAGGCTTTTTACTTTCATGCATTCTATGCATGAAGGTCAAAGAAAAACTTTCTGTGCGCAGAAGCCCCCCCAGCATATTGAACTATTCACAGACAGACCAGATGTATGTTAGCATGAGATAAGTCGTCCAGTAAAAGTGACTGTTACAGCGGTTGGGACATACTCCAGGGGCTCTTTCACTTGCAGTGCTAGCTGAAGAGCAATCCACATTTGGGCAGTGAGGAGACGTTGTATTGCCTCATCACCACCTTCTTTAACCCCTGCGTGCATTGCACATGGTTACAGGGCCCTTGCAGCGTAGACCTGTTCGCTTGATTGACAAAGGCTATAATTCCTGCCGCATAGGAAAGGTTAATGGCTGCAGCATGTGCACACCCCCAGCTGCTGCTTCTGCAGCTAAAGGGGGTAGCAGTTGGGAGGCAGTAAAAGCCCTGTGGTTGAGATGTGGTTTTACCTCCAACCTCACGTGTGAACGATCCCTAACACAGCCAGGGATGCTGAAGTAGCAGTAGCAGCATGTTTTTTTAAAGTTGATCCCCCAGGCACATGTAGGCTGCCAATGCTGACTTATGCAGCGTACACACGGTCGGACTTTTCGACCGGACTGGTCCGACGGACCGAGTCCGGCGGACAATCCGATCGTGTGTGGGCTTCATCGGACCTGCAGCGGACTTTTCCAGTCGAAAATCTGAAGGACTTTAGATTTGGAACTTGCTTCAAATCTTTACGTCGTAACTCCGTCGGACCCAGAAATCCGCTCGTCTGTATGCTAGTCCGACAGACAAAAACCGACGCTAGGGCAGCTATTGGCTACTGGCTATCAACTTCCTTATTTTAGTCCGGTCGTACGTCATCATGTACAAATCCGTTTGACTTTGGTGTGATCGTGTGTAGGCAAGTCCGTTCGTTCAAAAGTCCGTCAGAAGTCCGCCGAAAGCCCGTTGAAAGTCCTTCTGAAAGTCCGTCGGACCAGTCCAGTCGAAAAGTCCGCCCGTGTGTACGCGGCTTTACTGGCCCTTCAGCAGGTTTTCTTTTCTGCAACCCGTGTTGATGGGGGAATCCCTCTCATGGAGCCATGGGGGGTTATTTACGAAAGGAAAATCCACTTTGCACTCCAAGTGCACTGCAAGTGCACTTGGAAGTGCAGTCGCTGTAAATCCGAGGGGGACATGCAAGCAAAATAAAAAACAGCATTTTAGCTTGCACATGATTGGATGATAAAATCAGCAGAGCTTCCCCTCATTTCAGATCTACCCCTCGGATTTACAGCAACTGCACTTGCAGTGCAAAGTGGATTTGCCTTTCGTAAATAACCCCCATGGTGTTCTCCCAGCTGGGCAAGCCGCCCCCGCCAGGAGAACACAGTTATTATTGCTAGTGGCTATAACAGTCAGTCGTTGACAATAATGGCATAGAAAATCCAATAAGCTGGTTGTACCCAAGTTAATTGATCGATCAACTTGGATAAATTCAGCCTGCCCATATATGGTGAGAATCTCCTCTGGTTCCTGCTGAACCGGCTGAGATTCAAACCGTTTATTGCGGCTTTAGATTTCAGGACTTCTTGAGTCACCGACCTGGAACTAGTCAAAAGTTCTGACTTTACAGCCAATAACAGCAGGGAAAACAGCAAAAGCAACCTTCATATGTTTGCTAACAAAGTATGGAGTATATGTATGAATGTGAGTAAGGGACCTTAGATTGTAATCTCCTTTAGGGCTGGGACTAATGTGAATGTGCGGTATATGAAAAGCACTACATACTTTGTTGATGCTATATACAGTAAGTACCTGAAATAAATCAAATAAACATGCACTGTAGTAAAACAGTAGCTTTAAGTCCAACCCACCATTTGCCCACCCTTTGCCACAAGCTTTGGCTGCAACAGGAAATGTTGTTACTGGCGGGATCTCCAGGTAGACATTTTTACAACAGATTCTCAAAAAAATATTTGCTTATGAAAACTGTATACAATGATGTATGATGCTAAACATACTGAAAAAACATATTAAGGCCACATTCAAACTTGCAAATGGGCCTAACACCAGGGCTGATCACTCGCAGGTGATTGCCTCAAGAGCAAATACATGCAATCGATTAGCTGCGGGACCCTCGCTGCGTGTTAATTTGCAAGTGTGTGTCTTGTTTTTTTTTTTTTAAAAATACCAAACGTTACACATACCTGCAAAACCACTGCACAGAGCAGCCCTGATCCTTCTCTTCTCAGGTCCCTCGCCAGCCCCTCCCTCCTGCCCGCACAGCAATCAGCTTGCAATGGGGGCACCCAAGCCGAGCCACTGCTCTGTGTGTCCATTCAGACATGAAGCCGCGGCTCAACCCCACCCCGCTCCCTCTTTCTCCTCATTGGCTCACTGACTTTGATTGACAGCAGCGGGTTCCAATGGTGTTTTAGCCAATCAGGAGGGAGAGTCCCGGACAGCCGAGGCTCTCTTGCAACATCGCTGGATCGAGATGGGGCTCAGGCAAGTATTAGGGGGGCTGAGCTACACACAGAAGGATTTTTTTTTTATCCTAATGCATAGATTGCATTAAGATAAAAACCCTTCTGGCTTCAGAACCACTTTAATCAAATATGTTAGAAGACCTATTCAGGTCATTATAATCCCTCCTTGACTATTGACGGCGACAGCATTCCCCCGTCTGCCGCATCCTGCCTTATCTTCCCCCCTTCTATTGACGCCAGGCATAGAAGTTTGCAGTTAAGGTGGTCAGGACCTGTCTGATTACCTGACTTCCCTATAAATCTTATAGCTGCCTGTGTAGTAATTTAAAAATACCCTCCTGTCTGTGTACTATTGCAATAATAGCTATTTAGCCTTTTGCTACGTTCCAATTCCCCTTCACTAAATATGTGGCAAATTGCATTGTTTTTAAAGGCTGTGCATGGCATATACTTAATTAAATGTCATGTATTAAACAAACAACAGAATGCCGCAAATTACCTCTCTGGAATGCCATGTCCCAGGAATACAAATTTACACCAAACAGACAATTGCCTAATTTTTAGCATGGCTCAGGAATCCTTTATCTTATATATCATGGTGTGGTAATAGTGATGTGCTTACGAAACTGCTGGGCTCACAGCTGGAGGTATCACTGAACTAATACGCCATCATTTGTACTGATATAAGATAATGAACTTTAATGGCATATATTACCGAGGGGCCACAAGAGACGGCGGGCATAGACAGCAGATGATGAGACACAGCTCGCTAATGTAAGCAAACAGCTGGGTGTCTTGTGGCTGTTTGTACTTTAACACCAGCCGTGTCACAGCATTTGCGAGAAAAGTGACCTGGAAAATGGAAATGACTGCGGCTCTGAAAAGGTAATCATTTTTCTCAAGTTCATTAATATGGCAAATATTCCCAGAATGCTTTTGGGTCCATTTAGCAATTCCCAGTACTTTTATATTAGATTTCTATTAGTTATAAAAATTAGATTTAGCCTGACATAGGGCAGACTGGCTGAGTGGTTTTAGCGTACTATCGCATATTAATAGTAAATGTGTCATGAGGAAAGTAAACTGGGCTGCCATTACTGATCTCGTTCTGAAAATGCTAGGGCCTGGGCTGCCATGCTGACCCTCTGATTTCAATACTTTAGGAGTAACAGACTTGGAAGAAGTTTGCAGGTCAGAAAAGATGAAGGAAACTCAGAACCATTCTTGGAAGTGGAGGTCAATGTTGTCAGTTTCCATGATTCTGTTATTGAGATTCCCTTAGGTCGGGCTCACACTGGTACGACAAACGCTCCGACATTGGGAGCTCATGTCTCATGAGGTGTGAAAAATCAATGTTTCCCTATGGGAGCCGTCTCAACTGGTCCGACACAAGTCGGTCCGACTTTGAAAATGCTCCCTGCACTACTTTGATCCTACTTCAGCCCATTGAATATCACTAAAGTCGGACTTAAAGTCGTATCGCGGTCTTAACTGATCCGACTTTGTCATGCGACTTCTGTTTTGATGATCTTGAAGGGGAATCCCACGCCAAAATGTAAAAAAAATGGCATGGGTTCCCCCTCCAAGACCATACCAGATCCATAGGTCTGGCATAGATTTCAAGGGGAACCAAAATCCATACCAGACCTTTATCTGAGCACGCAGCCCGGCAGGTCAGGAAAGGGGATGAGCGCCCCCCCCTCAACATGAGGGGGGTGGGTGCTTTGGGGCAGGGGGGCCCTGCGCACCCCAAAGCACCTTGCCCCCATGTTGATGGGGACAAGGGCCTCTTCCCGATATCCCTGGCCGTTGGTTGTTGGGGTCTGCGGGCGGGGGGCTTATCAGAATCTGGAAGCCCCCTTTAACAAGAGTGCCCCCAGATCCTGGCCCCCCCACCCTATGTGAATGAGTATGGGGTATATTGTACCCCTACCCATTCACTTAAAAAAAGTGTCAAAAATAAAACGCAGTACACAGGTTTTTTAAGTAATTTATTAAGACAGCTCCAGCGTCTCTTCCGATTTCTTCTCCCCTCTCCCGCTCTTCTGCCTCCTCTGCTGATGTCTTCTTCCTCTGCCTGTTCTTCCCTCCTCTCCGGGTCTTCTCTGCTCTCCGCTGATGTCTTCTAGCCCTCTCTGGTGCTTCTCCCTGTCTGCTGTCTTCTGCCTCTGCCGGGTCTTCGCTGTCTTCTCGCTCTTTTGCTGGGTCTTCTCTGCTGTCTTCTCCCTCTGTTCTTCTTCTGATGTTACTTATATTGGTATGGGCGAAGTCACTGGGTGATGTCATCTGGAGACCCCGCCCCTTATGACATCACCGCCCGGGGCATGATGGGGCAGTGACGTCATAAGGGTGCGGGGGGCAGAGGCAGAAGACAGCGGGACAGAGGGAGAAGAACCAGAGAGGGCTAGAAGACATCAGCGGAGAGCGGAGAAGACCCGGAGAGGGGATTAGAACCGGCAGAGCAGAAGACATCAGCAGAGGAGGCAGAAGAGCCGGAGAGGGGAGAAGAGATCGGAAGAGACGCCAGAGCTGCCTTAATAAATTACTTTAAAAACCTGTATACTGCGTTTCATTTTTGACACTTTTTTTTAGGTGAATGGGTAGGAGTACAATGTACCCCATACTCATTCACATAGGGTGGGGGGTCGGGATCTGGGGACACCCTTGTTAAACGGGGCTTCCAGATTCCGATAAGCCCCCCACCCGCAGACCCCGACAACCAACAGCCAGGGTTGTCGGGAAGAGGACCTTGCTCCCATAAACATAGGGGCAAGGTGCTGCGGCCTGGTACGGTTCAGGAGGGGGGGGCACTCATCCCAACCCCCTTTCCTGACCTGCCGGCTGCATGCTTGGATAAGGATCTGGTATGGATTTTGGGGGGAAATCCATGCCAGACCTAAGGGTCTAGTATGGCCTTGGAGGAACCCATGGCGTTTTTTTTTTTAATTTGGCATGGAGTTTCCCCTAAAGATAAGTGCCTGGTATTGTCGGGATCAAAGTCGGATCCCCCGTTCATTTAAGTCGGACAAATGTGGGACTTCAAGTCGCAGGGCAAAGTCGTATCCAGTGGTGAACCCAGCCTTAAAGCCCAACTGAACGTTCAGTTTAAATCAGCTAAATACATTCCAGGTGCATAAATATAAAACTTCTGAAAAATCAGTGCACTGCCTCTAAACAATCACAAAGTGCACTTAATAATTGAAAATTCATATAAAACCAAAATAAATAATAAATAGATACCCAATTCTAAAAAAAAAATGATCAATAGAAAAAAAGGTGTGTTATACCTTTTGCCTCCCTGGCGGTATGATTATGTCAGATTTTTGATGCTCAAAGCGGTACAATGTTTTGCATGGAAATTTGGCGTTTTATATTGGAGGCCTGTAATTCTTAGGAATAACACACTTAAATCTGTCCAAACAATAGTCTAGTACAGGGGTTATCAACCCCCAGTCCCTGGCCCACTACCGGGCCGTAGCGCTTCTTCAGCTGGGCCGCCAGTAAGAGACAGCGCTGGGTGGATGGAAGAAGCGAGTGGGCGGACAAGCAGAGATAATATCTCTCTCTGCCCCCCGTATCACCACTCTTCCGCCCTCAAAGCCCGGCACTGTGACAGATCGAGCGGAGACACAGCTCGCACTCACAGTGTGAGGACATCGCAGGATCCTGGGGACAAGGTAAGTAATTTTGCCTGGATCCTGCCATGTGATCCCAAGTCTGGCTCGGGGCTACCGCTTTTGGTACTGAAAATTCACCCCGAGCCGCACTTGGGAATACTGCCAGGGAGGGTAAATACTACTGACATTCGTAAGATGTATATTCTCAAAAAGTTCCTACATGTAAAAGTTCAAAAAATTTACCTCAATAATGAACAAAAAATGATAAATGAGTGCATTATACCTTTAAATACCAATAACAAATTCCAAAAATGTTGGTGTAAGACAGTTGTCTCCAAACTGTGGCCTGTGGGCCGAAAGCTGCTCTTTGCTTTCCTGTATGCAGCCCCACTGATACAAGGCGCTATTCCTCCCACAGACAACAATGATGGGGGTCATTCTTTCCACTGACAACAATGATGGGGCATTTTTCCTCCCTCTGACACCAATGACAGAGCACAATTTCTCCTATATAATCTTTTACCTCCCACTGACCACCAAGCCTGAGACATTGTCTACTCCCACTGACACTGGGGCATTTTCTACCCCAACTGCCCACAGTCTGGCTCCAAGTCTGATGAACAGTAAAGCACCACTTTGTTTAGAAAGTTTGGAAACCGCTGGTGTAAGACAATCTTGTGATCCAGTATGACTTCACAAGCTCCCCCACCTCAGGCGTCCTACTAGAGATGATAGACCTCTAAACAATAGGAGGTCATCTGGGCATTTATCATAACTGATCAGAGCTTTCCAGCGCTCTCCAACTCTAGTGTCCGTCACACATGCTCATATAAATGCTTGCACATTATCACCATAGGGGGAAGAAAAAAGAGCCCAGGTACATTATAAACCTTTTTTTTTTTTATTTAGATTTCAATATGTTTATTACTTTTTCACAAATAAAAGTTACATAAACATAATATAACTCTAGACTTTGCCAAAAGAGGAGAGTAATATTCAAATGTTTTCAAGTAGTAATGTAAACATTTTCAAACAACATGTCTGTAAAGTAAGTGACTGGATATATCACAGAAAAAGAAAACTATTTTTTCAACTCTTTTTATTTAAAACACAATAGGGTAATCACAATGTAGTACTCATAACAAACAGAGAACAGCACTACTGCACAACGAGCAGCGGACATGATGACGTCACACAGCAGGCTCCTCCCAACGCGTTTCCTTACAGAGAACACCTTCAGGGGAAAGGAGTCCTACCCCTGAAGATGGTCTCTGCAACAAAACACGCTGGTAGGAGCTTGTTGCGAACGTCATGACGTCCGCCGCTCGGTGTGCAGTGGTACAGCAAATACAAAATTATAGAGGTAGCCTGACCGCCGCACACCTCACCCGGCCTGAGTGGTAAGCACTTGGAGCAAGATTATATTAGATACCTGATCTTCATCCCTATGTATGCTTAGGAACATATAGGGAATGTAAAGGTGGAAGCCATGCAGGAAAATATGTAGCTAAGAACAAGCCTCAAGGGATCGTTCTGAAATGAGGCTGGGGGGTAAAAAACTGCGGTTGAGCCACAATTTAACACCCCATTTAGCTGCAGAGGGCAGTGATATTGGCATGACCACAACGCTTTGCTTTGTGGCTGCAGCAGGAATTATATCCCCTATCCCTTTCCCCGAACACAACACATTGAAGTTCATGGGACCACACTACAAGCACCCCACAACTGCATGCGGGGATCAAGGGGTTAAAGCAGGTGGTGAGGAGGGGATACAGCGCCTCTTCGCCCTTGTCAAATGCTCTCTGAAGTGTGATCTGAATACAGATCTCTCTTCAGAGACCACCGCTAGTGTGAACAAGCCCCTAGGGCCCATTATAACTGCCCAGTGCTTTGTGGTGCGTTACTGCATGCACATTAATGTGTAGTATTTCATGTGTTAAGGCAGTGCATTCATTCTGAATGGGCTACCAGTGCACCAAAACACATATTTTAATGAACTTGTACCCTTTGTTTGCACTAGAACACACAGATACACATGTATTGTGGTATGCTGCTAGGTGCATCTATGAGATAGACAGGACAACTGAAGTAGGCAGGCTGACAACCCCCCTGCTAATTGCAAGGCAGCAAGAAGTGCTGTTGCTAAACAAAAATTTGCAACAGATTCACAAAAAAATAATTTTGGGTTTACGTACATCTTAACTATCTATATTTATATTTAAAAAATGCTATTCTGATACATTTTTTTTTACGTTGCTTAAATAAATTGTGATATAAGCTTGAATTGCAGGCTGCCACTATACATGAGTAACGTCATCACTAAGAAATATTATTCAGTATACGCACAGTTCTGTACATCTTACTGGGCCCCTCCTTTTCAATATATTGTCTGCTCGGTTCACAGCTCCATGCAGATTATTTGGGGATTTTGTTTTCCACTTTACAGCTCTCCGAGTCAGCTCCCGTTCTGAGAGGCCTGAAATTTTATCTCATGTGTTATTACTTGTGACAACAGCGTCCTACAATGTGTTCCAGATTTATACTCTTAATTTCATACCGCTTGAATAGAAGTGCTTTATTGTGAGTCGCTAGGATTTCATTCATATTCCTGGCTGCCAGCACTTTGAATTACTTTTATTGGATGAACCCACCTTCTTAGTATAATGGGGTTAAATGGACCGGTTGGGTCGAATTAAAGGACAGCTTTGGTGTTAAAAATATTGTTGTTATTGTGTAGGTATAGTGTGGGTTATAGCAAAGTAGGTATAATTGTGTATTTTATTTATGCAAATACATTATATTGGTTTGCAGTGTCTAGACTATAGAGCAGTGCTTCTCAACTGATTTTGTCATGGCATCCTTTGAAAGTATCAAGGCACCCCTGTCCAAAATAACGTCCGTCCCCCCCCTCACATCAGAGTCCTCAGTCAATCCCCCCCCTTCACATTGGATTCCTCTGTCCCCTGGAGTTTGGGAGGGTATAGGATGGCTCATAAGGTTTTGTATGCTCCCAAGCAATTGGGAGTTCCCTACCTCCTTCGCTGTTATCAGGAAGCTTCATAATTCATTGATTCAACTTACACAAATTTACCCCACTAAATACAGGCCTGAGTGGCTTATATTGGAATCCCAGGCTGGCCATTCACTCCCCTTATGTGGATGCCGTTCAAACATCGCAAAGCTATACTGTCACCCACTTTGTCACATTCCTTGCTCTTATGGGACACTGCATGTCAATTGTTTCCTTTAAAATCAGCACATACACCTGTGGCTCCTCTCTTTGGTAATCCAGATTTTCCCCTGGCCTGACCTTTCCTCAGTTTTCCTGGTGGCTAAATAAAGGCCTATACCATATTGGTCATTTTATAGACCATATGGAGATTTGCTTCCAGAATACTTCAACCAGACCCTTGAGATGCCCCCTGTGGAATCCTTCTTTCTAACCAAATTCTCAATTTTTTACATTCCCTTAAGCAGTTTACAGGCGATATTATTATTATTTATCATTATTATTATACAGGATTTATATAGCGCCGACAGTTTACGCAGCGCTTTACAACATGAGGGCAGACAGTACAAGTACAATACAATTCAATACAGGAGGAATCAGAGGGCCCTGCTCGTTAGAGCTTACAATCTAGGAGGGATGGGTCAAGTTATACAAGAGGGTAACAGCTGTGGGGGCTGAGCTAATGGAGAAAATAGTGCAGTTGTTAGATGGAGGCAGGATAGGCTTCTCTGAAGAGGAAAGTTTTCAGGGATCGCCAAAAGGTGTATAAATTTGGAGACAGTCTGACAGATTGGGGTAGGGAATTCCAGAGTATGGGCGAGGCTCGGGAGAAGTCCTGGAGGCGGATATGGGAGGAGGTGATGAGGGATCTAGAGAGCAGGAGGTCTTGGGAGGAACGGAGACGGCGATTAGGTTGGTATTTTGAGACTAGGCTAGTGATGTAGCTGGGGGCACAGTTGTGGATGGCTTTGTAACTTATTGTTAGTATTTTTAATTTAATTCGTTGGGCGAGTGGCAGCCAATGGAGGGGTTGGCAGAGAGGGGTAGCAGACACTGAGCGGTTTGTAAGGTGGATGAGTTTGGCAGCAGCATTCATGATGGACTGAAGGGGGGATAGTCTATTTAAAGGTAAGCCAATGAGGAGTGAGTTGCAGTAGTCGAGGCGAGAGATAACCAGGGAGTGAATCAGGAGCTTTGTGGTTTCATTGGTTAGAAAGGGACGTAGTTTAGAGTTGTTGCGGAGGTTGAGGTGGCAAGCTTTGGAAAGTGATTGGATGTGGAGCCGAAAGGAGAGTTCAGAGTCCATAATAACACCTAGCACCCTGACGTGGGGACGGGTGGATGGTTGTGCTGTTGCTCTTGACAGACAAGTCAGGGGAAGAGGCACATGGGGGAGGAAATATTATAAGCTCGGTTTTGGACAAGTTGAGTTTGAGGAAGTGGTGTGACATCCATACAGATATGTCAGTTAGTAAGTTAGTGATGCGTGAGGAGACTGATGGAGTGAGTTGAGGGGTGGAGAGATAGATTTGTGTGTCGTCAGCATAGAAAACATTGCTACTAGGATGTTATATGAGCAAAGATGTCTCCGGGACTCGAATTCCAGGGGCAGCATCTGAATGCTTTATTGTTTTTTTCTCTGCTTTGCCAGATAAATTGCCCTATCAGTGGGCTTGGGAAGTGGATCTGGGAGCGGAGATTTCCCATGAGGATTGGTCCAGCTGGATGGCGAGAACACACTCTGGGATACTTAATATGACTCTGGTAGAGGCAAATTACAAGGTTATATCCCGTTGGTACTTGGAGCCTTGCAAAAAAAGCTAAAATCTATCCTGATACGTCTTCCATGTGCTTCAGAGGATGTCGAAATGAGGGTACCATGTTTCATGTGTGGTGGACTTGCCCCAAAGTCAAGTGGTATTGGACTAGAGTTTTTATTCTGATACACACAGTCGGGAAAGTGAAGGTTTCCAAATCCACTAAAATGGCCTTGTTGAATAAACCTATGGAGGATGTCCATAGGAGTACACAATCCCTTATATTTTACATTTTTAAGGGGCTAAAAAGGACTATCATGAGGCATGGAAGTCCCCAGTGGTTGATCTGGCTGCCATAAAAAATAAATTGTCCTGGATAATGATACATGAGAAAATAGCTAGCCTTCTCAAAAACAAACAGGACAAGTTTGAAAAAATTTGGATCCCTTGGCTGCTCTACTTGCAACCACTTGAATGAGCCGACCATAAATGGGCCTGAGTCTGGGGGCTGAAGAGGAGCGACTCTACCCTTCTTCCCTTCCTCCTTTCTCATTTTTTACCATACTACCCAGCTGTACTGCTCTTTTTTCTCATCCACCATTGCTATAATCTTGTCTTTTTTTTCCTTCCCTTTTTTTTGGTACAGCATCAATGGTTTTAAGTCAGCAATGCATATCAAATCATATTGGAATTGATGTTTTACTGGAGAATGTCCAGATTTTTTCCTATGGGGATGCCTAGGGGCTGGACTGGATCTACTGGGCATTGTACTGAGGGCACAACACAGCCCTTACCAGTCTCTACTCATCCCATCTCTTATGAGACATCTAATTGCTAACAAGCTTTCTTGATGTGTATTTTCCCCTATTTTTTTTAATGTCAAATTGTACACCTTACACTAGTTGGCTTATATCTGGGATATTGTTCTTTTTATACTTAAATTCATTAAATACATTGAAACAGAGTCCTCAGTCCCCCTCCCTTCACATCAGGGTCATCAGTCTCCCCATTCTTCATATTAGAGTCCTCAGCCCCCCCCCCCCCTCTATCCTTCACATCAGAGTGCTCAGTCCCCTCATCCTTCACATCAGAGTCTTCAGTCCCACCATACCTCACATCAGAGTCTTCAGTCCCACCATACCTCACATCAGAGTCTTCAGTCCCACCATACCTCACATCAGAGTCTTCAGTCCCACCATACCTCACATCAGAGTGCTCAGTCCCCTCCATCCTTCACATTAGAGTGCTCAGTCGCCTCCATCCTTCATATCAGAGTGTTCAGTCCCTCACCCTTCACATTAGAGTGCTCAATCCTCCCATTCTTCACATCAGAGTGCTCAGTCCCCCCATTCTTCCCATCAGAGTACTCAGTCCCCCCATCCTTTACCAGAGTGCTCAGTGCCCTCATCCTTTACCAGAGTGCTCAGTGCCCCATACTTCACATTAGAGTCCTCAGCCTCCCCCCTTCCATCAAGTCCCAAGCCTCCATGCCTCTCCCCCCTTTACATCAAAGATCTCAGAACCCCCCTCCCACTCTTCACATCAGAATCCTCTGTCCCCCCATTCTTCGAGCGTCCCCCTGTAGTCACTGTGCAGTTGGGCAGCTGCTCACATAGAAGGACCTGGAAGATCGTGGCTATCACTATTGTGTCACCAAAGACTACAGTGATTTCCAGCTTCCCCAGAGGTCCATCAGTTTTGAGTAATGCTTACATTGTGCCAAGCTGGACCAATGTACAGTAAGTATGCAATGCAGATCATTTCTGGAGTTCAGCTTTAACAGGTACCACAGCCAACCAGACAATCTGTACACATAAATGAACCAAGACAGCATTGCTCTCTCCTCATTTGCCTGCCATAATATGTAAATTACAGCTTGCAACAAAACCCATTAATTACCAGTCTGAATAGCGACAAGTACTCCGACTCTCCATCAACTCCCATAATGTTTTAAAATACAAAGTGAATACATCGATGTTGTTCTTTTTTTTTTTTATTTGAAATTCAATTTTCCACAAGCCTCTAATGGATTCTCCTGAATGTGATTGCCAGCCTCGTGTGATATATGGGGCTTTAAATGTTATGTATAAATGTTTGTTGTGGGGTGCGGTGACAGGTGGCTCTATATTACGGCTTGGCGGATTACGGATGCCGCTTTGATACATGGTAGTTCTTCTGTCATAGTCATTTTGTTCCCATTTAAATTTCGATGAATAACTCATACCAATATAGACAGCATTCTCGATAAAGAGCTGAAATAATGTACTGAAGAATCAATGAGGCATGGACCAATTTCAGACAATTACTCTAAAAGGCAAATTCATTTTCTACATCTTAGCTAATAAAAGGGAAGGCAATATGACTGCCGTCAAAGTGGTAGAATAAAAACTTAGTAGAACTTCGTCACCTTCGAAAACTTGGTCTGTGAAAGAGGGTTAGTGGGCAAAACATCAAAATGTGAGACTGGTAAAAGTCTGTTCACACTTGATATATTATTTATTTATTACAGGTACTTTTTTAGCGCCGTCAATTTACGCAGTGCTTTACATACAGTATATATAGTACATTCACATCAGTCCCTGCCCTCAAGGAGCTTACAATCTAAGTTTCTTAACTCACATACATATATACACAAGGTAATAACTAGGATCATAAAAGCAGTTGGTGCACATTTTTATTCTTTGGCTATTAAGGAATGTACTTAAAATGACACTAAAGGAAAAAAAAAAAAAAAACACGTTATACTTACCTGCTTTGTGCAGTGGTTTTACACAGAGCAGCCCTGATCCTCCTCTTCTTGGGTCTCCAGTTGGTGCTCTGGGCTCCTCTCCCCTACTGAGTGTCCCCATAGCAAGCTGCTTGCTATGGGGGCACTCGTGCGTGCTCCCAAGCCCTGCTCTGTGTATCTCTGTGTGATTGTGGCGTGGCCCCACAGAGCTGCATTAGTCGTGTTTGGTGGCGGCATCTCCCACCCACCCACCGAAAGCGACATGCTCTTTAGGTTTTGCTGCAGCCCTGAAGTACAGCATCACATCTGCGGCATATACAGCCATAACCAGCTGTATGTTAGTGTTCAGGTGGGAGGTTGGGGGGGGCAGTAAAACCACACTTCATCTGCCTGGTTTTTATGCCCCTATATTGCATTCGTGAACTAAGCCTGGAGTGGGTTTCAACTAGCGTGCCGCAACTTAGCTAATACTGTGATCAGCATTTAGTTATTAATACTAATGCCCCGTACACACGGTCGGATTTTCCGATGGAAAATGTCCGATCAGAGCGTGTTGTCGGAAATTCCGACCGTGTGTGGGCTCCATCGGACATTTTCCATTGGATTTTCCGACACACAAAGTTGGAGAGCAGGAGATAAAATTTTCCGACAACAAAATCCGTTGTCGGAAATTCCGATCGTGTGTACACAAATCCGACGGACAAAGTGCCGCGCATGCTCAGAATAAATAAAGAGATGAAAGCTATTGGCCACTGCCCTGTTTATAGTCCCGACGTACGTGTTTTACGTCACAGCGTTTAGAACGATCGGATTTTCTGACAACTTTGTGTGACCGTGTGTATGCAAGACAAGTTTGAGCCAACATCCGTCGGAAAAAATCCTAGGATTTTGTTGTCGGAATGTCCGAACAAAGTCCGACCGTGTGTACGCCCTATTAGTATAAAAAAATAGGCAAGCCTCTTTTATGTTGTAAAGAATCCCTTTAGTAACAGTTGAACCCCAGAGTTCCTGAATGCATACTTGGTAATCCGTTGTTGTTGTTGTTGATACACTCTGGTAGCATACCTACATCATTATATTCTGGATATTTTATATGTGGTGTTGGTGTCCTCTATAATGTAAATAAGCCACCAAGAGGTTTTAATATTCCCTTTAATTAAATCCAGCCTTCAAAACATGCAGTTGGGCTGTAACTCTTTTCCACCGGCACACACTCCCTGTCCTTTCAGTATCTGCTTCTAGCAGATGGTCACTTTCTTCTAGCTGTGCCGACGTTTCCCTCAAGTCCATTAGCAGTATTATTGTGCTGGAAATTATGCACTAGAAGTCTTTTCCAATTAATCCAAAGTTTGTTTCGTGTCTATAATGAAACATTCAAGTGATTTTATTTTTACTCTGAAATGAAAAGCAGACAGATGGGAAATATTTGGGTCATCCAATGTACCTTCCATTTGTGAATTACAGCAAAAAAGTGTTTATTTGGAGCATGACAACCTAAAGCGGGGGTTGTCATCCTGTCAATTATGATCTCAGGCAGGGGACCAGGTTAGGCCGGTCAACCCCACCGTGCAGACTCTCATTCATCGTCTAAAACATGTCACAATTTATCGATGGGTTGTGAAGAAGGTTAGGGTGAAGTAGACACTGCTATACCCATGAATTCAAGGCTGTGTGCCACGCCATGTGTATTTGTAACTGCAGAACGGGAGATATCCTGCCTGCCCCTGTCCGATGCCATAGAATGTCAGTGAGTAATGTGTCATATTTGGATACAGACTTACACAAAATGTCAGCCGGAGCTTGCTGTCACTGATTTGTTTTCTATAGGCTAGTAGCCAAAACTGTTGTGGCCCCTGGTGTAGCCATTACTGGAGAGTAATACTTGGGCACATGGCTCATCGCTGGGCCATCTGCTATACACAGGGCTGCTCCTGAGCTGTGAAGTGTTTAAAAGTTTTATTGAGAAAGACAATGTAACAATATTATTGTTACACTGTATTTACTATTTGTTAATATGCGGAACAAAGGGTGGCCTTTGATCTGCATTTGACATCAAAGTAAGCAGCCCACTTTAATTGAACAAAACAGAGTTCATAAAAACATCAGTTGCCCATGCAGGGGTTTCCACCATCAACATAAAAAGTCAACTGAAAGTACCAAGCCACCCTGCTTCCTTATCAGCAGCACCGCTGCTCTTCTTACCAGTCCCTCTGAACGTGTTGCCCAGCTCTCTTAGTTCACTTGGCTCACTTAGCCTTTAGTCACATGGCCTGCTGCACAACCCATTCCTGGCCTCTGGATAGGGGTTCTCCTGACACCCCAGTAGGAGCCCACCTGACTGCTGGGATGAGACCTCCTGTCTCCTGGCTGGGGCACCTCTGACCCCTGGTTGGTGCCTCCTGTCTCTTGACACCTGGTTCAGGTTCCTCTAACCCCTGGGTGAGACCTCCTGTCTCGGGCTCCTCTGACCCCTAGTTGGTACCTTCTGTCTCTTGTCTCCTAGCTGTGACGGACGGACGGACTACCAGGGACGGACTGACCCATGGGGCACGAACCGATGAGGCGCAGTTTTTTTGCTGGAGGTACCATGGCCGCCATCGTGGGGCCGGGAGTGGGCGGCAGACAGTACAGGGGTAGGGGGCCAGGGCCCCAACAGGACCGCATGAGGCCCTGTGATATTCTCCCGGTCCTCCACCCACCCACAGTGTCGGCCTGTGCCTTCCACCCCCCCACAGTGTCCCCCTGTGCTTTCCACCCCCCCACAGTGCCCCCCTGTGTCTTTCACCCCATGACTGTGTCCCCCTGTGTCTTCCATCCCCCAACAGTGCCCCCTGTGCCTTCCACCCCCCCAGTGTCCACCTGTGCCTTCCACCCCCTCACAGTGTCCCCCTGTGCCTTCCACCCCCCACAGTGTCCCCCTGTGCCTTCCACCCCCCAATGTCCACCTGTGCCTTCCACCCCCCCCCACAGTGTCCCCCTGTGCCTTCCACCCCCACAGTGTCCCCCTGTGCCTTCCACCCCCCACAGTGTTCCCCTGTGTTCTCCACCCACCCACGGTGTCCCCCTGTGCCTTACACCCACCCCCCAGGGTGTCCCCCTGTGCCTTACACCCCCCCACAGTGTTCCCCTGGGTCCTCCAACCACCCACAGTGCCCCCCTTTGACTTCCAACCCCCCCCACAGTGTCCCCCTGTGCCTTCCACCCCCCCACAGTGTCCCCCCGTGCCTTCTACCTCCCCCAGTGTCCCCCTGTGTCCTCCACCCACAATGTCCCCCTGTGCCTTAACGGTGTCCCCCTGTGCCTTCCACCCCCCCCCCAGTGTCCCCCTGTGTCCTCCACCCACCCACAGTGTCCCCCTGTGCCTTACACCCACCTACCCACAGTGTCCCCCTGTGTCCTCCACCCACCCACAGTGTCCCCCTGTGCCTTCTATCCCCCCCCCCACAGTGTCCCCCTGTGTCCTCCACCCACCCACAGTATTACCCCCTGTGCCTTACACCCACTCACCCACAGTGTCCCTCTGTGTCCTCCACCCACCCACAGTGTCTCCCTCTGCCTTCCACCCCTCCACCACAGTGTCCCCCTGTGTCATCCACCCACCGTGTCCCCCTGTGCTTTCCACCCCCCCCCACAGTGCTCCCCTGTGCCTTTCACCCCCTGACAGTGTCCCCCTGTGCCTTCCATCCCCCCACAGTGCCCCCCTGTGCCTTCCACCCCACAGTGTCCCCCTGTGCCTTCCACCCCCCACAGTGTCCCCCTGTGCCTTCCACCCCCCCACAGTGTTCCCCTGTGTCCTCCAACCACCCACAGTGTCCCCCTTTGACTTCCACCCCCCCACAGTGTCCCCCTGTGCCTTCCACCCCCCCCCACAGTGTCCCCCCGTGCCTTCTACCTCCCCCAGTGTACCCCTGTGTCCTCCACCCACAGTGTTCCCCTGTGCCTTAACGGTGTCCCCTGTGCCTTACACCCCCCCCAGTGTCCCCCTGTGTCCTCCACCCACCCACAGTGTCCCCCTGTGCCTTACATCCACCCACCCACAGTGTCCCCCTGTGTCCTCCACCCACCCACAGTGTCCCCCTGTGCCTTCTACCCCCCCCCCCACAGTGTCCCCCCGTGTCCTTCACCCACCCACAGTATCCCCCTGTGCCTTCCACCCACCCACCCACAGTGTCCCTCTGTGTCCTCCACCCACCCACAGTGTCCCCCTCTGCCTTCCACCCCTCCACCACAGTGTCCCCCTGTGTCATCCACCCACCATGTCCCCCTGTGCCTTCCACCCACCCACAGTGTTCCCCTGTGCCTTCCACCCCCCCACAGTGTCCCCCTGTGCCTTCCACCCCCCCACAGTGTCCCCCTGTGCCTTCCACCCACCCACAGTGTCCCCCTGTGCCTTCCCCCCACCCACAGTGTCCCCCTGTGTCATCCACCCACGGTGTCCTCCTGTGTCCTTCACCCACCCACAGTGTCCCCCTGTGCCTTCCACCCACCCACAGTGTCCTCCTGTGCTTTCCACCCCCCCCCCCCACAGTGTCCTCCTGTGCCTTCCACCCCCCCACAGTGTCCCCCTGTGCCTTCCACCCCCCCCCCACAGTGTCCCCCTGTGCCTTCCACCCATCCACAGTGTCACAGTTTCCCCCTGTGTTCTCCCCCGACCCACAGTGTCCCCCTGTGTCCTCCACCCACGGTGTCCCCCTGTGTCCTCCAACCACGGTGTCCATACCCCCTGATGGCTGCCTGAGAGACACTGTACTGAGTCAGGAGGATCCCAGTGCTCTGCTGTGCGCCCTCTGTTTTGGTTTGTGCCCTGCTATTTGCCCTACTGCATGCCCCGTGGCCTGTGATGTGCCCCATGCCCTGTGATGTGCCCTGCTGTGTACCCCCCAGATGTGCCATACTGTGTGCCACATGCCCTGTGTTGTGTCCTTTGCCCTGGTGACCACACCCGGTGACCATGCCCCATCCCTATATAAGTTGCCGCGCACCTCGCACACATCATTACAGCGGGAGAGAGCGTCGTGTCAACATCGGCAGAAGAGAGAAGGGAACGAGACAACGGAGAAGACCAGGCCACCGCTAGCAAATGAGCACCAAAAGAGCAGAAGATAGCGGAGGAGCCGGGCAGAAGAACCGGACACCGGGAGAAGAGGCCGGAGAGAGCGGAGAAGTCGGAAAAAGACACCCGAAGTCGGAAGAAGACCCTCGGAGCTGCCTAATAAATTACTTTAAAACCTGTCTAGTATGTTTTTTTATTGACACTTTTTTTCCTAGGTGAATGGGTAGGGGTACGATGTACCCCATACTCATTCACAAAGGATGGGGGGCCGGGATCTTGGGGCCCCCTTATTAAAGGGGGCTCCCAGGTTCCGATAAGCCCCCCGCCCGCAGACCCCGACAACCAACGGCCAGGGTTGTCGGGAAGAGGCCCTTGTCCTCATCAACATGGGGACAAGGTGCTTTGGGGTGGGGGGGCGGCAGGGCACCCCCCTGCCCCAAAGCACCCACCCCCCCATGTTGAGGACATGCGGCCTGGTATGGTTCGGGGGGGGCGCTCGTCTCCACCCCTTTTCCGGACCGATTGCGTGCTCGCATAATGGTCTGGTATGGATTCGGGGGGGACCCCCATGCCGTTTTTTCGGCGTAGGGGGTTCCCCTTAAAATCCATACCAGACCCAAGGGCCTGGTATGCTCTTGGAGGGGGAACCCATGCATTTTTTTTATTTAAAATTTGGCGTGGAGTTCCCCCTCAAGATTCATACCAAACACAGTGCTTGGTATTGGCGGGGATCCAAGTCGGATCCCCGTTCATTGAAAGTCGGACGCATGTCGGCATCTAGTCGCAGGGCAAAGTCGGATCCAAAGTAGGACGGCTGTCGTGTCGCACCAGTGTGAACCCAGCCTAAAGGACAAGTCATACTATCACAAAGTCGGATCAAAGTAGTATCCTGTTCATTCAAGTCTGATGGATGTAGGACTGATGTAGGACTAATGTCGCAGAGCAGGATGACAGTAGTATGACTGTCGTGTAGTATCAGTGTGAACCCAGCCACAGGCAGAGATCCTGATTCAAAATCGTGGCAAAACCCGGGGCGTGTTTGCGATGCCATTATTTCTCAATGCCACCCCAAGTGCGGTGCGGTTTTGCCGTGATTGTTGTGTGACAAATCGAGCAAACTTCTTTTGGGTTGCATGCGTTCTGCAATTTTGTGTGCTCAATTTCGCCACGATTTGTCGTGCGACAAACTCAGCAAAATCGCACCACGTTTAAGGTGCCATTGAGAAATAATGGTATCGCAAATGTGTCACGCGTTTTGCCACAATTCTAAATCACAGGCAGAATCCCGACGATTCTGTCCACGATTCAAACTTCCCAGGTGTGAATGGAACCTAATGCCGTGTACACACGAGCGGACTTTTCGACCGGACTGGTCCGACGGCCGAGTCCGGCGGAAAATTCGACCGTGTGTGGGCTTCATTGGACCTGCAGTGGACTTTTTCGGTTGAAAATCTGACGGACTTTAGATTTGGAACATGTTTCAAATCTTTACGTCGGAACTCCGCCGGACCCAGTTCCTATAGAAAAGTCCGCCGCTCGTCCGTATGCTAGTCTGACGGACGAAAACCGACGCTAGGGCAGCTATTGGCTACTGGCCAGTGCCGGGACAAGGTCATCCGGTGCCCAGGGCAAAGATGGAAAACTGTGCCCCCCCCCCCCCTGTAAAAGCTACAACGCCTACAGACGATGGGATCTATACTGGGAATTTGTTAAATACTAGTATTGGCGGCGATCAGTGACTTAGGCACGGTTCACACTGCGGAAACTTGTCACGCCCCATTCAGTGCAATTAAACAGTTCTAATTGGAGCGACAGGACACAGCACATCAGGGCACGTCACATCAGGGTACAGGGCACAGCACATCAGGGCACGTCAGGGCACAGGTCACAGTACATCAGGGCTCAGCACATCAGGGCACATCAGGTCACAGCACATTAGGGCACAGGTCACAGTACATCAGGGCACAGCACATCAGAGCACAGGTCACAGTACATCAGGATACAGCACACCAGGCCACAACAGGGTACAGCACATCAGGGTACAGCCCATCAGGGTACAGAGCCCAGCACATCAGGGCACAGGTCACAGTACATCGGGGCACAGGACATTAAGGCACAGCACATCGGGGCACAAGGCACATCGAGGCACATCAGGGCACAGGACATTGGGGCACAAGGCACATCAGGGCAGGGGGCACATAGGACATCAGGGCATATAGCACATTAGGGCATGGGGCACATCAGGGCACATAGCACATCAGGGCACATCAGGGTACAGCACAACACATGAGGGTACAGGGCACAGAACATCCGGGTACAGGGCACATAGCACATTAGGGCACGGGGCACATCAGGGCACATAGCACATCGGGGCACATCAGGGCACATAGCACATCATGGCACAGAGCACATCAGGGCACAGCACATCAGGGTACAGGGCACATCAGGGCACATAGCACATCAGGGCACGGGGCACATCAGGGCACATAGCACATCAGGGCATGGGGCACATAGCACATCAGGGCACGGGGCACATCAGGGCTCATAGCACATCAGGACATGGGGCACATAGCACATTAGGGCACGGGGCACATCAGGGCACGGGGCACATCAGGGCACATAGCACATCAGGGCACAGCACATCGGGGCACATCAGGGCACAGGGCACATCAGGGCACAGCACATCAGGGTACAGAGCACATCAGGGCACAACACATCAGGGTACAGGGCACAGCACATCAGGGTACAAGGCACATCAAAGCACATGGCACATCAGGGCACGGGGCACATCAGGGCACATGGCACATCAGGGCACATAGCACATCAGGGCACAGAGCACATCAGTGCACATGGCACATCAGGGCACGGGGCACATCAGGGCACAGAGCACATCAGAGCACATGGCACATCAGGGCACGGGGCACATCAGGGCACGGGGCACATCAGGGCACATGGCATATCAGGGCACGGAGCACATCAGGGCACATGGCACATCAGGGCACGGGGCACATCAGGGCACGGGGCACATCAGGGCACATGGCACATCAGGGCATATAGCACATCAGGGTACGGAGCACATCAGGGCACGGGGGGCATATGGCACATTAGGGCACATAATGGCACATGGGGCACATTATGGGACACATCAGGGCACATTATGGGGCACATCAGGGCACATTATGGGGCACATCAGGGCACATTATAGGGCACATCAGGGCACATTATAGGGCACATTTTGGGACACATCAGGGCACATCATAGGCCACATAGCACATTGAGGGGCACATTGTTTACTAGCCTGCATGCAGAGAAGCGCTGGAAGCATCTGTGAAGTTCGCTCTCATGTCACGCTGCTCCCCGGCGGCCCCTCCTCTCTTCTCGTTCATCCCAGATGATGTCACAAGCAAATAGGGAAGGACGAGAAGAGAGGAGGGGCCGCCGGGGAGCAGCGTGTCATGAGAGCGAACTTATCACAGATGCTTCCAGCTCTTCTCTGCATGCATCTCGATCTACCCGTCAGACGCCAGCTGTCGGCTATTGACGGGTAGATCGCCGCGGAACTCCAATGCAGGACAGAAACTCCGCCTGATAGGGAAGTGAGAGGCGGGGCGGGGCTGGTCTCAGGCGTGTGTCGGGTGCAGGAGCGCACTCCCGGTGTTATGTAACTTATTAGTGTTAGAAGGTCGCAGGTGTGAATGGGGAGCAGGTGTGTTAAATTTGCTTCGCTCTCACTCTCTCATACTGGTCAATGGAAGTTCAACATGGCACCTCATGGCAAAGAACTCTCTGAGGATCTGAAAAAAAGAATTGTTGCTCTACATAAAGATGGCCTAGGCTATAAGAAGATTGACAAGATCCTGAAACTGAGCTGCAGCACGGTGGCCAAGACTATACAACGGTTTAACAGGACAGGTTCCACTCAGAATAGGCCTCGCCATGGTCGACCAAAGAAGTTGCGTGCCAAGCTTTATATCCAGAGGTTGTCTTTGGGAAATAGATGTATGAGTGCTGCCAGCATTGCTGCAGAGGTTGAAGGGGTGGGGGGTCAGCCTGTCAGTGCTCAGACCATACGCCGCACACAGCATCAAATTGGTCTGCATGGCTGTTGTGCCAGAAGGAAGCCTCTTCTAAAGATGATGCACAAGAAAGCCTGCAAACAGTTTGCTGAAGATAAGAAGACTAAGGACATGGATTACTGGAACCATGCCCTGTGGTCTGATGAGCATGTGTGGCGGCAACCAGGTGAGGAGTACAAAGACAAGTGTGTCTTGCCTAAAGTCAAGCATTGTAGTGGGAGTGCCATGGTCTGGGGCTGCATGAGTGCTGCTGGCACTGGGGAGCAGTTCATTGAGAGAACCATGAATGCCAACATGTACTGTGACATACTAAAGCCGAGCATGATCCCTCCCTTCGGAGACTGGGCTGCAGGGCAGATTCCACCAGCTCCATGATGTCATCATGGAGGAGTGGAAGAAGACTCCAGTGGCAACCTGTGAAGCTCTGGTGAACTCCATGCCCAAGAGGGTTAAGGCAGTGCTGGAAAATAATGGTGGCCACACAAAATATTGACACTTTGGGCCCAATTTGGACAATATCTCTTAGGGGTGTACTCACTTTTGTTGCGAGCTTTCTAGACATTAATGGCTGTGTGTTGTGCTATTTTGAGGGGACAGCAAATTTACACTGTTATACAAGCTGTGCACTCACTACTTTACATTGTAGCAAAGTGTAATTTCTTCACTGTTGTCACATGAAAAGATATAATAATTTTGTGAGATACTGTGTGTGTATATATATATATATATATATATATATATATATATATATATATATAAAAACATCACACATTATGCACCCATATTGACTACTCTTTACCCATCCAAAATGTTTGTATAGTCTGCAGCCTTAAGCTTCCAAAATGTGAGGAAAAGTGGTGTGTCAGTAGCTGTTTGACTAATTTCTCAAAACTTAGTCTTCTTCATCAAAAAAATGTATGGGAATGTATATATAGTGTCATGGATCAGCACGCAGATGCCTCAAAAGAGACTTCAGAGGTTATTAGATGCCACACCAGAACTGATGTCACAAATATCTTTGTGAACAATGAGGAAGTAAGAAAATGTTATTGTGGAAAAATTCCATGGTATCCCAGAGAATTATATAGTTCTCATTTACAGAGAGATCAGAGCAAGGGGCAAATCTGCATCCATTCGCTCTTCTCTGTGATACTGTATTGTGCCTCTGCCATTGGAACACCTGTAACCTTAGGGTGATGTGATGTGTTTTTGATTCCCCAAATCAGGGGTCTTCAAATTTTCTAAACAAAGGGGCAGTTTACTGTCCTTCCGACTTTAAGAGGGGCTGGACTGTGGCCAGTGGGGGTCGAAAGTTCCCTGGCATCAGAGGGAGTAGACAATGTCTTAGGCTTGGTGGTCAATAAGAGTAAAAAAATTACATAGCGCCTATGGTTAGTAGGAAGGGGAATAGTGCTCCATCATTGATAATAGTGAGAGGAATAGTGCCCTATTGTTGGTGTCAGTGGAAGGAATAGTGCCCAATTGTTTATATCAGTGGAAGGAATTATGCCCGATCATCAGTGTCAGTGAAAGGAATGGTGTCCCACTGTTGGTGTCAGTGGAAGGAATAGTGCCCCATGATGCTGTCAAAGGGAGGAATAATGCTCCATCATTGGTGTCAGTGGGAGGAATAGTGTCCCATTGTTGCTGTTAGTGGGAGGACTACTGCCCCACTGTTGGTGTCAGTGGAAGGAATGGTGCCCCAAGGGCCAGATAAAGGCAGGCAAAGGACCGCATGGCTGCAGTTTGAAGACAACTGCCTTTTATGATCCAGTGTCAGTGGACTTTAGCTCTACACATTAGCTATCTTACGTTGTATTTGCTTGGTTTTCAAATTGGAGAGTGGACGCAGATTTACCCTTTGCTTCAATATCTCTGTACAAATACTTCTACTATACTACTATATACTATATCCTATACTGTAGTTACTATAACTATATAGTTCTCTTGGCTACCATGGCAGTTTTGTAGAATGACATTTTCATACATCATCACTGTTCATTAAGGTATTTGTGACTTCAGTGCTGGCACATCATCCAATGTTCCCTGCTGTCTCCCCTGAGACATGTGCATGCTGATACATGACACTATATATGCGTTCCCATACTTTTCTGATGAAGCAACTAAAGTAAAAAAAAAGTCATAAAATCCACCGCCAGTTTAGATTCTCAGCCTTCGTCAGAGGGACTGAGTGGGCTTTAAGCAAAGGCGATATTGTGTATCTTTCGTAGTTATTATAACAGATTTCCTTTAAACTAAACAGATGTTTCCTCTTTTAGTCGCTCTTCCCAAGACTCTGCAGTTTATTTGTATCTATGTTTACCATCTGTCCCCACTATCGGGCTGAGCCAAGTGTCTGCTGTGCGTCCTGCGGCACCTGAGAGAATAACCTGCACTACAACCTGCCAGCTTTTGTGACCTCCCCGTATCATCTCCTGCAGCAGATGCCCAGCACAAAGTATCACCTAACTTGTACTCCACATGGAAAGCAGCGCTGGGAATTTACTCCTGAAACTGGATCCCCTTTGCTTTCATTGTGGGTCCAAATGTTGAAATATAAGCTTTGGACCTCACAGAAAGTAATACATTCATGGAACATATTGGTTTAATGGGGGCATTATGGTTATAGAGGGTAAAGTATTTTCAAGTTATAACAGACAAAATATTTTAAAGAGTTAGTTCACCTTTAATTACATTTTTTTTTAAAACCCTGTGCATTAGAGCTTCCCCAGTACATTACTATGTAGTCCTTCACTTGTAAAAATATTGTTTATTTTTCAAGCTGCTTTTTCCATTGAGCTCCATCCTGCCTATAATGCACCACCCCAGCACCTCATGAAGAAGCTCTTGGCTTTGTTCCCTCGCAGAACGCCAAGCTCAGCCACTGCTGCGAGAATGAGAGCATTGTGCTAGCGTGGTTAGGGTATGAAGCCAAGTGTTTGTTCATGAGGTGCTAGGGCCACGCATCCAACAGGAGCAATAGAAGGTACTTCTTTTTAGTTAATAATACATACTTAAATATAGTTTTTTTTAAACCAAAGTTTAGTGTCACTTTAATAGTCAATTTGGGTAGACAGTAACAGCAAGGAGGAGGGTCGAAGGAGATCACCTTATGCCGCGTACACACGACCGGGTTTTTCCTGTCAGAATAAACTCTGACGGTTTTTCCGACGGAGTTCCGAAGGAGTTCAGCTGAAACGGACTTGCCTACACATGATCACACCAAAGTCCGATCGTTTAGAACGCGATGACGTACGACGGGACTAGAAAAAGGAAGTTCAATAGCCAGTAGCCAATAGCTGCCCTTGCGTCGTTTTTGGTCCGTCGGAATAGCATACAGACGAACGGTTTTCCCGATAGGAATTGATTCCGTCGGAAAGATTTAAAACATGTTCTATTTCTAGGTCCATCAGGATTTTCGAAAGAAAAAGTCAGATGAAGCCCACACACGATCGGAATATCCGATGGAGTGATTCCATCAAACCTTTTCTGCCGGAAAGTCCGGTCGTGTGTACGCGGCATGATATATTGGCTTTAGATCATCCAGTTCAACCAACAGAGAAAAAAAAACAGAAAACCGCCATATACACCATATACACTATCCAATACCCACAGTCAATCCAGAGGAAGGCAAAACCCCTAATAAAGCATGATCCAATTTGCTCCAGCGAGGGGAAAAAATTCCTCTCCGATGCCCCAAGAGGCAATCAGATATTCCCTGAATGAAGTTTACCTATACATATTAGTGTCCAGTCATATTATGTACATTTAGGAAAGAATCTGGGCCTTTTTTAAAACTATCTACTGAGCTGGCAAGAACCACCTCTGGAGGGAGTCTATTCCAAATTTTTACAGCTCTTACTATGAAGAAGCCTTTCCATATTTGGAGATTAAACTTCTTTTACTACAGACATAAAGAGAGCCCCCTTATCCTCATAGAGAATACATTCAGTTCCTCTAATCTCTACTTGTAGCCGAGCTCCTCCATGCCTCTTATCAGTTTGGTTGCCCTTCTCTGCACTTTCTCCAGTTCCCCGATATCTTTTTTGAGAACTGGTGACCAAAACTGAACTGCATATTCCAGATGAGGTCTTACTAATGATTTGTACAGGGGCAAAATGATATCTTTCTCTCTGCTGTTCATACCTCTTTTAATACAAGAAAGGACTTTCCTCGCTTTGGACACTGCTGCTTGGCATTGCATGTTATTATTAAGTTTATGATCTACCAGAACACCCAGATCCTTCTCCACCATTGATTCCCCCAGTTGTGCTCCCCTAGTATGTATGATGCATGCATATTTTTAACATGTTGTTCCCACCACCTAATGTAAACTGGCTAATCACTGCAGCTTGCAGAGGGCCTCAACACAGGTCGGTCCAAAAGCTACCTACAGGGGTTTGCTTAGGGATTGCCTTTTTTTTTTGTGGGTTCATGAGCGTACGCAGGTGGCTCCTGAGTTGCAGATGCAGCAGCACCACTTCAGCTCTGACCTGCACATTCAATGCCAAAGCCTTTAAAGAGGACCTGAAGCCCACAGATGGCAACAGAGGACAAAAGACTAGTCATTTTTATTACTGTGGCGTCCCTGCTGCAGATATTTTTCCCTACTCCTATACCCTATTGCAATACTGTCTTCCATACTGTGTATCTGTGTAGAGGAGCAGAACTTTGCTTTCTCATATCAGAGCCACCAACCTCTAATAATTGGTGATTTGATGACTGCTGTTGAAATGAGCAAGAATCAGCAGGATATGTGTAGGAAGCACAGAACTGCAGAATGAATGAGACAGAAGCAGGGAGATCCTTGCACTGCAGATTCTTATGTACAGCTTCCTCTCCAGCAAAGAGAATGGTGAGCAGCAACCTAGGATTTTGGTTGGGAAAAATGTTCTAGATGCTCCCTAAGTATAGCAGTATTCACCTTTGATATTTGGTCCACTTTATAGCCCAACTCTGGGCAGATGAAAAAATGACCCGAGATAAGCCAGCACTCAACCGGGGACTGAAATAATAACTATTTATTGCCAACAGGGTAAAATTCCATTTAGTACAGTTGCCCTAACGCATTTCAGCCTTAGCGTGATTAAGGTCCTCTTTGCCTGAAAAGCGTTAGCCCAGCTGTACTTTATATTTTCTTACTCTGTAGTTATTATTTCAGTCTCTGAATGAGCACTGGCTTTTTTCGTATAGTGGACTCATTATGGCTTTAAAGAGTCTCATCCGCAGCACCAATCCTCCCCACAGCCTTCAAGGAAGGCCAAGAAGACTGGAAAGGAGCATGGTGTGTTTGTATTTTAGATTTAAAAAGTACCCATGCAGCCCAACACACACACTGCAAGGGTTAAATGCACATTTAGTCTAGGGGTAGAGGAATAACCATGAATGGGTATAGCTGCTTATTCGAATCCCCCTAGACATAAAAAAAAATTTAATGCTTGCAATGCAGGAGAGACTCAATGCAATGGTCATTTTTAACTTCTTTTTCTGGAATTCAACTTTATTTGCTTGAATCTGAAACATTTTCAGAGTCGAATGCGGCCGTTATAGATAGATACTCAGATATTACTCCTTGTATTGATTGCAAAACTTCTCCTCAACACAACCTAAATCTAGATGTCGCAGCACGCCAGTCATATAACAATGGCTTTCAGCTCGCGGCAGAGTTTGTTATGGCAGAATGTGACCTTGCAAGTCTGGAAGAATATATTATTCCGGCAAGTAATAAATGGCAAGCCAGGGCAATAGCTCTTGACATTCTCAGGAAATACTGACAGCAGCCTTGCAATATATGTTCTGGCATAGTGGACCGCTTATTGGTTTCATCGCACAAGTTTAGTCACAGCCTTTGACTGTTGGCTGGTAGTCTCATTACAAACTGCCAAAGAATAGAACGGAGTTAGGAAGGACTGTATTAATTACTGGAGTAATGCAGTACTGTAATAGGATAACTAGTTGTAACTATGGCCAGGTTTTAGTAATGCATCAAACTCATACACACCTAACCTGGACACTTTTTATTGTGCCATCAGCTATTGTCAGTAACCCATCACTGTCAATGGAATGAATAATGTTCCATTGCTTATATCAATAGAAGGAATTATGCCCTATCTTTGGTGTCAGTAGAAGGGATAGTGCCCCATCCTTTCTGTCAAAAGGAGGAAAAAGTGCACTATTGTAAGTGTCAGTTGAAGGAATTATGTCCACTGTTGCTGTCATTGTAAGTAATAGTGTCCCGTCGTTGGTGTCAGTTGGAGGAATAGTGTTTCATCAGTTATAAAAGTGGAAGGAACTATGCCCCACTGTTGGTGTTAGTGGTTGAAATAGCTCCTTATATCAGTGAGGAATAGAGCCCCTAAGGCTGAACAAAGGCAAGCAAACAGTTGCATTTGGCCCGCAGGCCACAGATTGGACACCACTGATCTAAGGCAATGTTGCCTCGAAATGCTCATCTCAGGAGATTGGAGTGAGAGTCGGTGATGTCACTATTATATTGCTCATTGTTCTCCTTGCTGGAGAGAAAGTTGTACCTGAGGACCTACTTAATCCATGTTAAGGATCTGTGCTTCCCCCACCACTCCTGCTACTTTAATATTCTCCTATCAGTCTTTTGGGGGGCAACTCAAACTTAACAAGATGGCCACCTCCACACAGAAACAATGCAGAACAAAGGCACAGTAAGTCAGTAAGGGTTTGTTTACACTGTTGCTCCTAAAATAACATTTTTGGGGCTTTTGACTTTTTTTGCCTAAGCCCCTGAATGCACCTCAATAAAACCGCTGGAGTTGATTTACTAAAGGCAAACAAGTGCTGTTGAACCAGAGCTTAGTAAATGAGGGAAAGCCCTGCTGACTTCCATCATCCAATAATGTGCAAGCAAAAATCCTTTTTTTTATTTTCCTTGCATGTAATTGGGTATTTTTTTCAAAGGGAAGCTTTACCTAATTTACTAAAATCTGGAGCAACTGCATATGCACAGTGCACAGTCTATTTGCCTTTAGTCAATCCACCCTTTATGTTTCCATGCACACATAGGGGTTGATTTAACCTCCCTGGCGGTATGATTATGTCACATTTTTGCGTCTCAAAGCGGTACAATTATTTTGCATAGAAATTTGGCGTTTTATATTGTAGGCCTGTAATTCTTAGCAATAACACACTTAAATCTGTCCACCAAGAGTCTAGTAGATATCCCGGGTATGATGAAGTTTGAAACACAAAATCATAAATTATAATATAATAAATAAATATAAATAATTATAAAAAAATAATAATATAATAATAATAAAATTACTTTCCCCACGATTCACTATCGCTCACTTCTGCAAGTGTTCTAATTTATTATCGCTGTTTTCTAGCTGGTCTAAAACCACTTTTTGACGTAAAGGGACACTTTTTGGTTGCTATGGACAATCTCAAGTTTCCAGGCAGAAAGAACAGTTTTTATAATATAAAACTGCATGCAGGGCATTGGACAAACCACTGGGGACAAAAGGGATGTGAAATAATTTCATACAGTACTGTAATCTGTAAGATTACACTGTACTGTATGTATTATGTTTTTCACTTTTTTCAATTTGCCGCCGGGCTTCGCCCCCGTGCGTCGCGACGCTCGGAGGAAACAGAGCCCGGCACAGAGAGGCTTCGGGTGGAGGACAGAGCCCGCAAACACCGTGGGGGGACATCGCAAGATCCTGGGGACAAGGTAAGTATAACGCACTAGAATCCTGCAATGCAATCCCAAGCGTGGCTCGGGGTTACCGCTAATGGTGCTGAAATTTAACCCCGAGCCACACTCGGGAAAACCGCCAGGGAGATTAAAAGGCAAATAAACTGTGAACTTTGCAAAGTGCAGTTGCTCCAGAACTTAGTAAATGGGCAGAAGCTCTGCTGACATCCATCATCCAATCATGTGTAAGCAAAAATGCTGTTTTTTAAAAAAATGTTCCTTGCATGTGATTGGGTATTCTTTACAAAGTAAAGCTTCACCTCATTTACTAAGCTTTGGAGCAACTGCACTTGCAGAGCGCAATCTATTTGCCTTTAGTAAATCAACCCCATAGGCTTTTTAGAGAAGTTTTGGAGCAGCAGTGTTTAAAGGCAGTCAAAGCTCCTCTGCTGAATCTGGAAGAATTACATTCAGGAGAGGAGCTTTTGGGCATGTAGTTGCGTTTAGTGCTTGAGCATTTATTTATTTCAATGGAATAAATTAAAATTCTGGTCGATGAAATAAATAAACGCCCAAAGGCCAAAGGTATCTGAACGCATCTAAACACTCATAAATGTGTTTGAAAAATGTGACTGAGGTGCATTTTTAAAGCGTCTGTAAACCTGACTTTGTGATTTTTACCTACAGGTAAATCTATAATAAGACTTTCCTGTAGGTAAAGTGAATATCTCCTAAACATACATTGTTTAGGAGATATTCACCCTGCATGCAGCCGCTGATGTCAGTGGCACATGCACTCTGAAGGTCCAGGGTATCGTGCCGGAACTTCAGAGCTTCTTGCCGGAACCGAGGGCTCCCGCGCCCAGTAGGAGTGACGTCATTGCGGCTCCGCCCACTCAGAGCCGGAGCCCACAAACCCAGAAGAACTGCCGGGGGAACATGTCAGCCCCCTCAGCGGTGACCGGGCGCCACTGCTGGGGCTTCGTTCTAAGGTAAGTATTTCATAATGTGCTAGTATGCAATGCATACTAGCACATTATGCCATTTTCTTGCAGGTTTTTTTTTTTTACAAGGGTTTACTACCGTTTTAACGCTGATTTTCTCCTGTCAGGAAAACCAACATTTATAATAAACCAGTGTGCATAAGGCCTTATGTGGAAAAGATCAGCAAAAGGTGACCAAAGGCAATACAGGTGACTAGTCTTTTTCCTTCTGCTTGCCTTTTTTCGGCACAGCTTCCACAGTTCATGTTCTCCACTAATGACTCGTACACACGATCAGAAAATCATATGAAAAATACCGCTTTCGAATCGATACAATACAATACATTTCATCACCCCCGACATTTGTATTCTGTCATATGAGAATTTTTGTAACTTTAGTAACCTCTTCATTTTTGATATGGAGACTAGCATGCAAAAAAAAAAAAAATGCACGGTCATCAGATAGTCTCATTGTGTGTACCAGACATAAGGGGATTTTGTTTTTTTTCCCGGTTAAACATTGGAAAAAAAGTGCTCTGTATCTTTTGTGTCTGCATGCCATCTAGAATGATGTCCAGCTGAAAAGATTAGAGGGGGGAAAGTGTGGTTTGCTAAGGGCATTGTTAAATGACCAATACTAATACCTAGTATGTGTAAGCACCTTGGAGGTTAGAAGCATACAAGCAGTTGCTCTATCCTTTAGTTCTGTTCTTGTTTCAGTTCTAATAAAGAATTTATTTTAATCAGAACATTCCTTCCAGTCTGCTGACCTGTTCAGCTCCAGACTGCTAAATTACTCTAATCTAACTCTATTTTTTGTCACAGCGACCTGAGAGCCGTAATATATATGTGTTTATCCGGACAGAGGGCTTTAAAGCGGAACTTCAGTCATTTTTCAACTTTTCATCTATTAAATCTTCTGCTCTTGTTGTTTTAACTTTGGATAGTAAAACATTTTTTTCCTGCCAGTAAATACCCACTTTCTGTTTCTTGTCTAGTAAAAAGCCTAGGCTTATGACATCATGCACAGCTCTCTATCTCACTCTTGTGAGAGTTTGCCAGGAAGGGAAGGGGGGTTGAGTCATAAGAGGACCAATGAGAGCTGCAGAGCTGGAGGTATGTCTGTGTAAATCAAGGAAGTGAATAGGCAGCAGCTTCAGCTGCCCACAGTTAAAATGGCTGCAGCCAGACTCAGTGGAGGAAGATTTCTGCAGCATATTTGACAAGTACAGAATCACAGTATATATAAAATAATATGCAAAGTGGTTGGAGGGAAGCTTCAGAATGCCAAAGATGTTTTTATTACAAATTTTGTGAGCAGACTGCAGTTCCACTTTAACCTCCCTGACGGTTTTCCAGAGTGTGGCTCGGGGTTAAATTTCAGCACCATTAGCGGTAACCCTGAGCCACACTCGGGATTACTTTGCAGGATCCTGGTGCGGTGTTACTTACCTTGTCCCCAGGATCCTGCGATGTCCCCCGCTGTGTTTGTGGGCTGTGTCCTCCTCCGAAGCCTCTCTGTGCCGGGCTCCATTCCCTGCGAGCGTCGCAACGCACGGGGGCGGAGCCTGGCGGCAAATTCAAAAAAATGTAAAAATCCTGACGCACTGTGTGAAATTATTTCACATCCCTTTTGTCCCCAGTGCTTTGTCCAATGCCCTGTATGCAGTTTTATATTATATATACTGTTCTTTCTGCCTGGAAACTGGAGATTGTCCATGGCAACCAAAAAGTGTCCCTTTACATCAAAAGTGGTTTTAGACCAGCTAGAAAACAGCGATAGTAAATTAGAACACTTGCAGAATTGAGCGATAGTGAATCGTGGGGAAATTTATTTTATTACTATTATATTATTATTTTTTTTAATTATTTATATTTATTTATTATATTATATTTGATGTTTTTGTGTTTCAAACTTCATCATACCGGGATATCTACTAGACTCTTGGTGGACAGATCTAATGCCCCGTACACACGGTCGGATTTTCCGATGGAAAATGTCCGATCGGAGCGTGTTGTCGGAAATTCCGATCGTGTGTACACAAATCCGACGGACAAAGTGCCACGCATGCTCAGAATAAATAAAGAGATGAAAGCTATTGGCCACTGCCCCGTTTATAGTCCCGACGTACGTGTTTTACGTCACCGCGTTCAGAACGATCAGATTTTCCGACAACTTTGTGTGACCGTGTGTAGACAAAACAAGTTTGAGCCAACATCCGTCGGAAAAAAACCTAGGATTTTGTTGTCGGAATGGCTGATCAATGTCCGACCGTGTGTACGGGGCATAAGTGTGTTATTGTTAAGAATTACAGGCCTACAATATAAAACGCCAAATTTCCATGCAAAATAATTGTACCGCTTTCAGCACCTAAAATCCGAAATAATCATACCGCCAGGGAGGTTAAAGTGGTAATGATCCCAAAAACTAAAATGTGTTATATTGCAGGTTACCAATTCTTCGATGTGGTAGCTGCATTAGTTTCCTATTTAGATTTTTTTCCCTTTATTTTCACCTGGTGATCTGACCAGTCAGCCTGTTATTTTTTTACTTCCTTTACCAGACCAAGCTGTCCTCAAAAGTGGTACTTACAGGGTTGAGACGAATCATATAAAGTGAATCTAAAGTCATTTCAGTAAAGACTGTGATCATGTAGTTTATTATCGCAGACATGCAGTGTTTATCCTGCCAAAAAATACAGCTACCTGTCAGCTCGCAGTCTTCTGTGGCATGTGAACTGAGCTGCACATGTGCAGCTTGGCTTACCCCGCCGCGCGGTCCCCGTGTGCTGGGATCACGGACTCCTGCGCAGTTACGTCATCCCACGCTAACCAATAGAGATGCCCAAAGACTGGCACCCAGGGTGAAGATGCCGGTGTTGTTGAGGGCCCCAGGACTGTTAGAGAGGTGGTAGGTATATTGTCTTTAGTTCCGCTTTAATACTGACAATGGTCAGCTTTTATTCATTTATTTAAAATGTTTATTCCAAATAGAAAGAAATAAGTGTTGGCCGGAGTTTGGCTTTAATTTACTAGGTCCAGCTAAATCTGCTAGTCATCCAACACTGCGCTCTCCCCAGAATGATAATACTGCTGTCCAAAGGTGTCTCCATTGCTCTTCCATCCATCGTGGGGACACTCTACAACAGGAGGATGTTATTAGCCGGATCACCAGGTGAATAAATGAAAAAAAAGGTAGCTACCAAATTTAAGGACGGATAAGCTGCTATAGAACTTTTTTTGTTTCTTGGTTTAACCACTTAAAAGGGTTGTAAACCCTTGCGTTCTTTCACCTCGATGCATTCTATGCATTAGGGTGAAAAACCTCTTGTAGTGCACCAGCCCCTCAGAACCCCCCTTTTACTTACCTGAGCCGATCGTTCCTGTGTCGGGGACGAGCACACCCGCTCCAGCCAATGTCTCGGGTCCTGATTGGATCGATTGATAGCAGCGCAGCCATTGGCTCCTGCTGCTGTCAATCAAACCCAATGACGCGGAAGCCGGGGGGGGGCGGAGCCGAGTCCTGCTGTCTGTGTCAAAGGACGCAGCAGCAGGACACGGGAGAAGCCCGCACAGGTGCCCCGAGGGAGAGCGCTTCTCCAATGGGGGACTCGGGAAGAGAGGGAGCCACCAGCGCCGCTGAGGGACTCCAGAAGAGGAGGATCGGGGCCACTCAGTACAAAACCAACTGCACAGAGGAGGTAAGTATGATATTTTTGTTTTTTGGGGGTTTTTTGGGTTTTTTTTAAACAAGACTTTAGATATCCTTTAAAGAGGAAGTAAAGTGCTGCCTTTTTTTTCTTTTCCCTGACCTGCAAAGTAAAGGCATAATGAGCTTGTACGCATCGCATACTAGCAGATTATGTAAAACTTACCCGAAAAAGCTCTCATTGTCACTGTTGGAGGCCGCTTCCATCTTTGCCCATCTTCCTTTCCGCATGCGTGCGGGAGCCGCCCGTCACGGCACAGGGCTCTGAAGAAACGGCACGGGTGGCCGTTCCTTCAGAGCACATGCACCGAAGACGCCATCGGCTGCATATGCAGTAAATATCTCCTAAATGGTGTAGGTTTAGGAGATATTTACAGTACATAAAGGTAAGACTTATTATAGGCTTAACTATAGGTACAAACAATCAATGAAAGTTTACTTCTAACTTAAAGACCGCCCCATAGCAATTTTACTGCTACAGGGCAGCTCTCCTGTGCAGAATCATGTCTATATTCATAATTCTGCACTTCCGCCTGCAGCAGTAGCCAATCTGCGGGTGGTGGCTAATGAATGTCCGCCGGCACCCACCGATTGTCAGTAAAACACACAAAACTGAGACCTGCCTATGCAAACAAGGCAAATCTCTGTTCTAAAGGGGGAAGGGATGGATTTTATGTTCCTGCAAAGCAGGGAACAAAATCCATCTCTTCCCTTAGTAAAGGCACCTCACAGTACACAAAAAAACTGGCTAGGCCCACATTTAACCCTTTGATTGCCCTAGGTGTTTAACCCCTTCCCAACCAGTGTCATTAGTACAGTGCCTATTTTTAGCACAGATCACTGTATTAGTGTCACTGGTTCCCGCAAAGTGTCAGTTAGTGTCCGATTGTTCGCCGCAATATGGCAGTCTCTGATCGCCACCATTACTTGTATAAAAAAATTCAAGTTCCAGCATATATTCAATAGTATGTAGGTTCTATAACATTCGCAGAAACCAATCAATATACACTTATTGGTATTTTTTTTTTTTTTACCAAAAATATGTAGCAGAATAAAATATTGGCCTAAATTTATGAAGAAATTTGATTTTGCGTTTTTTCTTTTATTGGATGTGTAGCAGAAAGTAAAAAATATTGTTTTTCAAAATTGTCGGTCTTTTTCTGTTTATAGCTCAAATAATAAACATTTAGAACTTTCACTTTTGGCGATAACGTCCACCTGTACAAATGCTATGATCGAACTACACATATTAGGCATTGCTAGGCCCCCGGGAGTAAGAGCAACAGTTCTAGAGGGTCATGGGGGGGGGGGGGGGGGTTTACTGCCCCAATATTTTTATTCAATAAATATTATACTAGAAAGTAAATGTTTTGCTTTGCAAATATTTCTGGCTTTTCCCCCTAATATAATAAAATAAATAAATAAAAAACTGTGGTTATTTAATACCACCACAAGAAAGCTTTCTTTGTCTCTAAAAAACGATGTTCAATTCATTTGGGTCCAGCGTTGTTTGACAGAGTCATTGTCGGTCAAACTACCACAGCTCTGAAATTTGAAAAATGGCCTGCTAAAACAATGCATTTTAATTATTATTCCACGTTATAACATGATTTGAATTTGAAAACTGTATGATTTAACCACTTCAATACCCGCCCATAGTCATATGACGTCCACAGATGGGATCTCCCATCCTGGGTGGGCGTCATATGACGCCCTGGGATTCCCGGCCGCCTAGGGGGCGCGTGCGCGCCGCCGGGAGCGCGCGCCCGCCGCGTTCCTCGGGACCTGGTGCGTGTGCCCGGCGGCCGCGATGTCCGCCGGGCACCCGCGATTGCCGGTTAACCGGACCGGCATGTGGATCTGTGTGTGTAAACACACAGATCCACAGCCTGTCAGCTCTGAGGAGAGCGATCTGTGTTCCCAGAACGGAGGAACACTGATCGGTCTCCTCCCCTTGTACGTCCCCTCCCCCTACAGTTAGTAATCACTCCCTAGGAAACATATTAACCCCTCCCCGCCCCCTAGTGGTTAACCCCTTCACTGCCTGTCACATTTACACAGTAATCAATGCAATTTTATAGCATTGATCGCTGTATAAATGTGAACGGTCCCAAAAATGTGTCAAATGTGTCCGCCATAATGTCGCAGTCATGAAAAAAAATCGCGATCGGCGCTAAAAAAAAAAATAATTTTTTTTTTAAAAAATGCCATAAATCTATCCCGTATTTTGTAGACGCTATAACTTTTGCGCAAACCAATCAATATACGCTTATTGCGATTTTTTTTACCAAAAATATGTAGAAGAATACGTATCGGCCGAAACTGAGGAAAAAATTAGTTTTTTTTAAAAAAAATTGGGATATTTATTATAGCAAAAAGTAAAAAATATTGTGTTTTTTTCAAAATTGTCGCTCTTCTTTTGTTTATAGCGCAAAAAATAAAAACCGCAGAGGCGATCAAATACCACCAAAAGAAAGCTCTATTTGTGGGGAAAAAAGGACGTCAATTTTTTTTGGGTACAACGTTGCACGACCGCGCAATTGACGTTTAAAGTGCGACAGCGCTGAAAACTAAAAATTGGCCTGGGAAGGAAGGGGGTGAAATTGCCCTGTATTGAACCGGTTAAAGACACATTCTGCATAAGAAGCAAATAGTACATCATTTTTATGAATAAAATATACGGTTTGGTACATTTTCTTCTTCAGGCTAAATTAGTTTTCGGGGATGCCATGCTAATATCATTAAAATTCAGCCGCTTGTTTTTCTTCGCTCAGAAAATATTGTTAAAATCAAATTAGTTTCGCTTGAATATTGATGTGAGATATGTTCACTGATAAAATTCTGTTGATATTTTCATTAGCTTTAAATATGAAAAGTGCTTGTGGTGTAAAAATGCCGAAAATGCAGGCAGAATATTAGGAGTGCAGACGTTGTTAATGGATGTTGTGCTCATCTTTGTAAATGTGACCAATTTCTGAGTTTTTCCTTATCATAGACAACGTTCGGGGAAGAGATTGAGTTGTAGAGGTGATTATATCTCCTAGAGGTTGATGAAACACGCAGAAGAGAAACCTTCAGGTTGACATGTTGGCCACAACAGCTGATCTTTTCTGTAAAAAGTGAACCTGTTTTCTTAAAACATTAAAGCAACACAAAGTTCTGGTTAACTTCTTGGCATCCGCGCTATAGCCGAATGACGGCTACAGCGCGGACCTACATTCCCGGGAGGCCGTCATATGACGGCCTCCCCTGTGCACGCTCCCTGCGCGCGCCCTGTAGGGCGCGCGCCGGGCGCGTTGTGATCACCGAGTCTCTGAGACTCGGCTGATCACCGATCTGTGTAAGGGGCCGGTCCCGGCCCCTTACCATGTGATCAGCTGTCAGCCAATGACAGCTGATCACATGATGTAAACAAAAGATCGGTAATCGGTTTTTTTTTTTACTCACGCTGACAGCGCGAGTAGAAAAAAAAGCCGATCACCGGATCGGATGTGAGGGACATCGGTCCCCAAGTGGAAGAGGCACATCTGCCTCATCAGTGCCCAATTAAAGTGCCACCTAACAGTGCCCACAGTGCCACCTAACAGTGCCCACAGTGCCACCTAACAGTGCCCACAGTGCCACCTAACAGTGCCCACAAGTGACACCTATCAATGCCCACAAGTACCACCTATCAATGCCCACCTGTAGTGCCAATCAGTGCCACCTGCCAGTGCTGCCCATCACTGCAACCTATCAGTGCCCATCACTGCCACCCATCAGTGCCCATCACTGCCACCCATCAGTGCCCATCACTGCCGCCTATCAGTGCCCATCACTGCCGCCTCATCAGCGTACATCAATGAAGGAGAAAAATTACCCGTTTAAAATTTTTTATAACAAAATATAAAAAAATAAACTTTTTTTTAAAAAAAAAATTCAGTTTTTTACATTTTTTTAATAAAAAGTAAAAACCGCAGAGGTGATCAAATACCACCAAAAGAAAGCTCTATTTGTGGTGAAAAAATGATAAAAATTTCATTTGGGTACAGTGTTGTATGACCGCGCAATTGTCATTCAAAGTGCGTCAGCGCCGAAAGCTGAAAATTGGTCTGGATAGGAGGGGGGTTTAAGTGCCCGGTAAGCAAGTGGTTAAAAAGAAAAAAAAATGTTTTCAAATATGTATTCTTTTTTTTTTATCTTAAAGTGGTATTAAAGTGGAGTTCCACCCACTTTTACAACTCTTCAGCATCCCTCACTAAACTGTGCACTGTAAACAAATTGGATGTTTTTTTTATTTTTTTCCTCAGCACTTACTGTATATCTGCTGTATTCATTTTTCACTTCCTCCTCCCTGGCCGCGGCCCATCGTATCATTTCCTGTTTGCAATGCCTTCTGGGAAGGGGCGGCAACTTCCTCTGAAACTGACGTTGCTATGGAAACCTGACCTGAAACCTATTCCACTGCTTGTGCTGCACTGAGCATGTGCGAGATCTGCAAGGATGAGATCCAGGAAGAAATACAGTCTGGCTTCAGATGACCACACTTAAGATGGCCACGGCCTGCTGGAAGTTTATAAAATAACAAACTACTGCTATAAACTAACAAAACAGAGCTTAGTTTACAGACTAACTTTACTAGAATAAATTAAGCTTGTGTATTATAGGGGTATTTTTATTTAAAAAGTATAATTTTGGCCGGAACACCACTTTAAAGTGATTGTAAAGGCTTGTTTTTTTTATATTTAAAATAACAAACATGTCATACTTACCTCCACTGTGCAGCTCGTTTTGCACAGAGTGGCCCCGATCCTCCTCTTCTGGGGTCCCCCGGCGGTGCTGGTAGCTCCACCCAGCATCAGATAACCCCCTAGGAGAAGTGCTCTCCCTGGGGGTTACCTTGCGGGCGTGCTTCCGAGTCCAGCATTCGGCATCCATAGACACAGAGTGCCAGACTCTGCCTGCCCCCCCGGCGCTCGTATCATGGGATTTGATTGACAGCAGCGGGAGCCAATGGCTGAACTGCTATCAATCTATCCAATTCAGAGCCGGGACCCCGTGCAGAGAGGGATAGCGCGTCTCCGCCAAGGGAAATTCAGGGCTCAGGTAAGTAAAACGGGAGGGGGGGGGGCTGGGGGCCGGTCACTGCCAGGTGTTTTTTCACCTTAATGCATAGGATGCATTAAGGTGAAAAAACACGAGAGTTTACAACCCCTTTAAACCCAAAAGCAAACTTTTATTATATTGCAGCTTACCAAGTCTTAGATGTGATGGCTGCATTCGTTTTTATTTTATTTTAATCTGGTGATCCAGCTAGCAAGCTTATTGTTTTTCAAAAGTTCAAGCTCTCCAGCAGAATGGATAAGTTACAGGGTTGAGACAAACCATTTACTATTGACAGAGGTGCTTATAAAGATCAGTTGATCTATCTAAAACCTTTATCCCAAAAGAAAAAAAAAACACTGTTGCTGTAACTATTGAGGCACCGAAATGTAAAATTCTGGACTGAAACCAAAAATTCAGGATGTACTTGGCCAAATACCGAAACCAAAATGGACAATTAAAAAATCAAATTATAATTTTTTTTATATATTTAATTGTATTGTTTTCAGCTTTTTAATGAATACCATGAATTTAAATGAATATGGATTTATTTTCAGCAATTATCGGCACCTTTTCAGCCTATAGGCTGCTTTCACAGTGAGCAGTTTTTAAGGCGCTTTTGCTTTAAAAAAAAAAAAAAAAAACGCAAGAAAAACTTAAACAAAATGCATCCCTTTAAATTCTATGTATGTCTTCACACTGGTCAGTTGTGCTTCTGTTGCGATGTTAAAAATTCTGCTTGCCGCATTTTTGGTGCATATTTGGTCAGTCAACAACTTGAAGACCAAGCCATTTCTGGCACTTTTTGTTTCCAAGTTTAAATCAGTATTTCCTGACGCCACCATGGCAGCATACTAGTGATAGGCTCCGCCTTTCTCCCCTGTATGCTACCATGGATTGGCGTCAGGAAAGGAAAATTACGGTAAGTATGATACAATTTTCAGTTTTTTTGCTAGAAAATTACTTATGACCCCCAAACATTATACATATTTTTTTTTAGCAGAGACCCTAGGGAATAAAATGATTGCAATGATCGTTGCAATTTATGTCACTTGGTATTTGAGCAGTTTTTCAAACGCAATTTTTTTTGAAAAATAACATTTAAATGAATAATAAAAAAATTAAAAAACACAATATATACCCCAATTTTAAATAGATACCTAAAATGTCAGGTTTAAAAATGTTGCATTCACTGCAGGCGGCCCTTGAAATTTTTGATGAGTTTGGACGTTTTTCGGGGATCCGTATTAATTGGTCGAAGTCTGTGCTTTTCTCCCTGGACGTACAGGCCAGGGACTTGAAGGAACAGCCTGTTTTGAGGTGGGTGGAGGAATTTACATATTTAGGCATTAAAATATCGCGCGACCTGAGATCCTATCGAAGACTTAATCTTCAACCTATACTCTCACGCTTAAGAGACCATTGTACCAAATGGACTGATCTCCCTCTTAACTTGCTAGGACGCATAAACGTTTTAAAGATGATTTACTTACCTAAGCTCAACTATTTCTTTCGAAACTGCCCTGTATGTTTACCCCAGTCCTTTTTCAGGGAGATAGATGCCTGCATTGGATCCTTCCTGTGGAGAGGATCCTCCCCTCGGATAGCTAGATCGACCCTTCAACTCCCTGTCAGTTGTGGAGGTTTGGCCCTACCTAATTGGTTGGTGTAATATTGGGCGGCCATGCTGGTAACAATCAGATGGTGGTTTGAACAGTCTAATGGGGCGTACACACGGTCTGACTTTTCAGCTACAAAAGTCCAACGGACGCTGACGGACTAAAGCTGGCTGGAAATCCGATCGTGTGTGGGCTTCTCCGGACTTTCAACTGACTTTTTCAGCCTCAAATCCGACGGACTTTAGATTTGAAACATGCTTCAAATCTTTCCGACGGACTCGAGTCCGGTCGAAAAATCCGCTCGTCTGTATGCTAGTCCGACGGACAAAAACCCACGCTAGGGCAGCTATTGGCTACTGGCTATGAACTTCCTTATTTTAGTCCGGTGTACGTCATCACGTAAGAATTCGACGGACTTTTGTGTGATCGTGTGTAGGCAAGTCTGTTCGTTAGAAAGTCCGCCGCAAGTCCATCGAAAGTCCGCCAAAAGTCCGCCGAAAGTCTGTCGGACAGGCTGTCGGACTTTTGTAGCTGAAAAGTCCGACCGTGTGTACGCCCCATAAGGCCAATGCTGCAGTCTGTCTGGAGGCGGCGGTGGTGGGTTCCTTTAAGGGGCTTGGAAATTTGGTGTATCGGGGAGCCTCATCTAGCCCTGCCCTTCTGGGTCCCACTAAGGCCACTTTGCGAGTATGGGGGGTGGCTAGAAAACGTTTTTTAGCTCCGGATAAATGGTCTCCCTACTGCCCGTTAAGGGGAAATCCGTGCCTCCCACATTTTAGGACAATTCCAGACCCACAATTGTGGGCCCGTTATGGGATTAAGGTGCTGGGGGATATTGTCTCCTCCGGGGCCCTGATTTCTTTCCAGGACCTGAGAGGGAGGCATGGCCTTCCTATGGGGATGCTGTTCCGCTACTATCAAATGAGACACGCTTTCCGGGCTCAATTCCAGACATCGCCTATCCTTGTGGTGGATGCGGTGGAAGGACTCCTAGCTCAGGAAACCCTCCAGAAACCTCTCTCAGCACTATACTTGACGCTGCTGCGAGCGGACTCTAAAAAAATAGACGTATTATGGGAAAAATGGAAGGTCGATATCCCATCTCTGGACAGGGAAATTTGGGAGGAATGTTTTGAGGATAATTACCAACTAGTGATATCTTCCAGAGACAAATTGACTCAGACCAAGTTCATACATAGAATTTACTTTACGCCTCAGAGACTGCACAGAATTTACCCGCAGAGATCCCCAAATTGCCCAAGATGCCAATCCACAGACAGCACCTATATACATATGTTTTGGACATGTCCTAGACTCTCTCGATATTGGTCTGATATCTTTGATTTTCTAGACATACGTCTTCAGCTGCAGTTACCTAGAACGGCAGAGCTGGCCCTACTGGGCATACAGGATGATGACCAAAGACCTAGGTATACTAAGCTTCTACTCTCCTTATTACTCTTCTATGCCAAAAAAGAGATATTGCTGAAGTGGACCTCCCCCCTCCCACCCACAATGGGGTCTTGGATGGCCTCGGTTAATGCCGTATTACCATTGTATAAGTTAACATATATGAATAGAGGATGTCCCCAAAAATTTGAGAAGGTGTGGAGGCCATGGTCTGATCCTATGTAAATCACACTATCATGCAGGTATATCTACGTATCTGTTCCATATATGTTGCAGATGACTAGTCTTGTCCTGGGGGGTTGCTGGCTACCCCCTCCCCTCTTCCCTTTTTTGCACTATTAAATACGGGGGAAAAGAACACTGCCTACGAATTAGTTGGGATTAGATCTGTGATCTTCCACTATGAATGTTATATACTGGACACTGCCACTGTATTACTGTTCTCTCATGATTGTATCCACTGCAATATTTCATGCCTTGTAAATGCAATGTGAACCACTTATTTTTCCAATAAAGACCAACCTTGTTGTTAAAAATGTTGCATGCTCATGGAATGGCGACAAACTACGGTACTTAAAAATCTCTGTAGGCGATGTTTTAAACGCCTTTACTGGTTACCTGTTTAGAGGTACAGAGAAGGTCTAGCACTAAAATTATTGCTCTCGCTCTAACCTCGCATGTGTGGTTTGAACACCGTTTTCATATGTGGACATGACTTATGTATACGTTTGCTTCTGTGTGTGAGCATGGAGGTATGGGGATGCTTTAAAAAAATTCTTACTTATTTTTTATTTTTTTTACACTGCCCCTTTAATTTTTTTTTAATCACTTTTATTCCTATTACAAGGAATGTAAACAAATAGAAATAAAGATGACAGGTCCTCCTTATGAAGAGATCAGGGGTGAAAAAGACCCCAAATCTTTTTTTTACCTTTAAAAACAAATGATCAAAGAATGACACACATTTCACAGAGCCTGCCTTCTGATCTACAGAGGTGCTGAGAGGAGGAGTTTCAGGAGGCGGATTCAGTACAGGAATCACTGCTTGCAGGCAGCAAGGTACCATGGGATATGTAGTTCTTAGAAATGGAAAGTAAACAGCAGAGGAGACACTGCAAAGCATGAGATTGCCAGCAGACAGACAAAGCTCACAACTTGAAAGTAAGGAAATATTGGATTGTGAAATATAACTAATGTTTGTATTGTTATTACAATACTGATGTTATAACATGAATGTGTATGCTGTGCTCCATTAGGCTTCTTAAACACAGGGTGCCTAGCCTCAGTGCACAGGTGCAGCGTCCAGCCCTGCTGTCTGCAGCCTATGAATGTGTATGGCAGGCTAAAATACACTGCATTCTCTGTATTCTTCTCTGAACGCACAGGGGCCCCCCAGACTGACAATGCTGCTGTCCAAAGGTGTCCCCTGTGCTCCATCATCCAGATTGTGGGCACTCTAATGCAGGAGGTGTGTTACTGGCCAGATCACCAGATGAAAACAGAGGGGAAAAAAGGCCTAAAAAATAAAACTGGTGCACCCACCACATCTAAGGATTGCTAAGCTGCAATATATTACATTTTTGGTTTGGGGTTTAATACCACTTTATTTTGAATTTAGCATCATGCATAGTCCTTGACAATGTCAGCAATTGGTGACATTTTACAACACACCTTGTGTGCCCTTGTTAATTTAGCTGTAAAATGTTTGTAGTGTCTGCTCTGAAAGTAAATTCAGATTTTATAGGAGAAGAACAATAATGTGACTATTAGTTAAATAGAAGAAGATAAGGTCTTACATCAAGGTTTATGTTTAACAGGCTATCATAAACATTATATTATGTTAAATCTTTTCCCTTTCTTTATTTCAAACTGCTGGTCACTCTGTGTTCATTAGGCATAGCTCCCAACTGTCCCTGATTTTGAGGGACTGTCCCTGATTTGGAGCCATGTCCCTCTGTCCCTCATTCCTCCTCATTTGTCCCTCATTTTGCTCTGATCTATATAGTTGTATATAAAATGCACTTTTTATCTATCAAAAAGTGTTCCCCAGTGCTAAACCTTTCATCTGATTTCTAAATTGCTGCATTTGTACATTTTAAAAGCCAATATAAAGGAATAGTAGTGGTAAAAAAAAAGTCCTTGTGGATTTAATTAACATTTTTTGGGGGTTAATTCTCCTTTAAGGGGGTGTGGCAGGAGGCGTGTCCTATGCCTACATACATTTGTTAGTAGATGTCCCTCATTCCCATCTCAAAATGTTGGGAGGTATGTCATTAGGCCTGGTTCACACCTATGTGTTTTCTGGTACTTTTTGCAGAAACATACTACAGAACTTAGTCTCCATTCCTCTTCTTCCCAAAACCAGCCTCCCCTTCTCCTGTGCCCTCTGGAACGCCTGTTCTGTCTGTAACAAACTCACCGCCCTTCACGACCTCTTTATCACAAATTCGTTTAACCGACTTGTCATTACCGAAACCTGGCTTCACGAATCAGACACTACTTCTCCTGCTTCCCTCTTCTGAGATGGCCTTCCCTGAACTCACTCCCCCAGACCAAGTGGACAGAAAGGAGGTGGAGTGGGAATCCTTCTAGCCCCATGTAGCACCTATCAGGTACTTCACCCACCTCCATCTCTGACACTCTCCTCTTTTGAGACACATTGCATTTGTCTATTCACTCCTATTTCTCTAAGAATTTCTGTCATCTACCGGCCCCGGGACCGATACCAACGTTCCTTGATGACTTCTCTGCCTGGCTACCCTATTTTCTCTCTTCTGAAATCCCCACAATCAATTATTCTCAGCGACTTCAACATCCCTATTAATGCTAACACTACTATTACTTCTAAACTTCTCAGTCTAACCTCATCTCTTGACCTGAAGCAATGGATACAGGCTCCTACTCACTCCAACGGCAACACCCTTGACCTTGTCTTCTCCTATTTGTGCACTCCGTGTAACCTCTCCAGCAATCCACTCCCACTCTTTGATCACCACCTTATTAGTTTTGCTCTCTCCCTGTCTTCCACCTCCTCTCCTTCCAACTGTCTAACAGCGTAATTTAAGGCCGTATGTACATAAAAACGCGCCTGAAAGCTCATGAGCGCTCCTAAATGCGGGCATATGCATGTAAATTTATTCTAATTGCTAGAATAAATTCATATTATAGCCAGTAGAAGAAGTTTACACGCATTTGCATACATAAGCTCGTAAATGTGCATAAAAACACAGAAATGTTTTCATATATGTGCAGAGGCCTTAGTGTGGTCACAGATTCTTGTAGTATGTCTGCAGTCTCTAACAATCTTCTGTAGCATTACATATACTAAATTATACCCCCCCCCCTAGTAATTTCTGGAGCTGCAGCTGAGACCCACTATAACTTGTAAATTAAACACCACTGACCTCCCCGTCTTACCCTCAGCTTCTGTGTTAAAGTGAGAGTAAATTCCCATGCGTGAATTTTACCTATAGGCAGGGCTTTTTTTCTCTGACAATAGGTGCAGGAACTCCCCTTTTCCGAGTCACCCCTTTTCCCCACCCCTACCCACCTCCGAGCACCCTCCCTTGGTTCCATCCTCTACCGACCTCCCAATACTGCCCATTTTAGACAATACAGAACCAAGTATCATTTTGTGGTGCTAAGTAATTTGTATGGAATTTGGTAATGATATCAAGGAAAGCAGTAAAATAGATCCCATTCAACCAACAACAATAGATCCCCTAACAACAATGTACCACCCACAACAAACCCCCCCCCCCCCCAGCAACAATAGACTCCGGGCAGCATCAACAGATCTCTGCACAGCCAGCATTAATAGACACTCTGGCAGCCATCAACATTAAAACCCTCCCCCAACAGTACATCTCCTTTAGCAACAACTGACCCCCCAGCAACATAAGACGAATCCCTAGCAACAATAGGTCCCCCACCAGCAACAATAGACCCCACTGCAAAAATAGATCCCCTCCAGCTAGAATAGATCCCCCAGCAGTGAGCATTAATACTCTGCAGCACACCCCAGCACCCCTTGCCATTACATACAGTCAGTCCAGGAGGTGCCGGAACTGCGTTCCCCCACGTTCCTGATGAAAAAAAGCCCTGCTATAGGTAAGTCTATAATAAGGCTTACCTATAGGTACTGTAAATATCTCCTAAACATGCACCGTTTAGGAGATATTTACTATAGATGTAGCCGGTGACGTCATCAGCGCATGCGCTCTAAGAGAACTCACATAGCCATAGTCCGCGAACCCGAAAGGAAGACCAGGTAAAGATGGAAGCGCCTTCAGCTGTGACAGCGCCTCATTGTACGGTAAGTTTCACATAATGTGCTAGTAATGTGATGCATACTAGCAAATTATGAAAAGAAAAAGCCAGCGGTTTACTACCGCTTTAAGTTTGTCATCATGCATGGGGAAAGTCCAAAAGAAAAGCTGCCTATATTGCCCAAAGTAACCAATCAGATTGCAGATGTAATTTTGGTGCAACGTGTTTGGAATTGAAAACAATCAGGGCTAATAACGTCTTTCGTTTTATTTTCTCGTTATAGATGTGTATGACCGCATGTTATGATTAATGCCAAGAAAATTCCTTTTTCTTCTCACTTCCTGGCCGGGTGACACAGGAGAATCTGTAGGGGGATCTCTGGGTAGTGAACATCATTCCAGAAAGTATTTATAAAGTTCTAGTTTTTGTGAAGCTGGCTCCAAAACGTAGCATCATAATTAATTCTAGATCTGATTTTTAATGCAATTCTGTCCTTTATTATCATTGCAGTTGAGGCTCTTAACTTGTAATTAGTGCTACGCAGCACCGTTGAGTTTTTAAAGGAGGGAGGAATACTCTTCTAATTGAATTTCTGTGATGAAAGTAGTAGCGGACTGTGCTCTCTCAAAGGAATAATTACTTTCGCCCGGAGAAGTCTGCAGTAGAGCTAACTTTAAAAGCGGGATTACAGGAAAGCTGGTTCTCCATAAGACCTCAATGCAGGGCTTACATTGAAAAGTGTGGCAGATTTGTCATAGTCTGATCGGTAGCTAAATTTGAAGCGATCGTGCCCATTTCTAACTGAGCATACCTACAGTAAAGACTGTCTGTCAAAATCATCACTGATCAAGTTCAGCTGCTGAAGTTACAGTGCCTTGAAAAAGCCAATCACGGCAGTCACATGATCATAAACCCCGCCCTGCCTCCCAGCATCATAAACCCCTTAAAAGGCCAGGGGGCACCGGCTCCAAGGGCTTAAGCATCCCTCGAATTAGAATTTCATTATTGGTAAGATAATACCTAATGTTTAAATACTTCTGAAAGGATGCAGACACTGCAACTTTCCTTGTTAGAACACTGAAAGCGCCCCAGGTGATTATAGTGAGTACAGACGTTTTCATTCAGGAATCAGGTTTGAAACGACAAATAGTTTTTATTTCAGAACAGAAACAGGTAGGAATCTGCCTAAAAAGTTTGTTAAGCACTTCAGCTCTGGAAGGATTTACCCACTTCCTGACCAGGCCATTTTTTGCGATTTGGCACTGCGTCGCTTTAACTGACAATTGCGCGGTCGTGCAAAGCTGTACCCAAATAAAACTGATGTCTTTTTTTCCCCACAAATAGATCTTTCTTTTGGTGGTATTCTGCGCTTTTTATTTTTTGCGCTATAAACAAAAAAAGACTGACAATTTTGAAAAAAAAAAAAACTATTTTTTTTTACTTTCTTCTATAATACATATCCAAAAAAAAACTAATTTATTTATCAATTTAGACCAATATGTATTCTTCTACATATTTTTGGTAAAAAAAATCCCAATAGACGTATATTGATTATAGTGTCTACAGACTACGGGATAGATTTAGGGACTTTTATTTATTTATTTTTTTACTGGTAATGGCAGCGATCTGCGATTTTTAGCAGGACTGCGACATTGCGGTGGACAAATCTGACACTGGGTGACACTTTTTGGGGACCAGTGATGCCAATACAGTGATCAGTGCTATAAAAATGCACTGATTACTGTATAAATGGCACTGGCAGAGAAGGGGTTAACACCAGGGGCGATCAAAGGGTTAAATGTTCCCTAGGGAGGTGCTTACTAACTGTGTGGGGTAGTGTCACACTGAAGGAAAAGAGAGATCCGTGATTCAGCTTAGCTGAATCACAAGATCTCTCTTTCCCTACCTGACAGATCCGCTGTTTGCCTCGTTTAAACAGGCAGACCGCTGATCTATCTCTCCTGTGAACGATCAGCAGGTCGCGGTGGCCATCGCGGTCGCCGGACCCGCTGATTGGCTCCTGTTGTGTCCAATCACAGCAGGGGGGGTACGTCGGCAGCGCACGCGCCCCCTAAACCGCGTGCACGAAATCAGTGGAAAGTTGCAGTGTCTGCTTCCTTTTAGAAGTATTTAAACATTAGGTATTATTTTACGAATAATTAAATTCCAATTCCAGGGATGCTTAAGCCCTTGGAGCCGGTGCCCCCTGGCCTTTTAAGGGGTTTAGGATGCTGGGAGGCAGGGCGGGGTTTATGATCATGTGACTGCCGTGATTGGCTTGTGGTCACATAATCAGAAAGCTCCGCTAGCTGCTGTGAACTGTGCCGGGAGCGCACTCTCGGCACAGCTGTTTTTGCACTATTGCACGCAAATATGCCACCGCTCAGCGCCTAGGCCTACCCACTGAGAAACCGCATATTTGCATGCGGCCGGTGCCAAGCGGTTACAGTTTCACTTGTATCTTTGTGCAGACTTATGAGAAAATCAGCAAGACAGTCACACAAGCAGGAAATGACATTCTGTATACCGCGTAGAGAACACCTCCAGGCTGCCATATTGCATTTCATTTTTTCTTGTCAAATTTATTTATTGAGATTTAATAAATCAGGGAACAAGTTCAAAAGCGATACAGGAATATAATATGTTAGGATACGGTATAATTCCTTAATATGACTAAAGATAAAATTTGTCTCATACTTCAGTCAAAAGATTAATAACTCAGAGAGACAATTTCCTATACTGTTCAAGAGAGAAAAATTCTAAACATTAACTATAATAATATAATGAAGTCTCAAAATAATAATAATTTGAGATGATCTAAAGTATTCAATAAAGGAAGCGTTAAGTGCATTTCATTTTTTGACAGGTTTAGAAAATGTTAGCTTCGGTTTGAAATGGAAAGGTAGTCTTTAAAAGCATTCAATTATAAAATGGCGTGTGCAGCAAGTGTATATGCTATATATATATTTTTTTTTAACGAAAGTGGAATTCCGCTTTAGCCCTGGCTCACACTGCCATGACTTGTCATGTGGCAAAGTTGCATGACAAGTCGTGCCCCATTAACAACATGGAACCGCTGTAATCAGTGCAACTCGAGTCGCTCCGGCTGAGAAAGGTTCCTGCACTACTTTGGGGTGACTTCAACATGACTCGCATTGACTTCTGTTAAAGAAGCGCATGCAAGCCCAGGGATGTCGGCTTCAAAGTTGCCCTGGTGTGAAGCAGGGCTAAAAGCTCTGCTTTTTCTGTTACAATGTTTTTCGTGTGCATTACAAAAAATGCTGGCTAAAGCTGAACTTTGAGGAAAGTAAAAATGGCCTTTCAGGTGGGGCTGCCCCGACAATTCAAGAGTTAAATGCACATTTATATCTCTGGGATGGGAAAATCACTTTTACTTTCCTGATCTTAGGCTCCTGCAGGTTGCCTCCTGGCTGCTAGACCTTTTCTTTGCTCTGGTGGTTGCATGCTCTCTAAGGCCATCAAGACCAATACAGGGTCTCTGACCCTGCTTAGGACATTAGGATGCAGAGGAACAGTCTACTGTTGGAGCATAGAGGAGCATTGTCTACCAGGGGAGCGTGGGTCAGGGCCCAGCCGTAGGGTTGCCACTTCTCCTTCAAGCCAAACCCAAACACTTTAGCGGCGCACAGCAACATTTTTTTTTTAAAGTATACACTATAGGATAACAGACCTGGGACACCTTTGGGGGCTCCAAAGAGAATAGTAATGCGGCATCCCAGTGACCATGGGTTGTTGTTGATGACCCAACATGGCCCCCAGCTACATCACCAACTTCATTGCCCAAATCGTCCTCTCCGCTCCTCCCAAGACCTCCTGCACATATTTTCTTCCCCCCTCCCAGCACAAATCCCCCTAAATCACCACTCCTAGCACACCCCACAAGTTTCCCTCCTAAAACAATTCTTACTCCCTGCCACCCCCCAAATTCCCCCTCCCAACACAAATCCCTCAACAACAATATCCTCGGAGCCCCCCCCCCCCCCACCTCACATGATGCCACAGTGCCACCCCTTCTGCCCACCCCTTGTCCCGGCCCCTACTGTACACCCAGGTAATACAGTCAGGTCCATAAATATTGGGACATCAACACAATTCTAATCTTTTTGGCTCTTTACACCACCACAATGAAGTTGAAGTTGTAGCATGTGTTGTATATCCAGGTCAGATACAGTCAGGTCCATAAATATTGGGACATCGACACAATTCTAATCTTTTTGGCTCTATGGATTTGAAATGAAACGAACAAGTTGTGCTTTAACTGCAGACTTCCAGCTTTAATTTGAGGGTATTTACATCCAAATCAAGTGAACGGTGTAGGAATTACAACAGTTTGTATATGTGCCTCCCACTTTTTAAGGGACCAAAAGTAATGGGACAATTGGCTGCTCAGCTGTTCCATGGCCAGGTGTGTGTTATTCCCTCATTATCCCATTAACAAGGAGCAGATAAAAGGTCCAGAATTCATTTCAAGTGTACTATTTGCATTTGGAATCTGTTGCTGTCAACTCTCAATCAAGATCCAAAGAGCTGTCACTATCAGTGAAGCAAGCCATCATTAGGCTGAAAAAACAAAACAAACTCATCAGAGATATAGCAAAAACATTAGGTGTGGCCAAATCAACTGTTTGGAACATCCTTAAAAAGAAAGAACGCACCGGTGAGCTCAGCAACACCGAAAGACCCGGAAGACCACGGAAAACAATTGTGGTGGATGACCGAAGAATTCTTTCCCTGGTGAAGAAAACTTCCTTCACAACAGTTGGCCAGACCAAGAACACTCTCCAGGAGGTAGGTGTATGTGTGTCAAAATCAACAATCAAGAGACGACTTCACCAGAGTGAATGCAGAGGGTTCACCACAAGATGTAAACCATTGGTGAGCCTCAAAAACAGGAAGGCCAGATTAGAGTTTGCCAAACAACATCTAAAAAAGCCTTCACAGTTCTGGAACAACATCCTATGGACAGATGAGACCAAGATCAACTTGTACCAGAGTGATGGGAAGAGAAGAGTATGGAGAAGGAAAGGAACTGCTCATGATCCAAAGCATACCACCTCATCAGTGAAGCATGGTGGTGGTAGTGTCATGGTGTGGGCATGTATGGCTGCCAATGGAACTGGTTCTCTTGTATTTATTGATGATGTGACTGCTGACAAAAGCAGCCGGATGAATTCTGAAGTGTTTCGGGCAATATTATCTGCTCATATTCAGCAAAATGCTTCAGAACTCATTGGACGGCACTTCACAGTGCAGATGGACAATGACCCGAAGCATACTGAGAAAGCAACCAAAGAGTTTTTTAAGGGAAAGAAGTGGAATGTTATGCAATGGCCAAGTCAATCACCTGACCTGAATCCGATTGAGCATGAATTTCACTTGCTGAAGACAAAACTGAAGGGAAAATGCCCCAAGAACAAGCAGGAACTGAAGACAGTTGCAGTAGAGGCCTGGCAGAGCATCACCAGGGATGAAACCCAGCGTCTGGTGATGTCTATGTGTTCCAGACTTCAGGCTGTAAATGACTGCAAAGGATTTGCAACCGAGTATTAAAAAGTGAAAGTTTGATGGATGATTGTTAATCTGTCCCATTACTTTTGGTCCCTTAAAAAGTAGGAGGCACATATACAAACTGTTGTAATTCCTACACCGTTCACCTGATTTGGATGTAAATACCCTCAAATTAAAGCTGCAAGTCTGCAGTTAAAGGACATCTTGTTTGTTTCATTTCAAATCCATTGTGGTGGTGTATAGAGCCAAAAAGATTAGAATTGTGCCAATGTCCCAATATTTATGGACCTGACTGTATCTGACCTGGATATACCACACATGCTACAACTTCATCAGTCCAAAATTGCCCACATATGTTTTAATTAATCTTAGCTCCAGTTGGAATTAGAAAAATGTTCCATAGCAGACAATGATACTGAGTGGGCGTTATTGGTTAAAATTCAGCAGAATAATGTGATTGTTCAAATGGAGTAAATTTCCTGTCTTCTGCATTGACAACCTTTACTTAGGGATTGTATTAAACAGAAGTCCAACACATGGACAAGGAGGTCACCCGGTCAATAATGCGATGCACAGCGACTCCCCGCACTCTACATGTGTATCTGTGTTTGTAGATAGGAAATGTTGTTTACCTATTGGATGTGGGAGGATTATGTCCGACTTTCACTGTTTACATGTGAATTAAATTTCATGGAATTTACTTCTCAATATTAAGACTTCTGGAGGCTTGAAGGAAATTGGCTGATAGGAATGGCAGTTGAAGTGCAGAGAAGCGACAACTAAATTACTCGTCTTTTGTTATGTCTCCGGAAGCCAAGCACACCAGTCAGACCAACTCCCGTGTTCTCAGCTTTACTACACTGCAAAAAAAAATATCATAATAAACGTAGAAGTCCTAAAGGGAAGCCGTGGCCTTTCATAGTGACCTTCACCCATAGAGGTGGCACCTCCAGGTCTACGTTTGCATCCCCAGATCATCTCCATGCATCCCAGGATTCCCATAACCCAGGACACAAAAAGACCACCATTTCTTGGAATTAATGAGACACAGCTGCAGCACCAGAAGTGAGACTAGTAAACTGTACATCCTTACATTCCAGAATAAGGAATAACAATTTATACGGTCCTGACATACAGTGCCTTGAAAAAGTATTCATACCCCTTGACATTTTCCACATTTTGTCATGTTACAACCAAGAACGTAAATGTATTTTATTAGGATTTTATGTGATAGACCAACACAAAGTGGCACATAATTGTGAAGTGGAAGGAAAATGATAAATGATTTTAAACATTTTTACAAAAAAATTGTGAAAAGTGTGGTGTGCATTTGTATTCAGCCCCCTTTACTCTGATACCCCTAACTAAAATCTAAGGGAACCAATTGCCTTCAGAAGTCACCTAATTAGTAAATAGAGTCCATCTGTGTGTAATTTAATCTCAGTATAAATACAGCTGTTCTGTGAAGCCCTCAGAGGTTTGTTAGAGAACCTTAGTGAACAAACAGCATCATGAAGGCCAAGGAACACAACAGACAGGACAGGGATAAAGTTGTGGAGAAGTATAAAGCAGGGTGTTAGGTTATAAAAAAAATATCCCAAGCTTTGAACATCTCTCAGAGCGCTGTTCAATCCATCATCCGAAAATGGAAAGAGTATGGCACAGCTGCAAACCTACCAAGACACAAGACATGGCCGTCCACCTAAACTGAGAGGCAAGGAGAGTATTAATCAGAGAAGAAGCCAAGAGGCCCATGGTAACTCTGGAGGAGCTGATTAAGGGAGGCTGAATACAAATGCACGCCACACTTTTCAGATATTTATTTGTACTGGGTCGAAAACCAAAACCAAAATGGTGTTTTTGCATTGAAGTCAATGGGACACGATTTTGCATTTAAGTCAATAGGAGGGCGTTTTTGCATTGAAGTCAATGGATGTGATTTTGCTTTGAAGTCAATAGGAATGTGATTTTCCATTAAAGTCAATAGGGGGCATTTTTGCATCGAAGTCAATGGGACACGATTTTGCACTGAAGTCTATAGAGCGTGTTTTTGCATTGAAGTCAATGAGAAGCGATTTTGCAGTGAAATGAATAGGGGGTGTTTTTGCATTAAAATCAATGGAGGTGATTTTGCATTGAAGTCAGTAGGGGGCATTTTTGCATTGAAGTCAATGGAACACGATTTTGCATTGAAGTCAATAGGGGGTGTTTTTGCATTGAAGTCAATAGGGGGTGTTTTTGCATTGAAGTCAATAGGGGGCGTTTTTGCATTGAAGTCATGCCATGCCATTATTTTTCTATCAACAAAACACTAATAACCTTATTTTCAGCCAATGTATCGGTGCATGCCTGAAAATTACTCCAACATGACATTTGTCTTACTTTTTATTCTTCAATTTTCCATTGAAGTCAATAGGCGGCGTTTTTGCAATGAAGTCAATGAATGTGATTTTTGCATTGAAGTCTGTAGGGGGTGTTAAAAAAATCATGTCCCATTGACGTCAATGCTTAAACACCCCCTACAGACTTCAATGCAAAAATCACGTCCCATTGACTTCAATTCAAAATGGCATCCCTTGACTTTACATAAAAAAATCATGTCCCATTGACGTCAATGCTTAATGTAAAGTCAAGGGATGCCATTTTGAATTGAAGTCAATGGGACGTGATTTTGCATTGAAGTCAATAGGGGGAGTTTTTTCATTGAAGTCAATGGGAAGCGATTTTGCATTGAAATTAATGGGTTTTTTTTTTCATTGAAGTCAGTAGGGGGCGTTTTTGCATGGAAGTCAATGGAATGCTATTTTGCATTGAAGTCAATTGATGTTATTTTGCATCAAAATCAATGGGATGCAATTTTGCATTGAAGTCATTAGGGGGCTTTTTTGCATTGAAGTCAATGAGACCCAATTTTGCATTGAAATCAATAGGGGTCTTTTTTTCTTTGAAGTCAATGGACTTGATTTTGCATTGAATCAACAGGTCGCAGCATGCCATTATTGGCACCTTTTTCTATTGACAAAATGCCAATAACTTTATTTTCAGCCAATGTATCAGTGAATCCCTATAAATTACTCCAACATGACATTTGTCTTATTTTTTATTCTTCAACTTTGCATTGAAGTCAATAGGATGGGGGGGGGGGTTGCATTGAAGTCAATAGGAAGCGATTTTGCATTGAAATCAATAGGGGGTGTTTTTGCATGGAAGTCAATGGAATGCTATTTTGCATTGAAGTCAATAGGAAGCGATTTTGCATTGAAATCAATAGGGGGCGTTTTTGCATGGAAGTCAATGGAATGCTATTTTGCATTGAAGTCAATTGATGTTATTTTGCATCAAAATCAATGGGATGCAATTTTGCATTGAAGTCATTAGGGGGCTTTTTTGCATTGAAGTCAATGAGACCCAATTTTGCATTGAAATCAATAGGGGGCTTTTTTTCTTTGAAGTCAATGGACTTGATTTTGCATTGAATCAACAGGTCGCAGCATGCCATTATTGGCACCTTTTTCTATTGACAAAATGCCAATAACTTTATTTTCAGCCAATGTATCAGTGAATCCCTATAAATTACTCCAACATGACATTTGTCTTATTTTTTATTCTTCAACTTTGCATTGAAGTCAATAGGATGGGGGGGGGGGGTTGCATTGAAGTCAATAGGAAGCGATTTTGCATTGAAATCAATAGGGGGTGTTTTTGCATTGAAGTCAATGGAGGCGATTTTGCATCAAAGTCAGTAGGGAGCGTTTTTTGCATTGTAGACAATGGGACTCAATTTTGTGTTGAAGTCAATAGGGGGCATTTTTACATTGAAGTCATTGAACATGATTTTTGCAGTGAAATCAATAGGGGGCGTTTTTACTTTGAAGTCAAAGGATGCGATTTTGCATTGAATCAACAGGTCGCAGCATGCCGTTATTGGCACTTTTTTTTTTTTTTCTATCGACAAAACGACAATAACCTTTTTTTCAACCAATGTATCAGTGGCAGTGCATCCCTATAAATTACTCCAACCTGGCATTTGTCTTCTTTTTTATTCTTTAATAATTCTTTTCAGTTGAGTTTTAGTAACAGATTTAGATACAGACTGTAAGTGGTTCACACCAAGCAGGGAGGGCCACTTGTTAAACAATTACAATCATACCATTGACAACCAATAGACAACAAATAACGTACTGCAATAAAAGAAGTCAAGCAGAAGGAAAAAGCTACGTCCTCTCTAGTTCCCAGCCGGAGGGGGGTACAAGGAGGATTCCTGAGTACATAATTGCTCAATCAGAGGAGGAGGTTGGGGGGCAGAAGCCGCAGCAGTCCAGGGATTATAAAGCCACATTGCCCAGACATTCTAAACCTTTTAGCACAACCTCTGTTCTCGTAAGTATCCTAATATAATGGCAGACTGGAATTTACCAACATTTCCAGAACACGATGGATGGTGGATCTGATTTTTTATTTCCAGTACATAGCAATAGCGTTTGTGGCGACATCGGTCTTATTTACGTCCAGTTCTCTTATCACTTGGTATGGCGTATTTATTCATGAATTTGTCGCAGCCATAGCGACATATTATATAGACAAAAAGTGTAGCGCTAAAGTGAATATGGTGAAGGGAGGGTTTTGTAGTAAGGAGAGGTGAAACCACCAACTCAGGTGACCAATATCTCAACTTCGTCAAAACCAAATGTAAGTGTGCATGAACAACGTGATATTATCACAAATATACCAACACATTAGAGTGCTCCTTCTTTTGAAAAAAGTGTGCATATAAATGAGGAAAAAAATAAAAAATAAAGTGAAAATCCATTAATAAGTGATAATCATAAAAGTCCACATTTGACTGATAATGTAATACAGAAAATGTCCACAATAGTGATATGAGAGCATTTAAGCCAATATAAGTGATAAAAACTTGGTGTTGTAGTCCATGTATTGCGAGGTATGGTTGAAACACCAAGACCCAGGGCAGATATCCTTATGGTACAAAGACTCAAGAGCCGAGGCAGATATCCTTATAGAGATTCCAATTCAGGGAGGGGGGACACAAGGCAGATAACTTTGCAGCACAAAGGCCCAGAAAAAAGTAAGGTAGAATACTCTTACCGACTTTGGTGGACTCACAAGCCGTGGGCGGTGAGTCAAACGAGCTTGTACTGTCTTGTAACCCCTGACAGTGTAGGGATGGATTGTACACCAAAAGACGTCCTCATTGGATGGGGGAGCCTGGAACCTGGTCTTGAAGGTCTGCGCGATCCCCGTTTTTATCCGCATACATGGACCATATAGAAAACAACAACAAGGAACCATGCTAGTTATAAGTGGTCATCAAACACGCCATCATCCTCCACCTGCAGATCCTCTTCTTTTACTTATGGGAGTTACAGAGCTGAGCGACATATTAGGCCAGTGATGCAGATAAAAATTTTAGGAATTTGCTGCATGTGTTACACAAAGTTTGCAATGCAACCGTTGCACGCCTTTTATGAATTTGGCGCAAGGGTTCCATACACAGCCATAACGCCAAAATTGTGTTGCAGACATTTATTGGGGAAAAAAAAGTGATGGTTATTTTCAGCTGAACAAGATTTGAAAATGACAGGCTCAGGGCTGAAATGAAAGATCCTTATCATTAGGACAAAGCTTTGTAAATTGAGCCTGAGGGCTCCCACGTGCTCAGCCAGCAAAGTTTTATAAAGTGGGAGGGGCCTAAAGAATGCAAGACGCACCTCAGCACACCTGCACTGCTTTTAATAATGCAGAGCAATATAAAACATGGTGCAGGTGTGAGTTGTAGTGCACTTTACCGTGGGAGCACTTTGCTTTATTGTATATGTGTATCAGTGGGAGGAATAGTGCTCCATTGGTATCAGTGGGAGGAATAGTGCCCCATTGGTATCAGTGGGAGGAATAGTGCCCCATTGGTATCAGTGGGAGGAATAGTGCCCCATTGGTATCAGTGGGAGGAATAGTGCTCCATTGGTATCAGTGGGAGGAATAGTGCCCCATTGGTATCAGTGGGAGGAATAGTGCCCCATTGGTATCAGTGGGAGGAATAGTGCCCCATTGGTATCAGTGGGAGGAATAGTGCCCCATTGGTATCAGTGGGAGGAATAGTGCCCCATTGGTATCAGTGGGAGGAATAGTGCCCCATTGGTATCAGTGGGAGGAATAGTACCCCATTGGTATCAGTGGGAGGAATAGTGCTCCGTTGGTATCAGTGGGAGGAATAGTGCCCCATTGGTGTCAGTGGGAGGAATAGTGCTCCATTGGTGTCAGTGGGAGGAATAGTACTCCATTGGTATCGGTGGGGGGAATAGTGCCCCATTGGTGTCAGTGGGAGGAATAGTGCTCCATTGGTGTCAGTGGGAGGAATAGTGCTCCATTGGTATCAGTGGGAGGAATAGTGCCCCATTGGTGTCAGTGGGAGGAATAGTGCTCCATTGGTGTCAGTGGGAGGAATAGTGCTCCATTGGTATCAGTGGGGGGAATAGTGCCTCATTGGTATCAGTGGGAGGAATAGTGCTCCATTGGTATCAGTGGGAGGAATAGTGCTCCATTGGTATCAGTGGGGGGAATAGTGCTCCATTGGTATCAGTGGGGGGAATAGTGCTCCATTGGTATCAGTGGGAGGAATAGTGCCCTATCATTGGTATCAGTGGGGGGGAATAGTGCTCCATTGATATCAATGGAAGGAATAGTGACCCATCATTGGTATCAGTGGGAGGAATAGTTACCCATCATTGGTATCAGTGGGAGGAATAGTGTCCCATTGGTATCATTGGGAGGAGTAGTGCCCCTCTGGTATGAGTGGGAGGAATAGTGCCCCATTGGTATCAGTGGGAGGAATAGTGTCCCATTGGTATCATTGGGAGGAGTAGTGCCCCATTGGTATCAGTGGGAGGAATAGTGCCCCATTGGTATCAGTGGGAGGAATAGTGCCCCATTGGTATCAGTGGGAGGAATAGTGCCCCATTGGTATCAGTGGGAGGAATAGTACCCCATTGGTATCAGTGGGAGGAATAGTGCTCCATTGGTATCAGTGGGAGGAATAGTGCCCCATTGGTGTCAGTGGGAGGAATAGTGCTCCATTGGTGTCAGTGGGAGGAATAGTGCTCCATTGGTATCGGTGGGGGGAATAGTGCCCCATTGGTGTCAGTGGGAGGAATAGTGCTCCATTGGTGTCAGTGGGAGGAATAGTGCTCCATTGGTATCAGTGGGAGGAATAGTGCCCCATTGGTGTCAGTGGGAGGAATAGTGCTCCATTGGTGTCAGTGGGAGGAATAGTGCTCCATTGGTATCAGTGGGGGGAATAGTGCCTCATTGGTATCAGTGGGAGGAATAGTGCTCCATTGGTATCAGTGGGAGGAATAGTGCTCCATTGGTATCAGTGGGGGGAATAGTGCTCCATTGGTATCAGTGGGGGGAATAGTGCTCCATTGGTATCAGTGGGAGGAATAGTGCCCTATCATTGGTATCAGTGGGGGGGAATAGTGCTCCATTGATATCAATGGAAGGAATAGTGACCCATCATTGGTATCAGTGGGAGGAATAGTTACCCATCATTGGTATCAGTGGGAGGAATAGTGTCCCATTGGTATCATTGGGAGGAGTAGTGCCCCTCTGGTATGAGTGGGAGGAATAGTGCCCCATTGGTATCAGTGGGAGGAATAGTGTCCCATTGGTATCATTGGGAGGAGTAGTGCCCCTCTGGTATGAGTGCGAACCCCCGCATGTGGAACACTCATGCCGGAATCGACATTTTGCCCCAAATTTGCAGGTACCAGCGTTAAATTGCCAGCAGAAACCCATGCGACTGCCGGCCGGTCGTCCGGCAAAGGCCGAACCCCACACCCTGAAAGGGAGGCAAAGAACTTCTTGGAGAGGACATAAGCTTCATCCAAAGACTAATGTCCTTATGGTCCCACCGTAATGCAGGGCGAATCGCCTTCCTCTGCCGGAACTGCTCATCATCGTGCAACCAGGCAGTCCCCCCATACACCCTTTGCGCCTCCCCAATGGAATCAAGATAGCAAAAAAGCGCCAAGCAGTACTCGGGCTCCTTTTCCGCAATACCGCTCGCTAAAATCGCAAACGCCTGCAGCCAATTTGCAAATGTGTGCGGGATAAACCGATAGCGCAGTTTCTCCTCCTTTTCTTTCTTGCTCTCGTCCAGCTTAACTTTGTCCAAGTTAAACTTCTCCAAGGGCAACAAAGAGAAAATTTCAACGTACTCTCCCTTCCAAATGCGCTCCTTCACCTCCGCCTTCAAATGAGCGCCCCAAAGGCCCCTCAAAACAGACGTAGACTTCGCATTTGGCAGCATCTGCCAAGCGCACCCCGTCCACTCCTACCGCCCCCTTTTCCAACAACCGCGCCCCTGTTGTACCAGCCACTACCATCAACGACGGAGGCGAAGTCACAGGATTTGTCGTCCCCACCCCCCACAATAACCGGGCCCCCCACTGGCCCCGCAACCCCAGCCGATACACCCGGGGTAAGTACCACCCCCACAGAGTCCTGGGCTGCGGACGTGTGGGCTGCAGCCCACGTTGCCACCGGGGAAGCGTCCGCCACCGGACGCGGACCGGCCTAACAGCACGCCAACACTTCCCGCAGACCAGCCAGCAATGTTTGCACCACCCCCACTTCTTGCGCCCCCGCTACCCCCAGGGACAGGGAACCACCATCATGACCCATCCCACCTGAGCCATCTTCTTGTCCCACTGACACCCTTACACCTCCAGCCCCACTCACAGACACCCCTTTGCTAACGCCGGAAGAGGACAAAGACAACACAGAAGGGTTCTCGCCTGGCTGCCGCTGTCTCACTGGACATCCAGCCGCAATTCCAGCTCCACGTGCCGCCCCCGGTAGCTCGCCTTCTACCCGATCGTCCAGCTCACCCTCAGACAAACTGTCCTGGGAACTCCCGGCCTCTCTCTGCTCCACATTCGTAGGCTGCACGTCAGGATTCCCCACAGCAGATGAGCGCACAGCAGTGACGTCATCACTGCGCGCCGTACCGGAACGTGTCTCCCGCTCCACGAGGCCATCATGCTAAGCCCTGGGCCAGGCGGGGGAAGCCCGCCTGGCCGCTGACCTGGACCGTACACCGTCCAAGTCCCACCGCCACCCCTCTCCTCCTTTCTCTCCCGTCTGGAATACAGGCCCCGGCCATTCCAGGCACATAACCGGCACCCGCCGAGACATCTCTCCCACGCCAAGCCTCCCTCCGGTCAGGCAGGGAGCCCACTGAGGCAGCCGCCATGCGTCTCGAGCTTGCAGCAGGGGGGGGGCGTTACCAGGCTCAGTTGATTGGCTCACTCCCCGAGCCACGGCAGGCTTGCGCTTGGCCGGCGGAGTTAAAGTATCCCGGACGCCGGTCCCGGACGCCGGCCAGCACAGGGCTAAAACGCTCAGGAGGCCTGGACCTCCTAGCACGTGTGCGACCCTAAGGAGGGGGGCTTGTGGGCACAGCAGAGGAGACCTGGCTGGGGCCCTGTAATAAGCTGGAGACCGATGCCTGCAGCCAGTCAGTGCCTCTGGCCGCCGCCTCCTCCCGAAGTTGAGACAATAGTGCCTCCAAGTCACCCATGATGGTATGAACTGGCGACCTTGTAACAAATCTTCTGTCCGGCGCGCTCCTCTCTCCAACTGACTACCGCTCCTAACGCCACCCACCACTTATATCTACACTTCACCCACTGTCCTACCTCTTAATTACCATTAAATATTTTACCTCCCCTTACTGCCTCCGCCTCACTGCCCCACCCAAGTCATGTTGGCCCTCCTCCCAGTGTTACTTTAGCTCTGGGCCATTACTCTATATTGTACATTACACACGCCTGCACTATATACACTATATTGTACAATACACACTACATATACACTATATTGTACATTACACACACCTGCACTATATGCAATTGGCTACACCCACAGTTCACTGCTGCGCGTGCCGCATTACTACTCCCCTAGGGCACACAGAGGTGTCCCAGGTATTTTACAATCTCATAGTGTATGTTACAAAAAAAAATGCCAAGCCCCGCTGAAGTGTTTGGGTTTGGCTCGAAGAAAAGGTGGCAACCCTATGTATACTGTATGTGTATACTGTATGTATATGTGTGTGTACTGTGTGTATGTATGTGTACACTGTGTAAGTATGTGTACACTGTGTATGTATGTGTGTACTGTGTGTATATGTATGAGTATAGTGTGTGTGTGTGTGTGTATACTGTGTGTGTGTGTATGTATGTGTATACTGTGTATGTGTATGTATGTGTATACTGTGTGTGTACTGTGATTGTATACTTTATGTGTATGTATACTGTGTGTGTCTGTATACTTTGTGTGTGTGTGCCCCCATAATCTCCTATTGCCTCGGGGCCCCATAATCTCCTATTGCCCGGGGGCCCCATGAGTTGTCAGTCCGCCCCTGGTTGCTGCAGTTGCTCAATCACCCCTGACAACGTTGGGGTATGTGTGACAAAATTGCCATGCCTCTGAAAAGCTATCCACGTTTTGATCACTTTTCAAAGGCATTTGGAAGCCACCTGTTTTAACCCTGTAAATGCCACCCCACCGCATCGCAGCTGTGCACATTGCAAACAGTTGCAGCGCAGGCCCGTTCACTTGAATTGGTTGCGCTCAGTGGCAGTCCTGCCTGCCAAATGTAACAAGGGGGATAATTATTGCAGGGACTGTGAAGCAAAGTATCCATGCACACCGAAATCCACTGTCTTTGCAGCTTAAGGCTCCTTTCAGACTAAGGCGCTTCTAAATTGCCAGTAAAACACTGAGCGCTTTTGAAGAGCTTTCCATTCACCGCTCTGCCAGCGCTCTCCCTCACTGTGAAAGCCTTCATAGATTTTAATGGATTAGGTTTTCGTGAGCTTTTCAGGCACTTTTTTTAATGTGAAAGCGCCTGAAAAGTGCCTCAGTGTAAAAGGGGTCTAAGGGGGGGCGGTAAAAATACAGCTTGTTTTTATCATCTCTCAGTCCCAAGTATATGTGAGCCCCTACAGTTTACCCCAACCCCCATCCATCTGACTGAATAGCTTGGCCTGTGTGTCAATGCAGAGAAAAATATAAAGGAGGTTTGAAATCAGTAAAAAGAATTTACTGAATACTGTCATTGCGCAAACTGTTGGCGCTATATAAATCCTGTATAATATAAAACCTGTATAATAATAATAATAATAATAATAATAATATTGATGGTCTTTATGTGTCGCCACTGCAAGGTTTAATTGCTCATTGTTTTGCCTAGGGTACCAGGAAAAGGGACTTTTACATACCTTATCCTTACCCACACTTCCCCTTTCACTCACACTCTAATGCCCCCTACACACGATCGGACATTCCGACAAAATAATCCATGGATTTTTTCAGACGGATGTTGGCTCAAACTTGTCTTGAATACACACGATCACACAAATCCTGTCGGAAATTCCAAACGTCAAGAATGCGGTGACGTACAACACGTACCACAAGCCGAGAAAAATCAAGTTCAGTAGCCAGTGCGGCTCTTCTGCTTGATTCCGAGCATGCGTGGAGCTTTGTGCATCGGAATTGTGTACACACGATCGGAATTTACGACAACAGATTTTGTTGTCGGAAAATTTCAGAACCAGATCTTAAATTTTGTGTGATGGAAATTCCGATGGAAAATGTCCGACTGAGCCCACACACGGTCAGAATTTCCGACAACACGCTCCCATCAAACATTTTCCGTCGGAAAATCCGACCGTGTGTACGGGGCATTAGGGTTGTGGGCAGGTTGGCCATTGGCAGGCTGCCAGTGTCTGCTCTCAGACATGGCGCCTATCTTGTTGATTTTTGAAAATGAATTTCTCCACAATGCTTATGGATACAGAGATGAGCAAGGACTCAATTTAAAGTGCTTGCACTGCTCAGAATATGTAAAAACTTTAGTGCATAGATTGGGGGATCGCCCCCCGCAGCGGGTCCATATACACATATGGTGTCCTTATGTAATGATAGAACATAGGCAAACAACTATTCAAATTGGTCTATCAGGCAGAGTAGGTCACTGTTGCAATGTCATTAGACAAGGTACCCGGGTTGCTCATGTTTTTATATATATTGGAGAGTCTGGGTATGCCCAGTAGGCTCTGTTTTGTATCATAATCTTTGAAAATAAATAAAGATGACATAAAAAAACAAAAAAAACGTTAGTGCACATGATCTGGGCACAGGTTCACTTTAACCGCTTGCCGCCCGTTCACTGTCAAATGACAGAGGCACGGTACAGCTTTCGTTCTGGGAGGCCATCATATGACGGCCTCCCAGAACGGCCGCTATTGCGTGCCCTGGAGGGGGGGGGGGGTGTTCATGGCCATGTTGCTAGGACATGGCGCAACCCCGATCCCTGTAAAGAGCCGCGGCTCTTTAACCATGTGATTGGCTGTGTACAATCACAGCCGATCACATGTAAATACGGAAGTGCCATGAATCGTCTCTCCTTGCCTTACACTGACAGAGTGTGTGGCGAGGAGTGCCGATCAGCGGCATCTCCTCGCAGGGGAGACCTGGGCAGGTAATCAGGGTACTGATCATCAGTGCCCTGATTACAGGAAAGACCCAGCAGTGCCCATCAGTGTCCATAAGTGCCACCAATCAGCGCCCATAAGTGCTACCAATCAGTGCCCATAAGTGATGCCAGTCAGTGCCTCCCATCAGTGCTGCCCATCAATGTCCATCAGTGCCTTCCATCAGTGCCTACCAGTGCTGCCCACCACTGCCGCTTATCAGTGCCCACCAGTGCCACTTATCAGTGCCCACCAGTGCCACCAATCAGTGCCCACCAGTGCCAACTATCAGTACTTATCAGTGCCACATATCAGTGCCACCTATCAGTGCCCATCAGTGCGGCATATTTGTGCCTCCTCATCAGTGCCACCTAATCAGTGCCCATAAGTGCCACCTCATCCCCATCAGTGCAGCCTATCATTGCCCATCAGGGCAGCCTCATCAGCGCACAACATTTTTTCAAAATTTTCAGTCTTTTTTCTTTTTATTAAAAAACAAAAATCCCAGCAGTAATTAAATACCACCAAAAGAAAGCTCTATATGTGTGAAGAAAAGGATAAAAACAATTATTTGGGTACAGTGTTGCATGACCGCGCAATTGTCATTCAAAGTGCGACAGCGCTGAAAGCTAAAAAATGGCCTGGGCAGGAAGCGGGTGAAAGTGTACTGAGTACTGAGGTGGACACATGATGACAATACTGCTGTGTGATGTTTTTGCAGAACAAACAGCATTGGCAACCCGTGACAAGAAATAACAAAAGATCTACTGGTAGGATCAACAGAAACTAAAACTATGTGATGGAGGAACACATAAAAACAAAAACTGATGCAAAATCACGCACTTTCCCAAAAATGCCCAAAAACACACTGCTCTTAAAGGGGTTGTAAAGGTTTGTGTTTTTTCACCTTAGTGAACCCCCCCCCCCCCCTGATTTACTTACCTGAGCCCTGAATTTCCGTTGGTGCATCCCCGCCGTCCCTCACTCAACGGGTTCCCGACTCTTGATTGGATAGATTGATAGCAGTGCAGCCATTGGCTCCTGCTGCTGTCAATCAAATCCAATGACGCGGGCGCCAGAGGGCGGGGCCAAGTCGTGCATTCGGCCTCTATGGACACTAAAGGCTGGACTTGGGAGCGCGCGCGCTGGGTAACCCCCTCAGAAGAGCGCTTCTCCAAGGGGGTTATCTAATGTGGGGAGGAGCCACAAGAGCCGCTGAGGGACCCCAGAAATGGATGTTTGGGGCAACGATGGGCAAAACGAGCTGCACAGTGGAGCAAGTATGACATGCTTGATATTTAAAAAAACATCCTTTAGTATCACTTTAAGCAGAAGCATGGCAGTGCTATTAATTGTTAAAAGCACCCCCATGTAAATGCTAACGCCTGCCAAAACGCGTGGAGCGGCACAATTTTGCAAAAGGGTCAGGGACTTTTTTGTGAAATGAATGGGCTGCCTTACATGCACTTTGTGGTAAAACACGCAGAAAGGCTTGCACGGGTAAACTGCAGCATATACTGTATGTCATTTTTTTTTCTCCCCATAGTTCCACTTTAGTCAGAACAAGCTAGGCTGCTTTATTACACATAGCATACAAAATGAGCAGACACTGATGAGTAAGGAAGCAGCAGCTATGGTTGGGCCCACCAACATCATAGACCATTGGAGATTTGCCTCCACTGCACCATCATAGTTAAAGCCAGCAAACATGTCATCGGAGGAGATCAAATCAAGTGTGTGCTTTTACAGGGCAGCTTAGTGGTCTGCAGTGGCGTCTCCAGCTTTCATATTTAGGGGGGGCACATGGGGGGACAGGGACAAAAGTAGGGGGGCAACTATAAAATGCAATTATATATGTATATATATCCTGGGGCCCTTTACTACGACCCCACAATGGCCCTTTCACATGTTCAGCTCCCTTCCTACTGTATTGGGGCCCCCAGGGTGGCAGAAAACAAGAGATATATGTCACCAGCATATCAAGAAAATATAAGGATCCAAAGCAGTGGGAGAACTATCAGGGTTGCAAAGGTTGTCTTGCCTCCGGGCCCTGGTGTTCTGCCACTGTGGGGTTCCCCAGCCTCCTCTTGCTGTCCTGCCCCTGCTATTGACAGCGCTGGTCTGGCATCTCCTGGAATTTACAGGCTGGATCTCCTGTCCTAAGGATGGGAGAAATCAGTCTGTTTTTTCAGAGAGTCCTGGTGGAGTCCTTCCTGCAACTCGCTCTTCTCCCTGCCAATGAGGATGTAGGGGAAGGAGCAGATCGGGCGGCCGTGGTTGTGTGAGTGCTCGCATTATGCAGTGTCAGCAAGCAGAGGGAGGGGGAGGAATCACCCGCAGGAGCTGACTGGGGACTCTCTCCCTCTTAGACATTGATTTTTTGTAAAAAAAAAAAAAAATTTTTTATTGGGGGGGCACAGCATAATGTTGGGGGGGTCAGGGCCCCCTCTGCCCACCCCCCTAGGGTCGCCATTGGTGGTCTGCCTTACTGCACTGGGGCTTTTGGTTTGAAGCTGTATTAAACTTAAAACCAAAAATTTAATGAATTGCAGCTTACCAATCATTAGATGTGGCGGCTGCATTCGTTTTCTTTTCTTTAGCTTTTTTTCCCTCTGTTTTAACCTGGTGATCTGGCCATTAACAAGACTATCAAGTCCAACCTATGTGTGTGATTATATGTCAGTATTACATTGTATATCCCTGTATGTTGTGGTCATTCAGGTGCTTATCTAATAGTTTTTTGAAATTATCGATGCCCCCCACTGTGACTACTGCCTGTGGAAGAGAATTCCACATCCTTGCCGCTCTTACAGTAAAGAACCCTCTGCACAATTTAAGGTTAAACCTCCTTTCTTCTAATTTTAGTGAATGGCCACGTGTCTTATTAAATTCCCTTTCGCGTAAGCGTTTTATCGGGGTCACCAGTACAGTATTTGTAGATTGAAATCATATCCCCTTTCAAGCGTCTCTTCTCCAGAGAGTTATTCTGTTCAGTGCTCGCAACCTTTCCTCATAACTAAGATCCTCCAGACCCTTAATTAGTTTTGATGCCCTTCTCTGAACTCTCTCCAGTTCCAGCACATCCTTCCTGAGGACTGGTGTCCAGAACTGGACAGCATACACCAGGTGCGGCCGGACCAGAGTCTTGTAGAGTGGGAGAATTATCATTTTATCTCTGGGGTTAATCCCCTTTTTAATGCATGCCAATATTCTGTTTGCTTTGTTAGCATTGCGTGCCATTGCTGAGCCTATCATCTACTAGGACCCCCAGGTCCTTTTCCATCCTAGATTCCCCCAGAGGTTCTCCCCCCAGTGTATAGATTGCATTCATATTTTTGCCACCCAAATGCATTATTTTACATTTTTCTACATTAAACCTCATTTGCCATGTAGTCGCCCACCCCATTAATTTGTTCAGATCTTCTTGCATCAACGAGTAGAAAATCAGCCGATCGTTCTCAGAACAGAAATTTTCACCCGATTTTTTTATTGTGTATTCCTGCCATTACTTTCCAGATCACCAGGTGAAAACAGAAGAAAGAAAGTTTAAAAAGGAAACTAATGTAGCCATCACATCTAATGCCCCGTACACACAATTGGACTTTCCGACAACAAATGTTGGATGTGATTGTTGTCGGAAAGTCTGACCGTGTGTAGGCTCCATAGAACATTTGCTGTCGGACTTTCCTCCAACAAATGTTTGAGAGCACGTTCTCAAATTTTCTGACAACAAAACTTGTCGGAAATTCTGAGCGTGTGTACACAAGTCCGACGCACAAAGTTCCATGCATGCTCGAAATCAAGCAGAAGAGCCACACTGGCTACTGAACTTCATTTTTCTCGGCTCGTCGTACGTGTTGTACGTCACCGCGTTCTTGACGTTCGGAATTTCCGACAACATTTGTGTGACCGCGTGTATGCAAGACAAGTTTGAGCCAACATCCTTCGGAAAAAAATCCACGGTTTTGTTGTCGGAATGTCCGATCGTGTGTACAGGCCAGGGCATAAGAGTTGGTAAGCTGCAATATAATGTTTTCTTTTGGGATTAATACTGTATGATCTGCATGGAGTTTGCATGTTCTCCTTGCGTAGGTTTCTTTCCAAAAGCTACCAGTAGGTAAATTTGCTCCAGTACATGTATGTGAGATAGGGGACCTTAGATTGTAAGCTCCTTGAGGGCAGGAACTGATGTGAATGTACAGTATGTAAAGACCTGCGTAAATTGTCGGCGCTATATAAATACCTAATATAGAAATAAATAACTTCTTTAGGAAGATAGTGTCACAATGAAGTGTGAACTTATAGCAGCGTTTCCGATTTTAGAAGTCAGATCGCTGAAAGAAGACTTCTGATTGGTCGCTGTGGGTTACACTGTTTTGCACATTCCTCCTTTCCTCACATTATAAACCCATAAGCGTGCTGGCTTCTGAATTATGAACGAAGGGGCGCTGCACATTTCCCTGTGAAGGCGGCGCGGGGTATAGAAACGCTCAGTGATTTACTGCAAATCAATGGAACATCTGGAATTCACCATGAATTCCATCTGCATTGTGTGCACAAGTTTACCTGGGTGGGTTGGGCACTGGCAAATTCTTGTTTCGGTTTAACGATGGTCAGTTCTAGTCTGAGCATGCAGCAGCCTCTTTCCTGCAGTCAGAGAACTCCGGCACACAGCACTCAGCATCTGTTCCCTGCTATAGCCCGCTGCAGAGCAGTCCTAATCCGCAACTCAGGGCACATTTACATTCCACAGGTCTGATAAAGTGCCTGTCTGATTACCCATTCACTGCCTATTCCCTTCTCTCTGGCTACAGATTCCTTCTCTGCACTTTCCAGCAGCACAGAGGTAAAGCCTGGATCGCTGTCTCTTCTGCACCGCTTGGCCACTATGGCTAACTGAGGATTTCACCTCCTGCCCTGGCTTTGTGGGAATTTCCCCAGCCCCGCGTTTCACCATGTCCAAGCCGTCACGTTTGGCCAGGCCCTTGTCAGCTAACGTAACGTCTAAGCTGCCTGTGAGCAGGATTGAAGATTTCAACAGCCGGTCAAGAAAAATCAGCTTAGGGGAGAAGATTCTCAGGGCTGGCAGCGAGGGGAGTCTTGTTAAGAAGCAACAGCAGGTGCAGGCGGCACACATACCAGCAAAGCCGCCTGGAGCCAACTCTGCCAAAGGTACGTCCTTGACGACTTTCCGTTATGATTCACCGTCTTCTTAGAATGTAATGATGGGATGATTCTGGATTGCGTCTTAAGTTTTCATAAAGATTACTGGCAGAGGGTTTTTAGCTTCTCATGTTATCTGTTGGTTTCTTTGGCCTACACCAAAGCAAGGGAAGCTCTCTGAAACTTTTAGATAGTGGCAACTTGATGGAAATGGTAGCAATGAACTAGGTTCTGCGAAGTGGCGTGATATATGAAAGGACAGAGTCACATGTAGCTGGAGTTGACTAGGAAGTTGGAGACCATATCTTGAACTGATCATACATGTCACAATCTGATTGTATTATCACCTTTACATCTGCCAACAGCTAATTAGCGCAAAGGCCTGCCCGATTGTATAATTGGTTTCCGTAGGTCATCACGTTACATGATTTTGTTAAACCTAAAGCTGGCCATAGATAAATTGAAATTCTGGTGGTTCAGCAGGGACCAGACAAATTTTCGATCCATCTATGGCTGTCCCTGTTCATAAGAAGTCAATCTAGCGGTTGGTTTCTCATGAACATGTAGGGCATGGGTCATGGGCTGATAGTCACATCCTCCATGCTAGGCACTTAGAACAGGGTCACTGCTTTATACACGGGGTACCTTTACTTGAACAGGCAATTCAACTTGATTAAACTCTCCCAATGTACTAAACATCACCTCGGTTACTTGTGCATTTAGGAGGAATGCGCAGAGCATTTGCCCTCCCCACCTGTCCAGCGTATCACCGCTACCTTGCTCCCAGTAACAATATTGGGTCCCTCTGTTCACCTAGTGGGTACTCCATGTGTGCACTTCATTAACTATTCCACCTGTGTACAGGATGAGGGCCTTGGTGGTGCAGATCTGCTCCCGTTGCTATAGGAGGCGGATAATTGCAGAAGGAATGTTGATAACCTCTCCCTTGCTGCAAGAGGCTGTCTCACCTGTCACATGTACACGCTTCATGACCGGCTGCTAGAGAAACCTCCATTACCCTTGGTAACCTCTATATCTTCACACTGAATTAACTCTTGTACCGTTATCTTCATACCCCAATGTAGTTAGTAACCAGAGCTGTTACTATGTGTGCCGGTTACTTGCATTGCACCCCTTGAGTAACTTCAGAGCAGGCAGAGGCAAAGTTTCAAATGCTTTCCTTGAATAAATAAATATGATGACATATACAGACAACAGTCCAAAATAAGTGCAGTCTTTTCCTAACATCTCTAATCCCTAACATCAGGCTTGAGGCTGCCCCAGCATACCTGCATTAGAAAGAGTCCATTCTTGGCAGAATCCATGGATGGTATCTTCAGGAAGTCCCAGCAGCTCTTTCCGACTGTAGCAGGGTCTTGAGGGCAGATGTGCATTGGTTGACATCCTGGCCTCGGCATCTTCAATTGGCCGAACAGGACGCAAGCGGCAGCAACCTTAGACATCCATTAGCTCCCTCTAGGTACAGACCACTGTCCCTTTTATAATGCACAGAACCAGTGGGTCAAACCCAGGAAAGCCCGCCAAGAAAAGAACTGGGAAACAAAATTATCTCTAATCTTCCCAGCTGGGGCAGCGTTAAACACTACCTACCTCCAAAAGGGACTGCTGGAAAATTTCAGTTTGAGCACCGCTGCAGCTTATGATCAGTGTATTCTGACAGTTGAGGAATCCCTGCTGTCAAAATGCAAAGGCGCAGCGGGGAGGAATCTTCCATCTACCCTCCTGATCAGAGGGCTAGCTGATCAGAAAAAAGAAACAATCCATCTATGACCAGCTTAAAGCAGAACTAAACCCATTGATTTAACGGTTTAAAAAAACAGTTGCATTTCCAGCAATGCTGTATGTCACATATGCTTGTGCCCCTCAACCAAACTGTTAAACCATCAAATGGCTGGGGTCAAAACTGATGACATGCGCAGCATCATGGCAATTGCAGATCAAACTGAGGCTAAGATGGCGGCTTCCTTGGCTGAAAAGGATAGGAGGGTTTAGTTCCGCTTTAAGGTCTTGTTCACACAGGGCTTACTATCAGTGGCGGCCCATCCATTAGGGGCGCAGGGGTGCCGCCCCCCTAATCCATGCGCCCGGCCCCTAATCTACATGCAGGGCGCTGGACGCATGGATTTCAATAGGGTTTTTTTCTTAAGCACATGATTAGAGCCTGAGGCTCTAATTGGCTTCAAAAAAGGGTGGGCTTGGGGCACAGAGCACTGTGCCCTGAGCCCACCCAGTTGTGTGACAATAGCGAATGAATATTCACTATTGTCTTCCTGATTCTCCTCCCGGCCAATCAGGAAGCGGGTCCTGAGACTCAATTGGCCAGGGAGTCTTAGGACCCACTTCCTGTTCGGCTGGGATGAGAAGCAACGGTCCCGGCTCTTTCTTGGAGCAAGGAGCAGCATCGGCCTCCTAAGATAAGGCCACTGATTGGCGCCGTCCGTCACCAGCATGGGGGGGTGGGGGACTGATTGCCGCCATCCATCTCCTGTGCGGGAGGGTGACTGATCGCCGCCGTCCTTCTCCAACGTGCAGGCCCGCCCCCCCAAAATATTACGCACCAGCCGCCACTGCTTACTATACTGTACACCTTCTGCGCATCCTTATGTAAGCAGTCCTATTCATGTCAGATGGGACACTGTGGCTGCACAATACGGTTGCTGTGTCCCAATCTGACATCTGCGTGGGTGCGTTTTCCCAAACGCAGTTTAGGGGCCCACACCCACATGGATGTCATATTGGGACACAGTGGCTGTGTCCCAATTGACATCAATGGGACTGTCTGCATGGGGATGCTCAGGACACCTGTGCATCCCCATGTGGGTACACACAGCCCTGCACAGTATATTGTCAAAAGTATTGGGACGCCTGCCTCAACATGCACATAAACTTTAAAGTGGTTGTAAACCCTTTACAACCACTTTATACTACAGGCAAGCCTATAATTAGGCTTACCTGTAGCTACACTGGATATCTCCTAAACCTGAACGGTTTAGGAGATATCCCCTGTATTTGCATGTGCCGATGTTATCGGTACTTGCGCACTTAAAGTGGTTGTAAACTCTTACAGACCACTTTGACCTACATGTAAGCGTAGATTAAGGCTTACCTGTAGGTCCAAGAAATATCTCCTAAACCTACACGGTTTAGGAGATATTAGCAGAAACACAGGCACCGCTGTCTATGGCGCATGCGCCGCAGACAGCGGCGCGCAGGCGCACTGATCATGCTGCTGCTAACGGCGATATGCCGCTAGTGGCGGCTCCCATGCGCATGCGTGGGAATGACGTCATCGCGGCTCTGGCCAATCACAGCGCTGTTGCCACGATACCCAGGAAGAAGATTGACGCTCCGTAGCAGAGGGGACAGCGGTGACATCGCAGGCTCCTGTGTCAAGTAAGTGACACATAATGGGCTATTATGCAATGCATAGTAGCCCATTATGCTTTACCTTTGCAGGGAAACAAAGAGGAAGTAAACCCATCAGGGTTTCCTTACTCTTTAAGCAAACTGAAGCAACAGCATGTACGTGCCGTTGTTTCAGTTGTACTGTGCCATTGCCGGCGGCTCCCGCGCACTTGCGCGGGAGTCACGTCACCGCGGCTCCGGCCAGTCACAGTGTCAGAGCCGCGATACCTGGAAGTAACCCCCTGGAGAGATGTCGGCCGCCAGAGCGGTGAACGAGGACTGCTGCGGGAGCTTCGATCTCAGGTAAGTAATTCATAATGAGCTAGTATGCTATGCATACTAGCTCATTATGCCTTTGTCTTGCAGGTTTTGTTTTTGTTTTGTTTTTTAAAGAGTTTAAAACAACTTTAATTGCATCCCAGTCTTAGTCCATAGGGTTCAATATTGAGTTGGCCCACCCTTTGCAGCTATAACAGCTTCAACTCTTCTGGGAAGGCTGTCCACAAGGTTTAGGAGTGTGTCTATGGGAATGTTTGACCATTCTTCCAGAAGAGCATTTGTGAGGTCAGGCACTGATGTTGGACGAGAAGGCCTGGCTCACAGTCTGCGCTCTAATTCTTCCCAAAAGTGTTCTATCGGGTTGAGGTCAGGACTCTGTGTAGGCCAGTCAAGTTCCTAGACCCCAAACTCACTCATCCATGTCTTTATGGATCTTGCTTTGTACACTGGTGCGCAGTCATGATGGAACAGGAAGGGGCCATCCCTAAATTGTTCCCACAAAGTTGGGAGCATGAAATTGCCCAAAATGTCTTGGTATGCTGACGCCTTAAGAGTTCCCTTCAATAGAACTAAGGAGTCAAGCCCAAATCCTGAATAACAACCCGCTGTGGACAGCCTTCCCAGAAGAGTTGAAGCTGTTATAGCTGCAAAGGGTGGGACAACTCAATATTGAACCCTACAGACTAATGCCTCGTACACACGATCAGATTTTCAGACGACCGTTCGTCCATTTTATATTGCATCCTAGTCTCATGTCGAAAGTGAAGTGGTTACTCACCATACGGAATATCTCGTACGACAGTATACAACTTCAGAAGTGACATAATGTGTTGACAAATTTTGTATGTGTTCTTTCATTTCTGAGCATGCATAGTCTTGCTCTTACGATTTTTTTTGTACGAAAACTGTACTAATCAAACGAAAATCGGACGTTGAGTTCAAGTATGACAAAAATGCTATAGTCTGCATGAAAAACCGGAATTGGCTGTCGAAAGCACCATACTAACAATCCGAAAATCGGCAGATCATTCATCGGACTAAATTTTTCTTCTGATTTTCGTATTGTATGTATGGGCCTTAAGACTGGGATGCCATTAAAGTTCATGTGGGTCTAAAGGCAGGCGTCCCAATACTATTGACAATATAGTGTATAGCTCTACTTGGTGCGTACAGCTGTGTATGTTCACTTTACGATATTTGTACAGAACGATTGTTCGGCTGTCATAACTCCAGACCCTCGTCTTATTTACCGTCAGGAAATATCTGCATTTTCGATCGGTCCTTTGCTGTCAGAGAAATCATCTTTCTGTACGGTGTGTGATCCAAAGATAATGAAACATTAAACAATCCCCGCATCCAAGGTTAGCACAGACCCCATTTGGGAGAACATCAGACTGTGTTATACGGCTCATGAATGGACTCATCAAAGTGACATATAAATAAACTTGTACCTGTGGGCCGATGACGGAGGAAACAGGAAGTTTGTTTCTAGGAAGTTTGTTTTAGATTGCTAGAAATGTTTCTTGGATAAAGAGAATGCTGTAGGCAATATGTTCATTTTTAGTTAATGTGCAGCTTGAAAAGGTCACGTGCTTGGAGTGCAAAGTGCTTCTGTATAGCTGCTGGCGGCAGGCTGTGCGGCTGCTCATTCAGTGCATTAGGCTGTTCCTATAGAAGATATTAGACTATACACGGGACGGACACAATCACAGGTACATTGCATTAAACAAGGAGTTTAAAGCTGAACTGCAGGCAAGCTAAATGCACATGACAAGTGTTTTCCAGATGTATCCACTTATTTACTCTTACTGCTATACCATTTTACTCCAACCCCTTTTCCCCTTTATTTAAATTAACGAGACCACACCATTCTATTGGAGTATAAAATGGCCATAACAGCCTATTTATTAAACAAACTGAATAAATAACTCCAATAACCTTAAATATATAAATAACATATAACTTCAGTGCAAACAACATGTTATTAACTGCAATCTGTTGGTCAGTGACGGAGCTACACCTTTTACCACATATCAAACCATACACGCGGGAACCATTTCCAACTTGATAGGCCTCCAGTTGTACCGCTCGGAGACAACCCCTTGCCCGCAGTGTAACCATACCGGTAATCCATTTCGGGAATACACCGGAGGGGCCATACTATCGATGACCCCCCACCCCTTTTTACCACATTTGTTTACCGCTACCGTCACCGACCAACAGAAAAACACAGCCAAACCACAGCTGTCATGACGACCACTTCCTCCGAATCTGAAAAATAAAACACACACATTAACCACACTAACAACAAACCTAATAGGGAGGGAGGGTGGGAAAATCTGCCTCCTCGTGTCTCTTCCTGCTCCACTGACCCCGTCCCAGCTCCTCCCCTCCTCTTATATGGCTGCACCCCCAAAGTTTCCTCCTGTCTCCACCCCACCAAACCTGGCCAGCTTAACCCTGTGTGTGTCACTAGACACACTGTCATGCCCGGCCCTACACTATTCTCTTCTCTTTTCTTTTCGTTCCGGGCCTCACTTGACAAGTGTATTCCAGATGTACCCACTTATTTACTCTTACTGCTATACCATTTTACTCCAACCCCTTTTCCCCTTTATTTAAATTAACGAGACCACACCATTCTATTGGAGTATAAAATGGCCATAACAGCCTATTTATTAAACAAACTGAATAAATAACTCCAATAACCTTAAATATATAAATAACATATAACTTCAGTGCAAACAACATGTTATTAACTGCAATCTGTTGGTCAGTGACGGAGCTACACCTTTTACCACATATCAAACCATACACGCGGGAACCATTTCCAACTTGATAGGCCTCCAGTTGTACCGCTCGGAGACAACCCCTTGCCCGCAGTGTAACCATACCGGTATTCCATTTCGGGAATACACCTGAGGGGCCATACTATCGATGACCCCCCACCCCTTTTTACCACATTTGTTTAACGCTACCGTCACCGACCAACAGAAAAACACAGCCACAGCCCAAAAGGATGAAACCTTGTCCTTAAGGGCCCCTCCACACACTCAGTGCCCTTTGGATTCCCTCCTGCAGCCCCATGGTCCACAGATCAATGCCTACGTCCGTGAGGTGAACACCATCCCTGCGTAGATAAAGGCCTACATTAATTTCCAGCTCTCTGTGCCTTATCACCATGCCCCCTTGTTTTACCAAAAACCTCCCCACTACTTTGTTAATGCGAATACGTGCCTTGTTCAGCCGTTCCACAGACCTTGCCATCCGCCAGGTGGTGCGTGCCACCATGTCGGACCATAACAGCAGAGTATTTGTAAAAACCGTGCGGATATATAGCAAATCCGACTTAATGCTTGCTAATATGTCTCTTACCGTGCGCACCCCTAAATCGTTACCACCCGCATGAATCACCAACACATCAGGTGGTCTGTCCAACCACGCATAACGCTCCACTTCCATGACCACTCTACCCCACATCATACCCGGTCTCCCCAGCCACCTGATGTATGCCTCTCTCCTCGATACTCCCAGCTGCCTCCCGTCTGGTCTCGCATCACCTCTCCTGGCCCCCCAACACACATAAGAGTGCCCAAGAATCCAGACGAGGCGTGGAGCACCTCCCCCTGCAATGAAAAGATCACAACCAAGGTAACGTCATTCATTGTTTGTTTGTTTTTTTTTTTGTTTTTTAAAACCCAATTCCAACCTACATGGACCATCATACAAGCCAACCCACCACCTTTCTTTTTAATCACTTATTTATTTCCTTTTTTTTTTTTTTTTTAATTGTTATTCCATTATCATTTGAGGTCGTACGTAGGTGCGGAACCTTCTCGATTCCCATCTACCGATCCTCCTCACGGCTGCCTCATCCAGCCCGCATCTGGCAGCTTCAGTAGCCGCCCCAATGCGGAAGGAGTGTGAAGCGTAAGCCTTCCCATCCAAACCCAACTTCATCAAACATTTTCGAAACACTGCTACGAACTGAAATTTTGATAAATAAGACCCGTCTTTATGACGCAAAAATGGCCCTTCCCCCATCGGCCTTACCTGCGCCAGTTCCTCGACCGCCCTTACCGGGCAGACTGTGGATCCTGGCAAAGTGTACAACCATACGTCTACCCCCTTCCCCGTCTGATCGGTTTTTGACCTTCGTAGTTTCAAACACACTTTATCCCCGAGCGACCTAACGTCCTGCACCAGAATGCCACCCACATCCCCCCTTGCCGGGCTAACCAATTCCCCAATTCTGAACGCTCCAAAAAACGCTAACGAAAAGGCTGCCATAAACAGCAAACATTCATAACTTGAAGAACATACTGACCTTAACTGCCCACAAATGGACACCAGGTTTGCAAAAGTGACAGGCCTTCTTTTATCTTTCCTTCCTTGACCTCTCTTGTACCCTTTGATGGCTTGCCTAACCCAAAAATCTTTTGTCCAATCTTCCCCCTTTTTTAGCTTGAAAAGGAATGACAAAGCCGCCATCTTCTTTTCAATAGAAGACACCGCCACCCCGTTTTCCATATTTCTGGACACAAAATACAAAACCAGCAATCTCACCTCAATCCCATCCTTGTCCACCCCGGCCTCTTGCAGTAAACCCTCCCATTCTCTCCATACCTTCCTATAGGCCATCCAAGTGGACTTACTCACTGACTGCTGGATCCATCCTGCGGCGACTCTAATGCCAGCTCCCAGATCCACGCCGGGCAAGGAATCCCTTCCTTTTCTGCTGCCGGGGCTAATTCCCTGAACTTGTCCCACTGAAAGCGAGACAGCGAATCAGCCAGTGTATTGTCAATCCCTGGTATGTGCACAGCATATATAAAGGTATTCAATTGCAAGCACCGCAATACCAACTGTCGCATCAGCCTAATGACAGGTTGGGAAGACGCTGACATGCGATTGACCACCTGCACAACCCCCATGTTGTCACAGTTAATTCTCAACTTTAAATTCTGGCAGGATCGCCCCCATAACTCCATAGCCAGCACCACTGGAAATAGTTCCAGCAGTACCAGGTTCCGAAGAAACCCCGCTTCCACCCATGATTGTGGCCTTGGTTCCACGCTCCATTGCCCTTGAAAATATGCCCCGTAACCTGTAGAACCCGCCGCGTCCGTAACTAGCTCCACATCGAAGTTACTTACCGGACCTGACATCCACACTGATTTTCCGTTGTACGCTGACAGGAATTGATACCATACCTTCAGGTCCTCCCGATGTTCCCGCGTCAGCCTGACAAAATGAGTGGGGGCTTTTACTCCCGCCGTGGCTGCTGACAGCCTCCGACAAAACACCCTACCCATGGGTATGATCCTACAAGCAAAATTTAACTTACCTAGCAACGACTGCAGTGTCTGCAACTGCACCTTCCGCATTCCATGAATCCCCCGGATCTCCTTCTGTAAATCCACTAACTTTACGTACGGCAATCTGCATTCCATTGCTAAGGAGTCAATTACAATACCCAGAAAACTAATTTCGGTTGTCGGGCCTTCCGTCTTTTCGGCTGCCAGTGGCACTCCGAACCTTCCTGCAATGTGCTGCAACGTTGACAATAAAATCGCACACACTGGAGGAAGGAGGACCTATGCAAAGGAAGTCATCCAAGTAATGGATAACCGAATCCAGCCACGACACATCCCTAATCACCCACTCCAAAAAGGAACTGAACGCCTCAAACATGGCGCAAGAAATGGAGCCACCCATGGGCAAACATTTATCGACATAAAACTGTTCTTGCCAGTGGCAACCCAGCAGCCTAAAGCTGTCCGGATGCCCTGGAAGTAGCCGAAACGCCGCTTCTATGTCAGATTTTGCCATGAGTGCCCCCTGTCTATACCTCCTAACCCACCGCACCGCAGCATCGAAGGAAGTACAGGACACAGCGCAGGCATCAGGGTCAATGAAATCATTGACCGAGCCCCCTTTTGGAAAGGATAAATGGTGAATTAATCGGAACTTATTCGCCTCTTTTTTGGGGACCACTCCCAGTGGGGACACCACCAAATCCGGTAATGGCTTATCCGCGAATGGCCCTACCATGCGGCCTAATGCCACTTCTTTTGCCAATTTGTCTCCCACCACCCCTGGGTGTTGCAACGCTGATTTCAAATTCCGTGCCATAGGGGGAACCAGGGGCGGACTGATAACTCATGGGGCCCCCGGGCAATAGGAGATTATGGGGCCCCCAGGCAATCAGAGATTATGGGGCCACACAGTATACACACACACAGTATACAATCACACAGTATACACATACATGTACACACAGTATACATAGACAGATGTAAAAAAAACACAGATTTATACATACTGTCCCTGGTTTTACTGAGGCTGGCAACCCTGATGGGGCCCCCTAGTGGCCCAGGGCCCTCGGGCAGTGCCCGAGTCACTCAATGGTCAGTCCGCCCCTGGGGGGAACCACCTCCAAGGCACATGGTATTTTAAACCCCTCCCGAAAACCTGCGGTAATCAGCGATGCCGCTTCCCTATCCGTATACTTACTTAAGAAAGGCAGCATCCTTTCCACCTTCACCGGCGTCATCCCTCTTGTTAACAGGCTCCCCGGTACGTTTTCCTTTTTTGAAGCATCTGGCCAGTGTGTGAGTTCCCCCACACCCTGAGCATTCATGCTTGAATTTGCACGATCTCCCAAACTTACAGTTTCCTTCGTTGTATTGCCAACACACTCCCCATTTCTTGCCGGCCGGTAGTCCTGAGGAGTGTGTACCCCCGGCCCCCCCTTGAAAAAACTGAGGCGGGGCCCTAGCCGAGGACATAAGTCTCATCCAAAGGCTGATGTCCTTATGGTCCCAACGCAGAGCCGGACGAACCGCTCTGCGTTGTCGGAACTGCTCGTCATAACGCAGCCAAGCCGTTCCGCCATAAACTCTGTGTGCTTCCCCAATAGCGTCCATATAACAAAACAACCCAGAGCAATGCTCCAGATTCTTTTCGCCAATGACGCTGGCCATGATAGCGAACGCTTGTAACCAGTTGACAAACGTTCGCGGAATCAACCTGTACCTCCTCTTCTCCTCATCTTCCTTCTTGGAGTCATCAGGCTTAACCCTGTCCAGGTTAAACTTTTCCAACGGCAACAAGGAAAATATTTCCACATATTCCCCTTTTTGGATCTTTTCCCGAACCTCCTGCTTCAGATGCGCACCCAGCGGGCCTTCAAAGCAGACATATACCTCGCATTTCGCTGCATCTGCAATCCTGACTATATCCGTCCTACCCGACGCTTCTGTTGCCCCTTTTTCCCCCGGCTTTTCTTTTGCACTCCCCGAGGTTTTGTCAGCAGACACCCCCGTGGAAAGTTCCACCTCCCCCCCAGATAACACACCCCCGCCAGTTCCTTGCGATACTACGCTTGTGGCCGCCTGAGGAGGTTGTTCCCCAAAACGTTCTACCAGCGCCCTCAGGCCCTCTAACAGCTCACTCAGTTGTCCCCCTGACCCCGAACTGGCGGATCCTTGCCCCGCCACTTGTTGGTCATGTCCCTGCGACACCTGTGGTGTTCGGGCTACTGCCCCTGCCGTACCTGAGTTAACCAAACCCCATATATTTTGTAAAGCATTGGTAAAATCTAAATTATTACTGGACTTACCGGGCTGACCCGGAGACCTCCCGACAGCCGCTGGTCTGGTTTCCACCGTCGCATCCTGCTGGTGTGCCTCTACCTCACCGTCTTCCAACTCCTTTCCTTCGGACCGGTCCCCCTGGGGTGGGCTTGCCGGCGTGGTGAGCCCCCCAGGCGCATCCCTCCTGGAGGCCGTATGCACCCGCTGCGACATGACTCGTCCAACCTCTGCAACTCCGCTTCCCGCATGGATTCCATGCCGCCCTGGAATGGCTGAGACCGGGCCGGCCTGATCAGTCCTCCGTCCGCCCCTCTGGAGGTAATTCTCCCCGCCAGGCGACCGGTTGCCACCTGCGGTGTCAGCAATGCTTCTCCTCACCGCCCTGGGCGCTGCTGCAGCTCCTCTCTCCCTTCTGTCCTCCCCCCTCGGCTCCTGCAAAGATGCTGGGGGGTCCGCTCGTTCCGCACGCCTGGATCCTGTATTCAATGAAGCGGCGCCATCTTGTCCCGTAGCCCCGCCCACCGCGCTGCGGCCGCGGCGTGTGTTCCGCCCGGGCCTGGCATCGACCATCGGTTGACTCCTCTTAGCTGGAGGGGCTGACTGTTCCACCCTGGGGCTTCATGCCTGGCGACCCGTACGTCCATCGGGTCCAGGCGAATACCGCGCCGGCGGCCGCGACTTCCGCGCACGGGCAGTCCCCTCATCTCCGATCGCCGATCCGCCTGCTTCATCTTCAATGAGCCCAGCGACCTGACTGTGGAGCCATCCCGGTCCCCTGGACGCTGCTGCCTGCCGCAAACGAGCCAGTATTAAATCGATGTCGGCCATTGCTGTAGAGGAGCAGAGAAAATCTGCCTCCTCGTGTCTCTTCCTGCTCCACTGACCCCGTCCCAGCTCCTCCCCTCCTCTTATATGGCCGCACCCCCAAAGTTTCCTCCTGTCTCCACCCCACCAAACCTGGCCAGCTTAACCCTGTGTGTGTCACTAGACACACTGTCATGCCCGGCCCTACACTATTCTCTTCTCTTTTCTTTTCGTTCCGGGCCTCACTGATGAATCACATATAAGGAAGCTGCTTTTGCACCAGTGTATATGTATTTTTGTTTATCCAGTTCTGAGATTTACCCAGCCCTGTCGTACATTCGGGAGGATGACACTGTTCATAAACCATTACGACTGCAGGAGGAATGCTGTGATGTCCTCTTTCCACCACCAGCCTGCTGGTTCAGCAGTGAAGGAGCAGCAGGAGTTGGAGGAGCTCATCTCCTTGCTCACTGTTCTCTCCTCCTGTATCAGCATTAGGGATCAGGGGAATATTGAAGAGGAAGTTTGATCTTTTTTTTTTATTATTCTTTTTATTTAGTTTTGCAATAAAAATGCAAAAATTCAAAACAAGGAAGTTTGATCTTTAAAGTGTTACTAAATCCAAGACCCTGCATTCACTATATCTGATCTCCCACAGTACTCAAAATGGAAATGCAAATATTTTAGTAAATATAAACGGCTAAATACTTTTTCTCATCAACAGTATATAGTAGTCTTGTGACTTCTATCAGTGCCTGGTTAAAGCTTATAGGAGGTGTTTTCGTTCTACTCTGACTGTCCTAGGAGGCTGCAGGACCCCTGACCCCCTGTCTGGACGGTGCTGATTGGCCTTGTGCTGATCACGTGCACCCTCCCCAGAAAACAAAACAACTCCCTAGCAAAACACACCAAACTGAGCATGTGCAGAGTGACTCCAAAGGCTCTTACTTATCAGAAGATAGATTGGCGACAGTGGAAGAAGGGGAGTGGGGGGGATCAGAGAAGACAGGATCAAACAGCCTTTTTTACACAAGGTGGAGGATTAACCCCTTGGGTTCCACAGTGAGTATAACAAGCATGCTTTACTGCATATACAGACTGATTTTACTGCTGTGGGTTTAGTAACACTTTAATCTGAACCCCATTGAAGTTAATGGGAGCTCAATCTTTAGGGTACATGCACACTGGCTTGAAGAAACGCCAATGCTCTTGGCAGAAAAAATGCATGTTTTTGCATTTTTTTTGTACTAGCGTTTAGGAGAGTTTAGCACTTTTTTCTGCCAGAAAGCTGCTCTTAAAAATGTTTTTTCTACCTCTAAACGCTGAGCTTAAAATATGCCTCTAAACCAGTGGTCACCAACCTTTCGGCCCTCGCGAACAACTAAATTTACCATTTTGAATCCTGCGAACCACTAATATGAATTTTACATGCCTTATACACACAATGCTCCGGCTTTGTGCCTCCCTACCCCTGGATCATACTGCTGTCTTATACACACAATGCTCCGGCTCTGTGCCCCCCCTATCCCTGGATCATACTGCTGCCTTATACACACAATGCTCCGGCTCTGTGCCCCCCCCCTACCCCTGGATCATACTGCTGTCTTATACACACAATGCTCCGGCTCTGTGCCCCACTACCCCTGGATCATCCTGCTGTCTTATACACACAATGCTCCGGCTCTGTGCCCCCCTACCCCTAGATCACACTGCTGCCTTATACACACAATGCTTCGGCTCTCTGCCCCCCTACCCCTGGATCATACTGCTACCTTATACACACAATGCTTTGGCTCTCTGCCCCCTACCCCTGGATTATACTGCTGCCTCATACACACAATGCTTCGGCTTTGTGCCCCCCTACCCCTGGATCATACTGCTACCTTATACACACAATGCTTTGGCTCTCTGCCCCCTACCCCTGGATCATACTGCTGCCTTATACACACAATGCTTTGGCTCTCTGCCCACTACCCCTGGATCATACTGCTGCCTTATACACACAATGCTTTGGCTCTCTGCCCCCCTACCCCTGGATCATACTGCTACCTTATACACACAATGCTTCGGCTCTCTGACCTCTACCCCTGGATCATACTGCTGCCTTATACACACAATGCTTTGGCTCTCTGCCCCCCTACCCCTGGATCATATGTCTACCTTATACACACAATGCTCCAGCTCTGTGCCCCCTTCCCCTCCTTGCACACTGCATCACACTGCTGCCTTACACAGACTCAGCATTGGATCTCACCTCCTTATCCAGCCAGCAGCAGAGGGAGCAGGCAACAACGGAGGGAGCAAGTGCTGCGTAAGCCAATGCTTCCTTTTTAGTGCCGGCTCCTGTCCTGGAGTGATACCAAGTTCACTCTGCCTGGAAAAGGAGCGTGGGACAGGAGCCGGCACTACCGAGGAAGCATCAGTTTATGCAGTGCTTGCTTCCTTGTTCCGCCAATGCAGACTTCTATTATATCCCGCAGGTTGAATGCGGGAGTTTTGGTTCACTTTCAGAAAGTGCACCACACCCACAAGATGTAAAAGAAGTTTCTAGCAAAGCGCAGCTAATGCACAAGAATACCGCTGGTGCACCGTGCTGCTCTCGTGGTGTGGGTAAACCGCAGCACATCAGTGTCAAAGCAACCTTATAGGGGGCTCAGGACAGTAAAAACGTGTTTACATATGTGGTTTGGGGGGCAGTAAAACCCCATAGTTCATTGTAGCCCACAAATACAGTAGTTACCAAATCACTTAGGTGGCCCTTGATCTTCAAAAGGTTGAGCACCCCTGATGTATACAAAGCATTACAGCAAAACCGATATGTACAAAGAATAGAAAATACAGTTTAAATTGACAGTAAATTACATGCAGCATATCTGATTGGCTCCCAGTCCTGCTCCTCCCTCTCCAAATGCTGATGGATTGGTGATGGCAAGAATCTTATACCAGATCAGATTAAGGTGCTTACTGTAATTGCATTTAAATCATATATTTAAATTATATAATAGTGAATACTGAACACTAAATCAAGAACAAAGCCACACCGCAATGTAACAAATGATTTTATTATTTTAGAATAGTTTGAAAACCAGTTGGAGAAAAAGTGGAAAAATTACACAAAGAGAACCCTAACCGTAAAAAACATCTAAAATCGTTTATATCGCACAGAAGGCATCCTCACCTCTCAGTCTGTATATATATATGAAAAGAAATGAAATACTCCGTAGAAAAATTCACATGGATTTCTCTATTTACTAGTGATGCATAATTAACCGCCCCAATCAAGTATAACCTAGTAAGAGCAACGCACAGATGAGGTTATTTATTAATAAATACAGAGGTGCATTCATTTGTGTCTTTTATACTTGACTGGAGTTTAGCTTTAAAGCCCTTTAAAGCCTAATTGAAGTCACAGAATTGTATTAATGTGGATCTGAAATTTAAAAAAGTAAAGGTTTGCTATGGTAAAGTGAACATGTAAATATGTTAACTGCATCTAAGAAGTGCCGTGAAATATTTACTTTTCGTCTGAAAAATAGTAGTGCACTTCCTAGTATGTGAGAGTACCTAGGCATTCCTGTGCCTACAGCCTCAACTGTATCTCTGCAGTGTGAGATCTGAGGCACGGCTCCATCTGAATGCTAGTTTTAGTAGTTTTCCTGGCTGGAGGCTCTTACATGAGGAAGCAAAGCCCTGCCTCTACCAAGATGGCTACCTCCAGACAGGGACACTGTCCTCCTCCTTGCTGACCTCTGTTCTGTATCTGCTGACCCCTGTCTGGTGCCATGCTGACCCCTGTCCTTGGCTCAACTAACTCCTATCCTCAGCTCTGCTGACCCCTGCCCTTCACCTTGGTGACCCCTGTCCTCTGCTCTGCTGACGCCTGTCCCTGCTGCAGTTTAGATCTTAGACATGCCTATCTGCAGCAAACAATTCAAAGTGTTCACCTCCTAAGGTGACCATGCCAGTGACCAAAAACATTTAGACCCCTTTCACACTGGGGCGGTTTTCAGGCGGTAAAAATTCCGCCTGAAAACCGCCCCTAAACAGCTGCCGCTGTTTGTTCAGTGTGAAAGTCCGAGTATTCACCGCTCCTTCCCCGCTCCTGCCCATTGAAATCAATGGGACAGCGCGGCTATACCGCTGTAATACCGCGGCTATAGCCGCGCTGTACGAGGGATTTAACCCTTTTTCGGCCGCCAGCGGGGGGTTAAAACCGCACCGCTAGCGGCCGAATACCGCTGCTAGAACGACGGTACAGCAGCGCTAAAAATAGCGCTGTTGTACCGCCGACGCCCCCACCACCCCAGTGTGAAAGGGGCCTTAAAGTAATTGTAAAGTCTTGTTTAAAAAAAAATAATAATAATAACAAACATGTTATACTTACCTACTCTATGCAGTTGGTTTTGCACAGAGAAGCCCAGATCCTCCTCTTCACAGGTCTCTCTTCTGTGCTCCTGGCCCCTCCCCCCTGTTGAGTGCCCCCACAGCAAGCTGGTTGCTATGGGGGCATCCAAGCTGAGCCAGAGATCCCTGTGTCCGTTCAGACATGGAGCCGTGACCCGGCCCCACCCCTCTCGATCTCCTGATTGGCTGAATGATTTTGATTGACAGCAACTGGAGCCAATCGCACTGCGCTGCTGTCTCAACCAATGAGGTAGGAAGTCCCATGCAGCTTAGACACTCCTGCAACATCGCTGGATAAAGATGGGCTCAGGTAAGTATTAGGGGGGCTGCTGCACACAGAAGGTTTTTTTTTATCTTAATGCAAAGAATGCATTAAGATGAAAAAAACCTTCTGCCTTTACAATCACTTTAAGCCATGTTAAAGAAGAACATTTATACTTACCTGGTCAGATATCTGTGACTGGAATCTTCTTATGCCCCGTACACACGAAATTCCGCCAGCAAAAGTCCGATGTGAGCTTTTGGTCGGAAATTCGGACCGTGTGTATGCTGCATCGGACTTTTGCTGGCGGAATTTCCGACACGCAAAAAACCACGCATGCTCGGAAACAATTTGACGCATGCTCGGAAGCATTGAACTTAATTTTCTTGGCTCGTCGTAGTGTTGTACGTCACTGCGTTCTTGACGGTCGAAAGTTCAGAGAACTTTTGTGTGACCCTGTGTATGCAAGGCAAGCTTGAGCGGATTTCCGTTGGAAAAACCATCCAAGATTTTTCAGACGGAAATTCCACTCGTGTGTACGGTACTGGTGCAGTGATACATAGCCCAAAAGATCTTTACATCAGACTCTGGCAGTGTCCGATGCTGGCATCCTCCTGCAGAGCCCTACATTACTACTATGTTCTGCAGTAATGAAAGTAAGGGAAACCCCTTGAAATGTGTTGCCAGGTCCTGCCTCTGGATCTGGATGCACTGGTGAAAGACAGAAATCGCTGAATCCCCTTAGGCCCGGTACACACGATGAGATTATCAGACGAATGATCGTCCGTTATTTTTGCATGCTAATCTCTGATCGAATCTGACGAGTTTACTAAAGTCACGAAAATTCCTGTACGACAGGTGTTGTAATGCCTTTGTATTGCATTTTTGAACGATAGCTGTACTGATTAAACGAAAATCGTACGATCTGGCATCGTACAAAAAAGAAAAAAAATTGTGCATGTCCAAAAGAATAACATCGAATGAACTGTCATGATCGGCTTTTGAAAGCTCTGTACTAACGATCTGATTATCGTACCATCTCTTCGAATGCGGTATTTTCCGTACAATTTTCTGATCGTTTGTATGGGGCATGACCTGTCCTAGGAATTGACAGCTGTGTATAATCTCAATCAGTCCCACTACTAGCCACAGTATGCAGGCTGCACCTCCTTGGCTCCCTCTGGCCTCATGTGTACTGGTGCAAACTGGGAAATTGTGAGTTGGAACATTGTTTTTATTTTTAATAAATATTTCTCTATTTTATTGCACAAGATCTGTGTATTCTTGTCTTTGCGCTATCTATGTATGTATCTGTCTCTTCTTCCCGTATATACTGGATGTTCTGTAGACAGGTTCTCTTGAAGCCACTTTCTTCTTATCTCCCACCATACTGTGTTTGTCGCCGACATTTCCTTTTTGTAACACCTTCTTCAAAATCATTACAGCTGATTTCAGCAGGCAGAAACGAAGACCAGAGAATAGAAAACAATATATTCCTCACTTATCGCTATCACGCGTAGGAGCAGATGGGATTTTACTAGAAATGCCTTTCCATTTTTCGAATTTAGTTACACATAAAATTTGCAGTAGAGTTCGTTTTATGAGAAATGTGACAGTGCTTGTTTCATTGGGAGAAACAGCAATGTGAGACTTCTATTGATTGTAGAAATAAGCTCAGTGAATCGCTCCGCTCGCCGCCAGCCAGGACCGTCGGGAGATGCTCTACAATGAATAAGTCAAGAGGGTCCGCAGTCAATATTTTCACACCTTTGCACATTTTGCTGGCAGCGTAAAAGCTTCAGTGTGAGCGAATACTGGATTGAGAGCACCTGACACGTACAATAACATTTAATAAAACCGCTTTGCTTTCACACTGCAGTAATTGAGTTTGCAAAGATGCAGTTCAGCCATCATAGTCAGAGCTTAGGGAATGTTCCAACAGCAATTCCTTAAACAAAAAGTCAACCAGGAATCGTTGCAAATGTACTAGAGTCAAGAGGTTTTATATTTAATTTCATTTCCTCATGGCAGACAAAACAAGCGATGCTTACTTAGTGGAACTGCAGCCTCTTGCTAATGACTTTTGTGCCATGCAGTCTACCTGTTGACTGCAATAGAATAGAGCAGGGGTATGAACAACTCTTTTTGAATGATCAGACTACATGTAGAATGGTAGGAGAAGTGGGCCTGGGCTAGGGAACATAGAAAAGAAGATCTACTTACCTGATCCTCCATGCTGCTAAACTGGTCCCTCTTATGTACTTATTATATATGACATACAGAGGGAATACGGCTGCTCCGGTAAGCGGCGGAGGGCACCCGAGAGCGGTGGGAGGGGGGGCCCTCTCCCGTCCCTGATAAAAGTGATCTTGCGGCGAATCCGCCGCTGAGACCACGTTTATCTGAAAGAGGACTGCCCGCTGAAGAAGTGGATGCCGGGGGGCAGCTAGCGGCTACCATACCAACGGTATTCCACTTCAAAGTACTGCCGTATAATGACGGCGGGCGGTCCGTAAGTGGTTAGGAGGTTAAAGTGGAACTTCATGCTCTAAATCAACATTGACTATTTGTAATCCTTACGTTGCTACCATTAGTAAATAGACATATTTACTAGTCATATTTACTTGTGTCAAACTTTTTTTTTTGCATTTCAGTTACTTCCTGGTTTCCAGGCCTAGGCAAATGATGTCATACATCCCAGGAGTCTTTAGAAGGAGGAGGAGGGGTTTTCAGCTAAGCTCACCCTCTTGCCAGTTTGCCTGAGCTAAGGGCAGTTTGCTTTGAATATTATAAATTAATTAAATAGCATTTTTGGTTTGTGGTGCTCAGATACAGTGTAGTTCTACTTTAACGGCTTGACTGAGTATTTCCTTTCAGAGAAAGACCCTTTGACTTGCAGTGACTTTGACTTTAAACTTGCTAGGGAATTTACACACCAGAATTCCACCAGCACACCCCCCTAATTGCATATCAAAGTCATTTTCTCTTCTGGGAGTGTCTAATTACTGCCTGTGCTGGTGGAGCTCCAACTTTCACCTTCATTTTAAGTAGAAGGTATGGGAGGAGTAAAGGGGAATATTACAGAGTGTTGCTTGAGTGACATTTTCAAAGTGATTGTAAAGTCTAGTTTAAAAAAAAATAAAATAAATAACAAACATGTTGTACTTACCTCCTCTGTGCAGTTGGTTTTACACAGAGCAGCCCGGATCCTCCTCTTCTCGGGTCCCTCTTTGTTGCTCCTGGCCCCTCCCTCTTATCGAGTGCCCCCACAGTCAGCAGCTTCCCATGGGGGCACTCAAGCTGAGTCATAGTTCCGTGTGTCCATTCAGACACGGAGCCCTGACCCAGCCTTGCCCCCTCTCTCCCCTGATTAGTTGACAGCCACTGGAGCCAATGCGCCGCTGCTGTGTCTCAGCCAATCAGGAGGAGTGTCCCGGACGGCTTAGACATTCGTGTACATCGCTGGAGAGAGATGGGGCTCAGGTAAGTATTAGGGGGTGCTGAGGTGGCTGCTACACACAAAAAGTTTTTTTTTATCTTAATGCATAGAATGCATTAAGATGAAAAACCTTCTGCCTTTGCAACTCCTTTAAGTCTGGTCATCCAAGATGGTGGCACCCAACACCAGTCTCAAGGTTTTTGTATGTCTACACAAGGGAGGCTTTTACAGGTTAATAACATGCATAAAATACAGTAAATGAATGTATAATAAGTAACATTTCTCCTGGCGATTGGCAGGACCTTTTGAGACAGAGGGGGTGACAAGCGCAAGATTATCCATGAAAGAAGGAGGTTCTCATCCAAGATTTGACGGTACATGGCCCTGTCCATCGTCCCTGTGAATCAGTGAAGTTGTGCTGTCCCCTTAGCCGAAAAACACCCCCAAAGCATAATGTTTCCACCTCCATGTTTGATAGTGGGGATGGTGTTCTTGGGGTCATAGGCAGCATTCCTCCTCCTCCAAAAGCAGTGAGTCGATGCCAAAGAGCTTGATTTTGGTCTCCTCTGACCACAACACTTTCACCCAGTTCTCCTCTGAATCATTCAGATGTTCATTAGCAAATTTCAGACGGGCCTGTACATGTGCTTTCTTGAGCAGGGGGACCTTCTGGGCATTGCAGGATTTCAGTCCTTCACAGGGTAGTGTATTACCAAATGTTTTCTTGGTGACTATGGTCCCAGCTGCCTTGAGATCATTGACAAGATTCTCCCGTGTAGTTCTGGGCTAATTCCTCACCGTTCACATGATCATTGAAACTCCACGAGGTGAGATCTTTCATGGAGCCCCAGACCGAGGGAGACTGACAGTTATTTTGTGTTTCTTCCAATTGCAAATAATCTCATCAACTGTTGTCACCCTTCCACCAAGCTGCTTGCTTATGGTCTTGTAGCCCATTCCAGCCTTCTGTAGAGCTACAATCTTGTCCCTGACATCCTTGGACAGCTCTTTGGTCTTGGCCATGGTGGAGAGATTAAAATATGATTGATAGATTGCTTCTGTGGACAGGTGTCTTTTATACAGGTAACAAGCTGAGATTAGCAGCACTCCCTTTAAGAGAGTGCTCCTAATCTCAGCTCATTCCCTGTATAGAAGACACCTGGGAGCCAGAAATCTTGCTGATTGATAGGGGATCAAATACTTATTTCACTCATTAAAATGCAAATCAAATTTATAACTTTTTTGAAATGTGTTTTTCTGGATATTTTTGTTGTCATTCTGTCTCTCACTGTTAAAAAAAACCTACCCATTAAAATTATAGACTGATCATTTCTTTGTCAGTTGCCAAACATATAAAATCAGCAGGGGATCAAATACTTTTTCTCTTCACTGTATCTCTTAAGTGGCGCACAGACAATGTCTTTCCATGACTCTTTCAAAAGAATCCAAAATGTTTTAGCTCTAGATACACTTTACCAGATTAACAAATCAACAAATTAGCAATGCTTTCCATTGCTACAGCCGACCGACCATAGGTTAATAGAGATTGTTCTCTGTATCTTGCAGTAGGCCCTCCTACTCATACAGCTCCTCAGAACCCACCAGGGTGAGATTGCCTGTACTGAATTGGCTGCTTTTTAAAAGGCCTTGGAGGTGAACATTCCTGGCTGTGCGGCTCTGAAAAGGGTTTTAACGAATGTTTGCAGCATGACTTGTTCTTTGCCACAAACCAAAGGTGATGACACGCTATCTTATCAGCCATGATGTATGAAGTGCTTCATTAGCAGTGTTTGGGCTTTAACACTGTGAGACAGATGTCCCGGAATAAATCAGACTATGACTCCTGAAAAGCATTTATCTGGGCTGGAGGCTCTGCATAACAGTAAACACACTTTGATCAAACCCTTAGAAGTGGCATACATCAAAAAGACGACATAAAAACACATGAACAACGTAAAAGCGAGACACTGACCTAGAGGTACTAAACTGTGACTGCTGTTAACTGACATTTACTGCGAAGATGTGCAGCTGAAACCAGCTCATTATTAAGACTCTTTCAAAGTCGGCTGTGGTGTACTGTAATTACTTACAGCTGGTCTATGGTGTATAGCTGTCGTAATGGCCAGTGCCCACCTGTAAGATGTCATAGCGGCTTAAACCCCCCTTGAGCGCCTCCAGAGGTGTTGAATGAGCCCTAAAGTTATTCTGTGCTGTGCCAATGCAGACACAGTTACACGACGCTCACACGGGCAATCAGGGGTGGCCAACTGCAAGAATAGATTTTCTGACAGTGGACATATATGCTGCATACTAGACATGTGCACAGCCAAAAAATTCGTTTATTTTTGTTTTCGTTTCATTAGTTTATTATTTTTTTCATTTTTCGTGTCATTCGTTATGAACGCGATTCGTAAATTCGTTCATTCATAAATTCGTAAATGCGTTCATTCGTACATTCGTAAATTCGAACATTCGTTCATTCATACATTCGTTCATTCGTACATTCGTACATTTTTACATTTGTACATTCGTAAATTCGTAAAATCGTACATTTGTAAATTAGAAAATTCGGAAATTTGTAAATTCAAAGTTTGAAAATCCAAAAACCCGAAAATTCAAAAATCTGAAATAGTAACTAACTATTAAATTATAGGTATTGTAATTTCCTTTCAAATTTGACTGTCAGTGAACGTATCAAATACGAATTTATCCGAAGTTACGAATTATCCAAAACGAATGCTGCATCTAAACAAATGGAACGGAACAAATTAATAATAAATAATAATAATAAAATGTTGTTATTGTTATTTATTATTATTAATTCATTATGTTCCATTCCGTTTTTTCGGATCATTCATAACTTCGGATAAATTTGTATGTGTTACGTTCACTAACAGCCAAATTTGAAAGGAAATTACAATACCTATAATTTAAAAGTTACTAGTAATTACTAATAGTTAAGTTATTATTAGTTAACTATTATTTCAGATTTCCGAATTTTCTAATTTACAAATTTCCGAATTCACTAATTTACTAATGTACATTCGTAAATTGCGAACGTACGAATGTACGAATGCCCGAATTTACGAATGTCCAATTTTATCGAATTTACGAACATTTGGGAAAAATTTGTTAAACGGGTTTTCGTTAATTCGGATATTCCCGAATTAACGAATTTGTCGAAATTCGTTAAAAAACAAATTCGGAACAAAACGAATTGCACATGCCTACTGCATACACACAGTGTGCGCAAACAGCCTCAGCCAGCATGTAAGCTCTCATCAGAGTGGTTGCATGCAAATAGAGCCCTGAATTTGCGACCAGGGATGGTGTTTTTATGGCATTTCTTGCGGTAGCTAATCAGTCAGTTTATGCAGCCATAAAATAGACTGGGGAATTAACGAAGCTTCTTCGCCATTATAACAGCACAAGAAACTGTCGGAAGTGACGTGCACATTAAAAGAGCATATATACCTGTTTCAGGTGTATCTGTGCCACCTGTGCCCAGGGCCACTGATAAGGCAGTACAACTGGTCCTGTTGTACTGGGCCCAGACCTCATCAGCTAAACAGGGGGGCCCAGGGCATCATTATTGGTAATTTCTGCCTAAATGAATAAATGTATTTTACTAGACCACACCCTCACTCCTACTTGCTTACCAGGGCTTAAACATTTCCCTGGGCCCTATCAGGTCAACAGAGGGGCCCAGGAGGTGGGACTTTTTTTTTTTTTTAGGGTGTAGGTGGATAACATCAGTGTCGCTGCTTTGCTGCACCCTGGGGGGGGCCCCATCATGAAGGCTGCATGGGGCCCCATGATTTCTAATAGCAGCGCCGCCTGTGCCAGTTTCTATTTCAGAGTAAACTAGCACAGGTCTGCACCTGATTCACAGAGGGAATGCATTAAAGTGCTACTAAACCCAGGACCCTGCATTCACTATATCTGGTCTCCCACAGTACACAGAAAAATGGAAATGCAATAGTTCTAGTAAATATAAACTGCTAAAAACCTTTTTTCATCAGCAGTATATAGCAGTCTTGTGACTTCTATCAGTGTCCATCTGAGCATTGGTTAAAGCTTGTAGGAGGAGTTTTCATTCTCCTCTGACTGTCCTATGAGCATGCTTTCCTATGGATGCAGTTCACATCTGTGCATTTTATGGAAAGGGACATCTTTCTGGTTTTTGGTTCCATAGACTTCAATGGATGAAAAGCATTTATTGAAAAATGCAAAATGCACCTGCAATATGCAAACTACAACCTGCATAGGTGTGAATCAGGCCTAAAACCGTTCTTGAATTCATAAAACCAGGCCACCTTCTTCCATTGCTCCAAAATCCAGTTCTGAGGCTCCCGTGCTCATTGTAGGCGCTTTTGGCTGTGGACACGGATCAGCATGGCCACCTGACCGGTCTGTGGCTACACAACCCCATACACAACAAACTGTGATGCACTGTGTGTTCTGCTACCTTTCTATCAGAACCAGCATTAACTTTTTCAACAATTTAACCACTTCAGCTCTGGAATATTTTACTCCTTTTGTGACCAGGCCATTTTTTTTGCTATTTAGCACTGCGTTACTTTAACTGGCAATTGCACGGTCATGCAATACTGTACCCAAACGACAATTATATCATTTTTTTCACACAAATAGAGCTTTATTTTGATGGTATTTGATTACCACTGGGATTTTGATTTTTATTTAAATAATTTTGAAAAATGACCAAAAATTTCAAAAAAGAAAAAAAGAAACATATTTTTTACTTTCTGCTATAAAACATATCCAAAAAAAATAATAAAATGTCTTCATAATTTAGGCCAAAATGTATTCTGCTACATGTCTTCTATAAAAAAAAATACCAATAAATTCAATACTCACATGTTTCCCTCATATTTTTTCTTTGTTGTGATTTAGACGCATGTTTCAACTTAGTTACATTTTTTGTGAGCAAGATATCACCTGACCTAAACAACTACAATGTGGATATCATTGGTGCCTTTGATGTTCTCATGGAAATGCCTTTAACAGCCAGATGTGCCTTTTTCTTTTTGTCGTCTTGATATCTTTTATATTGATCATTATTGTATCTTTTATTGTAGTCAAAAAAATCATTGAAAGTAAAAATAAATACCAATAAGCGTATATTGATTGGTTTGCATAAAAGTTATAGCGTCTACAAACAAATGGTGTATTTAATGGATTTTTTCATTTATTTATCAGAGACTTAAAATGGAACGGCGATAGTGCGGCGGGAAATCTGACACTAGCTGACGCTTGGGGGGACTGACACTGACATCACCAGTGACACTTATACAGTGATCAGTGATAATACTATACACTGTCACAGTACTAATGACACTGGCTGGCAAGGAGTTAACATTTAGGCGCCATTCACACCTGAGCGTAGCGTTTTTAGGCAGAAAGGTGCGCGATTTTACCGAGATTTTGACACATTTTGACGTGATTTTCTACAGGTCAAAAGGTCACCAATGTAAAAAGCAGAAAAACGCCCAAATCTGCCTAAAAAAAAAAGTTCCAGAACTTGTTTGAGCTTCAGGCATTTTGGAACTTCAGGCGTTTTAGAGTGGAGATGTGAACCATCTCCATAGAGAATAATTGATTTTTTTCCCCTCCAGCGTTTTGTAGCTTCAGGCTTCAAGCCACAAAACGCTCTGGTGTGAATGGGGCCTTAGGGGCAATCAAGGGGTTTACTGTGTGTGCCTAACAATGTTTGGTGTGTGTACTGTGTGCTGTTTTACTAAGCAGTGTATTTTGCGGAGAAAAGGGGACACTCAGAGGACAACCCCCCCAGGGTCGAAACACGTCAGTACATCAATAGTAAATTTGATCTTGTTGCTTTGGATATATTGTACTGTATATTGTTGCTGGCTTTTTAACAATTTGTTGTACCACAGTTCATGTCTTGACTTCCAATGTCAGAAGTCATCAATCTTATTTAATAATTTTTGTACCAATAAATCAATTTGACTATCTTATTATTCTTTTTTATCATTGGCTGCAATAATAGGGGGTCTTTTTTGTTCTTTTCTAATGCAGTGTATTTTGCATTGCTTGTATTTTAGCAATGCTTAGCAGGGAGGAAAAAAACAGCACATTGCTACTGTTTGTAGAGAGCCAACACAGGGCTCTACTTCTGTCATTCGCTCAACTGATTAGTGGGTGCCAGCCATAAATCATTGGCTGGGACCTGCTGATCGGCTTGTGCTGTAACAAATGACAGTGTGCCCCCTACCCAGAAATGATTTATGGCCGGCACCCGCTGATCGGTTGAACAAATGACAGAAAGGAGCCCTGTGTTGTTTACCAACACAGGGCTCTTTTCTGTCATTTGCTCAACTGATCAGCGGGTGGTGGCCACAAATCATTGGCCAGGACCCACTGGTCACCTTGTGCTGTAGCAAATGACAGCCTGCCCCCTACCCGGAAATGCAAATCATGTATATTTACGTGATTCTGCACAACCGAGCCTCCAAATAGCAGTAAAGCTACAGCAGGCAGTCGGCAAGTGGTTAAGCCACAGTAGCTTTTCTAGAGGATTAGACTACATGGGTCAGCCTTCACGCCTCATGGGCATCATTGAGCTTTGGCTATCCAAGACCCTGCCACCACTTTTCCTTTCTTGGACCGCTTTTGGTAGATTCTGACCACTGCAACTTTCCAGCCACTGGTGTCCTAACAACCAAAGGCATCATTGGTTGGTAAGGAGGACATTGGGAACCCGTACCTCCACCACCCTACTCTGTCAGTACTGGGTTCACATTAGCTGAGTGATGGAGAAGGAAAACACCACTGTGCAAAGGTGTATTTGCTTTGGAAGAATATGTCACCTATAACGTTGGGTGTCCTACGTGTGGATGTTAATGCGATGTGTAAAACTATTAGTTTTATTTTTTGACATTTTAGAATGGGGTGCCTTGTGATTTTACAGAATTTTAAAGGGTTCCTTGAATAAAAAATGGTTGAGAAACAATGATCCAGCCATTACAGTTTGGCCCTTATTAAAATCGCTGAAATCCTAATACCTGCCCATTTTTTCTGCTTTCGGGACACCAACTTCAGGGACAACATGTTCACTTGCTGCCTAATATATAACACCTACTTTTTCGATGCCATTGTAATAAGATAATTAATATTATTCACTTTACCTGTCAGTTTTAATAATGTTATGGCTGATCGGTGCATATAGTCCAGTTCTAGGGAGGTTAGCAGTGGGCAGCCGGGAAGCCAGATGGATTGACTGGTTCCTGTGGACAGCAGATTTTCCTTTGAGAAAGTTTGATATACCGGGCCTTATATCCGGATAAATTCCTGTGTTAAATAAATCCACATTTCTTCCGCCTATGTCTACATATTTCACCTTGAGAGTCAGTCGGCTCAGAAGCGGAAGCTTTGCAGACGTTGATGAAGGACCTTTCATGTTTGGTCAAGTTGACTGTAAGATTGTTTATCAGAAAATCTGCCGTGATTTTACTTAAATCCCTATTCAAGTTAAGGTTTTGAGGTTTTTCTGTTTTAGGTCAGTTTTTGTTTTTCCGCAGTGATGTGGTCCAAATGATACATGATTAATTGATTAAAAGCAGCTGAAGCATAGGGGCCTGTGGTCCACAGAATCCAAAGACATTAAAATTAAAAGCAGAGCTCACCGGTTTAATTTTGGGTATGAGTGGACCATTGTGTTCCAGCACAGTACAGGCAAAGTAATCTGCTTGTATTAGATGGGGCTGTGCTGCATTCCTTCAGATAAGCACTAATGAGGCAAAAGTATACCTTGGTATGCCAAGCCTTGATGGAGGACAGCCTATGACCCCCTCCCCCCACCAAGATTGATACACTAAAGCTGATTGTTTCTATGTATGACGCGGAAAAGTCCGTCAGAACTATTCAATCTGAATCTTCATGCTTCAAAATGGACATTTCACTAATTTCTCAAGTCTGCATGAAAACATTCCTGACCTCACAGTGTAAAGTAACAGTATTGTTTCCAAAAGTATCAACCTACCCTCATCCTCTCCCCCAGGGATCCGCCTGCAACATTGTAACTTTCGACACAGCCCCAAGGCGAATGGCTGCTGCTGTGTCAGACATTTGTCAAAATAGTCAAAAACTTCATAGACATCAGAATGGACATGATTGTGTCATCTCGGAGCTGGCAGCTCAGTCCAGGAAGTAGATGGTGATCCTAGATCAGGGGTGCTCAACCTTTTGAAGAGTGTCACCTGGTGCGGTAAAACATGGTGTCACCACCCCCTACACCAAGTATAGTCCCCCCTCAGCACAGACCCCCCCCCCTCCATTAAGAATAGACCCCCCTTCCTCAGTCCAGACCCCCCCTCCACTAAGTACAGACCCCCCTCCGTATACAACCGCCTCCCTAAGTATAGACCCCCCCTTTCCACTAAGTATACCCCCCTCCCTCCCTTAGTACAGATCCTCCTCTCCACTAATTACAGACCGCTCCCTCCGTATACAACCGCCTCCCTAAGTATAGACCCCTCCATAGTACAGACCCCCCCCTCTCCACCAAGTATAGACCGCCCTCCCTCCCTTAGTACAGATCCCCCTCTCCACTAAGTATAGACCCCCCATCCCTCCGCTCAGACCACCCTCTACAGTAAGTATAGACTCCCCATCCCTCCGTTCAGACCTCCCTCTCCACTAAGTATAGACCCCCCATCCCTCAGTACAGACCCCCCTCTCCACTAAGTACAGACCCCCCTCCCTCAATCCAGACCCCCCTCTCCACTAAGTATAGACCCCCGTCCCTCACTACAGACCCCCCGTGTACTAAGTATAGACCCCCCTCCCTTAGTACAGACCCCCCTCTCCAATAAGTATACACCCTCCTTCCCTCAAGTACAGAGCCCCCTCTCCACTAAGTACAGACCCCCTCCCTCAATCCAGACCCCCTCTCCACTAAGTATAGACCCCCACCCCTCATTCCAGACCCCCCTCCCTCAGTGCGTACACACCCCTTACCACTTATGCTACTAGGGAGGTGGGGGGGGGTCCGTTATGGGCTAGGGGGGCATTTTTAGAGAGGAGAGGACTTGGGCTAGTAGAGAGGTGGGGGGGTCATATATGTGCTGGGGGACACTTTGGAAGGTTATAGGGCTTACGCTCTTGTGGGGGGTCAGATTTCAAATCCAACCCCCCCACTTCTAGCATAGGTCCTTTCCCCTTTTAAAGTGCCCCAGGCACAAATCCAATTAACACCCCCCCCCCCCCAATCACTCCTCTATATTTTTTAACCTCCACCCCACCCCCCTTTCTTCCTGGTGACTCTGTCCCCCCCCCCCTGTGTACAATATAACAAACTAAGTAGAGACATCAGATCAGCGCTGGTGTCCCTACTCCAGGCTGTATGGATGTAAACAGCCGAGGAGGGGGAGGTGGCTTCTGTCCGCTCTGCTGTGCGAGACAGCGGGGACAGCCGTGAGAGATGCGAATCAGTGCTGCTGTTACGGTGGCGGTGCCCCTGCCGATGGGTGCCACCCCTCTGGTCACCCGGGTGCAATCCGCACCCCCCCACCAATGACCTTTTCCTCTTCCAGCTTCTGCTGCCATCACTCTCCAAGCTGCTAGAAAAGTTCCAGGCGGAGTGCAGTTGGTATCACTCCGCCTGGGACAGGAGCCGGCACTACAGAGGAAGCATCGGCTTATGCGGCTCCATGCACTCTGATGCTCTGGGGTGTCTTTGTCTGTTAAAGGAAGTTGAAAAATAACTGATTTACTGGCTGGATCACCAGGTGAAAATAAAGGGCAAAAAAAGCCATAAAAAAAAACAACAAAACAAATACAGTCACCACATCTAAGGAATGGTAAGCAGCAATATAATACATTTTTGTTTTTGGGTTTAAGAAAGCTTTGACTCGCTGTACAGCCAGGTGCACAAGATAAATGTAAGCAGGAAAGCAACATTCCAGTTCATTTGAAATGCAGAAAGTTAATGTTTGAACGGCCTTTAAACGGTCCAGTATGTTAAGTTAAAGTGAATGATTTTCTAGAACAAATAGTGCTTGATTATGGCTACACAGCTTTATATAGTGAATGATGGTTTTGCAATACATTCTAAAGGAAGGCTTTTCCAGTTTACTTTGGGCAAATCACCCATTATGCAACTTTCTTGAAAGTTGCTTGATTCCACCCATCAACACTCACTGTGTTGATGGGGGAACCCCTCCCGCAGCGCTATTGTATTCTGACGGTGGGGGGGTTCCCCATCGTCAGAATACAATGATCGCTTCTGGCAGCTATAGCCATCACCGGTGATCGAATGAAAAAGAAACCTGACAGGCTGGTTGTGCTGAAATTGATCGATAAATTAACTTTAGTACAACCAGCCAGCCCATAGATGGCTTGAAATGTGTCTGGTTCTTGCTGAACTAGCTGAATGTCAATCCGTCTATGGCCGGCCACCTCAAAGAGATACTTTTATTAGGTGGAGAAAGAAAGGGAGAGCCACCCATAGCTTCTTGTATGTCTTGGATGCTCTAACAATGAGGTCTCCCTGCCATATTTCCAAGCTCTGTTCCTGTTAACTTGGGAGTTTTGGGTGTTTGATCAACTTTGCTTTTTCAACACCTCCTGTTATATTCTCCATGATATTAAATAGGGAAACTCAACAGGTCCTTCATATTGGCTACAGAAAGTGTGCAGACCCAGGGACTCAGTCACAGAAAACTCCAAAATAGAGTACCTGAGCAATATAAGAAAGCATCAGGGTGGCTTAAAGTGGTTTTAAAGGCAGAAGTTTTTTCTATCTTAAAACATTTCTGCATGCAGCCTCCACCCAATACATACCTGAACCCCTTGCTAGATACAGCGATGTGTACGAGAGCCAAGGCTCTCTCGGGTCTCACCCTTCTCATTGGCCCAGAGACAGCGGTAGGAGCCATTGGCTCCTGCCAATCACAGCCAGTTAGGAGGGAGCAGTGGGAGCGCTCTGGGTGTCTTATGGTGACCTAAAAGACCTGCATCATGTGCCACTCAGGCTCATTGAAGGGGGTACTAGTCCCTGATGTCTACGCTGAGAGTGCTGGTGGGGAGGGAGCTCATCCCAGCTCCTAAGATTGCTCAGTGTAAAGGAAGATATCCCTGTGACTGCACAGCCATGTCACCCCAAAGTACAATGGTAAGTGACAACCTCAGCCTGGACTTCAGCCAGGCCACACCATCCCAACGCATTTCACTCTGCCCCTTGGAGCTTTGTCATGGGGAGCATTGGGGGCGGAGCGAACCTCAATGAGGGCGTGGCCTGGCCACAGTCCAGGCTGAGGTTGCCACTTACCATTGCATTTTGGGATGACATGAATGTGCAGTAACAGGGATACCTTCCTTTACACTGTGTGTCTTATGGGCACACAGAGCAGGGCTCGGGAGCGAACACGCACCAGTGCTCCCATAGCAAGCGGCTTGCTATGGGGGCACTTAGCAGTGGGAGGAGCCAGGTCTGCAGGCAGGGGTCCTGAAAATAGGAGGATTGGGGATGTTATGCTCTGTGCAAAACCATTGCACAGAGTAGGTAAGTATGGCATGTTTGTTATTTAAAAAAAAAAAGAAAAAAAAAAGCTTTTCTATCACTTTAAAGTGTAACTTCACCATCTCAGAAAAAAATTAAATGGTGAACTAACACTGTACATCCTCTCCACCCCCCATCCCTCCTGTACTACCAGTGTAGTGGTCCAGGAATTCGAAATACTCTTCTTTCCCTTCTTTCTGCAGTGCTTCTGGGATGGATCAGAGCTTTTCTGATTAGTCAGCACTAGCATGTAAAAAATATGGGTTCAGTCAGCGCAAAGTACAGTACATATGAATAAAAGCAACTGTACACTAAAGGTCAAAATATAATAATCCTTTGAACAGAAAAGATAAAGAATGGCAGTGCAGCGCTAATGAAACAATAAACACATAAATTTAAAAAGTCCCCTTTGATAAAAGAAACATAGATAAAAATAGTTGACAAATAAATTCTCCTCGACGGTGATAAGGGTGCTCATAAGCATTCAAAAAGTGCGTCGTCAGTGCTTCTTCCACCATTTAGTCAAACCGCTCACCTCAATCTCTGGACCCCTGAATTAACAGATAGGTCTAACAGGCATTCACCACTAGGGTGATCACAGATAACACTTGAATCGCCAGGTGATTGGAATACTATGGCTGACCACTTCAAACAACCGCACGTTGTCACTCTTAAATCCGATAAGCCAGACCGTGATACCATAAAAAATCAATAAAAAATATATAATGCACACTGTGTGGCTAAAATGTATAGGCTTTATTAAGAGAGAGGTACTCACAAAACTAGCACTATTGTTCCAGTGCTAGGATGAATGACAGAGAAATATATATATTAAGCAACCTAATTGTTTGTACCAAAACGGACTGCCCACTGGTGCGTACACCGGTGTATAATAAAGCCTAACATTTTAGCCACACAGTGTGCACTATATATTTTTTATTGATTTTTTATGGTATCACTGTCTGGCTTATTGGATTTAAGAGTGACAACGTGTGGCTGTTTGAAGTGGTCGGCCATAGTATTCCAATCACCTGGCGATTCAATTGTCATCTGTGATAACCCTAGTGGTGAATGCCTGTTAGACCTATCTGTTAATTCAGGGGTCCAGAGATTGAGGTGAGCGTTTTTGACTAAATGGTGGAGGAAGCACTGACAACGCACTTTTTGAATGCTTATGAGCACCTTTATCACCGCCGAGGAGAACTTATTTGTCAACTCTTTTTATCTATGTTTCTTTTATCAAAGGGGACTTTTTAAATGTATGTGTTTATTGTATCATTAGCGTTGCACTGCCATTCTTTATCTTTTCAGCACTAGCATGTAGAATCACTCTGATCTGTCCCAGAAGCACTGCAGAAAGAAGAGAGAGAAAGGTGGGGATTTCAAATACTCCTACCATTGCCACGGCTGTGTGAACACTGACAGAGGTAAGTACAGGGGGGAGGGTGTACAGTGTTAGTTCACCTTTTCATTTTTCCTAAAAAGGTGAACTAACCCTTTAAAGCCCAACTATGCAGGGTCATAAGACCATACACTCTAAGTCTATCCTCGGTCCTCTGGGTTAAATACCACCCAGCATCGCTCGCTCGCCAACCCGCCCACCAGCCTTGCACTTACCCCATCCAGGCTTTGGCATCTTCCCCCGGCTTCTCCTCACGGCCAATCTGGTCGCTTCTCCTCCCGGACCATACAGTCTTAGGACCCGCTTCCTGTCCTGATTGTCTGAAAGGAGAAGCAGGAAGACAATAGTGAATGTTGATGCGCTAATGTCACAAGTGGATGGGCTCGGGGGCGCAGTGCTCTGTGCCCCAAGCACACCATTTTTGAAACCAATTGGAGCCTCAGGCTCTAATCATGTGCTTCACAAAAAAAAAAACCTAATAGAAATCTATGCGTCTGGCCTACGCATGGAGATCAGGGGCCGGCGCATATAGATTAGGGGGTGGTGCTCCTATGCCCCTTATGGGCTGGCTGGCCACCACTGGATATTATACGTTTTTTTAAACCTCCCAAAAAAAAACCCCAAAATGTTGGCATGGGAAAGACACATATAAAGAGAGGTAATAGTGCTGCACACCCCAAATAGTACAATATGGGAAGACTCCCCCAGGGGTTTTTTTTTTAGCAGCAAGGTAAGTAGTTCAAGTAGGTAGTATATATAAAAACATATTTTATTGAATTATACATAAGATAATACCATGGCAGTTAAAATATTAGCTCTGGTGGGAGAATAAAAACCATTCCAAATACATAAAATGCAAACAGAGAATTATACATGGCATTACATATCAGAATGTCAGTTGTATAAAAGCTGACGCATTTCGACCCATGTAATTAGGGTCTTCTTCAGTTTGCTGCAAAAGAAATTACATGTACACATGTCAAATTTTAACCAAATTTTACCAAAGTGTTGGCTTTATCTTCTTGCATCTACCAAATAGGCAGGGATAGTAACCATATTCTCTTATATGCAAAAGACCACCAGAGGAAACATTTACAAACCTGTATGTAAAATGTAGCAGCAGGTATTAAATTAAAGTCGCATAAAAATTAGTCGGGAAACTGTTAAAATAACAACTCCAAATGAATACTTACACTTGGGTTTCTTTATAAAGTGAACATTTTTTAGAAGTTATAAAAAAGTGGCTTTCACATTTATGGTGCTTTAAATTAATCTTTACCCCGTCTCATATGTATGAGAAATTTCCTAAACCGTGAAACTGAAACTATTGATCGCGTCTCTTTATTTGAAAATGGAACTGTATTTTATCAAGAGGGTTTGTGAATTTCCTTTGGTGCCTGGGTGCTGACTTAGGTGCATTCATTTATTCCAGGCTGTAATAGAAGACAATATCTGGAGATGTTTATCTGCTGAATACTAAGCAGGGCAGCCGGAGCTCCACCGAGGAGCAAATAAAGTCAACTGGTGTTGACAAAAGTCATAAAGAGCATAATAGATGTTCCCTCCCCTCTAATATGAAATTTACAGCGGGATCCTCTAATGTCGCTGGGAAATAATAGACGTGGAGAAAGTGAAATTGAAAGACTGTTGGAAAATATTTGCTCCATTACATTTTATTTTAATAGTCTGTGTTCTGCCGAGTGCTGATGCACATTTCAATAGGAGGTGAGCGTTTGAAGTTCTCTGCTGTATATATTAGGTAAGTCAGCTATGGGAAACTTCTATAGTCAGTTATTAAGCTGCACCGGACCAGAAACTCTTCAGAAGGATCTTCAGCAGCTCATTTACACACAGGCTGGTTGACAAATAGTTTCTCCTGCGGTGTGTTGGGTTTTGGCGTCTCTCAGGAAACCGCCTTCCATGAAAGGGAAAGTAGATTGTATTTTCATTTTAAGTTATTCTTGCAGCGCTCACCATAAACCTGGCAAGGAACAAAAAAAATATATAAAGAAGCTTTACCTGCCAAAGTATTTGTATTCTGTCCATCCAGACCTGAGATTCTACAGGTCTCTTCTCCGCCCCTGGACTATAAATGGACAAAGCAGAAGACTGATGAGCTCATTTCTCTGTCACTCTGATCTCTCCTCTTATCAGCATGTCACTTGTTAGTAAATAAGCTCTGCGTCACAGCTTCTTGTGCTGCTTTACCCTATCCCAGTCTGAACTTTGCTGTACAGGGGGTTGCAAGAGGATGATACCAGTTCAACTTCGAATACTTACTTATTTGCATTCAAAAAAATAAATGTTGTGATGTATTATTGAATAGAGACCTGCATTAGTTTCTGTATATACATATATATATTTATGTAAGTGCTCAGAAACTTGTGCAGAAAAACATAGATACAATATTGTCATGGATAAGACTATTTCACAAAGCAGTATCATCATAAACATGACAATTTGGGGGAGATTTACCAGGGGTGGCCTGTCCATTAGGGGTGCCTGGGCCCCGCCCCCTCTCTCCGGGCTATCCCCCTATATGCAATGGATAGATTCATGCATAGCATGAATCTATCCATGGCCACCCCCTATTCATGCGTCCGCCCCGTTTCAGGGCACCGGGCGCATGAATTACAGCGGCCAGGGTTCTTTTTTTAAGCACCTAAATAGAGCCAGAGGCTTTTATAGGCTTAAAAATAGGGTGGACTTGGTTCGCAGAGAGTGAGACCGGAGCCCACCCTGGTGTGTTGCAACAGCAAATTAATATTCACTGTTGCAACACTCCCGGCCAATTAGGAAGCAGGTCTGATACCTGTCACCTGATTGGCTGAAAGGACAGGCGATCCTATTGGATGCCAAGGAGGAGGAGAGGAGACACACGGCGGAAGCGAGGAGGAGAAGAGCCGCGGTTCCACGGATGCCCGATCCCCGCCGCCACTCCACAGATGCCCGATCCCCACCCCTGCCTAGATGTGGTAAGTGCCGGTGGACTGACCAGCAGACAGCGGGGGGTTTGAGTTGCTGCAGGGGGGGGGGTTCGGTTGTTTTCTGCCCCCCAAACAAAAAAACACCAGCCGCCACTGAGATTTACTAAAACTGGAGTATTCAGAATCTTGTAGCCAATCAGCTTCTAATTTCAGCTTGTGCAATTAAGCTCTGACAATAAAATCTGGAAGCTGATTGGTTTCTAATGCTGGACTCGGGAGCGTGCCCGCAAGGTAACTCCCCTCGGGGAAGCGCTTCTCCTAGGGCAGGGATATGCAATTAGCGGACCTCCAGCTGTTGCAAAACTACAAGTCCCATCATGCCTCTGCCTCTGGGTGTCATGGTTGTGGCTGTCAGAGTCTTGCTATGCCTCATGGGACTTGTAGTTCTGCAACAGCTGGAGGTCCGCTAATTGCATATTCCTGTCCTAGGGGGTTATCAGATGTGGGGAGGAGCCGCGAGAGCCGCCGAGGGACCGGATCGGGGCCACTCTGTGCAAAACGAGCTGCGCAGTGAAGGTAAGTATGATATGTTTGTTATTTTTTTTTTTTAACCTGTACAATCACTTTAAAGCGGAATGGAAAGTCTACAATACTTGCCTCTCCTTCAGTGGTCTGATGTCCCTCACCAGTGCCGGCATCTTCTAACCAGCTTCTTCTGGGTGCGGGGATGCAGCCATCTTCATTGGCCAACGCGGGATAACTCCACTCCTGTCCATTTGAAGGAGTGCACTCATCCAGGCACATGGGAACCGTGCTGGAATATAAACTGAGCTGTGCATGCACAGTTCGTATTCTAATAAAGACTGCAAGCAGGTATGTAGGTTTATTTTAACACAGAAGAGTCATTGCATGTGGTTGGAGTGGGGAGGCCAAGGAAGTATGGAGGTAATGGGAGGTAAAAAAAAAAGGATGGGGGAGAATTGGTTTGTGGGGGTGTAATGGGGTGAGGTTGGTAGGGAATGAAAGGGAGAAATCAAAGAAAGGCGTATGAAGATTAGATGGGATAAGCAAGGCAGGGGGTAGGGTTGGGAGAATAAAACCTCGTATACACGGGAGGGAGAGCAGACTGCAGTCAGGTTGCTTTGAACATGAAGAGTTTTGCCTGAAAAGAGGAAGTCATTCCAACAGAACCGGGTTCTGCAGTATATTTCATGCTTGTTTTATGAGGACAAGACATGATCCTCCATCCTCCTAATTTGTATATTTTATATCTGCCTGGAGTTCAGCTTAAAAGCAAATTCACATGTGTCAATTTACTGATGCGTTTTGCTGCATGAAGATGCATTACAAGTAGAAATCTCCTTTTTTTTCCTACTAGGCTGGTTCACATCTATTTACTGCAGCTTGCTGTGAAAGCAAAACTATGTGGACCTATTTACACCTATAAACGTGCACTGGCATGCATGCTACTATATGGACCTATTACACTTATGCATGTGCACGACCATACATGAGGAATCAAGCCTTACAGTCATTTATGACCATCATTTTTACATGCTTGCTCCAAATTTTTTGTTATTGTTTTGTTTGTTATTGTTAAATATGATGTAAAATGCGGACCCTGAGCATAATGCAGTATAACAGGGAACAAATAGCAATATTGGCCCTCTGTTTCCTTTTCGGAAATGTTATTCTTTGTTATGCCACAACCTGTAAATGGTCAATTTACTCCACTGTGTTCCCCAAATTGATGTGAGATGCTGTACATATAATATCTTTGACATTTATAACACCCTTTATAATGACTTATACATTTTTCTCTTGACTATTGGATAACAGATGTCAATTCCCTATACTCCAAACCCTTATACTTTTATTCAAATAATAAAACCACACCAGCTCTTTTTGGAGTATAAAAAAGGCCGTAGCAGCCTACTTTATTTTAACATATCTATAAAAATATATAAAATTCTGTCATCATAAAAAACCATAACCAAAACATCTGTTATACAACTTATTAATTCCAAAGAGCGTTGGTCTGAGCAACGGGTTTAGCAAAAACAAAAACTGATGGCCATACCAAATATAGCACTGCAGCCCTCGTCCAAAAAACTCCAATAGGCCTCAAGCCGACAAGCTGGCTCAGAGACTGCCGTGACCGCAGTGCCCCATTATCACTTCCCGGCTAACCTCCGTTAACCGGGAACCAAAAACCTCCGGACCCATATCAACGTTGGATACCCACTCTTACTTTTTCCGCCATCTTCCTTCCCTTGCCCAGACCAACGCCCGCTGCTGCCACGACATCTTCTCTTCTTCACCTGTTAACAGAAGAAAACACCATACCCTTCTACAATCCCCTTTACCTAGCTATTAGGGAGGGTGGGCGGGAACTTTCCTGCTCCTTCTGTTGTCCCTCCCAGAGCGGGAACCCCTTTTAAATAGCCCCTCCCCTGATCCTCCCTCCCCCTCGGCTCCACATTACAACTTTCTTTAACCCTTTCACTGCTACCACTGTCATGGGCGCCCTTTGCATACATCATTGCATTCTGTTGCTCCAGGCTTTTCTTGACTATTGGATAACAGATGTCAATTCCCTATACTCCAAACCCTTATACTTTTATTCAAATAATAAAACCACACCAGCTCTTTTTGGAGTATAAAAAAGGCCGTAGCAGCCTACTTTATTTTAACATATCTATAAAAATATATAAAATTCTGTCATCATAAAAAACCATAACCAAAACATCTGTTATACAACTTATTAATTCCAAAGAGCGTTGGTCTGAGCAACCGGTTTAGCAAAAACAAAAACTGATGGCCATACCAAATATAGCACTGCAGCCCTCGTCCAAAAAACTCCAATAGGCCTCAAGCCGACAAGCTGGCTCAGAGACTGCCGTGACCGCAGTGCCCCATTATCACTTCCCGGCTAACCTCCGTTAACCGGGAACCAAAAACCTCCGGACCCATATCAACGTTGGATCCCCACTCTTACTTTTTCCGCCATCTTCCTTCCCTTGCCCAGACCAACGCCCGCCACAGCAACCCAATAGTAACACCTTACTCTTGGGTGCCCCTCCACACCCGAAGCGCTCGCTGTATACCATCTTGTAGGCCTAGAGCCCATAAATCTGTACCTACATCATTGAGATGTACCCCATCACGTCTCAAATACCTCCATGTCTCAAATTCTAATTCTGTATGCCGAATTGCCAATCCCCCAATACTGCCCACAAATTTACTAATTTCCCTGTTGATCTTCTTCCTTGCTCTGTTCACACCCTCCACAGACCTGGCCATTCTCCAAGACAGCCTGGCAACCATGTCCGACCAGATAATGATCATCTGCGGAAATTCCTTCGACAGACGCCAAATGTCAAATTTAATATCTCGTATGATGTCTACCATCGAGCGAATGCCCAAATCGTTTCCGCCTACATGTATCACCAGGACGTCCGGAGGTCCCTCCCTATTGGCATACCTCTGTACCTCCTGAACCAGCCTACCCCACAACATCCCTGGTATACCGAACCACTTTATGCATACCTCCCTCTTATTAAAACTTAGCTGCCTACCCTCAGGCCGAGCGTCTCCCCTCCGAGCCCCCCAACATACATAAGAATGGCCCATAATCCAGACCATTCTTGTCTCTGCACCTGAAAATAGAAGAAAAACAAAACACTATCCTCAACATTGACTATGCAAAAATCGTACTTGCCGTAACATCCACCTCTAATACCTCCCCTATAACAACCCCGTAATCCCCCCGTCATCTACAACTTTAAAGCCAATTGAGGCCGCACATAAGACTGGAACCTGTTAGATTCCCATCTCCCAATCCTTTTTATTACCTCAACATCCATCCCTAACCTGGCCGCCTCAGTCGCAGCTCCAATCCTAAATGAGTGGGATGAAAAATCTTTCTCCACCAGTCCCAGCCCCTGTAAACATTTTCTAAACACAGCCCCAAACTGAAAACGTGACAACATACTACCATTCAAATGTATTAGAAATGGGCCCTGAACATTTGGTCTAACCTTCAAGAATTCCTTAACCGTGCTCACTGGGCACTGGGGGGAACCGTGAATTGGATAAACCCGCACCATCCTGCCTCTTCCCCCTTGATCCGTCTTAGATTTCCTCAAAAAGATCGCTACCCCTTCCTCTTCCCATTGTACCTCCTGAAACCCAATTCCCCCTTGCACCTTTTTGGAAGGGCTAACAAGCTCACTTATCCGAAATGCGCCAAAAAATGCTAACACGAAAGCTACCTTAAACAAGGTGACTTCGTACTCAGACGCACAAACCTCCCCTAGTTGCTCCACAATCCCCCTTAATATTTCAAAAGTTACCGGTCTCCTTGAATCACGCTTGACTACTGCCCTCCTATAACCCTTTAAAGCTTGTTTCACCCAAAAATCCTTGGTGACGTCAGGCTGCCCTTGTAGCTTGAACAGGAAAGCCAAACCAGCCAACTGTGCATTCATCACTGACACCGACACCCCCTCGTCCAATTTTTTTGCCACATAGTACAGCAACAAAGAACGTAGCCCATGTCCTATGGGCTCCTCCCCTAAAGCTTGTCCAAACGCCAGCCACTCCTGCCATACCTTGCTGTATGCTGCCCATGTATGCCCACTTACCGACCGCTTAATCCATCCCTCGATTATGCCAGCGCAATCTCCCACAGCCAGTCTGGACAAGGTATCCCCTGTTGTTCCGCTTCCGGCGCCAACACTCGGAACCTGTCCCACTGGAAGCGAGATAGTGCATCAGCAATGACGTTTTCTACCCCCGGTAAGTGCACAGCATGGATGAAAACATTCAATTGTAGACATCGCAAGACTAAGTGCTGCAGCAGCCTGATCACTGGCGGGGACGACGCCGTGACCCTATTTATCACTTGCACCACCCCCATGTTGTCCCCATGAAAACGCACCTTCAGATCCCTGAATGATGCACCCCATAGTTCCACAGCCAGAACTACTGGAAACAATTCCAGCAGAACCAAGTTCTTCGTGAAGCCCTCTTTTACCCAAGATTGTGGCCATGGACCCGCGCTCCATTGTCCTTGGAAAAAAGCGCCAAAACCTGTTGATCCTGCGGCATCAGCAATTCCAAGTCAAAATTGCTGACTGGACCCGACATCCACATTGCCCTACCATTAAAGGATTCCAAGAAGGTGTGCCATACCTTCAGGTCCTCCCTATGTGTTTTCCCCAAGCGCACAAAATGTTTTGGCGACTTTATTCCACTCGTGCTGGCCGCCAGCCGGCGACTAAACACTCTCCCCATTGGCAGTATGCGACAAGCAAAATTCAGCTTGCCCAACACCGATTGTAGCTTACGCAGCTGCACCTTTTTTAGACCTATCAACCCTGCCACCTCTTTTTTCAAGTCCTCCAATTTCTCATCAGGTAGTCTACATTCCATCGCCTCCGAATCTAGTACAATGCCCAAAAACGTGATGACCGCACAGGGTCCCTCCGTTTTTTCATCCGCCAATGGAATGCCAAACCTTCCTGCTATATGTTGCAGAGAAGCCAGCAACACAGCGCAGACTCTAGAAGCAGCCGGGCCTATGCATAAGAAATCATCCAGGTAGTGAATTATCGAATTCACCCCGGATACATCCCTTACCACCCATTCCACAAAGGAGCTGAATTGTTCGAATATCGCACATGACACTGAACAACCCATGGGTAGGCATTGATCGACATAAAAACCACCATTCCAATGGCACCCGAGCAACCGGAAACTATCCGGGTGTACTGGCAACAATCGAAAATCTGATTCTATATCTGCCTTAGCCATCAAAGCACCTTTTCCATAATGTCTCACCCACCGCACCGCAGCATCAAATGACGTATAAGTCACCGAGCATGCTTCCTGTTCTATGGCATCGTTCACTGACCCCCCTTTGGGGAAGGATAAGTGGTGAATGAGCCTGAATTTGTTGGGCTCCTTTTTGGGCACCACCCCCAGCGGAGATACTACCAACTCCGCTATTGGTGCTGCTGGGAAAGGACCACTCATTCTCCCCAAGGCCACTTCCTTCTGTAGTTTCTCAGAAACCACTTCCGGATGTTGCAGGGCCGACTTTAAATTTTTGGGCACTGGGGGAGTCGCCGATAAATTACATGGAATCCGAAAACCCATTGCAAAGCCTTCTTCTAATAGTAACGCCGCCTTCCTGTCCGGGTACTTACCGAGGAACGGCCGCATCCTTTCCACTATCACCGGCGTCCTCCCTTTTGTTCCCAGTCTCTCCTTGTCGACCCTTTCCTTGTTTAAAACATCTGGATGATGGATGTGTACCCCCACAGCCTGAGCACTCATGTTTATATTTACATGTTCCTCCGAACTTACAGGACCCCGAGTTGTACTGCCAACACACCCCTTTTTTGTTTCCAGCCGAATGTCCCTGGGCTGACGGTCCACCGGCTCCCCCCTGAAAAAACTGATTCGTTGTCCGCGCCGTCGTCATCAAATGCATCCACAGGCTAATGTCCTTGTGGTCCCAACGTATCTCCTGGCGAACTGCTCTCCTTTGCCTAAACTGTTCATCGTAACGCAACCATGCATTACCTCCATACACTCTATACGCTTCTCCTATCGCATCCTGATAGCAGAAAAGCGCCGAACAGTGTTCCGGGTGCTTCTCCCCTATCACACTTGCCATGATCGCAAATGCTTGCAACCAATTCGTGAATGTCCTGGGTATCAGCCTATACCTCCTCTTTTCCTCATCTTCTTTTTTGGAATCGTCCGGCTTGACTCTGTCAAGATTGAACTTCTCCAAGGGCAACAATGAAAATATTTCCACATACTCACCCTTCCATAATTTTTCCCGCACTTCCTGTTTCAAGTGTGCCCCTAACGGTCCTTCGTAGCACACATACACCTCACAGCGAGCCGCGTCCGCCAGCCTAATGATGTCCTTCCTCGGAACCGCCTCCCCTGACGGCGCTGCCTTATCCTTCCCCTGCGCCGCTCCATTCTCTGTGGTTCCTTGCGTCTGCAAAGCTACCCCCGCTGTAACTTCCCCTGCAACCACCGGTGGCAGGGCCCCCCCTGCACTTCCCACCTCTGTCCTTGACTGCTGAACCCAAGCTGCTCCCGGGTCCCCCACCGGCCTCGCTTCCGCCTCTAACCTCTGCACCAGTTCTTTGATTCCTATTAGAAAACCCAAGAAACCTGGAGACCCCACCATGCTGTGTACTGACCCCCCAGACCCCGTAGCTACACTTGCTGCAGTATTTACATCAGACCTTGCAATAGCATGTGCTGGCTCACCTGGCTGCATAGGTGTTGTCCCATCAGCCGACCGTCTGCTCTCTTCTGGCCCCATCCTCTTGGACAGGGGGGCCGCATCCTCCTCCGATCCGGACTCCTCATCTCGTCCGCTCCGACCCGATTCTTCTTCTCCTTCCGCTGCAGGCCCGCCCGGGCTGAGGGCCGCGGCTGTCGCCTTGTTCACCATCCTCCCCCTCCTCCGAGCAGCGAAGCCACCCGTGGACTTCCGGACAGCCTTCCCAGGACCGGTGTGGGCTACCGCAGTCCTGTAGGCCTCCGCTCCTGTAGTTGCTAGGCCAGCTCTGCAGCTCTCTCCATCTTGCCTGTCCCCTGCCGAGGAAGCAGAAGGCCCAGGGATCCCTAAAGGCATTGCTGTGCTGGCGATGGCGGAGCGCACCGCCGCCATCCTGGGGGCGGGGCTTGCGCTCTCCGCGTGTCTCCGTCCCGTAGGCCGCACTCGCGCCGGTTCACTTGCCTGCCTCTGTTCTTGTCCCGCCGGGGCCGTCCTCCCGCTGACCCGCTCTCCTCCCGCCGCTCGTTTTGCCGGTGGGCCCCCCGGGAGTCTGGAAGACAGACCACCCGGGTGCCGCTGTGCTGACGTCACGCGGTCCGGCGAGAACCGCTCGGGCGGACGAGAACGGCGCGCTCTGTTGCCGCTTCTCTCTCCCCCACTTGCTGGTACCGTGGATGCTTGTAGCGCGGCTGCGATGGTCTCTTGCAGCCACTCAGCACCCCGAACCGCCGCTTCCGCCCGCAACTGGGCCATAAGCCCTTCAAGTTCAGCCATGGTGCAGCACTAACCTCTTGGTGACCTTCCTAACAACTTTCCTGTTCCTTCTGTTGTCCCTCCCAGAGCGGGAACCCCTTTTAAATAGCCCCTCCCCTGATCCTCCCTCTCCCTCGGCTCCACATTACAACTTTCTTTAACCCTTTCACTGCTACCACTGTCATGGGCGCCCTTTGCATACATCATTGCATTCTGTTGCTCCAGGCTTTTCTTTATAGTTTATCAGTGTCATTCTATATTTTCACGAGCCTCCTCCTCATTTTTCACAAAGGTGCAATATAGTATAATTACTACTGACAGTGATATTGCAAAGGGACTGCCCTCTGAATCCCTATACTTAGACTATATTACCAAAAGTTTTGGGACACCATTAAACACACATGAACTTTAATCACATCCCAGTCTTATGCCCCGTACACACGGTTGAATTTTCCGATGGAAAATGTGTGATAGGACCTTGTTGTCGGAAATTCCGACCGTGTGTGGGCTCCATCACACATTTTCCATGGGAATTTCCGACACACAAAGTTTGAGAGCAGGCTATAAAATTTTCCGACAACAAAATCCGTTGTCTGAATTTCCGATCGTGTGTACACAAATCCGACGGACAAAGTGCTACGCATGCTCAGAATAAATAAAGAGATGAAAGCTATTGGCCACTGCCCCGTTTATAGTCCCGACGTACGTGTTTTACGTCACCGCGTTTAGAATGATCGGATTTTCCGACAACTTTGTGTGACCGTGTGTATGCAAGACAAGTTTGAGCCAACATCCGTCGGAAAAAATCCTAGGATTTTGTTGTCAGAATGTCCGAACAAAGTCCGACCGTGTGTACGGGGCATTAGTCCGTAGGGTTCAATATGGAGTTGGCCCACCCTTTACAGCTATAACATCTTCATCTCTTCTGGGAAGGCTGTCCACAAGGTTTAGGAGTGTGTCTATGGGAATGTTTGACCATTCTTCCAGAAGCAAATTTGTGAGGTCAGGCACTGATGTTGGATGAGAAGGCCTGGCTCGCAGGCTCCGCTCTAATTTATCCCTAAGGTGTTCTGTCGGGTTGAGGTCAGGACTCTGTGCAGGCGAGTCAAGTTTCTCCACCCCAAACGCGCTCATCCGTTTCTTTATGGACCTCACATTTAAAAAAAATTTAAATTAAAATGCACATTTACTATTTTTATTTATTTTTTGTAGGAGCCTGGAAAGCATTGCACCCGCAATCATCAGATCGTGGGTGCAATGCAGGGCTCCTGCAGATTGTCAGTGTAAGCTGTCTGCTCATGCTTTGTACAGACAGGCAGTTACACAATGACATGAAGAATCATAGTTACATAGTTGGTGAGTTTGAAAAAAGACACAAGTCCATCAAGTCCAACTTATGTGTGTGTGTTTATATGTCAGTATTACATTGTATATCCCCGTATGTTGTGGTCGTTCAGGTGCTTATCTAATAGTTTTATTAAATTATCGATGCTCCCCGCTGAGACCACCGCCTGTGGAAGAGAATTCCACCTCCTTACCGCTCTTACAGTAAAGGACTCTCTACGTAGTTTAAAGTCAAACCGCTTCTCTTTTAATGTTAGTGAATGGCTGCGTGTCTTTTTAAATTCCCTTTTGCGGAAAAGTTTTATCCCTATTGTGGGGTCACCAGTACGGCATTTGTAAATTGAAATCATATCCCCTCTCAAGCGTCTCTTCTCCAGAGAGAATAAGTTCAGTGCTCGCAACCTTTCCTCATAACTAATATCCTCCAGACCCTTTGTTAGCTTTGTTGCCCTTCTTTGTACTTGCTCCATTTGTAATGAAGTACATCCTTCCTGAGGACTGGTGCCCAGAACTGGACAGCATACTCCAGGTGCCGCTGGACCAGAGTCTTGTTGAGTGGGAGAATTATTGTTTTATCTCTGGAGTTGATCCCCTTTTTAATGCATGCCAATATTCTGTTTGCTTTGTTAGCAGCAGCTTGGCATTGCCTGCCATTGCTGAGCCTATCATCCACTAGGACCCCCAGGTCCTTTTCCATCCTAGATTCCCCCAGAGGTTCTCCCCCCAGTGTATAGATTGCATTCATATTTTTGCCACCCAAATGCATTATTTTACATTTTTCAACATTGAACCTCATTTGCCATGTAGTTGCCCACCCCATTCATTTGTTCAGATCTTCTTGCAAGGTTTCCACATCCTGCGGAGAAGTTATTGCCCTGCTTAGCTTAGTACTATATAAATCGTGAATAATAGTTTCGCCCGCAAATACAGAGATTGAGCTGTTTATCCCATCCTCCAGGTCGTTTATGAATAAATTAAACAGGATTGGTCCTAGGACAGAACCCTGGGGAACCCCACTTTCCACCCAGGACCATTCCGAGTACTCCCCATTTATCACCACCCTCTGCACTCGCCCTTGTAGCCAGTTTTCCATGTACTCACCCTATGGTCCATGCCAAGTGACCTTTTTTTGTACAGTAAACTTTTATGGGGACCTGTATCAAATGCTTTTGCAAACTCCAGATACACCACGTCTACGGGCCTTCCTTTATTTATATGGCAATTCACCTCCTCATAGAAGATTAATAGGTTGGTTTGGCAAGAACGATTCTTCATGAATCCATGCTGATTATTGCTAATTAATTAACTACCTCCTAGGGCGTTCAAAAGCGCCATGGTAGGTCACTGAGAACTACAAGCCGATAGCCACAAAGGCTGACGGTACTTGTGGTTCATTCATGCACAGAGCTCCACACAACCACGCTCTTTTCAAACAGTGACAGCTGGTGTGGGGAGAAGATCCCCAGCCCACTGTCACAGGGAAGGGGAATCGTGGAGCAGCTGCAGGAGTGGGAACATGTTTCACCCTACAAACAGGTGGGATATGTAACGTTCCCAAAAGTGAACTTATCCTTTAAGCCGGCCATACACTGGTATAATTTATTTTGAATATTTTTGTTTTAGGAACATTGTTCGATTTTCAATTTTTAGTGGGGTCAAATCAACTTTTTTTTACAACCGCAGTGATGAGAAAATTCGATAGAGCAGGGAGGAAATTTTTTTTCAAATGAACACATTTCTAACAGTGTATGTGGTTTTTATTGGGAAAAGTCCATTCACTCCAAAACCAACGGTAAAGGCAAACAAAATTTTGTCAATTCATTAAATATACCAAGAATTTTCGTATTAATGTTTGTATGAACTTTTAATAACAGCGTTTTTTTTGTTTTTTTTCTTGAGAAGGTACGTGTAATCAGCACAAGGCCAATCAGCACTCTCCAGACAGAGGGTCAATCTCATAGGTTAGTCAGCTTAGAATGAAAACTCCTCCTACAAGCTTTACCAGAAACTGATAGAAGTCACAAGACTGTTATATACTGCTGATGAGAAAAGGTATTTAGCAGTTTATATTTAGTAAAATAATTGCATTTCCATGTTCTGTGTACTGTGGGAGACCAGATCTATTGAATGCAGGGTCCTGGGTTTAGTAACACTTTAACCCGCCCTTCTCAAACTGTTCTAAGTAGTAAGTCCCAGTGCAGATTTATTTGGTATCTGCTTACCTGAGTTTGTTTAAGCACAGCCAACATTCCTAAGCCCTGAAGAAGAGAGAGTTTGCTTGGCCACCGAAGCGTGTTGGATTATTTCTGCTATGAATCATTTTACCATTAAAAACACTGGACTCTTGGGCATTTGTTTGACGTATGTTTGGATCGTATGCCTGTGTTTTTAAATGACAGTGATTGATTCTACACACTCAAACTCACTGCCTTAAAAGTAGAACCCTAAGTGTCCACAAATATAGTAGCCATTACAGTACATGGAGGACTGTGGGATTATTATAGGACTTTGTCATCACTTTAAAAAAATCTGCTGAGCATTTTCCGAATCATACAGTGACGGTATTAAAATGATAACCTATCTACTTCCATGTGTGTATATTATCTAAAAAAAACCCCAATGAAAAGTCACAATGAGACAGCTAAAGGGGCAACTCTGATTCGTCAGCCCTTGACAGACGGCATCTGTAGCATTCCCTAATTCCTGATACGATTAATCATTCATTTCACTGTTAAGTATTTTGTGTAATGAAAAACACTTCATTCTGCATCCATGACATGAATCTTAATGACAGGCTGAAGATTAATGATTGGAGATGTCAAGAGGTCCATGACTTATCTCACCCGTATCATATGTGCCATATGGCCAGGGCCTTGGAGCCATAAGATCTGGCTGCAGATGTTGATTCAGGGAGATGGTATCATGCCAAGTAGTATATTCTCTGATGTACAATAGTTATGATTTAATTTCGTACTCACAATTTGCTGTAAGCTGTTCTCCTATGTGTTTTTTCTTTGCTAATCTTTTTATTTGTGGAAAAATGCATATTCAACTGTTTTCCGATGATGGGCTAACTGATATAAAAAAATGTATTCCAGGCACGGTATATTTTTACATAGTTACATTGGTCCAGCTTGGCCCAATGTGACTATGCATATACCATACTTGGCCGATGCCCCTTGAAGCTGAAAATCCCCAAGTAGAGACCGCTACTCCAGTAATCTCCACTTGCAAGCGGGACCCATGCTGAACGGCCGGCCATTAGGAATACAGGAGGTGGGTCACTCGGCATGGACGCAATTCAGGGAATGCTTTGCATTTTGTTAATACATGCAAAGCATTCTCTGATTGGATGAAATAGAGAGAGTGATGTCTCTGCCCCACCTCATCCAATCAGTTAACACCTTATATTTATTATATATATATATTTCCTCCGGGTATTCCGGTTTCCTCCCACACTCCAAAGACATGCTGGTAGGTTAATTGGATCCTGTCTAAATTGTCCCTAGTATGTATGAATGTGAGTTAGGGACCTTAGATTGTAAGCTCCTTGAGGGTGTAGGGACTGATGTGAATGTATAATGTATATGTAAAACACTGCGTAAATTGATGGCGCTATATAAGTACCTGAAATAAATAAATAAATAAAATAAATAAATATTAAGAAAAATGAAAGGTTTTCTGTGAAATGGGCCTGTGTTGAGCAAGCGACCCCCTGTTCACTATGCAGCGGGGCAGACTCTTGACATGGGACCCGAAGATGGTGGTGATCACTGTAGTAGTGGTGAACACTAAAGTGATTCTCCGCTTCCACAGTGATCTCACAGGTATGACATACACATACTTACATTGGTCCAAGCTAAACCTATGTAACTGTGCAAAAACATCCATACCTGGAAGCTGAAAATCCCTGAAGTAGACACTGCTACTCCAGTGATCTCCACTTGCTTGCGGGAGGTTGGCCACTCAACAAAGGCACCATTCAGAGAATGCTTTACATTTTCTCAATCAATGCAAAGCGTTCTCTGATTAGATGAGGTAGAGAGAGTGATGTCACCCCCCTGCCTCCCCACAGCATCCAATTAAAAAACGCTTTGAATTCTTAGATTGTAAGCTCTAATAAACAGAACCCTCTGATTCCTCCTGTATTGAATTGTATTGTATTTGTACTGTCTGCCCTTGTGTTGTAAAGTGCTGCGCAAACTGTTGGTACTATATAAATCCTGTATAATAATAATAATTCATTCAGAAAATGAAGAATTTTCTGAATGGTGCCCATGCTGACGGGCTGACCTCCTGTGTTCAGAATACAGCAGGTCAGCTGATCAGCACGGGATCCAGAAGCAAGTGGGGATCACTGGAGTAGTGGTGTCTACTTTAGTGGTTTCCAGCTTCCGGGAGCATTGGCCATTACAGTCCATAGATGACCTGGAAGAAGTCCTATCATGATGAAACGTGTTGGGTGGAGTTACTTGTCTACGTCATCTCATTACCCGGAAGTGGGGATGGACACCATTTTACCTGCCTGGATGTACTCTGTTTCATGCGCATATTTCATTCAACGATGTGAGTGTATTTCTTTTTAATAAATCAATCATTTCTAAGGTTTTACGCTATATAGTATTTTGTTTATATACATTATCCATTGGTATCTGTGGCTGTTGTTGTGGATGGTATTGGAAGATGGCATCTCTGCATTCCCTGCAATCCCTGCTGGAGCATGAACAACAGAGGAATACCCCTCTAATAAGAGGTCCTGGCTATCTGGTAAGAGCATATCTTATCTGTTTGGTGGTGGTGGACCCCTGCGGTGGAGGGAGTTTGATTCGCCTCATCTCTGATCCTTGATTAGAAGACTTTCTACTTCTTTCTATCACCATTTATGGGAGTATTTTTTACTTAGGGACTTTCTTTGGATTGAGCACTTTGCACAGTTTATTACTTATTTTAGTTTTAGCGCAACACAATATTTTTTTTATTACAGACCATATGATCTCTTTCCTAAATGATCTTTCAGTAATCGTATGGTTTATTTCAGTATAGAGTGATCTGTATCTTCTGATCAAATTAAAAAGAAAATTGACTGTTTTGGCACATATTTCTTGTCTTAGCTGACTGGTGTGGATGTGTGTGGTGTGCATTCATTTTTGATTCATAGCTGCAATGTGCACGTATGTTAGGAGATATTTGTAACACCATGACATCCAGGATAAAGATCACCAGCAGCCTTTTTGCTACCAAGCTCCAATGGCTTACCTCCACTATGGGCATAGGTGTGCACAGCCTGTTGCATTAGGGTGTGCATCTCAAAGCTCTCAAAGCTTATACACATATGCATGTGTGCATGTGTAGTTATACTGACGGTGTCAGTAGAGCAGAGATTGGTGTCAGTAGGGCACTGGATGGCATTAGTAGTTTTTATTATTTTTTTTTTATTATTATTATTTTTTTACATTTTTATTGTTTACATTTGTTTTTTTTTTAGGAGCCCTGTTAGGGGGCTTTGGTGAAATATCAGGGGTCTAAACAGGGGAAATCTGCACCACACAGAGTGATTAGGGTGTGCCCATGCACACCTGGCACACCCTGTGCGCATGCCTATGACTATGGGCATGCTGGATGCCAGTCACAGGAGCCTTTTCCTGCTAATAACACCATGCAATAACAAGGAGCCACGCACAAGTGACATCATTTCCTCCCAACAAGCTCTATTGAGCCAAACACTACATGCTGCAGTTTCCTGCCTAAAGAATGCCACTCCTAACACATTTCACTTTTCTTGGGCTTCGTTGGAGGAAGTGAAGAATATATGGCTCAGGGCTACTAATAAGGGGGGTACCACTGGTCCTCCAGTAGGGGGCCTGGGCAGCAGAGGGATTTGGATGTGGGCAGGGAGGGTGATTGGTATGGTGGGTGGGGGGGGGGGGTGCCCATTTAAAAACAATTGCCTGGAGTTGGTCCTTAAGATCTACATATTCTAAAGACCGATTTTTCTTTAACCTCATATTAATTTTATTTTCTTTTATTGGATGAATTTTTTTAAATGTTCAAGGAAAACGAAGGAAGTGTGTGGCAGTATCACAGGAAATGAACACATGATCATAACTGAAAATAATGATCAAATTGAATTATGATTTTAATGTGCGCTGGCATTAGGTTTTGAAAATGTTTCAGGATCTTTACTGAAATGTCAGTCTGAACAAAAAGACAAATTGGGCCGCTATGCCTGAGATTCATTGTGACAAATGCTAAAGTGCATCTAGTGCCAAGATTCATCTAGTCAGTTTATGCTGACGACCATCGCCACCCGAACAGAAGTGATGGGAAATGCAAAATTCTGCAGTTTACACTGGAACAGGAATAGTGGGGAATTCTTTCAATGGACACACTTTCTTGATCACAAGGGTATAGAGAAGAGTTAATGCACATAATAGAAACCATCAACTCCCTATTCTATATGCGCTGCACCATCAAGTAGATGTGCATAACAGGTACACCGTCCCTTGAGATGCAGGCTCACCAGTTATGGTGCGGTCTCCGTGACTTAAAACTCTAACAGAAGTAATAATACAGGGGGAAAGAGGACCCCATGGAAAAGGAAGTCACGGGCGGACCAAACTGCTTAATAAGGGACTTTTTCCTGCACAATTGATAAGGACAAAAATACAAAAACTAGTTACCCACCACCAACACCTAGACTAATGGCCCGTACACACGATCCGAATATCGTACGAAAACGGTCGTCCGAGGAAGGATCGTACGATATTCGGATCGTGTGTACACTACTTTCGACAGCCGATCACAACCGTTCATCCGATATTATTCGATCGGACATGCACGAAAATTTTCCTCGTACGATTCCAGATCGTACGATTTTCATTTAGTCAGTATAGTTGTCGTCCGAAAATACAATACAAATACATTACCACACGTGACATCACTTCCCATTCTTTTTGTCTGTCGTACGAGAATTTTCGTGACTTTATTTAGCTATTCAATTTCTACTTGCGACTTTTAAGCGAGAACAGTCGTACGATCGGTCGTACGATATTCGGATCGTGTGTACGGGCCATAATGTTAAAATAAGACAACGTTGTCTAAGTAAAAGCAGCTGCGTCACGTTTACTACAAGTACACACCATATACACCCAAATAAATTTCAGTATAAGGTGCAAAAAGTGGCGGTTAAATAGGCACGTAAATCTTGGTGACTAACACCATCACTAAGCGTGCGTATCCCGTCACTATTGACCATCAGGCCCCCATTTGGGGGCTAAAGCGTATTATATTGGGAGTACACACATAGAAAATAAACCCTATAGAGAACAATACTACTGGGTTAACTGAATTGACTCTTATTGAGAAAAAAAAATTAAACCTGACTGGGGTTTTTGCCATTTAGTACTTTACCCAAAAGATTTTTTTTTACAAAGCTTTGTCTTTAGATACACTTTAAAGCCCAATTCTAGGATTTCTGATTTCACTCTGGCTTTGCTGAAGCTCTTGGAACATAATACCATAGAGACAATCAGCCCAGCAAGGATGTGTGCATTCAATCTCTAATATCTAGCACAACCATTCTCAACCAGCGTTCAATGGTTCAAGGGTTCCTCCAGAGGTTGCTAGGGGTTTCTTGAGCTGTTGCACTTTGAGTTCCCTGGGCAATGCCGCTTGGCAGAGCCAATTGCATGACACCAATTAAATTATTTTTTTAGCTATCTGTAAGGGGACATTATTCCCACTGACCACCAATGAATTGGTTTTAGCAGAGGTTCCTCTAGACCTGAAAGTTATTTCAAAGTTTCCTCTGGGGGAGAAATGCTGAGAAAGACTGATCTAGCAGATACTTCATAGGCTGCAACTTTCTAGCCAGGCATCTAATGCAATTTTTGCAAGCAGCATTTAGGCATTTCGGGGCAACCCCTTTTAAATACAGGTATAGCTTCAGATGAGTTGCCCACTCGCCATGGCTAATACATTGGAGCCTCACTTTACTCTTTTTTTTTTTTTTTAGGCCATAGACAATGAAAGTAGTAGAAGAAAGACTCTGTGGCTGGGGAGCAGGGTTGCCAACCTCCTGCAACTTTTTTTTTATGACAAGCACAGTTCTGAAGCTGGACCGGCAGACATATTTTTTTACTGGCAGCCAATGCCAGTAATGGACATTTAAGGACAGTTTGAAAATCAGACGATTTTTACAAACTGTCCATAAATTTACTGGCGGTTGGCAATCCTACTAGGGAGAATGGACGGTTCACAGAGTGGAATGATTTTGCTACTGCAGTCCCAGAGGTACAAGCAGCTAATCTGCTAAATTGTAGGTCCAGTATATAAAGCTAAAAATTATGACACTATAAAAAAAGTATGTACAATTTTATTTTATTAGCTATTTTTCTTTTGCTTGTTCAATTTCATAATATCATTTTCTTTTTATATCTTTCTTATTTTGGTGTAAATCTAAAACTGTAATGAATATCAAAAAGGAAAATAAAAACATTAGATGGATTTTGGCATGAAAGGCCTTTGTCAGACAGCCGCATTTTTTACTTCCAGTAGCTAAACTTTATATGCTTCAAGAGTATATTTATAGGGGTGGGGGATGAAATGGATATTGCATAACATCATGAACACTGTATCATGTCAGCAAAACCCAGTTGCCAAGTCAGCTTTCATATCTCAGAAATGGACATTCTGGTTCTGAAAGATTTACGGATCGGTAAAAGTATAAACCATCTGTTTACTAAAAGGAAGCGTATAAATCTGTCATCGGAACAGCACAGGACCTTTCCTTTTAATTCGTCCTTTCAGTCGTGACTGTTTGAGGTCACAACTAATTTATTATTTTGCATTAAGAAAAAAAAACAAGGAATATTTCAACCTTTAGCTTATTTAATAAGTACATATTTTATAAGTACATATTAACTTTCGAAGTCCATTTGACATGCAAGTGACCCTTACTTCATTTTAAACTTTTAAAAACGAAATGTCCTGCCTAGAAGCAGATACCACAAGATGCAATTTATTAGCCAGAAGAGCCTTTTGTTTCGTTCCTCTCTGATTTAGCCCCTGTTCACACCGGTGCGACTTGTCATGCGATTTGACAGGTCCAAATTGCACGACGACTAGTCGCACCCTATTGTCAGCAATGAAACGGTTCAAATCAGTGCGAGGCCGACTTTGCGGTGCACACCAATTAAAAAAAGTACTTCCTGCACTATTTTTGGCGATTTCTGGTACAATTTGCATAGACATTGACACAACTGACATTGTTTAAAGTTCATGTGTGTTTAAAGGCAGACGTCTCAATACTTTTGACAATATCGTGTATGTGTTACAGGCAGTGTTTCAATGGGGGATGGGGTCGGATCCTTGCCAGAAGCTTGTTCACTGCAGCTTCACAGAAAATTAATCCCTGCAGCTCACAAAGTTTAGTAGCAGGAAGAGGACAGCAGGGCATCCATGCACAGACGTTTGGCACATACTTTATTACAGGTAAGTTAGGTCACTACAGATAGAGATAGAGACAACAAAATCTGCAATTGAGCCAAAGTAAGAAGGTTCACTTCGTTTACATTAAACTAAGACATTAAAGCTGTAAGGAAATTATTTTTTCTTGGCCATGGTGGTGAAACTTCAGCTTTAAAAAAGATATTGTACCCTCAATTTTTAAGCACTTTCAGCAGGTGTTTGAATCACTTACTGGGTATGCAGCTTCTTAATCTTTTCACCCTTGTCTATGTGCCAGTTTAAGCTGGTGCCATGATCACTGCCCCAGGTTTCCTGAATTAGAGTGGCACCTTTCTCTTGTAGCATCCTATGGAACCAAAGTTTTGTTCAAGGAACCCAAAGAGGGCTAACGCTGCGCTAGAGAATCAAGAATATGAAACGTATACTATAAAATAAGTATAGTGAAATATAACCAGCTGCCAGCACTAAAAAGTCCAATACAAAAACTCCAAGTAAATATGCATAAAAGGTGAGTGCCGCGCTAAACAAACAACAAGAAAAATTATTTTCAAAATTTGCAAGTGAAAAAAATGTAAACAAAAGAAAACTAAGGCAGTGTCCCAGTGCATAAAATAAATTTTTCAAATTTGCAAGTGAAAAATAAAAACTAAAGCAAAGTCCCAGTCCAAAAATCAATCCATATAAAAGGAAAACAAACCATCCATGTGTGATGTCGGTGGCTAATAATAAAAAATCTTGAAGAATCTTCAAATAAATGTGCATCCAGCTCCACACCCAAGTGAGTAAGTAGCCTGCTTACCAGCTATCCGTGACTGCTAAAAAGCAGTCTCACCCAGCACAGGGAAATGGGTCTCCCCAAGACCATTAAATGATGCTATGGAACCACAGCTAGAGCGATGTCGCTCTGAAAACAAAAGAAAGTGCTTCCATAGTTCAGTATATTTAAAAATGCAGTTTAATGAAATAAGTGGGTTACACTTACGAGATATAAGACGTATTAAGGCAGTACAACCATGTGTCTCATCAATGAGGTCCGTGGCGTCTCCTCAAGCTTCCGTTCGCTTCCTTTTCCTAATGCCCATCAAAAATCCTGAGAAAAAAACGTGATGACGTCACCGTCGTAGGCTCCACCCTATGCGTTTCGTCATGATTGGACGTCATCTGGGGATTGGCCAAGTCAGTTTTCTTTTTTACATTTTTTGCACTTGCAAATTTTTAAAGTAATTTTTCTTGTTGTTTGTTTAGCGTTGCACTCACCTTTTATACATATCCTATAGAACCACCCTTGCATAGAGGGACTATAGTTGTGTCTGCCTACACTGTGTGCATCAATAGAAACACACAGCCCCATAGCTTAGGATTGCCCTTCTCCTCCCTTCCCATCCCTACTCCAAGCTAACAGACTGGCTGGAGACTGCACTGTCCACTCTTTTCTATGAATACCAAAAGTTCAGGGAGTAGCTCCAGGAGAACAGACAGTTGTAAAATGCAAATGCTAGGGTAAGAATTTTAACAAATAGTTTACCGGGGAATTTTTTTTTTTTCTTGTGCTCAATGTGTTAAAACAAAGAAGGCTGAAGGTTTATTACTACCATTGTCCTACCATTGTCCTATACATTTCACTTGTTGCATGGAGTTGCTCTTTAACAACCAGATGATTTCAGCCACATTGGTGTCATTTCCTCTGTGGTTAAAAACTGTGACTGTAAACTGACTGCTGCGCTCAATTACTTCCACCTTTCATTTGTAGTTTCGGTGCATACACTGACATTATTAAATAAATAACAGATTACAGCATCTTCTATCCACTCAGCATCAATTGGGAGGACACATTCGGCTTGTCAGTGTGGATGGCACCGACACATAAATGGGTTTCATAAGTGTTGGTTTCTAATCGATGTGTGCAATCGATGAGTAAGAGTTTGTTTGTTGTGGGGATCTGTGAGTGATGTGGCTGCTATAGAGAAGACAATGTAACCACAACGCATTGACAATGAAAGTGCTGCGGTTTTATTTAATTGAGTACAGAAATCAGACGGAAATGAATTCGAGATATTCCCACAGTTGAAGACTGCAGACTGGAGCAAAGTAGCATTTTAGCATCCTGTATTAGCTACTTGTTTAAAAAGAAGGAAAAAAAAAGTATGGTGCTTATGTGTTATCATTTGTTTAGTTAGGTGAGGGCTACAATCCCAATTATTTCTCTTTGCTTCTGAGAGATTTAAAGTGGATGTACACCTCTGAATGAAAAAATGAACAGGGTGTATCCCTCTATAGTGTGCACTTGCCTCAATCCAAAGCACATAGGCTCCATGCACACTGGCTTGGAAATTGCTGCTTCTTTTTTGTATGCCTGTAGAAGCAGCTCAATGTTATCATGTGTCCATGCAGATTACAGACGTATTTTAAGCCCAACGTTTAGAGGCAGGAAAAAAAAACCTTCTGGTTCGTGTTTCTGATTGGAGCTTTCTGGCCGGAAAAAAAACCCGCAAAACTCTCCTAAACTCGTCTAAAGTTTGTACAAATAACGTTCTATATGAGTGTTTTTTTTTCTGCGAAGGGAACTGTGTGCATGAAGCCTAAATGTGATTTCTGTCTGTTATGTATGCCTGCTATCTACACCAGACAATCCCAGGAGCCCCCCCCCCCCCCCCCAAGCACCCGGTCTGTGATTGACAGCCTCAGCTATGCATGTTTTCCTATGAGACTGTGCACAGGGGTGTCCAATCCCTCCACTCAGGTCTCAGATTACACTCTCTGCTCTCTGCTCTAAGCTGTGCAGTGTATGACATCAGATCCCCACCCTCTGCCTTTTGAGGCTTAGAAATGCTATGGAAAATGTCTGCTTTAAAAGAGGAGTGTGTTTTTTTGTTTTGCAAAATCATACTTACCTAGGTGGATGCAGTATCAGTCCGATGCTGCATCTGTCCCCCATTAGCTCTAATGCTGAGAACCGAGCGATCAAACACCGCCGATCGTATGGTTCTTACAGCTCCCTGAGCAGAGAGCTGGCGATTGTCAGTCACCGCTGTCTGCTCTGCTCCCTTCACTGGGGGGGCTGGACTGTGGAGGGGGCATGGGGATTGGCCGGCTCAGTCTCTCAGCGGCTCACTGAGAAGCTGAGCTGGGTGCTGGTCCAGGCATGTGGGTCGATCCCGACTTCATTGTTGCGATCTTGCCCAGGCCTGAACTGGCTCTGTGATGTCAGCCAACAGCCGGCTTTAGCGGGTCATGGGAGTGCAGAACGAACTGCACTCCTGTGACCCAAAGGAAAAGTACAGCCAAAGAGGTTTGGCTGTACTTCTCCTTTAAGAGGCTGTAGAAGAGAGAGGGCTGCAGATAAACAGGTACAATTTATATAGGAGGATTTGTTTAATCTCTGTGTATCACCCGAGCTAGTCACTTCACTGGGTATAAGGGTTTACAACCACTTTGACTGCTTTTTTGACAGTTATCTCATTAGTATCACTTTGATTTTAGTGTGCTGAAAAGGAGGTGACCTGCCAAAGTGCTTAAATCTCTCAATAGATGAGAGATATTTATGTTTTATCCCTTTGGTCTCTTACCCCTTTCCCAATAGTTAGTATAGTCCAGGCTTTCTCAACCTTTTAACCCTAGAGGAACCCCAAAAATAAATTTCAAGTCTTGAGGAACCCTTACTAAAACCAATTCATCGGGGTTCTTCAGGGGTCAATAGAACAATGCCCCTTATACTGGTGGTCAATAAGAAGAATGTTCCCCTTAAAATGGTGCTCAGATTGCCACCCTTAAAGACAGCTGAAAAGATATTTGGTGTCACGCTGCTGGCTTTGCTAAGTGATGCTGAACCTTGAACTCTGTAGGCACCATCAAAAAGGTGGTTTATTAGCCACAGCTCAAGGAACCCCTAGCAACCTCTGGAGGAACCCTGGTTGAGAACGTCTAGTATAGTCCCTTGTTAGATACTGCCAGCCTCCCCATGATTTTCAATTTAATTCATTCTTACTCTTGTTCAGTAAAGAGTTCCCTTAGAGGGCCAGAAGGCATGGTCCCTGAAGTGCTGAACTGCAAAAGTAACCCAGAAACATTCTCTGTAGTGTGCCAAGCCCGGAATAAACTACTTTGGATTTTACTCTGAGTCTTCTTGGTGAGTTGACACTGCCTGTGGATCTTGTTGAGTCAGCAAGGTGCCATACTATCTGCACAGACTGGGTCTCAGGAGGTATGTCTTTTTGTATAATGAAAAACTTGAACCAGGCTTCTCAGGCAATACAACAGCCAGAGACTGAGGGCGACCTGCAAATCCTATTGGTTTGCTTGATAGGTAAGACGTGCTATGATATTTTCTGTGACTTTATTCTAAGCTTAGCCAAATCAATGCTTTTTGGATATTTCTGGTCCGGCTTATGATTTATTCACTTCTCATACAGTTTATATCTCATAGATGCTGCTGAGTTTTTTATGCCACATGTCCCAGATCTATAGACGTATTCATGGATCATTTCATATATTCTACACTTCCTTCTATTTTTCTCCAATATATTTCCTATTCCTGACGTCCTTCATATTGATTTTTTTTAAGAGTGAGACAGTAGTCCTATGTACCTGAACTATTACATTTAATTAATTGATGGATATTTGATTCATTAATTCTTATGACCTTACTATATGTAATATTAATAACTATATGATGTTCTCCCATAATCCCTAAAACTAATATACCTAGATCTTCTATTGAATAATCATTATTGATTTAAATGTTAGGATCTTCATTCTACGAAATATCATCCTATCTCCTATTTCAGCATCAGGTATTTTGTCTCTATTGGACACATTGTATTCTATACACAGGCGCCCTCCTATACATCCTCTGAATACACTTTCCTTTAAGTAATCTACTTGAGGAATTTCCCCATTGTCAATTAACCTCTTGCTTACAGGGCACTTAAACCCCTCTCCTGCCCAGACCAATTTTCAGCTTTCAGCGCTGACGCACTTTGAATGACAATTGCGCGGTCATACAATACTGTACCCAAATTAAATTTTTATAATTTTTTTCACAAAAATGGAGCTTTCTTTGGGTGGTATTTAATCACCACTGGGGTTTTTATTTTTTACTAAACAAAAAAAAGACAAACATTTTTGAAAAAAAACCCCCCATGTTTCATAGTTTGTTATAAAATTGTGCAAACGGGTAATTTTTCTCCTTCATTGATATTCGCTGATGAGGCTGCACTGATGGGCACAGATGGGCTGCACTGATGGGCACAGATAAGGTGACACTGATGGGCACTGATAAGACGGCACAGACAAGATGACACTGATGGGCACTGATAAGAAGGCACTGGGTGGCACTGGTGGGTGGCACTGATGGGTGGCACTAATAGATGTCACTGATGGGTACTGATAGGTGGCACTGATGGGCACTTGTAGGTGGCACTGATGGGCACTGGTAGGTGATATTGATAGGCAGCACTGGTGATGACGCACTGTGGGCACTGATGGGTGGCGCTGGTGGGCACTGGTAGGTGGCGTTTGTGGGCACTGGCAGGTGAGGCTGGTGGCCACAGAGGCCTCTCCACGATCGGGAGCGATTACCCTCTCGCAGCCGCCGGCGATCGGCTTTTTTTTTAGAGAAAAAAATAGCCGATTTCCTTTTCTGTTTACGTCACATGATCAGCTGTCATTGGCTGACAGCTGATCACGTGGTAAGGGGTCGCTTATCACAGAGCGTGGCTGCGCGCGCCCTGCAGGAGTCGTGCAGGCCGCTTAAGCACGGGAGGACGTCCCGGGACGCCCTCTCGGCAAATTAAGTCCGCGCTGTAGCGTGTATGGCAAGTGGTTTTTAGATGTGTTGTTTACAAGTTAAAAACTTTTTTTTGCTAGAAAGATGGCTCCCACCCGCCTCCATGACATTGCAGGGCAGAAGCGACGTCAAAATGTCACTTCCGCCCATAGCTATTAAAGGGCCATTTTTTTAAAATCATTTTTTTAAATGACAATTTTTTTTATTTTTATTTTTTATTGCATTTTAGTGTAAATATGAGATCTGAGGTCTGTTTAACACCAGATCTCATATTTAAGAGGTCCTGTCATGCTTTTTTTCTATTACAAGGGATGTTTACATTCCTTGTAATATTAATAAAAGTGACATTTTTTTTTTAAAAAAACAGTGTAAAAATAAAAAATAAAAGGTAAAATAAATAAGAAAAAAAAAATTTAAACGCGCCCGTCCCGCCGAGGTCGCATACGTGAGAATTCATGCAACCTGTAGAATTTTTTAAACGTCGCCTATGGAGATTTTTAAGGGTAAACGTTTGTCGCCATTCCACGAGCAGGCGCAATTTTGAAGCATGACATGTTGGGTATCACTTTACTTGGCGTAACATTATCTTTCACAAAACAAAATAAATTGGGCTAACTTTACTGTTGTGTTTTTAATTAAAAATAGTGTATTTTTCCCCCAAAAAAGTGCGCTTGTAAGACTCCTGCGCAAATACGGTGTGACAGAAAGTATTGCAACGACCGCCATTTTATTCTCTAGGGTGTTAAAAAACAAAAAATGTATAATGTTTGGGGGTTCTAAGTAATTTTCTAGCAAAAAAAAAACAAAACTGTTTTTAACTCGTAAACAAACAAATTTCAGAAAGAGCCCCCTCTCTCCAGGACTCCAGACTAATTATCACCTCCCCAGACACCTTCTGGGCACTCCCCTCCAGGGAATGTCTAGGGCATGATAAATATTCAGGCTGATAATTTGACTCTCCCAGCCCCAGATCCTGGAAACTTCTTCCAGAAGCAGAGGACAACAGTCCAACTCCCAGCCTGTGAAACCCTGAACAGACCAAACCAGACAATAATTGCTCCCTTGACTACAGAAGGAACCAAAAACGAAATGTACCTAGCATCCTATGCTAGGAGGGCGCTTCATCAGATTGTATATTTTTCTGAAATTATGGGTTTGATAAACAGTTGCAGTAACAATTGTAACTGACATTATTAAATTCTATGGGTTCTCTGTGTTCAGAAAATGTATAATGTTTTGGGGTTTTAAGGGTGTTTTCATGTAGAAAATGCAAGTTTTAGCATTTGTGTGCAAAATTAAAAAAAGGGTTAATGCTTTGGCCAGTAATGTAATCTTCCCGCGGCAATAATATCTGACATTTTGAAGGATCAAGGAATCCTGATGCAATTCTTTTCAGAAATATAATAATTTTCCTCTAATATACATTAAAAAAACCTTTAATCGCCTCTGGCCACAACTGTGTTATGCCAATTTAGTTCTGCAGTTTTCTTAGAAACATCTCATTTTGTATTCAGAAATTAAGTACTATTGAGCTGTATGGTTAAGTCTTTGTTTATAAAGTGGACCAGTCTGGCAGAACTTAAATAGCTGCTATTAAAGGCCAAGCCCAGCCAAAACTGAGGTATGCCCATCTGCTGGCATGTCAAATCATATGGTGGCTCCTTATACTTGTCATGGAGCTACCACTTCTGCTGTGATGGTATAGTGCAGGGGGAGATGCACATTGGTGGGATTTGGGTGGCTGCCTGGGGCCCAAGGCTGCTAAGGGGTCCATGCCCACCCACATAACATTACTGGACCTTGGATATAGGAGGTATGCCCAGAAAAGTTTAAAATCTTCATCAAACTACGGGACCTACACAGGGGCCAAATATTGGGGCCGCAATTGAACTTGAACAGCCCGTGTGTACGCAGCCAGTCCAATAGTAGACCAAAAAAGGTCTGCCGATCGGCACCAGATCAGTGTTCTCAGCCAATGGCTGAAAGCGCTGACCAGTGTGTTCTGGTGGGGGGCTCCTCCTGAGCTCTTCAGTATTGTTTTCTAACCCTGCTGGGTTAAACGAAAAAAAAAAAAACTAATACTGTAGTGTATACTAGGCTTTAGCCATGCCTCGTATACTTAAAAGTGGGGTTCCACCCCAAAAAAAAAAAATTTAATTTATGTGCATAAAAAAAAAAAAAAAAATTTGTAGAAAATTTTTTTTTTACTCACCTCTAAATGCCTGTTGCTAGGGGGTCCCTCGTAGTCTGCCTCCTTCAGCGCCTGGGCTCTTGACGTCACTTCCCTCGGCGCAGGAAGGGAGATCGCCTCTCCCCCCTCCCTCTTGTCATCGTCACAGGTCCCAGATGATTGCGCGGCCAATCACGGTGCGCGGCGCCTCTTGCCCATGCGCAGTGGATGCCCGGCTGTGAAGCCACAGCCAGGCGCCCACAGTTACAATGCCGGCGCCGCCGAGTGCAGGAGGAGACGAGCGGGGCTTCCATCCCCTGCATCGCTGGACCCTGGGACAGGTAAGTGTTCAATTATTAAAAGTCAACAGCTGCAGTATTTGTAGCTGCTGACTTTTATTTTTTTTTTTTAAGCGGAACACCGCCTTAAATTTCCTCTTCTGCTGCAATTTTTGTACCTGAAAAAATCACCAGTACTGGTTGTCAGTTTGACAGACGGGTCCCTGTCCCTGCCGCAGGAACACA